>CM056054.1:6776975-7376975 GCA_029574335.1 Rana kukunoris | reverse complement strand
CATACACTGACCTCACCTACCTGACATACATAAACCTATCTGACTTTTCCTACCTGACATACACTGACCTCACCTACATATACCTACCTGACATACACTGACCTCACCTACCTGACATACATACACTGACCTCACCTACCTACCATACACTGACTTCACCTACCTGACATACATAGACCTACCTGACATACAGTGGCATCTTAAGAGTATTATAGGCCCCCGGGCAATACAGTGCACTGGGGCCCTGTCTACACAATCACACACGAGAATTTTTTACTGACAAAAACCATGACATTTACTGGCAGAACCACATTTTTTACTGGCACTGCAAAAAAGTACCTAAAATTTAAATTTTCAATGCCAAACAGTGCAAATGTCAGTATTTAAACTATAAACATATAGCTAGTGCTATCAGCAATGTGTTTAAATTAAACAAAAGTAAAACAACATATTTCTTCATTGACATGAAGTTCTGACCCGCCGCTCTCCACAATTTTTTACTGGGATCACTGGGCATGTGGGGCCCCCCAGGCAAGTGGGGCCCCCGGGCAACAGCCCAGTGTGCCCAATGGAAAAGATGGCCCTGCTGACATACACTGACCTCACCTACCTGACATACACTGACTTCACCTACCTGACATACATACACTCACCTCACCTACCTGACATACACTCACCTCACCTACATGACATACATAGACCTATCTGACTTCTCCTACCTGACATACATACACTCACCTCACCTACCTGACATACATAAACCTACCTGACATACACTGACCTCACCTACTTGACATACATAGACCTACCTGACATACACTGACTTCACCTATCTGACACACTGACCTCATCTACCTGACATACATAGACCTACCTGACATACACTGACCTCACCTACCTGACATACATAGACCTACCTGACATACACTGACCTCACCTACCTGACATACATAGACCTACCTGACATACACTGACCTCACCTACCTGACATACATAGACCTACCTGACATACACTGACTTCACCTATCTGACACACTGACCTCACCTACCTGACATACATAGACCTACCTGACATACACTGACCTCACCTACCTGACATACATAGACCTACCTGACATACACTGACTTCACCTATCTGACATACATGTGCAAGTGTTCTGCTCATCGGCACCATCTTGTGCCTCTTTTCCCGGCGGTGCGCCCATCATGTGTCACGGCAGGCAGGCAGCCAGCCAGGAAGGAGGAGGAGAGAAGAGCCGTCCACCCGAGCCAGGATCATACAGTAATTTGGCTTGTTATTGTAATTGCCGCCTTTTGGAGCCTGTGGCGCCTATTATGGACGTCACGTGTCCCGCGGTCCCGGCATTGGACTTGCGGGACGTCCATCATAGGCGCTACAGGCTCTAGAAGGCGGGACTTGCAATATCACTCGGCCACACTCAGCGCCATTCCTAATCATCCCCTAGCCACACCCTCCTGACGCCCCTGCTGCAGACTCTGATGTAAGGGAGAACTCTGGGGCCTCTAACATAAGGAATGCTCTGGGAACCCTGATTTAGGGGGAACACTGAGAACTTTGATGTATGGAGAAGACTCTGGTGTAAGGGGTAAACACTGTGGCCTCTCTAAACTCCAGTCTAAATAATGGGTCCGGGTTTCAGACTTGGAACGCATGATTCCAAAATCAAACTGTCCAGGTGAATCCTGGACAGGTGGCAACCCTAATATGAAGGGCAATAAATAGGTTGGTTGCCAGTAATCAGAATTAAAGTAAAGTTTCCTAGATGACCCTAATCTGTCTCTATGTAATTTGCCAGCATTTCCTGTCCTTTCTCTACAACAGCTTCCAATACACTATGGGGGCTCAGTGCTCCCTTTTATAGGGGGGGGGACTGGTACATAACAGAACCCCCATTATTGACCCATATAAGCCTGCTGGCCATAGTTTTTAAACCCTTGCAGTGCATTATGGTTACAAGGAATGCAAGAGGCTGAATTACAACATTACTCTGCCGGGACAATGGAACTTGAACAGACAGGATCCACCTCAAACCCCCCCATGGTGGAACCAAACCTGAACCCCATCCCTAATAGTCACTAATAGGTGTGACTAGGAGGACAGAAGGACTTACCCAATGTGGAGGTTCTCTGATCTCAGGGATGAGTAGACAGACACTGGAGGACTGAAGGAGTCTGGATGTTTTATATGTGAGTGTTGGGAGGAGGCCGAGGGGGGGGGGGGGTCACAGCTTCTTATCTTCTGAAATAAGGAACAAATCATCTGGCAGTCCAACTGAGAAAACCCACCACAGCTTCTCCAAACCTCCAACACCCATCCACCCTCTAACAATGTCTTTGCACGAACTGTTCTTATTCTGTATGTATGGTCTCTGCACAGTACCGTATTTGCCGGCGTATAAGACGACCCCCTAATTTTCCAGGAAAAATTTCGGTTTTGGGATATACTCACTGTATAAGATGACCCCTCACTGTGCCATTATTACATGCCTTGCTGTGCCATTATAACATGCCTTGCTGTGCCATTACATTACATGTCCCCACTGTGCCATCACTTGCCCACACTGTGCCATCACTTGCCCCACACTGTGCCATCACTTGCCCCACACTGTGCCATCACTTGCCCCACACTGTGCCATCACCTGCCCCACACTGTGCCATCACTTGCCCCACACTGTGCCATCACCTGCCCCACACTGTGCCATCACTTGCCCCACACTGTGCCATCACTTGCCCCACACTGTGCCATCACCTGCCCCACACTGTGCCATCACTTGCCCCACACTGTGCCATCACCTGCCCCACACTGTGCCATCACTTGCCCCACACTGTGCCATCACTTGCCCCACACTGTGCCATCACCTGCCCCACACTGTACCATCACCTGCCCCACACTGTGCCATCACTTACGTTTTGCAGATTCCAGGCCGATGACAGTCTCCGTCTGCTGCGAGCGTCCATGATTTGAAAGCCGCGCCTTCTCCTCAGACTGTCCTGTGATAGGCGGAACACAAATTTTCCCAGCAGGGCCTCTGTTCAGTGTTCCGCCTATCACGGACGTCCTCTCGTCCGAGGATGAGAAGGCATCCGTGATAGGCGGAACACAGAACAGATGCCCTGCTGGGAAAATTTGTGTTCCGCCTGTCACAGGACAGACTGAGGAGAAGGCGCGGCTTTCAAATCATGGACGCTCGCAGCAGACGGAGACTGTCACCGGCGTATAAGACGACCCCCGACTTTGGATGCATTTTTTTGCATCCAAAAAGTCGTCTTATACGCCGGAAAATACGGTACCACTTCTCTTCTCCTGTATGTCGGGTGTAATTCTCAGTATCTGTTCTTATTCTGTATAACGCACTGTGTTTTTAATTGTACACTGGTGAATTTCTAAATAAATGGAAGATTTTAAGAGCAGAAAAAGTGGTTGCGGATCACATATCATTGTGATCACTGCAGATCGGGCATATGTAAGCTCTTGTGATGCTGACAAATTAATTGGATGGGTAATGGCTAGGGATGAGCCCAATTGGAATTACACGCCCCTGTTAAACAGAGGCAGAAAAATTGGGCCTTAGCCACTGGTGGTGGTGCCCAGAACCAAAAATGTTCTTACAAGCTATCAACATGAACATTGAGTAGGAAGAGGATAGTCACTCAGCATAACAGGATCGTCACTCAGCATCAGCATAGGCAGTCTTGAAGGGATCTCACATTCAGAAAAAAATTATTCGGTTGCATCAGGTGCTTGGTAGCTGGTGATCCCAGACTGATTCATTTTTATGAAGGTGTAACGGTCACCACCATTTACGACCTTCCATCCACCCACGACAAGCTTATCCGACACACTCCGACAATCCTGCAATCCTTCACACCATGGGGGGCTTCAATCACATACTTTTATCAATAGAATTCAAACAAAATTCAAATCACACGAGTTCCCTTCAATCCACATCTTTAGACAGACGGTCTGTCTCCGACAGACAGGTAGTCACACCTGGGCATCAATAGGCTTTAAACCGTGTTATCAGACAATTGAAAGGTCTAGCAGCAGACCTGAATTAACACCTTTATACAATGGACAATGAAATGTCTAGGAGTAGATGCAATTAACACCTTTCAAAAGCATGTGTCCCCACATTAAATAGCCAACAACTTGTGATATCGCAAGACATCCTGCAAACCTGAATTATTATTAATGTCCCATCTCATGTAATACATGAATTATGATTCACTAGCCACCCCATGCCCAAAGGGGGCACAGGGTGGACTCAGACGCAAAAGTTATCAGTGACGCTGACACAGGAGTATCCCCCATCCTTCCAAAGTCTCTGGTTGTTTTTTTTTCTCTCACTCCCACCATCACTCCCCACATCATTTTGATGGTATACATCACGTATATAATGCAATTGGCATTACACTCTCACCCACCATTATGCACCATTCATTAGATCAAAATAATATTCACTGCCAGTCCCTTTCTTATATATTCATATGCCTTACCTATATATACATTTCAGACCCCAGCATAACTTGCTATGATCTAATACTATGAATCTTCTTGGGAATATATGGCTAACCCATGGGGTGCTCATTGCAGGTATCGGCACCCCAGGTCGTCGGAGGACGTTCAGCTGTGCGGCTCCTTGAAACCCACCCATGGGCCGTGTTACTTCCTTCTTCTCCCCTCCGGGTATCTGAGGGGCGCTCGTATGGGGCTCCCTTTGATTTTGCCAACGGGTCTGTACAATTTTGACTATCAGAACACTTATTTGATAACGGTAACTTTCTGTTCGGGTCTTTTTATGTGATATACACTTAAACATGTCTTTTTGATCTCAAACTTATGTTATGTATATATTTTTGTAGAATCAATCATCCCCCTGATGAGACCTCCTACAGGTCGAAACGCGTCGGGACACGCACACTACGCAGTTTTTATGCAATGTTGTATGTAACTGTACTCATATTGTATGATCTGTATTGTATCACTTGATCCGTAAGGGGTTCTTTCATTGTCACTATATTTTATCTGTATGGTATAGACAATCAGCAAATAAATCATGTTTTACCAGACTATATTGTTATATTCATATTTTGACTGTCCAAAGCCCCATGGGGTAAACTTCATTTTCCTACATGTCTAAATCTTGGGGTTCGCAGCCTTCTTGTATCTTCATATATGTGTCCTTTCCTAGCCAAAATATAGTGTGGGGTATGTACTTAGTCCATCTGAGCCATGATTGGCCAAAGGCACCCTTTTAGGATGGGGCACCTGAATTATAGGGGCAGGGGTGTTTTTTTGAAGCACCTGATCACAGCCATAGGCTCTAATAGGCTTCAATAAAGGTGGACTTTGAATATTTGCTTTTCTAACACTGAACCGCCTCTCCGCCAATCAAGTAGTGCCGGTCTGATACCCATCACCTGATTGGCTGAAAGGACAGGCACTGCTATTGGACGTTTAGCGGGAAGATGAGACACACGGAGGACACAGCTTGCCGCTGCCTCACCCGCCACCAAGTTGAGGTAAGTGCCGGTCAGACAACAGGTGGGCAGGGGTCACAGTGGCTGCATTTGAGGGGGCACAATGGCAGTGTTTGATGGGCACAATGACTGCATTTGATGGGCACAGTGACTGCAATTGATGGGCACAGTGAGGCCGCAATTGATGTTTTTATTTCAGAATTTTTCAGTTTGTTTGCGCCCCCCAAAAATGTTAAGCACCAGCCACCACTGACTAACTGCAAAGCTATTGTGTTATCCCGGTGGCGGGGGAGGTGGACAGATCCTGACCTGGAGATTACACAGTGGATTACTGCTAGCCGCTATAATCACATGAAAAATCTGACATGCTGGTTGTACCCAAGTTGATCTTGGCCTGTCCTTGCTGAATCGGCCGAGATTCAAACCGTCTATGGTCAAGATTTCGCACCGTCTATGGTCAAGAGTCGAACCGCCAATGGTCAAGATTTCGAACCGTCAATGGTCAAGATTTCGAACCGTCAATGGTCAAGATTTTGAACCGTCAATGGTCAAGATTTCGAACCGTCAATGGTCAAGAGTCGAACCGCCAATGGTCAAGATTTCGAACCGTCAATGGTCAAGATTTGCACCGCCAATGGTCAAGATTTTGAACCGTCAACGGTCAAGATTTGCACCGTCTATGGTCAAGATTTCGAACCGTCTATGGTCAAGATTTCGAACCGTCTATGGTCAAGATTTCGAACTGTCTATGGTCAAGATTTCGAACCGTCTATGGTCAAGATTTCGAACCGTCAATGGTCAAGATTTCGAACCGTCAATGGTCAAGATTTCGAACCGTCAATGGTCAAGATTTCGAACCGTCAATGGTCAAGATTTCGAACCGTCAATGGTCAAGATTTCGAACCGTCAATGGTCAAGATTTCGAACCGTCAATGGTCAAGATTTCGAACCGTCAATGGTCAAGAGTCGAACCGTCAACGGTCAAGATTTTGAACCGTCAACGGTCAAGATTTGCACCGTCAATGGTCAAGATTTCGAACCGTCTATGGTCAAGATTTCGAACCGTCTATGGTCAAGATTTCGAACCGTCTATGGTCAAGATTTCGAACCGTCTATGGTCAAGATTTCGAACCGTCTATGGTCAAGATTTCGAACCGTCTATGGTCAAGATTTCGAGCCGTCAATGGTCAAGATTTCCACCGTCAATGGTCAAGATTTTCACCGTCAATGGTCAAGATTTTCACCGTCAATGGTCAAGATTTCGAACTGTCAATGGTCAAGATTTCGAACCGTCAATGGTCAAGATTTCGAACCGTCAATGGTCAAGATTTCGAACTGTCAATGGTCAAGATTTCGAACCGTCAATGGTCAAGATTTCGAACCGTCAATGGTCAAGAGTCGAACCGTCAATGGTCAAGAGTCCAACCGTCAATGGTCAAGATTTGCACCGTCTATGGTCAAGATTTCGAACCGTCTATGGTCAAGATTTCGAACCGTCTATGGTCAAGATTTCGAACCGTCTATGATCAAGAGTCGAACCGTCTATGGTCGAGATTTGCACCGTCTATGGTCAAGATTTCGAACTGTCTATGGTCAAGATTTTGAACCGTCTATGGTCAAGAGTCGAACTGTCAATGGTTAAGATTTGCACCGTCTATGGTCAAGATTTTGAACCGTCTATGGTCAAGATTTTGAACCGCCTATGGTCAAGATTTCAAACCGCCTATGGTCAAGATTTCAAACCGCCTATGGTCAAGATTTCAAACCGTCTATGGTCAAAATTTCAAACCGTCTATGGTCAAGATTTCGAACCGTCTATGGTCAAGATTTCGAACCGTCTATGGTCAAGATTTCGAACCGTCAATGGTCAAGATTTCGAACCGTCAATGGTCAAGATTTCGAACCGTCAATGCTCAAGATTTCCACCGTCAATGGTCAAGATTTTCACCGTCAATGGTCAAGATTTCGAACCGTCAATGGTCAAGATTTCGAACCGTCAATGGTCAAGATTTCGCACCGTCTATGGTCAAGATTTCGCACCGTCTATGGTCAAGATTTCGCACCGTCTATGGTCAAGATTTCTAACCATGTCTATGGTCAAGATTTCGAACCATGTCTATGGTCAAGATTTCGCACCATCTCTATGGTCAAGATTTCGCACCGTCTATGGTCAAGATTTCGCACCGTCTATGGTCAAGATTTGTATCGTCTATGGTCAAGAGTCGAACCGTCTACAGCCAGCATAAAGAAATCCTAGATAGCAAGGATAACTTGCCACAAATTTGTGACCGAGTTAAATTGTATGTCTGTAAACTTGCTGCAAACTTTCACTGGCAACTTTTACACTTGCAGGGCACTTGAAGCACAAGTTCTAGTTGACATTTTTTTCTTGGCAAATTTGTGTGCCAAGTCTCTAGCAAGAGCTACATTGCAGTGGTGAGTCTACAGCAAGAGCCCTGCAAGTCAGTGGCCCCCTGTGGTGGGATGACTATTGCGCAACATAACTGGATGATGTCAGTCATTTTTTTATTATTATTTTTTTTTTTTACAATTTTATTTATGATTTTTTAAAAATTCTTAGAAGCTTAGGCACACCCGGCACACCCCATGCAACCAAGGTTTTGTAATTATATCTGCAAAAACAATACAATTAAAAGATGACATACATTAACAATTAAAACCCCCACATAACTGCATAAAAGTGACTACTGACCTCAAATCAACATAAAAAAATTTGAAGACAAATGGCCCTCCAATAATAATGGACACAAAGGGCAGTAAATAGGTTGGTTGTCAGTAATCAGACTTAAAGGTGCAGCTTCTTAGCTGACCCTAATCTGTCTCTATGTAATTTGCCAGCATTGCCTGTCCTTTCTCTACAACAGCTTCCAATACACTATGGTGGCTCTGTGCTCCCTTTTATAGTGAAAGGGGGGGCTGGTACATAACGGAACCCCCATTATTGGCCCGTATAAGCCTGCTGGCCATAGTCTTTTATCTCTTGCAGTGCATTATGGGCACAAGGAATGCATACGGCTGAATTACATCATTACTCTGCCGGGACAATGGAATTTCAACAGACAGGATGCACCCCAAAACCCCCCATGGTGGAACCAAACCTGAACCCCATCCCTAATGGTCACTAATAGGTGTGAATAGGAGGACAGGTGGACTGGACTGTGGAGGTTCTGGATGTCAGGTCTCTGATCTCAGGGATGAGAACACTGGAGGAGTCTGGATGTTTTATATGTGTGTGTTGGAAATTTGTAGGAGAAAAAAAAGCCCCTGGCATGGTACAGGTTGTAATAATAGGATGGAATTGTCAAAAAGCATATATTTACGCTGACGTAAATGCTTTCTGAATCTGGCCTGGTGTGTGTAAGTTTTACGTTCGGCGTAAAGTTATTCCCCATAGATGAGGCGCAACCCGTCAACAGACATGCAAAGGTCTGCACCAAAGAACACAGGCGGGCGTATTGGGTGTACGTTACGTTCACGGCGTACGTGGTGATCCGGCGTAGCTTAGGCATTTGTGCCGGCGTGGTTGTGAGCATGTGCATAAGGGTGCTATTTCATGCGTTCACGTCACGGCTACGTCACGGCGCATGGGCAGTTCGTGATACGCCGGGCGTAAAACACTGCACCATCATTTGCATGATCACTCCCACTTCCACCTACGCCGGCCTGCACCATCAAAACTTACGCCACGCCGACGCAGCGTTGGGAGCAATAGCGCGCTGAATGCAGTGCTTGCCTCTCCGCGCTGCGTCGGCGTAGCATACAGTGTTTGCGCTACGGCGGTGTAATGTGCGCCCAACTCTCTGTGAATCCGGGCCAGTGTCTGTAAATGATGTGCAAAGCAAAAAGCTCTAGAAGCAATCTAAGAAATTAACAATGCTACAAATTATATTTATATTATGTTTGTTTTTCTTTTCTCCTTACTAGGAAAAATTTAATATTATTGTTTACACCAATATTAAGAATCCCTGAATAAGGAATTGGATGTGGTTTATGAATTAACTTAAAGGGGTGTTCCAGCCAAAAAATGTGTTTATTAAAAGTCAGCAGCTACAAAAAGTGTAGCTGCTGGCTTTTAATAAACACTCACTTACCTGCTCCTGCGTTCCAGCGATGCGCCGACCGGGGCTCCGCTCCTCTCCCCCCCTCCCCAGTCGGCGTCTCCATCCCGACTGTGGGCACCCAGCCGTGACAGCCTTCGGCTTCACGGCCGGGCACCCACTGCGCATGCGCGAGCCGCACTGCGCATGCGCGCGCGGCGCGGCTCGCCGCTGATTGGACAGGCGATTGCCTAGGACCTGTCAGTGTCCTAGGCCATCGTTTACAGGGAGGGGCTGAAATAAGGCAATTACGCCTCTCGCCTTATCAGCCCCTCGGCGGAAGCAGGAAGTGGGACAGGAAGTCCCACTCCTACTGAAGCCCCCACTCCCCCCCAAAAAAAATTACATGCCAAATGTGGCATGTATGGGGGTGAGGAGTGGATTAAGAGGAAGTTCCATTTTTGGGTGGAACTCCTCTTTAACCGTCTGCCTCCGAAACACATCGGGTTTTATCCACCCCCCCTTGCTTGTCTTGGGTTATTTGTCGGCATTCGGGTGTGGATTTCTGTATATTTATGAATTCACTTTAAATGTCAATTCCTTTGTTTTAAATGATTTTTTTCTATTTTTTTGTATATTGTGACTATCATGATTTATACCAAATAAACGTTTCTATTTTTATATACTTTTTGACAATTCCTTCCTATTATTACAATCCGTACCATGCCAGGGGCTTTCTTCTCCTACACATTTCCAAATTTTATGATGGGATTGTGATTCCTTGGAATTGCATAACAACTGATCTAGCTTCATTCTTTTCTCTTTAAACTATATGTGTGTGTTGGGAGGGGGTCACATCTTCTGAAATAAGGAACAAATCATCTGACAGTCCAACTGAGAAACACATCACATATCTACACCCTTCTCTACTGCAAAACCTCCAACACCCAGCCGGGGCTGCTAACAATGTCTTCTCACGAACTGTTTTAATTCTGTATGTCGGGTGCAAATCTCAGTATCTCCTCTTATTCTGTATGTATGGACTCTGCACAGTACTACTTCTCTTGTCCTGTATGTCGGGTGTAATTCTCAGTATCTGTTCTTATTCTGTATGTATGGACTCTGCACAGTACCACTTCTCTTGTCCTGTATGTCGGGTGTAATTCTCGGTATCTGTTCTTATTCTGTATGTATGGACTCTGCACAGTACCACTTCTCTTGTCCTGTATGTCGGGTGTAATTCTCAGTATCTCTTCTTATTCTGTATGTATGGACTCTGCACAGTACCACTTCTCTTGTCCTGTATGTCGGGTGTAATTCTCAGTATCTCTTCTTATTCTGTATGTATGGACTCTGCACAGTACCACTTCTCTTGTCCTGTATGTCGGGTGTAATTCTCAGTATCTCTTCTTATTCTGTATGTATGGACTCTGCACAGTACCACTTCTCTTGTCCTGTATGTCGGGTGTAATTCTCGGTATCTCCTCTTATTCTGTATGTATGGACTCTGCACAGTACCACTTCTCCTGTCCTGTATGTCGGGTGTAATTCTCAGTATCTGTTCTTATTCTGTATGTATGGACTCTGCAGAGTACCACTTCTCCTGTCCTGTATGTCGGGTGTAATTCTCAGTATCTGTTCTTATTCTATATGTATGGACTCTGCACAGTACCACTTCTCCTGTCCTGTATGTCGGGTGTAATTCTCAGTATCTGTTCTTATTCTGTATGTATGGACTCTGCACAGTACTACTTCTCTTGTCCTGTATGTCGGGTGTAATTCTCAGTATCTGTTCTTATTCTGTATGTATGGACTCTGCACAGTACTACTTCTCTTGTCCTGTATGTCGGGTGTAATTCTCAGTATCTGTTCTTATTCTGTATGTATGGATATTTTTATTTATGAAAACAGACAAGATAAATATCAACACACAACAATCACTGAAATGTTCCGGTCAATATCTAGCAATTATAAACAAGCATCATAGGAGATAAAAAGTCCATAAAAAGTTCAATATTAGAAGAAAAAACCCTCCCATAAGTCTGACCTCCTACAACACTTCACAATCTCCAGACATTCAATCCGTCGCAATTCCGATATCCTTTTTTTTTTCCCCTTCCTCTTCCTTTTTTTCCATTCAAAGACTAGGGAGTTGTAGCTGCTATATTGATATTGATTTAGCTCAGATTTTACTTGATCACTTTTCCTCCCTGCCTCCAACCCGCCTGAATAAAGCCGCTCCAGCTCTTCCCGCAGCCTGAGATAATGACTAGATCTACTTTTCCCCAAACCTGCCACCACAGCAAAGAGGAGAAAGAATAGGACCCCCATCATCATAAGTCAGAATCGGAGTCACTCTGCCGACTACCAGTCTCCATATCAGATTCTACGTGTACAGGATCAGGGGGCGGACGCCTTTTAGTGGGCGGGTCATCCTCTGAGCCCGTCGCATACTCCCTCTCCACTCTTTTTAATTCCTGCTCCAGTTCATGGGCCTCTAGAAAATAGGAATCCGCATCCGAATCTGATAACACTTCATACCTATTGGTAGAAACTACCGTACCCACTTCTGGTGCCCCTTTCACTTTTTTAGCTGAGTTCTTCACTAATGTCCAGTCACTTTCGGGTCTACGGGTGGATCTATCTTTTTTATTCCTCCTCTTCTGACCAGTGGTCTTCACGGAGACAGGAACAGAAGAAGAATGTGCGGCCGGCCGCTCCTGAGCCCACTGAACACTGTCCGCCCGTCCGGGGGTAGTCTCCTGAACCTCTGGGCCCACCTCCTCTCTAGTCACTGCAGCCCCGTTTATTAAGGCCTCCTCCTCCTCTAGTTGTTCTGCTGCAGCCAACAAATCATTGTCTGCAGATTCCTCACCCATATTATGGAAGGCCTCCGGGCAATCCCTGTGGAAGTGGCCGAGCCTTCCACAAAGATTGCACTTAACCGTCTCACAGGTAGAACTGACATGGCCGACCTCCCCACAAAGATTACACTTCAAGGCGCTGCAAACGCTCGCCACATGGCCGGACTTGCCACATTTGAAACATAACCTGGGCTGACCTGCATAAAAACAAACGCCTCTCTCCCGCCCAATGAAAAAGGAGTTTGGCAGGTGATGGGTAACATTGTTAGATTGCCTCAACTTGACAAGAACCCTCCAACCCCCAGTCCAGATCCCATCACTGTCTTTAGTTTTTGTCAACTCAGAAATCATTTCACAATGTCTTCTAAGCCAAATGATAATGTCCTGGGGGGGCACAGACTCATTCCAAAAAATGATGTTAACGGTTGCTGTGTCAGGTCTGGAGATGGGAATAAGGATGAAATCCCTCCATCCCTCTTTGTCCCGCAACCCACTGAAGCTGGCCCAGAATTTGTCCAAGTCACACATGAGCTTAAAGCTGACGTCATAACCTTGTCTGTCAGGGAGATTGATGACTGCCAGTATGTTTGCAGGTGCAAACCCCATCTGCTGACATAGCAACTCCCTTACCACAAACCTTCTATCAGGGAGCTCCTCTCTGGAACCCCTATGCTTGAATCTGACCACATTCCTCCTCTTAAAAGCCTGACCAGTGTAATTATTACCGGTGGAAAATGAAGGGGCCCCGCGGCTCCAGGCATTCCGAGGAGGAACATGACCAGATGGACCAGCATTCCCTTGGGGAGCCAGTGGTGGATCCACCAAAGGGGGGAAGTCCTGAGGGTTGTTCTGAACCGACTCCTCCATCACTATATTCTCAGAGGTCTCTGACTGCTGACCCCAATCAGATATACCGGTACTAGTATCAATGCTGGCAGAATTAATCACCACATCATCACTGCACATCATGTCAATGCTAGCAGTATCATTACTTGTCACCCCAGTATTACTCCCACCCTGAACCCCAGTCCCCTCAGCATGGCTCCCATCATAAGTACTAGTGGCAGCAGCACTGTTCTCACAGTCCATTTGCTGGGAGTCCACTACGTCACTCATCTGCGTCTCCTGAACTATACATGTCTGCTGGGTTATACCGATGTTCCCGCCATCCTCCAGAGCTGGAAGTCCAGCAGGAGAACCTGCTCCAATCCCATGTTGCTCCTTACTGTCCTCTGGAGGATGCACAGACCTCCCCTCAGGAGACATGTTTGGTGGCTGCATACGCTGGACCGGTTCCCCAGAGTCTGACTCTGTAGAAGATTCAATCCCCACACTCAACGCTGCCTCAAATCGATCACGATTGCGGTATACCTCCCCAACCGGCCCCAGTTCTTCCAGGGTAGCGTCAATGTCCTTAGATACACCGGCCAGTTCAATGCCCAGGGAGTTTAGTTTACCATCATATAATGTTTCTCTCCTGGGGTTGGCAGCTTTAAGTCTGTATACAGAGTCGATCTGCGTCTGGATCCTAGTCTTAGCTTTCCTCAGAGACTCTACTCGTTTTACCAGGGAAGGGATCCTATCAGCCAGGTGTAGCGCAGGTTCAGACTTTTTCTTCTTCTTCTTTGCAGCTGCAGGACGCTTGAAATCTTTATCCTCTTCCCCATTACTAGTACTGGCCTGGGGGTCTTTGCTGGGTGTGGATGGTTTCACTGGGTCAGATTGTGGATTATTACCACCTTCCCCTTTACTCTGCTGCTTGGAGCGCGATGACCGTCCCTGGCTGCTGCCGACCATCACACGCTGCTGCAAGTTCTCATTGATTGTTTTCTGTTCCAAGGAGGTTCTGGAATATTTACGGGGAGTACTGGGAGAAGCCAATGTCTCTGCTCCACTCTGAGCTGCACTGTGCTGGGCTTGATGTGGCTGCAATAGCTGACTGTCTTGGATCATACTTCCAGAGCCTGGACTGGACTGGGTGGCATTCTGGACAACATGTGCCCCACTCTGCGGGGTTTGCTTTGGCTGGCTGGGGTGGACTGTACTTCCAGAGCCTGGACTGTGCTGGGTGGCATTAGCTTGCTGGACTACATGTACCCCACTCTGCTGGGTTTGCTTTGGCTGGCTGTGTTGAGCTGTACTTGCAGAGCCTGGACTGTGCTGGGTGGCATTAGCTTGCTGGACTACATGTACCCCACTCTGCAGGGTTTGCTTTGGCTGGCTGGGGTGGACTGTACTTCCAGAGCCTGGACTGTGCTGGGTGGTATTAGCAGGCTGGACTACATGTGCCCCACTCTGCAGGGTTTGCTTTGGCTGGCTGGGGTGGACTGTACTTCCAGAGCCTGGACTGTGCTGGGTGGCATTAGCTTGCTGGACTACATGTACCCCACTCTGCGGGGTTTGCTTTGGCTGGCTGGGGTGGACTGTACTTCCAGAGCCTGGACTGTGCTGGGTGGTATTAGCAGGCTGGACTACATGTGCCCCACTCTGCAGGGTTTGCTTTGGCTGGCTGGATTGGACTGTACTTCCAGAGCCTGGACTGTTCTGTACAATAACATGGCGCTGAACAGACTGGGCTGCACTGTGCTGGACTTGCTGGGCCTGCAATGGCTGGCTGGACTGAGAACCATTTTGTGGAATAACATCTCCAAACTTCTTCTTATCGATAACATTGGTACTTTTTACACAAACATTTCCACTTCTACTTACAGTCTCTGCAGCTGTCTTTCTGCTCCCAGAGCTCCGTCCTCCATCTTCACCACCAACCACAACTTCACCTTGTGTAGGCCGAAAAGCCTGGGGCTCTCCTGAGAGAGATCCCCGCCCAGGGGAGCCCAACCCTGGGCTTGCACCAGACATCAGAGCAGCTCAGCAGCACACAGGCTTCAGCTGCTCTACAAGCAGCCACACCCTCTGCACAGTACTACTTCTCCTGTCCTGTATGTCGGGTGTAATTCTCAGTATCTGTTCTTATTCTGTATGTATGGACTCTGCACAGTACCACTTCTCTTGTCCTGTATGTCGGGTGTAATTCTCAGTATCTCTTCTTATTCTGTATGTATGGACTCTGCACAGTACCACTTCTCTTGTCCTGTATGTCGGGTGTAATTCTCAGTATCTGTTCTTATTCTGTATGTATGGACTCTGCACAGTACCACTTCTCTTGTCCTGTATGTCGGGTGTAATTCTCAGTATCTCTTCTTATTCTGTATGTATGGACTCTGCACAGTACCACTTCTCTTGTCCTGTATGTCGGGTGTAATTCTCGGTATCTCCTCTTATTCTGTATGTATGGACTCTGCACAGTACCACTTCTCCTGTCCTGTATGTCGGGTGTAATTCTCAGTATCTGTTCTTATTCTGTATGTATGGACTCTGCACAGTACTACTTCTCTTGTCCTGTATGTTGGGTGTAATTCTCAGTATCTGTTCTTATTCTGTATGTATGGACTCTGCACAGTACCACTTCTCTTGTCCTGTATGTCGGGTGTAATTCTCAGTATCTGTTCTTATTCTGTATGTATGGACTCTGCAGAGTACCACTTCTCCTGTCCTGTATGTCGGGTGTAATTCTCGGTATCTGTTCTTATTCTGTATGTATGGACTTTGCACAGTACTACTTCTCTTGTCCTGCATGTTGGGTGTAATTCTCAGTATCTGTTCTTATTCTGTATGTATGGACTCTGCACAGTACCACTTCTCTTGTCCTGTATGTCGGGTGTAATTCTCAGTATCTGTTCTTATTCTGTATGTATGGACTCTGCACAGTACTACTTCTCTTGTCCTGTATGCCGGGTGTAATTCTCAGTATCTGTTCTTATTCTATGGGCCAGATTCAGGTAGAGTTACTCTGGAGTATCAGTGATCCGCCAGCATAACTGTCACTTTGAGCCGGCTTATCTGTTTTCTGTAAGCAGAAAACAAGAAACGCCAGGTTTGAGTTCCTATACGAGCGGCGTAATTGTATTTCGCCGTCGTTTCGGAACTGCAATTTTAAAAATGGCGCTCGGGGCGTTCTCGCTGATTAACGCCGAGAATATGTTAATCAGCTGGAATCGGAAATTCACGATCGTACTCGGGCCGGACGCAGTGACTTTCCGACGTTTCCCTAAGCGATACGCGGCGCAAAGAAAAACATGACCCCTAGGTGGAGTATCCTATGTTAAGTATGGCCGTCGTCATCGCGTCCAATTTAAAAATGTTCACGTCGTTTGCGTAAAACGTCTGTGAATGGGGATTGACGTCATTGACGTTCCCTGACAGAATTTGGAGCATGCGCACTGACAGTCGACGCATGCGCAGTACGTTCGCCGCGGGATCGCGCCTAGTTTAAATAATACACGCCCCCTACCCGCCCAATTTGAATAACGCTGGCTCATTTTCGCTAAGTCGCCGCAACTTTAGGAGCAAGTGCTATGTGAATAACAGTACTTGCTCCTAAAGTTTCGGTGGAGTTACGTAAATGAGAAACGTTACTCCACAATAAAGATCCGCTCTCCTACCTGAATCTGGCCCTATATGTATACTCTGCATAGGTCCAGATGAGAGTATGTTGTAATTTTGTAAATACCATTTTATGGCCACTAGATGGAGCCAAAGAGCATATTAAATATATATTTTTTAAATGTATTACAGGTACTTATGTAATGCCATCAATTTACGCAGTGCTTTATATATATATACATTGTACATTCACATCAGTCCTTGCTCTCAAGAAGCTTACAATCTAAGGTTCCTAATTCACATTCATATACATTTTAGGGCCCATTTAGACAGGAGCCAATAACCCTACCAGCATGGCCGGCCTTTGGGGTGTGCGAGCTGTGCGGACGCACAGAGCTCCATGGGCAACAGGGGTGCCATGCGGCCATCACAGCTCGCAGAATGTGAGTCGCAGTCAGTTACTCACATGATCATCACAGGACTCCGACTCCTAAGAGTCACAGCAGCAGGCACTGCCAGGTCCCCCTGCCCTGGGACTGGGTGAAGACCAACGCATTGGCTGCGGCACCCGAAAAAATAATGGCTGCTGCCGTCCCCCCGACAGGCACACTGCGCATGCGCCACCACTGCTCGGGGAAGCCTGAAAATGCTTGGCTATTCTCGGGCAGAGTGGCGCATGCACATGCACTTAAATTAACTGTTATTAAAACAATTTATTTGTTACAAATATTTTTTTCCTCTTTGTGTATGTTTATGTGACCAGGGGGCGAGGGGTGAAGATGGGGGGGGGAGCCACAGAATTAGCTTGCACAGGGCACCTGGACACCTAAGGTCGGCCCTGTGCTACCAGCATGTCTTTGGAGTGTGGGAGGAAACCAGAGTACAGGAAGGAAACATATACTGTATACTGTATGTCTTTGTTACAAGAGATACAATGTAACCACAAGGTCCCAATGACTACCAGACAACACTCACTGTAATGTAACCGATAATGAAAGAAGAGAGAGAAAAAAAAACTGAGCTGTTTTTTTTTTTTAATCTAACAAGTTTCTGCTAAAAAAAATTCAGTCCCTGGCTGTCTCTGGGTTCCATACTTTGTGTCATTGCCTGGAACGAGCATGCTCTACGCCAGTGACTGTTTAGTAGAGTATTGCAATAAAAGGTCACAATTTCCCCCAGGAAACACTTGCATTACATAAGAATATCCAGTGGGTGGCACTAGTACTCAGAGAGCACACACATGCAATTTTGAAATCAGAAAGTCATAACGACCACCAGGCAATACACATAAAATGAAGCCCCTTGCATTACCCAGCCCTCCAAATTTACACTCGCCTGCTCGGATTTTGCAAGTACCGTATTTATCGGCGTATATCGCACACTTTTTTGCCCTGAAAATCAGGGCAAAATCGTGGGTGCGCGATATACGCCGATACCTGCTTTCCCGCGCCGAGTTTTGAATACTGCGCCGACATATACCCAGCGCAGTACACTCGGGTATATTCGGCCAGTCTCGGCTTCTTCCGCGGTCACGTCCTGGACGTACAGGACGTGAGCGCGACAGTTGCGGAGCCTGCCCGAGTGTACTGCGCTGGGTATATGCTGGCGCAGTATTCAAAACTCGGCGCGGGAAACGAGCGGGGAGGACGCGAGGACGCCGGACCCGCCAAAGAGGACACCGGACCCGCCGAAGAGGACACCGGACACGCCGCAGAAGGACACCCGAAGCCGCAGAAGGATACCCGATGCCGCAGAAGGACGCCGGACCCGCTGAAGAGGACAGCCGAAGCCGCAGAAGGACGCCGGACCCGACGAGGCTGCCGATGGACGCCGCGCAAGACACCAAAACTGTAAGTACAAAAATAACTTTTTTTTCACAGGATTGGGGGTCACTTTAGGGGCGCGCGGTATACACGGGAGCGCGTTATACCGTGATAAATACGGTAAATTTTGAAGGCTGGTGAGTGGGGGCTGTCTGGGAGCAGGGGGGGGGGGCGAGCAAGGGGAGGAAGGGAAGAGTCGCCGCTGCTGTTGCCGCCATCTGGTTGTTCAGAGAGCCAGTGTCCCCAAAGCAGCAAAATGTCCCCAGTGGAGCCAGTGTCCCCATTGCATCCTATCTGTGCTGGGTAAGAGAGAGGAGAGGAGCCGGAGCCGCCGCCTGGTTGTTCAAAGCGCAGGGGAGGGGGGTGACTGGGGGAGGTGACCGATCTGTGTCCCTATGTACAAGGGACACAGCATCGGTCTCCTCTCTCCCTGACAGGACGTGGAGCTCTGTGTTTACACACAGAGATCCACGGTCCTGCTCAGTTACTGGGCAAAAAGAGAGCGACAATTTTGAAAAGGAACACTATTTTTTACATTTTGCTATAATAAATATCCCTTTTTTATATATATATATATATATATATATATATATATATATATATATATATATTTTTTCCCCCTCAATTTAGGCCGATACGTATTCTTCTACATATTTTTGTTAAAACAAATTGAAATAAGCGAATAGTGACTGGTTTGCACAAAACAAAATAGGGGACATAATTATGATTTTTTTTTTATACCAGTAATGGCGGCGATCTGCCCCCTAGTGGCTTTAAAAGATAAGGATTTCATATGATGTCCTGTCAGAACAATGGAGCTACCGTGCCGCCGTCAATTGCCGGTGGCCAGTAGTTAAGTGGTTAAAGGCAGTGGGAGAAGTGCCAAGCCAAGTTAAGTTCCTCCGTCCCAAACTCGCTCATCCATGAATTCGTCCAAAATGTCTTGGTATGCGGACGCCTGACCTTTTCACTTGAACTTGGGGGCCAAGTCCAACCCCTGACCATTAAAAAGGACACCAGGGTTATGACAGCTATCTGCTGCCATAACAGTGGTATCCCACTTCTAACAGCCACCATATAATGACGGCGGGGGGTCCGCAATTTGTTACGTTTTCATCCTTCCCTGAGAGATCACCGGAGAGTCATCCAGGTGGGCTGGTGTCAGGAGTTAGCCTGGAGGGCTAGTAAAAGGGCAGCTGCAGCCAAGTGGGTTGGCAGTGCTGGGAGCAATGGCCACAGAGGAAAAGTACAAGCTGTTTCACTATATTTTTGCTACACAACAAGAGGCGATGAGTTCCTGCCTGTAAAGGGCCCTTGCTAAAATCTGACTGGGAGACTGTTAGATTATTCTACAGTGAATCAGCTGGGGGCAAGTGAAGGAGACTGTATATAGACTGTTCTCTGGCTCTGGGTGCATGGGAAAATTCAGTGTGCCAGGGTGTGCAGGAGTGGGGAATACAAGTTCATCAGCAGCCCCTATGGGGGTGTGCTACACACCCATAGAGAATACGGCATTGCCCAGAATACCGGACAAAGGAAGCAGTGCCGCCATCAGGGGGGTACAGGCACTACACCTGTAAGGGGCCCGGATGGCAACCCCCTTTAAAAAAAAACACCTGTAAGGGGCCCGGAGGCTCCTAGAGAATTTTTTTCTAGGGGTCCAGAGGTCCTCAGGGGCACAGAGGATTCCAGGGCCCCAGATGGCAACCCCCCTTTTTTTATTTTTATTAAAGGGACAATTTTTTTTATTTTTAGAGGTCTGGAGGTCCCCAGGGGCCCGGATACCCCCAGGGCCCCGGATTGCAACCCCCCTTTTTATTTATTTTTAAAAATATATATATATTTTAATATATTTTTATAACATTTTTTATTTAAGGGCCAATTTTATTTTTTAGGGGTCCGGAGGCCCCCATGGCCCCAGATGGCAACCCCCCCCCCTTTTTTTTAATTATTTTTTTATAAAAAAAAATATTTTTTAATATATTTTTATTAAATTTTTTATTAAAGGGCCAATGTTTTTTTTTTAGGAGTCCGGAGGTCCCCAGGGGCCAAGATGCCCCCAGGGCCCCCGGATGGCAACCCCCGTTTTTTACTTTATATATATTTATATAAGGGCTCAGAGGCCCCATGTGGCAAACCCCTTTTTTTTTCTTTTTTTTTATAAATGTTTCTTTTTTTTATTTTTGTGTATATATATTTTTTTCATTTCTTTTGTATTAAAGGGCCCAGATGTCCCCATGGCCCCGGGTGGCTACCCCTATTTTTTATATATGTTCTTCTTTATTTCTTCTTTTTGTAAAGGCCCCCCCCCCCCGCTTCTCAATTTTAGGCGGCAGCACCCCCCCCCCCCCCCCTTGGTTCTCTGCTCCAGGGGGCCCATGCCTGAAGCTGTGTAAGGGGCCCCATAGTTCCTGATGGCGGCCCTGAAAGGAAGTGCAGAGTCCAAACATATAGAATAAGAACTGATACCGGGATTTCATCTTTAGAAGCCCTGGCTGAGTGTTGGAGGCTTTTCTATAGAGAAATGTGTGTAGGTCTGTGGTGGGTTTTCTCGGTAGGACTGTCAGATAATTTGTTCCTTTTTGCAGAAGGTGGGAGGATGTGACTCCCCTCACACACATAACACATTCAGACACCTCTAGTCCACATCCTGTGTCAGTGTGCTCAGCACTGAGATCATATCAGAGAACTGAGGACCAGAACCTTCACATTGGGTAAGTCCACCTGTCCGCCTATTCATACCAGTTACTGACCATTAGTGATGGGGTTCAGGTTCGGGTCTACCATGGCTTCAAGGTTCATGTTCACAAGGGAACAATGCTGCAACCCAGCTGCTAAAATTCTCTGTAACCTAATGCACTGCAAGAGATCGTAGAACTATGGCTGGTAGACTTATACGGGCCATTAATGGAGGCATTGCTATGCCAGCCCCCCTTCCACTATATAAGGGATCACAGAGCCACCATAGTCAGGGCCGGATTTGCTCTCCCTGCCACCCCAAGGCCAGGTTCGGCAATGCACCCCCTCCCTACCAACCGACCCCCCCCCCTCCCCCCAAATCAACGGAGAATGGTAACCGGATGGCAGGGGCGGCACGGTTAGTTCAAATATTTTTTGTTTCTTTTTTTTTTGCTTTTTTATTACTTTTTTTTTATTTATTTGTAGCTTGTCGTTTACTTTTTTGTAAACTTTTCTTTTTTTTTATATTATTTTTCTTATTCTTTACTTTTTAATCACTTTTTTTCATTTTATTAATTGAATTATTATTTCTTATTTTTGTCACCTAACTTTATTGCTATCACACAGGAGAAAACATGCAATGCATTAATCTATGTATTTCAGTGGCGGTGCGAGAGCCAGAGGGGGCGGCGCTCCGGCGCCCTCTATGGACGAACCGCCACTGCCTGTGCCGCAAAAGCGTTTAGGTTTCGCTTCAAGACTGAAGGGAAGGCCGCAGGATGGATTTAACCTCTTGTGGACCCTGCACTGTATATATACGTCCTTTTTTTAAAGATAGATATTTCAGTAACGGCAGCAGCTGCTGCTACAACCGAGGTATCCATCTTTAGTGTGCAGGGTCCTGCAAACGCTAACGGCGGTCTCCGCGGCGGATTCGCCGCAAGATCGTCGTTATCGGTGGCGGGAGAAGGGCCCCCTCCCGCCGCGGGTCCGTTCGGGTGCTGTGTGGGGATGCGAGTGAGGGAAAAATGTCCCTCACCCATCCCCGTAGCTCTGCTGGGCGGAAGTGACGTCAAAACGTCAGTCCCGCCCAGCGTCTTAAAGAAACATTTATTTTTTGTCATTTGAAAAAATTACAGTTTCAATTTATTTAATTTTTTTTACATTTAAGCCTGAATATGAGGTGTGAGGTCTTTTTGACCCCAGATCTCATATATAAGAGGACCTGTCATGCTTTTTTCTATTACAAGGGATGTTTACATTCCTTGTAATTGGAATAAAAGTGATAATTTGTTTTTCAGTGTAAAAAATATTAAAATAAATAAAAATAAATAAGAAAACGAAAAAAAAAATTTTAAAGCGTCCCGTCCCGACGAGCTCGCGCGCAGATGCGAACGTATACGCGACTAGCGCCCGCATATGAAAACGGTGTTCAAACCACACAAGTGAGGTATCGCCACGATCGTTAGAGCGAGAGCAATAATTCTAGCCCTCCTCTGTAACTCAAAAGATGCAACCTATAGAATTTTTTAAACGTCGCCTATGGAGATTTTTAAGGGTAAAATTTGGACGCCATGCCACAAATTTTTAAGCGTGACATGTTGGGTATCATTTTACTCGGCGTAACATTATCTTTCACAATATGTAAAAAGAATGGCCACATTTATTGTTGTCTTATTTTTTAATTCAAAAAAGTGAATTTTTTCCAAAAACAGTGTGCTTGTAAGACCGCTGCACAAATACGGTGTGACAGAAAGTATTGCAATGACCGCCATTTTATTCTTTAGGGTGTTAGAAAAAAATATATATAATGTTTGGGGGTTTTAAGTAATTTTCTAGCAGAAAAAAAATGTTTTAGTCTTGCAAACACCAAATCTGAAAAACACCTAAGGTCCTTAAGTGGTTAAATTCAGTCGGAATCCAACGCCATCCTAACTTCAAAATGAATAGAATATATTTCTGTATGTTATGGACTTAGCGTGAAAATAGAATGGCTTATTTAGTAACACAATTGCAAGTTTCTTTTCTTTGTGTGACACGCAATAACATAACAGGAAGCCGTGTCTTGTTAGAAGTGACAAATGTTCTGCATGGTTGTGGTTGTTGTTTTCCTCTTGTGGTTGGATAACCCTCATATAGAATATGAGTCTGAGAACACAACGTGTGAAGAAGACGAATCCGAGTCTCTTTACAGAAATTAGGACGTTGTGACTTCCAGGTTCAGTCTTCGTTGTTCTTGTGTGGTTTGTGGATGAGGCTTTACATGTAGAATTGTCCCATCCTCATACACCAGCCATAGGAACATATGACTGTTTAGAGGCACACACAACATCTGATTACTAAGATGTTCCCTTTATGACTCTCTAAGCCAGGGGTGTCCAAACTTTTTTGAAAGAGGGCCAGATTTGATGAAGTGCCCGCGCGTGAGGGCCTACCATTTTGCCTGACATTCTTTGAACCATTAAAATTCTGTGTCAGTGTGCAGAGGCGACTCTTGAATTAGGCAAATTAGGCGGCCGCCTAACTTACTCAATGCAGTACCCCAATTTTGAGGGACCGGCAGCGGTAAGAGCCCTGACTCAGGAGCGGGGCTGCCAGAGTCCCTAGCAACCAGTGAATACTGGCGACACCACCCCTTGTGACTAGGGATGAGCCGAACACCCCTGGGTTCGGTTCGCACCAGAACCTGTGAACAGACCAAAAGTTTGTGTGAACTTTAGAACCCTGTTAAAGTCTATGGGACTCGAACGTTTGAAATCTAAAGTACTAATTTTAAAGGCTAATAGGCAAGTTATTGTCCTAAAAAGTGTTTGGGGACCCGGGTCCTGCCCCAGGGGAGTGTTTGGGGACCTGGGTCCTGCCCCAGGGGAGTGTTTGGGGACCTGGGTCCTGCCCCAGGGGAGTGTATGGGGACCCGGGTCCTGCCCCAGGGGAGTGTTTGGGGACCCGGGTCCTGCCCCAGGGGAGTGTTTGGGGACCTGGGTCCTGCCCCAGGGGAGTGTTTGGGGACCTGGGTCCTGCCCCAGGGGAGTGTATGGGGACCCGGGTCCTGCCCCAGGGGACATGTATCAATGCAACAAAAAGGAGCAGTGATTTTAATAATGCTTAAAGTGAAACAATAGAATTGAAATATTCCTTTAAATTTCGTACCTAAGGGGGTGTACAGTACGCCTGTAAAGTAGCGCTTGTTTCCTGTGCTTAGAACTGTCCCTGCACAAAGTGTAATTTCTGATGGAAAAAAGTCATTTAAAATCACTCACCTTAGGGTATGGATATTAAGGGGAACCCTGCGTCAAATAAAAAAAAAATGATGTGGGGTTCCCCCCAAATATCCATTCCAGACCCTTCAAGTCTGGAATGGATTTTAAGGGGAACTCCACCCCAAATTTAAAAAAAATAAAATGTCGTGGACCCCCACACCAGGAGCCAACAATTCATTATAGCCGCAAGTGATTTTAAATTACTTTTTTTTCCTTCAGAAATGACACTTTGTGCAGGGACAGTTCTAAGAAAGGGAAACAAGCGCTACCTTTCAGGCATACTATACACCCCCCAGGTACGAAATTTAACCACTTAAGGACCGCCTACTGCACATTTACGTCGGCAGAATGGCACGGCTGGGCACATCAACGTATATATACGTTGATTTTAGTACCCAGCCGTGGGTCGCGGGCGCGCGCCCGCGACCCGGTCCGAAGCTCCAGGACCGGGGGATTCGCGGACCCGATCGCCGCTGCAGTGCGGCGATCCGTCCCTGGAGCGGAAGAACGGGGAGAGCCGTGTGTACACACGGCTTCCCCGTGCTTCTCTGTGGCTGCAGCATCGATCGCATCATCCCTGTGATAGGGGGACGCGATCGATGACGTCACACCTACAGCCACACCCCCTACAGTTGTAAACAAACACACATAGGCACACATCCCCTACAGCGCCCCCTGTGGTTAACTCCCAAACTGCAACTGTCATTTCCACAGTAAACAATGCAAATTTAAATGCATTTTTTTCTGTGAAAATGACAATTGTCCCAAAAATGTGTCAAAATTGTCCGAAGTGTCCGCCATAATGTCGCAGTCACGAAAAAAATCGCTGATCGCCGTTATTAGTAGTAAAAAAAAAAAAAATAATAAAAATGCAATAAAACTATTTCTTATTTTGTAAACGCTATAAATTTTGCGAAAACCAACCGATAAACGCTTATTGTGATTTTTTTTACCAAAAATAGGTAGAAGAATACGTATCGGCCTAAACTGAGGAAAAAAAATGTTTTTTTATATATTTTTGGGGGATTTTTATTATAGCAAAAAGTAAAAAATATTGCATTTTTTTTAAAATTGTCGCTCTATTTTTGTTTATAGCGCAAAAAATAAAAACCGCAGAGGTGATCAAATACCACCAAAAGAAAGCTCTATTTGTGGGGAAAAAAGGACGCCAATTTTGTTTGAGGGCCACGTCGCACGACCGCGCAATTATCAGTTAAAGTGACGCAGTGCCGAATCGCAAAAAGGGGCAAGGTCCTTTGCCTGCATTTTGGTCCGGGTCTTAAGTGGTTAAAGGAATATTTCACTTTTATTGTTTCACTTAAAGGAATTATTAAAATCACTGCTGCCAAAAAAACTGCAGTTTTTAAAACATTTTTTGCATTGATACATGTCCCCTGGGGCAGGACCCGGGTCCCCAAACACTTTTTATTACAATAACTTGCGTATTAGCCCTTAAAATTAGCACTTTAGATTTCAAACGTTTGAGTCCCATTTAACAGGGTTCTAAAGTTCACACAAACTTGCCGCGAACACCCCAAATAGTTTGCTGTTCGGCGAACAGGCAATGTTCGAGTCCAACATGAGTTCTACTCCAACTCGAAGCTCATCCCTACTTGTGACATCAATGACCCAGCATGCCCTCAGTGAATGACGTCACAAGGGCGCGGGTTCAGCAGGTGGCAGATGACAGAGCTGCTAGCTCTGATAGACACTTCCACACAGCCAACCAGCTGCCGTTATTCAGGTGGCCGGCTCTCGCCGTCCGGCCATCTGAATAGTCGGCGGCAGCCGGCAACAATAACATAGATTCATGCAATGCATGAATCTATGTGATTATCAGTGGTAGTGCGAGAGCCAGAGAGGGCGGCGCTGTAGCGCCCCCTATAGAGACGCACCACCACTGTATGGGTCCATATTGGAGAGATTTTCACTTTCTTCCCGTTCTGGTGAAGCTCAGAGCACTGCAGGGAATTTATTTCCTGTTTTATCTCTTCAGAGTCGATTCTTTATACTTGAGCTAAAAATGATGGAAGGGAATGTATTGATATATATAAGAAACAAATCTGTAAAATAATTATATATAGTGCATAGTAAACCAAATCTAGCATATCAATAGGGAATCTAACTTTGGACTTGTTTTTTCTGCAGGGTTTATATTCCACCCAACTGTATGAATATGTGGCTTGTTTTGGTTCTTCTAAGTTTTGCCATGTCTACTTTCTGCCAAACTCACCCTCCACTCACCTACGCCTGCCGTACTGCCAAAAAGCCAGAATGCGATAAAGTTCACTTTGTCCCCGGACACAATCTTATTGGTCAAGGCTTTGATATTGTGACCATGAAACAGACCAGGGCTCACCTGCTGGATCTCCAGAAGTTCTCAGCAAAGGACAACACCTGCACCGTCTGTCACAACCCATATATGAACAAGGCTTGGCAAAAGGTGCCCCTTGCAATGGTGGACTGGAGGCCCCAGTCATTCTGCTCTAGGAAGATCAGCAGTGAGATCACCCGATCGTCTACATCGCTGGCTGAGGAGGCTGCATCCGAGGTGAAGAACGACTGGGAAGCCGGTCTAGATCTCCACCACAAGGGGGTGGACGCCAAGCTAGTAATGGCTGGTTCTCAGTCCCAAGTAGCACAATTTGGTAAGAATAAGGCCAGCACAGACCGTTACAGCTTCATCAAACACCAACTGAGCTGTGTCTATTACAGGTACGTCTTCAAAGATAACATATATTATCATAAAATCAGTAAAAATCATGACTTCAAAAGGTTCCTCCATTCACTTCTATAAAAGACCTGTTTACCAGCTGCAACATTATTTAGCTTCCAATAAAACAGATGCTGCCATTTTGTTCAGCATTATCTAGATTCTCAACCAGGGTTCCTCCAGAGGTGGCTAGGGGTTCCTTGAGCTGTGGCTGATTTACCTCCTGTTTGATGGTACCTACATAGTTCTGAGCCAATTCCACTTGGAGGAGCCATCGGCATGACACCAATGATCTTCATAGTTCTCTGTAAGGGGGGCATTCTTACCATCACTGTAAAAAAGGGCATTCTTCTCACTGACCACCAAAGTAAGGGGCATTGTTCCCACTGACCCCCAACTAATGGGTTTTATCAGGGGTTCCCCGAGACCTGAAAATAATTTTTAGGGTTCCCCAGCAGTAAAAAGGTTGAGAAAGGCTGATCTAGATGGTCACTCAACTGTCCCAGGACATACTGAGGCCGGTGTGGCCTTGTTAACCACTTAAGACCCGGACCAAAATGCAGGTAAAGGACCAGGCCCCTTTTTGCAATTCGGCACTGCATTGATTTAACTGACAATTGCGCGAACGTGCGATGTGGCTCCCAAACAAATATGGCGTCCTTTTTTCCCCCACAAATAGAGCTTTCTTTTGGTGGTATTTGATCACCTCTGCAGTTTTTATTTTTTGCGCTATAAACAAAATTAGGCCGATACGTATTCTTCTATGTATTTTTGGTAAAAAAAAAAAAAAAAACAATAAGCGCTTATCGATTGGTCTGCGCAAAATTTATAGCGTTTACAAAATAGGGGATAGTTTAATTTCATTTTTATTCATTTTTTTTACTACTAATGGCGGCGATCAGCGTTTTTTTTTCATGACTGCGACATTATGGCCTTCACATCGGACAATTTTGACACATTTTTGGGACCATCGTCGTTTTCACAGCAAAAAATGCTATAAAAATGCACTGATTACTGTGAAAATTACAATTGCAGTTTGGGAGTTAACCACTAGGGGGCGCTGAAGGGGTTAAGTGTGACCTCATCTGTGTTTCTAACTGTGGGGGGGCGGGGCTGGACATGTGACGTGATTGATCGCCTTTTTCCTATATCAGGGAACAGACGATCAATGACAGCACCACTGTGAAGAACGGGGAAGGTGTGTTTACCTCTCCCCATTCTTCAGCTCCAGGGATCGATTGCGGGACTCTGGCGGTGATCAGGTCCCGCGGCCACGGAGCTTCGGACCAGGTAGTGGGCGCGCGACCCACAGCTGGGCATTTACCAATCACGTACAGGTACGTGATTGTGCCCAGCCTTGCCATTCTGCCAACGTATATCGGCGTTAGGCGGTCCTTAAGTGGTTAAATAAACAGTGTGGGCATATCTATAAAGTTGGGCCAAACAACCCCCATGAACTCCCAAACATGTAAAAAGTTTAGACCCGAGAAGCAAACTCTATTAAAGTCTATGGGATCCGAACTTGAAGAATCAAAAGTCTCAATTTTAAAAGGCTTATATGCAAGTTTTTGGTCATAAAAAAAGGGTATGGAGGACCTGTATCAATGCAAACATTTTTTTTTTTTTTAAAGATCGTTTTTACAGGAGCAGTGATTTTAGTGATGCTTAAAGGGAAGCAATAAAAATGAAAAATTCCTTTAAATACAGTTCCTGGGGGATCCCTTTAGTCTGTCTGTAAAGTGGCGCATCTGTACCCTGTATAGAACCTTCTGCAGCAAAACTGACATTTATAAAGAAAAAAAGGGGGACTTAAATTGCCGGAAATACAATACCATTGCCAGCAAAACAAAAATGTTTAAAAGAACGTGTGGGGGTCCACTCCCTAATCCATACCAGGCTCTTTGGGTCTGGTTTTGATTTTTAAAAGGGAACCACGCGGCCAAAATCGATACCAGACCCTTATTCTAGCATGCAGCTCGATGGGTCAGGAAAAGAGATGCTTTGCCCCACCCCAAAGCACTTTGTCCCCATGTTGATGGGGGCAAGGGCCCCTTCCCCAGATCCCACCCCCAATGTGAATGAGTATGGGGTACATAGTACCCATTCACCACAAAACACATACACAGTTTTTGACAATTCCTTTATTAAAATGATAAAAACAGTGTCCCCCAATGTCATCATCATCATCATCAATCACACTGCTTGCCACTACTGCCGGACTCCAAAAAAAAAGCTCCACCCGCAATGAAGGCTAACCACCGTGTGCCTGCCCACCATCTGCTAGTTCTAGAATAGGTAAGGGGCGGAGCCATGTCAACAGGTGACACCGTCCACTCATGTGACGTCACGGATCCATGCATGCTGGGTCAGTGACTTTACATGGGGATGGTAAAATGGGCAATGTTCGGGCCAAAGTTATGCTCTAGGCCAGTGGTTCTCAACCTGGGGGTCGAGACCCCTTGGGAGCTGAATGATGATTTGCCATGGGTCACTGAATCATGGGCTGTTCCTGAAGCCCACACCACTATCCCAGCCTTTTTGCGGCCACCCAGCAGGGATAACCCTGGAGCCTGTGGCAGCCCAGCTGGGCTGTTTCTTGAGCCCGCAGCCACCCACTCAGCCTCTTTGCAGGCGCCCACCCAGTTAATGGCATGGCTGGGGGGTAAAGACTAGAGGTCAGCTGACTGGTGGGGAATGTGAAGTGGGAGAGGCTGGAGGAGACCCTATCTCCTGATTTCGGCATAGGTGTCACTGCTACGAGACACCACAAAGTAGGAGACACAGTGAAGCCGGAGACACAGTGAGTAACACTACCTGTGATTGTAGTTGCCATTAAAAGGACTCGGGTAGTGCTAAATGTCTGTGGGTTAGGGACACAAATTACTTGTCTTGCCTTGGGTGCTGACAAACCACGCTACAAAAATAATTTTACTGTTAGGGGTCCCCACAACTTTTTTTATCAAGGGGTCACAGCACTAGAAGGTTTAGAACCACTGCTCTAACCGAACCGCTTGCCCAACACTATCTCCATATAAACCAACAAAATTCTCCCGATACAAGTGTTGTAATATTAGAAAAAAAAATATGTTTTTTTTAATTCTTTTAAATTTTGTCCCTTTTCCAGCTTCCGACTTTCACACCTCCCTCTATTAAGCAAAGATCTGAGGCGAGCCTTGAAGTCTCTGCCACCGACTTATGATGCCAGCACTCAGGCTCACTACAGAAGCCTAATTAGCATCTACGGCACCCATTATATCAACCAAGCAGATGTGGGAGGCCAAGTGCAAGAGGTCAACGCCATCAAGACCTGCCAAGTCTCCATGGATGGCATGTCTATGGATGAGCTGAAGGATTGTCTTAGCATGGAGGCCTCTCTTGCAGTCACTGGAAAAGCCGAAGCAAGTGCCAAAGCCAGCGCCTGCAAGGAACAAAGCCAAAAATCCAACAAGGGGGAAAGTTTCCATCAGACGTTCAACGAGAAGAGTTGGGAAGTGAGTTCTACAACAGGATAAGTATAGTTGGCATGTATACCTTGTGAACATGGGGTGTTTAGCCCAGTGGTAGATGCATTTTTACCGGGTGTCCATGGCAGTCGGCATATAGTGACAGGGACTTTCACTGTCCCAACCTGTATAACATTTTCTTGGATTTATAGTTCTTTCCCCAAAAGTTAATTTCTTATGTCATCCCCTTGCTCCTCAACTGGCCATGCTTAGTATCACATGATGAGATGTCATAGAAACACAAGCTCGTGGAGAATGAAAGAGACAAAGTGCCAACTCTACTTCAGTACACTTAGAACAAACATCTAGAGCAGGGGTCTCCAAACGTTCTAAACAAAGGGCCAGTTTACTGTCCTTCAGACTTTAGGAGGGCCAGGCAGTGGCCATTGGAAGTAGAAAAGGTCCCCGCATCTGTGGGAAAATCCAAGGCCCCACCTTTGGTGTCAGTGGAGGAGTTGAGCCCCATCAGTGGTGTTAGTGGAAGGGATTGCACTCCTTCTTAAATGCCATTGGAAGGAATTGTGTCTCATCATTGGTGTCATTGGAAGAAATTGTGTCCCATCAGTGGTATCATTAGGCCCAATTGTTGGTGTTGTTGGGAGAAATTGTGCCCCATCAGTGGTATCATTTAACCCAATTGTTGGTGTTTTTGGAAGAAATTGTGCCCCATCATTGGGAGAATGCCCCATTACTGGTGTCATTGAGAGGAATTGTGTCCCACTGTTGGTTTCGTTGGGAGAAATTGTGCCCCATCTTTGGGAGAAATGTTGCCCCATCATTGGTGTCTTTGGGAGGAATTGTGACCATTCATTGGTGTCAGTGGAGAGATTTGTGCCCCTTCGTTGTTGTCGGTGGGGGGAATTTTTCCCCCTTATTTGTATCAGTGGATGAAATAGTACCTCAAGGGCCAGATGAAAGCAAGCAAAGGGCCGTATCTGGCCCCTGGGCCGCAGTTTGGAGACCACTGATCTAGAGGAGTGGGACAAATTGTCACTCATTTTCCTAGCAGTTCAACTCTAGGTAGAGCTGCACAATAAATCGTTAAAAAATCATGGTCGATCAATTCAACCCTCCCTGACCATATCCAATGCAGAGTTTGCCAATTCTTTCATATAACAAGTGGAGAGACTTTATCTGCTCACTCTGCTGTAAAAAGAAAATATCCGGGCAGTCTGCCAAGTTTTTAACAGGAAACATGGTAACTAACGCTTCCTTCTTAGATCAAAGTGATAAACTTCTGTGTGTGCAAAGAAAAAATCTGGGCAGTCTGCCAAGTTTTTAATAACATGAAACATTGTAACTAGCTTCCTCCTTAACTCAAACTTCTGCGTGTAAAGTCTAAATCTTTTTCTGACACTTGTTTCTTAAGGTAAAATCAATATTTCTTACTGGAAAATTACCTGGAACCCCCAAACATTATATAGCAGAGACCCTAGAGATTTGGGAATAAAATGGCAATTGCTGTAATATTTTATGTCACACTGTATTTGCCCAGTGGTCTTTCAACTGCATTTTTTGGGGAAAAAATACACTTCAATTAATAAAAAATAAAAAAATAAAACAGTAAAGTTAGCCCACTTTTTGGGGTTTTAATATGAAAGATGATGTTACGCCGCAAGAATCATGATTCTAAGCAAAAAAATGTGATTCTCATTTTAGCCAGAATCATGCAGGTCTAGTTCTAGGTATGCCGAGCCAGAGAGGGAGAATTATACGTACAGTGGAAGGTTTTCCGAGTTCAGCCGAGGTGTCCTTGGCCCTTTCCGAATGTCTCCAGCGCCCCCCGCCTCTGGCCACATGCCATTGAAGTCAATGCGGAACAAGTTATTTTCATTTCCATCGACTTCAATGGGGAAACTTACTTTGATATGCGAGTACTTTGGATTACGAGTATTCTCCTGGAACGGATTATTCTCCTAATCGATATTCCACCAATAAGACAACAGGGGGAACTCAACCCAATTACTACCAAGAGAGGAGGCAGCAGCCTGGAATTCTTTGTTATTCATAAGAATGTGTTACTAACAATAATGAAAATAATGTTTCTTCATGAATTTTAGGTACGAGGAGGAAAGATCACATTTGAGCAGCTCTCGTTTGACATAAAGAATGGAGACGGTGCGGCCACTTTTGAAACTTGGATGGAAAGCCTGAAGACTGACCCCGATATCGTAACCTACTCTCTGGAGCCCATCCACAACCTGGTTCCATCCAGAGGATCCAAGAGAGAGAGCCTACAGAAAGCCATCAGTGATTATATCATGGAGAAGGCCCTGAGTAAGAACTGCTCTTGCCCATCGGGTTCACAGCCGAGTCCCGGTAGAGAGTGCAACTGCATTTGTCCTGGTGGTCAAGGAATAAATACAAACTGTTGCCCCTCAAAAAGGGGATTTGCCAAAGTGGTGGTGACTGTAAAAAGTGCTTCAAACCTTTGGGGTGACTACGGCTCGAAGACCGATGCCTTTGTTAAAATAAGTATTGGATTAGTCTCTACTCAGACAGAGACCAAATGGAACAATGACAATCCACACTGGAACTCACGGTTTGACCTTGGAGTTCTAGAACTCAGTCTAGTGTCTAGCTTGAAGGTAGAGGTTTGGGATGAGGATAATAAATATGATGATGACCTGCTTGGAACATGTCAAAAACAAGTCAACAGTGGTGTGAAGGACGAGGTTTGTTACCTTAACCATGGTAGTGTGACTTTTACAGTGAGTGTACAATGCCTCCCCCACCTGGCTGGACCCCTCTGTAGAGACTATGCTCCTTCCACCAGTTAGATATGGACAAGAAGGCTTCCGCTCTAATTAATCCCAAAGGTGTTCTATCGGGTTGAGGTCAGGACTCTGTACAGTCCAGTCAACTTCCTCCACCTCTAAATGCCTCTGGTTGGCAATCACAGTGATTAGTTACTATGAAGCCCGCCCCCGTGTTTTCTGTCTCTGATTTTTTTTTTTTTAAATAGCGGTCATTGCAAAACTTTTTGGCACACAGTATTTGCGCAGCGGTCTTACAAGCGCAATTTTTTTGGGAAAAAATACACTTCTTTGAATTAAATAATAAGACACCAGTAAAGTTAGCCCATTTTTTTTAAATATTGTAAAAAGATAATGTTACGCCAAGGAAATTGATACCAAACATGTCACGCTTCAAAATTGCGGCCGCTCGTGGAATGGCAACAAATATTGACCCTTAAAAATATCCATAGGTGTCGCTGATTTTTTTTTTTACAGGTTACCAGTTTTAAGTTACAGAGGAGGGGCTAGATTCAGGTAGGAGCGTGTAAAAAACGACGGGCGTAGCGTATCCCATTTACGCTACGCCTCCGCAACTTTTACAGGCAAGTGCTGTATTCACAAAACACTTGCCTGTAAAGTTGTGGCGGCGTAGCGTAAATGGCCCGTCGTAAGTCAAATTGGGCTGGTAGGGGGTGTGTATTATTTAAATTATGTGCGATCCCGCGCCGAACGAACTGCGCATGTGCCGGCCGAGAACGTAGCCCAGTGCTCATGCTCCACATCACGACGCAAATACTGAATAAAAACGTTGTGAACGTCACTTACGCAAAGCCCTATTCGCGGACGTTTTACGCAAACGACGTAAACGACGGGAAAAATTACGCCGGCACGCCGTCCATACTTAACATTGGCTGCGCCTCATACAGCAGGGGTAACATTACGCCAGACCTACGCTTAGGCAAACAACGTAAAAACAATGCGCAGGCCGGGCGTACGTTCGGGAATCGGCGTATTAGGCTCATTTGCATGTTTTAGACGGGAACGCCACCTAGTAAATTTACAAGTTAGATACGACGGCATAAGAGACTTACGCCAGTCGGATCTAATAGAAATCTATGCGTAACTGAATCTATGAATCAGTCGCATAGATAGGAGGGCTCAGAAACAGAGATACACCATCGTATCTCTTTCCTGAATCTAGCCCAAGGTTTTTTGCTAGAATTATTGCTCTCGCTCTAACAAATGCAGCAATACCTCACATGTGTGGATTGAACGCCGTTCGTTTCTGCGCGCGAGCTCGGCGGGACGGGGCGCTTTACATTATTTTCTATATTTTCTTTTTACACTCTCCTTTTATTTATTTATTTATTTGGATCACTTTTATTCCTATTACAAGGAATGTAAACATCCCTTGTAATAGAAAAAAAAAGCATGACAGGACCTCTTTAATGTTAGATTTGGGGTCAAAAAGACCTCAAATCTCACATTTACACTTAAATGCAATAAAATAAATAAATAAATGTATTTTTCATAAAAAAAATAAAAAAAATAATCAGTGGAGAAGATCGCCAGGGCCGATCCTAGGCAGGGTGCACAAGGTGCATTGCACCCAGGTGCCTGCAGAGGTGGGGGCGCCGAAGTGCCAGAGTTCTTCAGTAGGTATGTGTCCATCCAGAACTGATGTGTGAGCATAGGGCAGCCCGTCCAGCCTGGCAGTGCTCGGGGGAGGGGTCGCTCCTCTTCCTGACATGAGAGTTCTAGTTTTCAGAGTGCTGATGTGCTGATATGAATTCCTCACACTGGGAGTCTTGGATCCCGCACTGTCTCCACCAACTCCAGTTGCAATGCCTCCCACTCCCATCTCTATCTCAGACTGCACAGAGAGAGAATTTAGGTGAGTCACAGTTTTCAGTGAGCTGTGTGCTGGGGGATGGCATCACCAGCATCCCTTTTACACGTGCTCTGGGCTGCCCCTGCTCTAGATGTTTTATGGCATGATAGATTACATAGGATACACAGCCCCTGCCCATTCCTGCTCCTAGTCCATCTACACATGTATAATGAGACGTAAAGGGGAGGAGTTAGTAAACTGACAATGTCCATGTTGGGCGCCAGAAATTGCTTAGTTAATACGGCAACCTCTCCAGTTTGTTTTCGCTCAGCCCGCTGGGTTGAACAAAAAAACAACAACTAAGGGCTAGATTCACAGAGCCATTACTCCGGTCTATCTCCTGTTAGACCGTAGCAATTTCAAATTACCCGCGTCGTATCATTAGTTTGAATCCTCAAACCATGATACGACGGCTTCGGGCTTTGATCTGACAGGCTTAAGTCTTCGTACGCCTTCGGATCTACGCTGCAATCTTTTTCCGCCCGCTGGGTGGAGTTCGCGTCGTTTTCCGCGTCGGGGTATGCAAGTTAGCTTTTTCCGGCAATCCACGAAGTTACGATCGTCCTTCGCATTCGCTTACGGCATCTGTAGTCATTTTTTTGCTGCGTAAAGTTAGGGAAGCAAAAATCTGGTCTATAGTTAGACAGCCCATGTTAAGTATGGCCGTCGTTCCCACGTCAAATTTCAAATATTTTTTTTGTTTTTGCGTAACTCGTCCGGGAATAGGAATGTACGTAAACGACGCTACTCCAAAAAAATCTGCTGTAACGCCGTAATTTCGCGCAATGCACGGCGGAAAATTTCTGAATGGAGCATGCGCAGTTCGATCGAGTGTCGCTTCGGGTATTTTCTTTACCAGCCCGTCAATCAACTCCGCTTGTCTTAGGAACGCCTATTCCCCGCAGGAATCCCCGCTCGGAGTCAGATAAGCCTGATAAAACGATAAGTACAAAAAAAACCTCCGCTTTAAGTGCTTGTTAAGAATATTTAAATATTAGTATTCATAACTTGACCACAAGTTCACTTTAATTCCTCCTCCCCTTCTCTCCTGCTCTGTAGAAATAGGCTTTATGGAGTTTTAGTCAGAGAGATAGTCTGAAGGTAAACAGCTGCTGTGCTTTCTCTTTAGTGCTCTGTGACATCACCTTATATTAAATATGGATTTGTAAAACAAGGATTTTCAATGAAAATTATATAATAAAATGTCTTTATTGAATCTGAAGCTATCAATGTATCAGAACACCAGACACATGAACTTGTATTACATTTGGACATACATGAAAATTCTTTGAAATTGGAAAATGTGCTTTGAATGATCATTATTTATTTTTCTTGCTTTGCTATTAAAAATGATTTAAATTTTTTTAAAAATAAGCCAAAAATAAAACTGTATTGTAAGGTGTATTCTTTCTTTGTGTCTGATGTAATTGTATTATATCAATTACTAACTCTCCAGCTGTCGCCCTGCTAATGAGTGTGACCACTTAACCACTTCACCCCCCCCCCCGGGAGAATTTATCCCCCCTCCTGTCCAGAGCACCAGACCTGCAGTGCACTTTAATATAATATAGAGTTCCTGGGATGGCCTGGGGTGGAGCCATACAGGGAGGAGAGATGATAAATGCAGCCAGGTGAGAGGGCCTGGCCTCTAAGATGAACACATGGGCAAGGTAAGCTGCCAGACATTACTGCATATCCATGACACAGAGATTGTGGGGAAAAAACAAAGCCAATTTTGTTTGGGAGCCACGTCGCATGACCGCGCAATTGTCAGTTGAAGCAGCGCAGTGCCGAATCGATCACTCAAGAAGATTGTTCCATATCACTTTATGACTCATAGGGTCCTATCACCTTTTGAAGACGTCTGGTGATGAAACGTGTAGGGCGGGGTTTGGAGGTGTCATCACTACACGCACTGTGATCATGCTCACAACCGGAAGCGAAAAAGCTTTTTGCTGAAGTCTGTATACTTGTGTCAGTGGAGACACATGAAAGATATGAGTGTAATGCTTGTTTTTAATAATAAAGAATCTTAAGATGGTTTTACGCTATGAGATCCTCCTCTCTCTTCCTTTATCTTCCTTATGAGTCATAAAGTGACACAGAACAATCTTCTTGAGAAAACGCACGTCAAGCGTGCATAAACGATTGCATTGCACGCATTCAGGCACACCCACTGATTACTATAGGGCTAAATACAGTGGAGGCGTGTCCATAGTGGGCGCAGGAGCACCGCCCCGTCACTTAACAATAGATAGATTCATGCATTGCATTCGGGGGGGAAACTGGTTGCATTTGGGGGGAAACTGGCTGCATTTGGGAGAAAATTGGCTGCATTTGGGGGGAAACTGGCTACATTTGGGGTCAAACTGGCTACATTTGGGGGCAAACTGGCTACATTTGGGATGGAAACTGGCTGTATTTCGAGGCAAACTGGCTGTATTTGGAGGGAAACTGGCTGCATTTGGGGGGAAAACTGGCTGTATTTGGGGGGAAACTGGCTGCATTTGGGGGGAAACTGGCTGCATTCGGGGGGAAACTGGCTGCATTCGGGGGGAAACTGGCTGTATTTGGGGGGAAACTGGCTGTATTTGGGGGGAAACTCGCTACATTTGGGGGAAACTGGTTGTATTTGGAGGGAAACTGGCTGCATTTGGGGGGAAACTGGCTGTATTTGGGGGAAATTGGCTGTATTTGGGGGGAAATTGGCTGTATTTGGGGGGAAACTGGCTGCATTTGGGGACAACCTGGCTGCATTTGAGGGGAAACTGGCTGCATTTTAAGAGGTGGCATTTGATGGGCACAGTGGCTGCGTTTAATGGGAACAGTGGTAGCAATTGATGTAAATACAGTGGCAGTGCGTCCATAGTGGGCGCAGGAGTGCCACCCCTTTTCTCCTGCACCCATCACTCACCAATAGATAGATTCATGCATTGCATTCGGGGGGGGGGGAATTGGCTGCATTTGGGGGGAAACTGGCTGTATTTGGGGGGAAACTGGCTGCATTTGGGGGGAAACTGGCTGCATTTGAGGGGAAACTGGCTGCATTTTAAGGGGTGGCATTTGATGGGCAAAGTGGCTGCGTTTAATGGGAACAGTGGTGGCAATTGATGTTTTTTTTTGTTCAGTTTGTTTACGCCCCCCCAAATATTTTGAGCACCAGCCGCCACTGGCTAAATATGCATGGATCTGCTCAAAAAAGAAGCTCCTGTACTTCTTGCTGGAAGTGACCATTGTGAACGGTTGCAATTTAAATAAATGGATTTGCACCTGTTGTGCGTTCTTATGTTCCACATTTGTTGACACAAAGACCATTTATTTGAAAAAGTAAAGAAAGGTCTTACTGGAAAAGGTGAGCTATAATGGGAGTACGAGGTTTGAAGTTATTGCTTTTAATCTTGTTAGGTCAACATGACTTGTTGTTTGTGACAGCAATCTTCCAACAATAGAAGGTGACGGATAACACATCTAAGTATCGATACAATTTAACCACTTCCGTACCGCGATTATTCCAGCACTTCTCTCCTACATGTGAAAATCATAAATGTTTTGCTAGAAAATTACTCAGAACAAAGAAACAGTAAATTTAGCCCATTTTTTTTTTATAATGTGACAGATGATGTTATTACGAGTCAATAGATACCTCACAAAATTGCGAACACTCGTGGTATGGCGCCAAACTTCGGTACTTAAAGATCTTCATAGGCGACGCTTTCATTTTTTTTACAGGTTACCTGTTTAGAGCTAAAGGGGAGGTCTTGAATTATTGCTCTCACTCTAACAATCGCGTTGATACCTCACATGCGTAGTTTGAACATCGTTCACATATGCAGGCGTGACTTACCTAGGTGTTTTCTTCTGCGTGCGAGCTTGTGGGGACGAGGACATTTTAATTTTTTTTTATTATTTATTTTATTATTACTTTTATTATTATTATTTTATACTTTCCCTTTAAAACATTTTTTTATCGCTTTTATTCCTATTACAAGGAATGTAAACATCCCTTGTAATGGGAATAGTGTGTGGTCGGTCCTCTTTATGGAGAGATGTGAGGTATATAAGATGTGGGGTCTATAAGAGATGTGGGGTCTATAAGAGATGTGAGGTCTATAAGATGTGGGGGTCTATTAGGCCGCGTACACACGGCAGAGATCCTCGACGGGCAGAACACATCGTTTCGCCCGTCGAGGCTCTCTGCCGGCCGTCGAAATCGGCGACCCGCCCGTCGGGAATGGCAACCAGCCATTCATCCAGGCGGGCCGTCGAGGAAATAGAGAGCGTGCTCTCTATTTCTGCTCGACGGGCTTCCCGACATGAAGCTCGCCGAGAGCGTACACACGGCCAAGGTCCTCGCTGGAATGCACATTCCAGCGAGGTTCTCGCTGGTTTTCAGCGAGAACCTCGGCCGTGTGTACGCCGCCTAAGAGATGTGAGGTCTATAAGAGATGTAAGGTCTATAAGATGTGGGGTCTATAAGAGATGTAAGGGTCTATAAGAGATGTGAGGTCTATAAGATGTGGGGTCTATAAGAGATGTAAGGTCTATAAGATGCGGGGTCTATAAGAGATGTGGGGTCTATAAGATGTGGGGTCTATAAGAGATGTGGGGTCTATAAGATGTGGGGTCTATAAGAGATGTGAGGTCTATAAGAGATGTGGGGTCTATAAGATGTGGGGTCTATAAGAGATGTGAGGTCTATAAGATGTGGGGTCTATAAGAGATGTGAGGTCTATAATAGATGTGAGGTCTATAAAATGTGGGGTCTATAAGAGATGTGGGGTCTATAAGATGTGGGGTCTATACGAAATGTGAGGTCTGTAAGAGATGTGGGGTCTATAAGAGATGTGAGGTCTATAAGAGATGTGGGGTCTATAAGATGTGAGGTCTATAAGATGTGGGGTCTATAAGAGATGTGAGGTCTATAAGATGTGGGGTCTATAAGAGATGTGAGGTCTATAAGATGTGGGGTCTATAAGAGATGTGAGGTCTTTAAGAGATGTGAGGTCTATAAGATGTGGGGTCTATAAGAGAAGTGGGGTCTATAAGATGTGGGGTCTATAAGAAATGTGGGGTCTATAAGAGATGTGGGGTCTATAAGATGTGGGGTTTATAAGAGATGTGAGGTCTATAAGATGTGGGGTCTATAAGAAATGTGAGGTCTATAAGATGTGGGGTCTATAAGAGATGTGGGGTCTATAGGAGATGTGAGGTCTATAAGATGTGGGGTCTATAAGAGAAGTGGGGTCTATAAGATGTGGGGTCTATAAGAAATGTAGGGTCTATAAGAGATGTGGGGTCTATAAGATGTGGGGTCTATAAGAAATGTGGGGTCTATAAGAGATGTGGGGTCTATAAGATGTGGGGTTTATAAGAGATGTGAGGTCTATAAGATGTGGGGTCTATAAGAAATGTGAGGTCTATAAGATGTGGGGTCTATAAGAGATGTGGGGTCTATAAGAGATGTGGGGTCTATAAGAGATGTGGGGTCTAGAAGATGTGGGGTCTATTATTATAGCTAGAGACTGGAGAGTCAGGACACCCTCTACATTGCAGATAGAGAAAAGAACTGTATGTTAGTGGGCGTCCTGACTCTCCCATAGACCAAGGGAGGGGGCGAGCACGACACTCCACACCAGGGAGAAAGCCTTGCATTACTGCGTGGAGTTACAGACAGAAGAACAGGAAGTGAGGATTTCCATCATCTCGGAAATTGGAAGGTATGTAGAGATGAATATTCACCAAATATTTCTTGACTGCAGTGAGTTAATAGAGAAGCTCGTAGGGAAGCATTGGGACTGGGCCAAGCCATTCAGCAAGAATAATACCCACTTCCAATGTCACCTCCTCCGGTAATATCTTCACACCGGCTTATAAATTCTTCTACACACCAAACAAACTGTTGTGTTAAAATGTGATAACAAAGCGGAGGGATGTTTCGCCAGGTGGAAACGCTATGATGGACTTTACCAACTGCCTCTTTTTTCTTCCGATTTTGGTTTTATCTCCTCATCCCACAAGAGAAGTTTTTCCACAGGTAGGACTCTACGGCAAATTCTCCCAATAGAGACTTCAGTTTTATGTTCTAAAACAGGGCTCCTCAAACTATGGGCCCTCCAGCTGTTGAGGGACTACACCTCCCATGAGGCATTGTCAACCTCTGACATTCACAGACATGACTAGGGCATGATGGGAATTGTAGTTCCTGAACAACTGGAGGGCCGTAGTTTGAAGACCCATGATCTAAAAGGTCATTGCTTTGTTATAATGGGTTCTATACCCTGTAATGTTCTGGCTATACGTCTTTATATTAATTTTAAAGTCTTAAAAAAGGGGTTGTAAAGTTATTTTTTCCTCCTAAATGTCTTCCTTTCCCTTAGTGCAGTCCTCCTTCACTTACCTCATCCTTCCATTTTGCTTTTAAATGTCCTTATTGGTGATCACCAATGTAAGGAACATTCTTCCCACTGATCACCAATGTAAGGGACATTCTTCCCACTGATCACCAATGTAAGGGACATTCTTCCCACTGATCACCAATGTAAGGGACATTCTTCTCACTGATCACCAATGTAAGGAACATTCTTCTCACTGATCACCAATGTAAGGAACATTCTTCTCACTGATCACCAATGTAAGGGACATTCTTCTCACTGATCACCAATGTAAGGGACATTCTTCCCACTGATCACCAATGTAAGGGACATTCTTCTCACTGATCACCAATGTAAGGGACATTCTTCTCACTGATCACCAATGTAGGGAACATTCTTCCCACTGATCACCAATGTAGGGAACATTCTTCCCACTGATCACCAATGTAAGGGACATTCTTCTCACTGATCACCAATGTAAGGAACATTCTTCTCACTGATCACCAATGTAAGGGACATTCTTCCCACTGATCACCAATGTAAGGGACATTCTTCTCACTGATCACCAATGTAAGGGACATTCTTCTCACTGATCACCAATGTAAGGAACATTCTTCTCACTGATCACCAATGTAAGGGACATTCTTCTCACTGATCACCAATGTAAGGGACATTCTTCTCACTGATCACCAATGTAAGGGACATTCTTCCCACTGATCACCAATGTAAGGGACATTCTTCCCACTGATCACCAATGTAAGGGACATTCTTCCCACTGATCACCAATGTAAGGAACATTCTTCTCACTGATCACCAATGTAAGGAACATTCTTCCCACTGATCACCAATGTAAGGAACATTCTTCCCACTGATCACCAATGTAAGGGACATTCTTCTCACTGATCACCAATGTAAGGGACATTCTTCTCACTGATCACCAATGTAAGAGACATTCTTCCCACTGATCACCAATGTAAGGGACATTCTTCTCACTGATCACCAATGTAAGGGACATTCTTCTCACTGATCACCAATGTAAGGAACATTCTTCCCACTGATCACCAATGTAAGGGGCATTCTTCTCACTGATCACCAATGTAAGGGACATTCTTCCCACTGATCACCAATGTAAGGGACATTCTTCTCACTGATCACCAATGTAAGGAACATTCTTCTCACTGATCACCAATGTAAGGGACATTCTTCCCACTGATCACCAATGTAAGGGACATTCTTCTCACTGATCACCAATGTAAGGGACATTCTTCCCACTGATCACCAATGTAAGGGACATTCTTCTCACTGATCACCAATGTAAGGGACATTCTTCCCACTGATCACCAATGTAAGGGACATTCTTCTCACTGATCACCAATGTAAGGAGCATTCTTCCCACTGATCACCAATGTAAGGAACATTCTTCCCACTGATCACCAATGTAAGGGACATTCTTCTCACTGATAACCAATGTAAGGGACATTCTTCTCACTGATCACCAATGTAAGGGACATTCTTCTCACTGATCACCAATGTAAGGGACATTCTTCCCACTGATCACCAATGTAAGGGACATTCTTCTCACTGATCACCAATGTAAGGGACATTCTTCTCACTGATCACCAATGTAAGGGACATTCTTCTCACTGATCACCAATGTAAGGGACATTCTTCTCACTGATCACCAATGTAAGGGACATTCTTCTCACTGATCACCAATGTAAGGGACATTCTTCTCACTGATCACCAATGTAAGGGACATTCTTCCCACTGATCACCAATGTAAGGGACATTCTTCTCACTGATCACCAATGTAGAGACATAACGGGGGATAGATTTTCCGAAGGTCAAGTGGTTGAAAAACAAACTTTTAGAATCACTAATCACGGAGGTCTGATGACGGGGCAATGCAAATTGATGCATATTATGGTGTATTACATTAGCAGGTTGTATTTGCCTAGATAATGTCCATGAGTGATGTTGAACCTTTATGATTCTAAGCTAGCTAGATGATGCTGGATGTCCTTCAGCCAAACAAATGAGGCAGGCCCTGCTCTGTAGCATGAAAAAAATCTAGGCACTTAAATAGCAGATTTCATGACGGCACTCAAAAAAAAACAAAAAAAAAACACAGGATATGATGCCTTGGGTAAAGTGACCAGTGCTCTTCATGGTTGTGTTGTTGTCTTCCTGTTGTGGTAGAATAGCCCTTGTATAGAAGATGTTTCTGAGAACACAAAATGTAAAAGAAAGGGATCTGAGTCTCTATTCCGGATACAGGAATTATCTTATTATTCATCTGAACACCAGTTTCAGTCTTAGATGTACTTGTGTGGGTTGTGTGTGAGATTTCCATTGTCCCATCCTCATACACCAGCCATGGGAACATACTATATGTCTTTGTCTGTGGGCTATGGCCACATACGCCATCTGATTACTAACATGTTCTAGTTATAACTCTATCAGATGTGTGCTATGTATCTATCTCTGATATCAGGCTCCTTAAATATTTATTTCAAATTGAATTGTTGTCCTGATCATATTAAATTAGATGTCTACCTGAAACACCTTATTTTTTAGTTTTTGGACTGAGTATGGAAGAGATTACCTGTAAAAATCTTTAATCTGCCAGCATGCTAAGGAGTAGACCCTTGTTCCAAGAGAGGAAGCTTGGCCTCCTTGCAGAGCCGTTGGTGGATGGCGGACGCCCGAGATCTTGCACGACTCAATCTATAACTAGAATCACTGGATTGAAGTTTATACACTTCCTGGTGTGCTGGGGCTGATTCATTGACCCAGTGAGCGCAGAGCCTGTAGACAATCTCGGCTACCAGCCAGCTTTGTGGTCCCAGTGTCATTTAAACTCTTTAGACCGGCGCAGAGGTAACGTCCAACGCCCTCCCATGTCCGCCCCCGGGAGAAACACCCAAAATTGCTGCATACTGCCCATAGGCTCAACCTTGATGTCAGAGCTAGACGCCTCCTGAAGAAGTGACTTGGTCACGAAACATGTCGAGGATATGTCACTAGCCACATCAATTTGTTCTCTACATACCTGTGGAGTCTGTAATGATTTTAATTTTCGATGTCAAGTCACTATTGTGACCGTCAATTGTGTATTTATGTAATTTTCATTTTGTAAACTTTTGTAATAAATTGTTAATTTTTATCAATCAAGCGTTTCTTGTCTGGCTGCCGCAACAGTCCATCCACTACTGGCAATCGGGGCCTTATTTTGGAGCGACCCTTGATTTATCTCCTTTCCCCCTTTCCAATTTCATATTGTAGGATGATGGAACCCACCCCCACTTTTGTTCAAACAATGAGGCAATCCATTTCTAAAAAAAACAATATATGAAAATATAAATGAAAAAATGTAACATAAACATAATTATATATAGTATATAGTAAATCATCTAGAGCAGGGGTCTCCAAACTTTCTAAACAAAGGGCCAGTATACTGTCCTTCTGGCTTTGGAAGGGGGGCGCTATGAGACCAATGGGAGTAGAACATTTCCTGATGTCACTGAGAGAAAACAATGCACAGTCCTTGGTGTCAGTGATAGGAACAGTGACCCATTGTTCTTGTCATTAGGAGGAATTGTGCCCCTTCATTGGTGTCAGTAGGAGGACACATGCCTATGTTTTGGTGTCTGTAGGAGGAATATTGCCCTATCATTCAGTCAGTGGGAGGAATAGGACCCCATACCTGGTGTCATTGGGAGGAATTGTACCCCATTGTTGGTGTTATTGAGAGATATTGTGCCCAACTGCTGCTGTAATTTGGAGTAATATAGCTCGATCGTTGGTGTCAGTGGGAGGAATAGTGCCCCGTCCTTGGTGTCATTGATAGGAATTGTGCCCCTTCATTGGTGTCAGTAGGAGGACATATGCCTAAGTGTTGATGTCAGTAAGAGGAATATTGATCTATCGTTGGTGTCTGTGGGGGGAATTGTGCCCCATCCCTGGTGCCATTGAGAGAAATTGTGCCCAACTATTGGTGTCAGTTGGAGGAATAGTGCACCATCCTTGGTATCATTGGGATGAATTGTATCCCATTGTTGGTGTTATTGAGAGATATTGTGCCCCATTGTTGGTGTCAGTGGGTGAAAATGTGCCCTTCACTGGTGTCATTGGGAGGACATATGCCCAATTGTTGTTGTCAGTGAATGAAACAGTGCCCCAAGAAAAAAAGCAAGCAAAGGGCCCAATGTCGCCGCAGTTTGGAGACCATTGATATAGAGCAGGGGTCTCCAAACATTCTAAACAAAGGGCCGGTTTATTGTCCTTCAGACTCTAGGAGGGCCAGACTATATCCAGCGGGAGTGGAAATTTTCCTGGCATCAGTGGGAGTAAGCATTTCCACATTTGCTATTAGGGGGAGGAATAGTGCCCAGTCCTTGGTATCATAGGGAGAAATAGTACCTAATTGTTGGTGTCCGTGGGAGAAATGGTTCCCCACTGTTGCTGTCAGGTGGCAGAATAGTGTCTCTTATCAGTGGGAGGAATAAGTGCCCCAAGGGCCCGGAAAAAGGCAAGAAGAGGGCCACATCTAAAGCATATCAATACAGATTCTAACACTGATCTTGTTTTTTTCCTCCTTTCTGCAGGGTTTATATTCCATACAACTGTCTGAATATGTTGCTCCTCATCTTGATTCTTCTAAGCTTTATCACTTCTGCCTCTGGCCAAAATAACCGCCAGCTCTCCTTCACTTGCCGGGTTGCCAGCAAACCAGAATGCAATAAAGTCCATTTTGTCCCCGGTTACCATGTTCTTGGTCAAGGCTTTGACATTGTTACCATGAAGCAAACAAGGGCTCAACTACTAGATCTCCAGAAGTTGTCTACAAGGGGTGACTCTTGCATTATCTGTTACAACCCTTATGTCACCAAGCCTTGGCAAAAGCTGCCCCTTGTGATGGTGGACTGGAGGCCCCAGTCAATCTGTTCTAGGACGATCAGCAGTGAGATCTCCCAATCTTTTACATCGCTGGCTGAGGTCGCTGCATCTGAGGTGAAGAATGACTGGGAAGCTGGTCTGGAGCTCCACTTCCACAGGGTAGATTCCAAGTTAATAATGGCTGGATCTCAGTCCCAAGTGGCAAAGTTTGGTGAGAGTAAGACCAGCACAGACCGTTACAGCTTCATTAAGCACCATATGAGTTGTGTTTATTACAGGTACGTCATCTAAAATAACATACTGCATCCTTATAAATCCTGTAAAGTTCAAAAGTGTCATAAGTTCTTAAGAGTGGAAGCTTATACAGCCTAATGCCCCGTACACACGTACAGGATTATCGACAGGAAAAGTTCCCTTCGGAAATCCCAAGGGTAAAGCTGAGAACCTGCTTGGTTCAGTCTTTCCCCTACACCAGTTTTTCTCAATTCCAGTCCTCACGCCCCCCCAACAGGTCAGGTTTTCAGGATTTCCATTATTTTGCACAGGTGATTTGATCAGTTTCACTGCCTTAGTAATTCCCACAGCCTTTTCATCTGAGGGGAATCCTGAAAACATGACCTGTTGGGGGGGCGTGAGGACTGGAATTGAGAAACACTGCCCTACACGGACGGTTTTCCCGACAGGAAAACTGCGATGGAGCTTTGGCCGGGAATCCCCATAGGAAAACTGCCATAAACAGCCATTTCTGGGCACTTTTTCTGTCAGAAAAACTGCGGGAGCATACACACGACGTGATTCCCGGCCAAAAGCTCTCCTCACAGTTTTCCCATCGGGAAAACTAATTGTGTGTACAAGGCTTAAAGGAGTTGTAAAGGAAAATGTTTTTTCACCTTATTGCAATCTATGCATTAAGGTGAAAAAACTTCAGTGTATAACGCCCCCCCCATCCCCGTTTTACTTACCTGACCCGTCCAAAGTCCCGCGCTCGGTCCTGAGATCCTCTTCGAACGCTCAGCCTGGCCGCTGATTGGCTAGAGCGGATGGATTAAGAGCAGTGCAGCCATTGGCTGGCGCTGCTGTCAATCACATCCAGTGACGTGGTGCACCGAGGGGCGGGGCCGAGTGATACAGTGAGCGGCTAAGGCCACTCGCTGTATCACGGGAGCGCGCCCACAATTACTCACCACCATGCGAGCTCTCGCATGACTGTGGTCAGTATTTGCAGGGAGGACCAGAGACAGCCACCGAGGGACCCCAGAAGACATGGATCGGGGGCCACTCTGTGCAAAACGAACTGCACAGTGGTGGTAAGTATAACATGTTTGTTATTTTAAAGAAAAAACTTTTTTTCCTTTACTAATCCTTTAACAAAATAAAGCAAATGCTGCTGTCCAAGGGTAGCTCTGTTGCTTCTCCATAGTGGATCCAGCCTAAGACAGGAACTGTGTTACAGGTTGGATCACCAGGTGAAATTATAGGAAAAAGAGAAACAACTGAAAACCAAATTTTGGATTTTATAGGTGCAACAGAACCTTAATATGCTGAACACTGTGGCTCCAAGCTCTCTCAGTCAGGTACCTCCGTATCGTGCATGATAGTAAAGCTTAGTTGGTATACAGCAGTGGTTCTCAACCTCAGTCCACAACCACAAATACTCCCAACAGACTGTTTTGGGAATTTCTCTTAGGCGGCGTACACACGGCCGAGGTTCTCGGCAGAAACCAGCGAGAACCTCGCTGGGAGCCGCATTCTGCCGAGAACCTCGGCCGTGTGTACGCTCTCGGCGAGCATCCCGTCGGGAATGCCGTCGAGCAGAAATAGAGAGCATGTTCTCTATTTGCTCGACGGCCCGTCGGGATGAATGGCTGGTTGCCATTCCCGACGGGCGGGTCGCCGATTTCGACGGCCGGCAGAGAACCTCGACGGGCGGAACGATGTGTTCCCTGCCGTGTGTACACGGCCTCATAAATAAATCTCTTATAAATTCTCTTATAGATAAATAGCTGTCCAAAATATCAAGTCATTGATTTAAAGCACCCCTGCAAGATAAAGGAAAACCTACAAACATGGCCTGCTGGGAGTAATTGAGGGCTGAGGTTGAGAACCACTGGTGTACAGCCCTTCCTTATCCTATTTCAGTCTTCAGCATGTTAGAGAAGGAACTACAAGAGGACACCGATAAGACAGAACAGAATGCATTACCTAGATGGCCATAGGCCCTCCAAGTACCTATTGGAGCAAACCATGGCCATATTGATTAAATGATATGAGTAGCATCCAAAAGGCTTTCGCCATACAAAGTACCAGAATGCTACATTATAATGGTTAGAACGTTTTTATTTATTCAAAATGTGTCCCTTTGCCAGCTTCCGCCTTTCATACCTTCTTTTTTTGAGCGAGAATCTGAAACAGGCCTTGAAGTTACTGCCACCAATTTATGATGCCAGCACTCAAGCTGACTATAGACGTCTAATCAACATCTATGGAACTCATTATATCAGCCAAGCAGATGTAGGGGGCCAAGTGCTAATGATCAATGCCATCAGAACGTGTGAGGTCTCCATGGACGGCATGTCTGTGGATAAGCTGAAGGACTGTCTGAACATTGAGGCTTCGGTTGCTGTCAGTGGATTAGCTGAAGCAAGTGCCAGAGCTAGCGCCTGCAAGGAACTAAGCCAAAAATCCAACTTGGGGGAGAGCTTCTACCAGACATTCGATGAGAGGAGTTGGGAGGTAAGTTGTTACATACTGTATGTATAAGTTTTCTTTGTATGTTTATGATTATTAGGGCTGTATTTATACTTCCTGACCCCATGATGACATCCTGTTGTGCCTTAACCAACTGGTTAGGCTTAGTATCACACAAGATAAGGCATCATAAGCCTCATACACACAATCGGACTTCCATCTGACTTTCCTTGGATTTTTGTCCAAAGGGGTGTTGGCCAAGAACTTGTTCTGCACACACGGCAGAACATTTTTAGCCAACATTCACCAAATCATGTGTTTTTTTAGTTCTTTAAAGCCACCCTTTGGGCAACTTCTGCTAATGTTGTCTGATGTTTAGGATTGGTTCTGAGCATGCCTGTTTGTACTTTATATTTTAGTCTGATGGACTTGTGTACACACGATCGGATGATCCGACGTAACACATTTGTTGTCAGAAAGTTTAAGAGCATGGTCAGGGAAAATTTGTCCGTGGAAATTCTGACAACAACTGTCTGATGGAGCATAAAGAAGATCTGGTTGTTCGATAAAACACGCCCGTCGGACTGTTGTTGTCGGAAAGTCCGATCATGTGTATGAGGCTTTAGACACACAAGGTTACGCCAAACCCACAGAGAATGAAAGAGGCATTGTGCCAACTTAGTCTACTTTAGTACATCGAGAATAAAAAACTAGAGGAGTAGGACTTATTGTCTACTGTCTATTGACTTTCCTAGCAGTTTAGTTCTAGGTATACGGAGCCAGAGTGGGGGAACTGTAAGTCCACCGATGGAAACGCACAGCTTGTAGAGAGGAAACAATGAGGACCCAACCACATTGCCTCTGTACATCACTATCATGATTGAGGTCCAACCCAGATTGCCTTTATGTAGTGCTATGATAAATGAGTAGCCAACCGGACTACCTCTGTACAGCCCTATCTATAATAAGGACCCAACAAGATGGCCTTTGTACAGCTCTATTAAAAATTCCTGTCACAAGGAATGTAAACATCCCTTGTGACAGCAATAGGCATGTGACAGGTACTCTTTATGGAGGAATCTGGGGTCTATAAGACCCCCAAATCCCTCCTCTGTCCTTTGAAAGCATTCAAAACATCCAAGATCTGCATTTTTTAATACTTTTGATTTTCAGAAAATGGCGCCATTGACATCCGGGTAAACTGGAAATGATGTCATGTCATTGCTTTCGTTTTACCATAGTGGAGATCCAATTAAAGCCAATTCTGGCTTTGTATGGGTCGCTGACTGGCCGGTGGACATACAAGCTAGTAGCTCGAGTCTCCCAGTGGGACGGTAGAGCCTGAGTGAACCACAGAAGGTGGCAGGAGGGGAGGAGAAAGGGGACTCCCCCCCTACTGCCACCTTCTGTGGTTCTCTCAGGCTCTCCCATCCCACTGGGAGACCTGAGCTACTAGCTGGTACGTCCCGCTGCTTGTAATAGCAATCAAGCAGCTATTTAGTCGCTCCGATTGCTATTACAAGAGAGCCGACTCTAAAAAGCGCTACTAGGGTAATGCCTGCAGCAACAGGAATCACCCCGGTATGACTACGTGAAGTCAAATGATGGAATAGGTACGTGATTTGGCAACAAGTGGTTAATAAACCTAAGGTAGTCTTGCATATTGCTTTATGTTACTGATATTTTTCCCCCTTCACTCCAGGTAAGAGGAGGAGAAATGACATTTGACCAGCTCTCTTTTGACTTAAGGAATGGGAAAGGCACATCGTCTTTTGATACATGGATGGAAAGCCTAAAAACGAACCCTGATATTGTAACCTACTCTCTGGCGCCCATCCACTACCTAGTTGGAATCACAGGACCGCAGAGAGAAAGCCTACGGAAAGCCATCAGTGACTATATCATGGAAAAGGCACTGAGTAAGAACTGCTCTTGCCCATCGGATTCAAAGCGGAGCCCGGGTAGAGAGTGCAAGTGCATTTGTTCAGATAAGACAAGCAAAAATATCAACTGTTGCCCCTCCAAAAGGGGACTTGCCAAAGTGGTGGTCACTGTACGATATGCTTTTGACCTTTGGGGCGACTACCTTACGAACACTGATGCCTTCATAAAAATAAGTGTTGGAATGGTTTCTCTTCGGACACACACCATATGGAACAATAATAATCCAAACTGGGGTTCACGGTTTGACCTCGACGTTTTGGAACTCAGTTTGATGACTAGCTTGAAAGTGGAGGTTTGGGATGAAGATAATAAGCATGATGATGACCTGCTTGGAGCATGTCAAAAACCAGTCAACAGTGGATTGAAGGATCACATTTGTTACTTTGACTATGGCAGAGTGTTTTTCAGAGTGAGTGTACAATGCCTCCCTCATCTGACTGGGCCCCACTGTAGAGACTATGCTGCTTCCACCACATAGACGCGTGTTCTTTTAGGCCGAGGTCTTTTTTTTTAAAGGATTGAAAATGGTGAGACTCAATCAAGAATCAAGTTGTAATTTCCATCAACAAAAGGATTTACTGAGCACTAAACTGTTATGCCTCGTGCACACGTACGGGATTCCCGGTGGTAAAAAGTCCGCCGGGAATCCCGAGGGGAAAACCGAGAACCTGCTTAGTACGTTTTTTTCCCCCCTATACACTGTGATGGAGCATTTGGTCGGGAATCCCGTCCATGTGTATACTCCATCGCAGTTTTTCACATAGAAAAACTGCCAGGAAAAAGACCGTCGGGAATCACGGTGGGAAAAAAGAGAGCTGGTTCTCTTTTTTCCCCCCGGCAGTTTTCCTGTTGGGAAAACTGCAATGGAGCATACACACGGCCGGTTTTCCTGGCCAAAAGCTCTCCTGGCAGTTTTCCAGACGGGAAAACCAGTCGTGTGTACGAGGCATTAGTTCATTGCAATGCAATTTGTTGCACCTACAGCTGGGTCCGGGTGTACTTTTTATTTATCGGTTTAGAGATTTATTTGTGCATTATATATATATATATATATATATATATATATATGTAACGGCACCCCAAATGCGAAAGGGGTTAAAGCCGTTTAAGATATTCCCTTTCCGAACACAAGGCAGCTACCGACACTCCACAGTCAGGCGAACGAGACCCATAAGAATAATACGAGACACAGCTCGGTATAAGGTTTAAGCAGGTCTGACAATCTTTATTGAGAAAGCAGGCTTCTATATACACCATAAGAATACTGCAGTATCCTGAACAATGACCCAACTCCACCCACAACATCACCCAATGGTTACCTAACGAGCACCCCAATACACATCATCCTCAATACATCTCTTAGCAGACACCCTGACTCCGGGACCTGACCTATTTTACATGAGCTAATTAACTACAGCTGATGACTCAGACACATGCAAAGAGAAAATTCTCCTGCGCTCTGGTATTTCCTGCTATAGGGTAACATAGTCCAATCACAGGAAAACAAGGAAATACCCCCAAGGAAGCGGGACTTTTAAGGCCAAGTTCAGAATTTTTTTTTTAATAGATTATTATAGTATAGACCAAATCACATACAAATTGATACTTGTTGGGAAGGTGAGCTGTATGGTCCACTACCTCTTTGTGACAATCACTGAGTAGGTACGGAACATCAGGGGTTAGAAAAGTGCACCCGGTGAAAGAAATAGAGGGAAGATAAAATCAAATAACAACACAGTATATAATACAACATATTAAAAAAGCACAGTCTCCGTGGGACAGAGTGGAGAATGGCCGACGCGTTTCTGGTCTCTTGATTTAGAAGAGAACCGTCATCAGGGGCCAGGGAGTTGTACCGCATAAAAATTCTCAATTCGCTGACTTTGCGGAGAGAGAGAAGTCCCTAGTTGGGATACTAGTGGTCACAAGTGGGTTCGGAATGGATCGCTAAAGGGTTTTGGCCCTTCCTAAATGAATGATCACACTCCCGATGTGGGAGGGGGGTGAATTTATTTCAAGCGCCCCCTAAAGTTCTGTGTGATAATATTCAGGTGATCCCTCTGGATCAAGGAAGCGAGACAGTTATTTCGAAGTGTCCACGGCTCAGTGGCGTTGTCCCTGATGTGTAAAGGGTGCCCAATCACAGGCTATATTCGGCGGTCTTGCAGCCCTCCTCAGAATCATGGGAATTCATAAGGCTAAAAAAGAGAAAAGAAAGGAGGGTGCACCGACCTAGTGTGATACCGTATAAAAGGGATTTATTACATATTAAAACAATGGTTATACTCACAAAATGAGTTGTAAAACGCACTTTGACAAACAGTACAGCTGGTACGCAGCAACGCCAGAAGAACGCGTCGACAACACGGATCAAGTAGTATCGGTCAGATACTACTTGATCCGTGTTGTCACTGTGTACATCACTTCATTCTGGTACCATCCTTCACATCTTCTGGGCTTATAAAAACCTCACTAGCTATTGGAGGAAGATATTTAGCATCATCACAAGTATCTCCGGAATACTAATGCCACCAGATCCCGTTCCGGCCATTCTACACATTAGGCATAGAAAAATATCCTCCCCCATGAAGTATAGTAGTTTTGTATATACTGATAGAGGCTAAACTGGTCATTGCCAGACACTGGAGGAGCAACCTCATCCCAAGCCCTTCGGAGGACCTAGCACAAGTCAATCTCAAATATCAATATGAAAGACTCCTTAGACATTAGGTCAGTCTCTTGCACATTCTTTGATAGAAATAGGAAATCTTGGGTTGAATGGTACCTGTAAACTGAACTTATGGATTTGATGTAAAACTCATATGTGGTTCTGATGAAACTAGACCACTGTCTCTTGTATGTATAAACCCGCTTTTCCTGTTCTTGTTGCTTTGTTGACTACTGTATTACTTTATACGTCATGTATCACCTTACTTGCTTATTCATCTATATTTTGATGCTTTTGTATGGTTTTATACATATTTTTACACATCTATACCTTCTCAAGTGTGTAAAGGAAAAATTCAATAAAAAGTATATGATAAAAAAAAAAAAGACTAGTACATAGACTTTAACGTTTTTATTTCCACCAGAGAAAAAAATAATAATTCAGAGGGACCATGTGGCATATTCAAATCATTACAAACTTGTAGCAGACCGTATCAATTACAATAATTACATTGTTAGCCAACAATCGCTCATTAAATCAACTGTAATCAACATTACTCAAAACCCATGTTCAATATAGTAAAAGTCCAATACAAGTGGAAATAGAAACTCTACATGAATCCATCCTGCCTGGTATAGGAGCAAGACTTTTTTCAGCTGGAACTTGGTGGAACTCCGTTCCACCACCTCTGCCTCAGGCCCTCTGCTCACCACTATCACTTGTAAACACAAAAGTCCAGCTTCTGTGTTTTCAAGTGACAGTTTGACTCTCAATGGCTCCCGTAGATCTTATCTAAGTGCAGGATGGGGACAAGGGAGATGCAGGTGCCCGGGGTGCAATGGGGATGCTCAATGGATGATCACCCTGCAAGTGAGAGAGGTGGAGCCACTTACAGTGTGTGGGGAGGTACTAGAGCCAGCTTTAACTTAAAGCGGATGGTTCAGCAAAAAAAAATATTAAAAGCCAGCAGCAACAAGTACTGCAGCTGCTGACTTTTAATATTAGGACACTTACCTGTCCTGGAGTCCAGCGGCGTCCGCAGCAGAGGACGAGCGATCGCTCGTCACCCTGCTGCTCCCCCCTCCATCCACGGTGAGGGAACCAGGAAGTGAAGCCCTGCGGCTTCACTGCCCGGTTCCCTACGGCGCATGCGCGAGTCACGCTGCGCCCGCCGATTGGCTCCCGCTGTGTGCTGGGAGCCGAGAGTTCCCAGAACACAACGGGGGGGCGACGGGATGTCGCCAAAAAAACAGACTTTTGCCCGAGACTGCGGGCCGGAAGTGGTTACAGATACCTGTCTTTAGACAGGTATCTGCACCCCCCTCCCCCCTGAAAGGTGTCAATTGTGACACCGGAGGGGGGGAGGGTTCCGATCAGCGGATCTTCACTTTAGGGTGGAGATCCGCTTTAATACAGCAACAAAAGTAAGGTGGAAGATGGTGGAACTTTCAAGGAAGGGGGGAGAATGTGTGGGCACTTGGGATGAGCCCGATGTTCGAGACGAACGTAAGTTCGACTCGAACATCGGGTGTTCCCCTGTTCGCTGAATAGCGAACAATTTGGGGTGTTCGCAGCAATTTCCAAAAGCCGCGGAACGCCCTTTGAAAGTCTATGGGAGAAATCAAAAGTGCTAATTTTAAAGTTTAATATGCAAGTTATTGTCATAAAAAGTGTTTTTTGGGACCCGGGTCCTGCCCCAGGGAACATTTATCAATGCAAAAAAAAAGTTTTAAAAACTGCAGTTTTTTCGGGAGCAGTGATTTTAATAATGCTTAAAGGGGTTGTAAAGACAAAAATATTTTCCTCTTAAATTAAAGTCTGACAGCAGCTGAGAAAGTAAAAAGTAATGTTTTGCATTATAACTAGTTTGATACCTGTTGAAATCGAGCCGTTTTATTCACCTCCGTCACTCCTAAATCGTTATTCTCACTGACTTCCTGGTTTGCGGTGCGCAATCATTCTTGCTACATCACAGCCTAATGGGAACTACAGTTCTCATTGGGCTTAGCCTCCATGCCTGTGAGGGATAAGAGAGCATCTTCACACGGGGCTGTGGTCATAGGAAGGGGTGAGCACGTCTGCTTTCCACCATGCAAAACAGCTCAGGCGCTGGTGGAAAGCAAGAAGAGGAGAGACAGGAAATGGCATTTTCAAACCTGGATTACTGTATTTTGAAGGTCAAAAGGAAAAACGAGGTAACTGATTATTAAATGCTCTAGCTTACAGCAATCAGTTGAACTAATAAAAAACAAACCTTTAGTGTTCCTTTAAAGTGAAAGAATAAAATATTCATGTTAACTTTGTACCTGGGAGTGTCTATAGTATGCCTGTAAAGTGGCACATTTTTCCCGTGTTTAGAACAGTCCCTGCACAAAATGACATTTCTAAAAGGAATTTTTTTTTTAAAAAACTCATTGAAAAAAAGCACATGGGTTCCCCCCCAGTCCATTACCAGGCCCTTTGGAACCCCAAATCGAAATTTAAAAAAAATTGTGCGTGGTCCCCCCAAATTCCATACCAGGTTCTTCAGGTCTGGTATGGATATTGAGGATATTAAGGGGAACCCCGCTCCAATTATTTAAAAAAATGGGGTCCCCCTCTAAAGGTCAGTGCTGAAGAGGGGTAAAGTGAGATGTGGATGGGGAATGCAGAGGTTGGCGGCTGTGGAAGAAGGCTGAATTCTGCACTCTGTGTATGCACCCACTGTATACACCCACTTTTTTGATGCAGTTTGGAGGGTGTGTGTGTGGGGGGGGGGGGGGGGGGGGTGGAATGGCTCGTGGTTGAGTTCCTGTATTTATCATGTAAAGCTGTTTGTAATGATCTCTTTACTATGGATCACTATATGGCTGTCAATTCATATTAAAGACTGTTTTCAAGCTGTGAAGTGCTTGCTCTCTGGTGATTTGCTTCCAAATATCCGGCAGCTCAGCTGGTAATGCTTCAAATGTTTCTGAAAATTCTTGATTAAACTTTACAAAGATGAACTTCCAGTAATCTGAGGACTCAATGCTGGAGTCGGGCTGAATGGCCCAATCTGGATAATACGTGCGATACTCTTTGTAGGGATGATCTCTCCATTCAGTGTCTAAACTTGAAAACACTGTGTTAGATACCACAGCAGTAGTACAGATATCAATTTCCAGCTTCTTACTTTTCTCATCATAGTAACTTGCCAATCCTTGTGGTCTGTGAATAGATGCTGAATGATTCGTATGATCACTCCCTCCGGCCTCACAGGGGACGCCACAAAAAGGACACTGCTTGCCACATCCAACCACCTTCCTGAACAATTCATCTTGGGGCTTCACTATCACTCTGGAAAGTACAGACTGTATATCCATAGATCGTAGTTCTGATCGGATTTGTTGTTTTGTCTCTGTGAGGAAGTGATCGATTTCTGATGAGAGCTGCATCACGTTCCCCGAGTTGTGAAATGTGATGACTTTCATCTCTTTCTCTGGAATCACCAATTCTGTTTTTAACAATTCACAGAACTCCTCCAAAAAGCTTGAGACAGAGTATTTTTTTAGGTAACTTGCATTTTTAAGAGCGTTTTTTATTTTGTTTTCAATGGATGATAGGATAGGCACCAGCAAGGTTTCTAAAATTGGCGTCTCGTAAATTTTTTTGGTGATGTAACTTAAAATCCATTGCTTTATAAAATTGTCATAAAAACTGAGGTATTCAACATATCTTTGGAATGACATGTCTTGTAGAAGCTCCTCTAATATTGTACACTGGAAAAAACTTCTGCTGCTAAATGTGATATTTTCAGAACCAGTTAAAATCTCATCCACTATTTTTTGTCCGAGATGTTTGAAAACATAATCCATTATTGCTGGTTTCAGGCACAGCTCACAAAACTGTCTAGCTCGGTTTCGGTATTCATCTTTTTTGTGGAACATACTGAGAAACATTGACAAGTATTGAGACTTTAGGTTGTCCAGGCAAAGTTTGGAGTCATTCGTAATAATAAATTTGTCGTGTAACTTCTGGAAGGCTTGAGAGGCTTTTCCAAAAACGAGAAGTTTGATATCCAACTCAAACTGGGCCGTGAACCTAAGTTTTCTTGCATCTTTACTTTTTAGTATTTCCTTGATCTTGTATAGCAGTTCCATACCGTATATTTCATTGTAGTCATCACTGGAAGAAATTTTCTCTTTTATATACTCATCACTGGTCTGAATTATTGAATCAACAAGATTGTTAATCTTCTTATTGCGGTCTTGCTTAAATATTAGGTTCTTTAAAACTGCTGAAAATCGGTGGTCAAAGTACCTTCTATCTTCTCTACAAAACGTGATATCTTGCTTTGCGTATTGATGTAAAACATTGATCTTAATTAATGCTTCATTTATCTGAGGTCCTTTACTGCTCATGTCACTTCTGAGAAGGTGAAGAAGCGATTGATTCACATCACATTTCCTAAGTTCTTCAAACTGCAGCTCTACCAATGTCTTCTTCCACATCAACTCAAATTCTTGTTGAATTTCTTGTTCACTTACTTCCCGATTATTCTGTCTATACCTTTGAAGAAGATGTGATATTTTATCTTCAATCAATGTCTGGGATTTCTTCTGAATATTTTGGATTTTTATTTTCCCTTTCTGGATAGAAACAGCCTCATGGCACTTGCTAAGAGCCTTTCTTTCAAGTTCTTTTCTCAGGCTCTTTATACTTAATTTGAATTCTTCTCTGTGTCGCTCTATGAGATTAGCATTTTCAGAGTTTTCAAAATATTTTTCTAGTGATTCAGTCATTTTGTTTTCTTCCTCCTGAAGAATATTCTGAAGTTCCTGGTTATTGATTTCATATGTTTCTCCAGATTGATTTCTAATGTCATTTTCCGTGCTGATCACCCAGTTGTGAATTATTTTACAGAAATCCCATTCCCATAAGGAATACTGTTTAGACAAACTATTATAGGCTTTGGCCACCAGGCTGTTTCTAAAACTGAAGATGAATTTCTCATGTTTCACAGATCGCCATAAACTTTCTATCCAAGTAATAAAGTCAGAGATGCTGGATGGTTTGTTATCAGATTTCTCACTTTCCATAAACTTAAGCAAATACATTTTTAGCTGAAGCAGGTTTGAGCTGTAGCCAAGATTTACTGGAGCCATTGGTGGGTCTCCCTGCCACAGGCCAGGAATGTACCAATTGTCCTTCCTAAGATCGTACTTCATCACATCAGTGAAAGCTGAAATATTATTATTTCCCTCCATTTTGGCAGCCATCTTTGTCATTTCATTCAGCTGTTCCAGAAGATTCCTCCTGTCTCTCATGTTGTTATCAGGAGCTGATATATCACTGACATTCTGGTGTACGAACTGGCAGTTGGGCTTTTTCCCAATTTCTTTCATTCTAAGAAAAGCATGGACCACAATCTGTAAAATATCCTTCATTTCTGTTGTGTTTTCCATGGCCATATTGACAATGGTGATATCACTCAGCCCAACCACTAGTGTGGCCAGTTCATTGTCATGTTCATAGCTGTCCTGCAGAGAGGCCAACTGTGGAGATTTTAGCCCCTCGGTATCAATCACCAGGATGAAGTGACAGCCCAGCTTTTCCTGAAAGTCCTCTTTTACATTAAGAAGAGTCATGAAGGCTCCTCGTGTGCACCGCCCACAGGCCACCGGGAACTGCAAACCAAACATGGTGTTGAGAAGGGTGGATTTTCCCGTACTCTGCACACCCAGCACAGTTATCACTCTCATTTTACATTGTCCTCTTGTTCTGATGTCCAACTCAGTCAACACATCTGTTATCCATTGCAGGGGGATGTTGGAAGCATCTCCATCAATAAGCTCTAATGGAAACCCATCCAACAGAAGATCAGCTGCTATTCCTGGAAGTTTAGAAAACTTTTTTATGTGTCTATCAATTTGTTTTTGTTTTGTCATAGAACTTTCAGCTTCATAGAACTGACCCAGTTCACGTAGAAAGTGTTCTATCCCTAAAGAGCTATCTGATAGTTTATGATCTAAGTCCTGAAGTTCTTTTCTATTTGCGGTGTTGGTACATTTCTGCTTATATATACTTTGAAGTTCAGTCAGATTTTTTCTTGCAGTTGCATCAAGCTTAAATTTCATCCATTTTAGAAAATATTTTCTTTCTTTCTGAGACAAATCAGTAAGAGCCTCTGTAAACATTTGTATACCTTTTGGAGTTTGATGTTTATATTGCTCTGAGCGCAGGTTGTTGTATTCCTTTAGGAGAGCAGCCTGATATTTTGCTGCATTCTCATCTCCTTGATTTTTCATTCTGCAAAGTTCTTTTTTAATTTTGGACAATCGTTTCCAGGGATCTCCTTGTAATTTCAGTGTTTGCTTTTTATACTGTGCTACATCTTGGATTTCTCGAGTGATTTTATTGGCAATGTCTCTTGCTTTGTGGCATTCGTTTGTATCTTCATCCACCAGAAAATTATAATTATTAATGTATCTTGAAGCATCTGCTAGTTTTACATTTTTGGTACATCCCTGTAAAAGATTTTGAAGTTTTTTTTGTAATTTGTTAATGAATTCTGCATTATTGTTTGACTTCAAGACAACCTTTTCCTTCTCACTTTTTAATACTGGTAATAGACGCTGAAGAATACTTTTTGTTTTTTCCTCTATAGTTTTGCCTGGACTAGGATCAACAACAAAGCAAAATGTGGTGTCACTCTGACTGAGTTTTGACAACAGTTCGAATTCTCGCTCATTGATTGTCTCCATAAATATGAACACAGCTGATGAAATCTTACTCAAAAACGTGAACTGCTCCCAGTTGGTCTCTAGGTCTCCACGTAGGTTGGTCACTACAAAGGCTTCTGGAAAAACATCAGAAAAACATCTGCTGGAGGGAAAATACCAGGACATTTCCACAAGTCCTTCAGATATTTTCCTCTCAAAGTTTCCTCCTTCCAAATCATCGTGGATGAAGAAGTTGTGATGCTGCTGGGCTGGATTAAGAACTTGATTCAGTGTTTGAGATTTAGACAACTTGGATTTCCCTAATCTTACAAAGGAAATGATTGGCATGGAAATATTCACCACATTTTCCTCTCTAAATCCTGTACTGTCAGCTAGGGACTGAGGTCTCCACTTTTTCACAATGTCTCTCATTGCCCACAGCATGAAGGTACACCGTGACCCGTCACCAGCAGGGAGCAGCAGAGGGACAGCGAACTGACACATGGACATTTTGCTGACAATCTCCTGTTGTAGAAAACTGTCTGAACAATGCAGGAGAACACAGAGGACATCAAGAGGGTGGATGGAACTTGCATTTTGTGGATCTTCAACCATAGTTTCCAATGGATCTTGTTCTTCTCCCTCATCGGTGTCAAATAGAGTGTTCCTTGCAGTACTGTCCAGAGCCATGATCTTCCTCAGAGTACACCAGGGTACATCTTCTATCTTCTGGGGTTTATTGCTTTGATTGTTCTCTGCAGAAACTTCTAGAATATCCCCCAAAGTCAGCTTTTTAGAAATATACTTCTCCATCTTCAACTTTACAATGAGACTCATAAAAGCTTCTTTCTCTGTAAACAGAAATATTCAACATTAAGATATCAATAAGTCATCTTTTAATTAAATTTGATTTAACTGATTTTACTATGTTTTAAAGGAGGACCAGGATAAGGTTCAGACCATGAATTCATGGCATATCTACTTCCAGGTAGCTTGGTAGCTATTTTTGTGAAAAATAACGGAATGGTTTTTTTTTTAAATCATAATTGACTTTGAACCATGGTCAGAAAGTTTAGAATGAGCAGTAAAGAGAGAAATTCCATCGCCATCTTCGATATAAAAGGGGCCAGAAGCCATAGGGTCTCTGTTTTGAATCTGCTGTAGGAAAATAATAGGGAGAGATTAAGGTCTGTTGGAAAACTATACTTTACTCTTATTTTATGATTTTCGGTGGTAGGATCTTGTTAACACCCTCTCTTTGTTTAAACAAAAAGATCTTATTCGGGCTATCGTTTGTGTCAGCTCCATGTTTGATTTCTAACTTTTGTGCAAGTATCTCAGTTAGTGAGTTCTTATTTTAGTGATTTAGCGTTCATTTATTGTGGGTATTTCTTTTTTAGTATTAGTTTGAGGACATCAGTTACTTTTTGCTGCTGTTTTATCTATAGCAAACTACAAACACTTTTTTATCAATGTCCAGATGCAGGTGTGTAAGATTTAGGTACAGGAAAAGACATGAAAAGAATGCTTAGACAAAGAGCTTTTTAAAGTGCCAGTAGCCTAAATCACAACATCAGATACAATTTGTATATGTTATTTATTTATTTGTTTATTTATTAAAGTGTATTTTGTGCTTGGAGTTGGGAGTAGGCAGACCCTCTCCCCGGAGGCAATCGCCATCCTTCTCCATGCCCCCGGTGGTAATGGTGGGACTCCCGCTCACCCCGCCCTACCGTCTCCACTGGGGAGCCCGACTGGAGCCCAACGGGACCCCAACCGGGCAGATGGACTCCCCCTATGAGGGAGTGAGGGGGTCCTTCACCTCTCTTTATTTTAGGAGACCTCATGGCCAAAGTGCGTGTGTGTTAAACCAATTTTGTGTGCGTGCAAGTGTGGCGTTTTTTTTTTGGGGGGGGGGGGGGGTGGGCATACTAAGCATAGCACACCCACCGGGAGCCGGGCTGAGACCACCAAACTCAATTCACATGTAGCCGAGATCGGGATCCGAACCCTTGGCTGCAGAGGTGAACGGCTTGTCAGCCCAGTGCCAATCACGTTGAGCCACCACAGCTCCCACTCGTATATTTTATTTAACCACTTGCTGACAGGGCCTTTTCTCAAACTTTTAAAAATTACAAGTTTAAATTCGTTTTTTTTTTTTTTTCATAGAAAATTACTTCTAGCCCCAAACCACCAAACATATATATATATATATATATATATTAGACATGTGCGGACTGAAATATTTTGTTTCGGAATTTTGTTTTCGTCCGAAAAATTTAGTTACTCCCGAAATTAGTTTTTATTTATTTTGTTTTGTTATAAAAATGCATTCGTCCGAAATTCCGAATGAATTAAGGTCGAATCTGTCATTGAAGGCTTATGGTGTCTGTCGGATGTTCTAAAAAGATTCGACGGCGCAGCTAAACTGTACGACGCCGCGATCTTACATTTCCGGTCGAAATGTTCCGCCTACAAGCTAAAGAAGAATTCTAACGTTGACACTAGTAATAATTATATTTATATATTTATAAATTATTATTACTAATCAACCAACATTCAAATTCTTCTATAGCCTATGGAAGAAAAGTGGATACCCTGCGCTGCCAGGTGAGTATAAATGGTAGCAGCTAACACAACTTTTTAATAAAAGCAAAAAAACAAAGAAATACATAAGTGTAGTGCTGAAATGACTGGGTGAAAATCAATTACCATACAATATAGATTGCAACATATAACAGTGATATATTAATGTGCATAAGAGTCCTTCTAATGAAAGAAACAACTATTGTGCCTGTCTGGCACGTAGTGCAAGTGGACAGTTGCACCAGAAAAACCTGATAGTCCAAAATTTGGATGTAAAAAGTTCATCTGGTGGACCCCAGACGATGTGCTTTGACCACGAAACGCGTCGGGAGGACTCCACTGTCGCCTAATTTTACTTGCAAGGACCTTTTCAATCCAGCCAAATTACAGTCTCCAGCCTATTCCATACCACTGCAAGACATCTTGACTGATCAGGCGCATGATTCCTGCCGAGGACTGTTCATGACATCCGTCATTCAAAGCCCTGTTTGACCTCTTGTGGCATATGTCATCATTGGTCAACACGTTCCGGTGAGCCTGTAATCCTTATAGGTGGTAGGACGGTCATGTTGAAGAAGTCACATATTTTCACATTCAGTCACTTATTCACTTGATTCAACCACCAGATGAACTTTTTACATCCAAATTTTGGACTATCAGGTTTTTCTGGTGCAACTGTCCACTTGCACTACATGCCAGACAGGCACAATAGTTGTTTCTTTCATTAGAAGGACTCTTATGCACATAAATATATCACTGTTATATGTTGCAATCTATATTGTATGGTAATTGATTTTCACCCAGTCATTTCAAGACTCATCTCTTTTGATATCAAAGGAGACAGGAACAACAAGCGCCCAGAGGCGATTCAGTTCGCATGTGCCGCGCTATATAAGTTTTTCATTCATTCATTTCAGCGCTACACTTATGTATTTCTATAGCCCATGGGCCGAGCATTTGACCAGAAATGTACGATCACGCCGTTATACAGTTTAGCTGCTTGTTGAATCTTCTTAGAATTTTCGACAGACGCCATAATCCTTCAATGACAGGTTTGACGTTGGTATGTTTTTTGCTGCTTCATCAAATCTTTGTTGAACATTTCAAATGGTCTACCCCAATAATGTCGAATATTTTCTCTCTATGTAGAATAATCTTGGACTAATAAAGTTAGGTTGGGGCACATTCGACCGCGGGTTCGATAGACACCGATCGCTATTGTCACCGTCATGTCGAATCTTCTATCCATATCCAACTGCTGTAGCAACGAAAATAAAGCATTTTTTATGTTGGATCTTTCAGATTTCGGATTCTGCGCGTTCGTTATCGTTTGTTAAGCCAATAATCCGCTGTGGGGGAGGGAATGGGAAGGTGGAAGTGAAAAGGGAACGCAAAGTAAAGGGATCGTGGGTGAACTAAACAGTGAGAAGAAAAAAGGTATCTGATGATACTACAATGAAAAATACAGATGAAAGTGAACAAACACCTATAATCCTGTAAAGATTTAACAGTGAAAATACATAGTAAATTGGCTACTACATAAACAAACACCAAAACTAGCATAAAATAAGTGGGAAAAAAAAGTGCAAAACTATCAAAAATCACACATGTGATAAAGGCCTGTCCATAAATAAGGATCAAATCGAGAAGTCCAGTAATTCCTCCACAGAACAGTGTCTAGATGAAACACCTCCACCAAAAATGCAAAGTGCACAAATGAAATCTTCAGTGATGACACCTCTAAGGCCCCATACACACGAGCGGACAGATTTGTTCAAATCTGTCCGTCCGACAGATTTGAACAAATCTGTCTGCTGGGATTTTGGTTTGCTCGCGTGTACACACAAGCAAACACCAAACACGTGTCGGTGACGTGGCGGTGACGTTGACACCGCCACGTCACCGCACCAGGAAGTAAACACTTCCGCGCGCATGCGTCGGATCCATTCACAGGATATGACGCATGTGCGGGAGGATATGTCCGCTGGTTTGCCGTACTAACCAGCGGACATATCCGACGGACAGGTTTGTAGCAGACAAATTTCAAAGCATGCTTTGAAATTTGTCCGATGGACAAATCTGTCCGCTAGCCCATACACACGATCGGAGATGTCTGCTGAAACGGTCCATCGGGCCGTTTTCAGCGGACAAATTCGATCGTGTGTACGAGGCCTTAGTGTGCTAGCAGCTCACCTCACGGCTGTTTGCCCAAACAGCTAGCAGAGATACTGATGGCAAATGGATGTGTGGGCTGATAAAACACCTCCCCCTGACTCCTAAGACAGCTCTCAGTGGCCAATGTGTGTCATGGAAAAGAGAAGATATAGTCACGTGAAGTCACATGATGTGACGATACGTAGGGATTGGAGCACCGGGTACAGACAGAGTCTGAAGTTTTAATACGAGTCCGGCTCTTGTGGATGTTTTATTCTACTTCACTACCTAAATGTACATTTTTTATATGTTTTTTATTAAATGTATCCATTATATGAAGTCACGCTATGGTCTCTTTTTCGCTCTTCCTAATGCTCCTATGATACATTGAGCCTTGTCATGTGGACATATGAGGATCAGATCACACTCTCACCTGTATAGCTGACGCTCTGAGGGGATACGAGTTTGTCACTCATTTATTTATGCCCGCTGTCCTTTCATTCATGTGAGTGCATTTTCTCAAATCTTTACCTGTTCGAGGTACCCTCACAGTGTCACGATATATGCATTGCATATATCTTCTCCATGACACACATTGGTCACTGAGAGCTGTCTTAGGAGTCAGGGGAGGTGTTTTATCTGCCCACATATCCAGCTGCGATCAGTATCTCTGTTCGCTGTTTGGACAAACAGCCGTGAGGTGAGCTGCTAGCACATCAGAGGTGTCACCACTGAAGATTTCATTTGTGCACGTTGCAATTTTGGGTGGAGGTGTTTCATCTAGACACTGTTCTGTGGGGGGAATTACTGGACTGCTTTATTTGATCCTTATTTATGGACAGGACTTTTATCACATTTTTTTTTAGTTTTTCACTTTTTTTCCACTTATTTTATGGTGGTTTTGGTGTTTGTATATGTAGTAGCCATTTTACGATGTATTTTCACCATTTACGCTACGCCGCCGAAACTTATGGCGCAAGTGCTTTGAGAATACGGCACTTGCGTCCAAGGTTGCGGCGGCGTAGAGTAAATACTATACACTACGCCCCGCTGGCATTTACGCCAGTCTACAAGAATCTGGCCCAAGGTATTTTGCCTATCCATTGGGGCTGGAATAAAAATAGCCGCCAAAGCAGTGTTGCCAACCGTCAGCCAGTAAAAAAATGGGCACTTTTCTCCTGCCAGTAGGTTGGTAACACTGTGCCAAAGTCAGGTTCACTGAAATTTGAACCAGATTTTGCTGAAGCCTCACTGAATTGAGACCAGGCAGATTAGCCCATCACTACATGTGGCTTTCTGCTCAATTCATGTTAAAGATCTTTAAGGCATTGGTAAAAACAGTAACACAAATAAATTATATATTGTGTATGAATTGTTTACATTTCCACAAAAAAAAAGAAAAAAGGGACAGATACACATACTTGTAGTTTTAGCCATCTTGCAAGATGTGGAGTTGGTCTGCAATGGTCTTACTGAAAAATAAATTACCGTTTAGTTACTTTTTAGATTAAAAAAATAATAATTAAAATATACGTATATTGAAGTGGTTGTAAACATATACATATACCCAGCAAAGTGACTAGCCTCAGGTAATACACAGAGAATAAACAAATCCTCCTACATAAGTTGTCAGGAAAGGTTCCATCTGCTGGTGCTATTTATTATCTGGCTTGCAGTACTGGGTTCCACCAGCAGGTGTCTCCTAGTAGTTTGGAGCTGTCAGGAGATCTTCCCCCTGCTGGTGTTATATGACCTTTGGAGCGCAGTACTGGTCTCCATCAGCGGATGGACCCTGGCAGTATGGAGGAGACGACTGTTTCTGCACTCCGGTGTGACCTGAACCCAATCAACACACCTCTACATATACCCGGCGAGTGTAAGCATACCCTGCCCCGGTATCTTTCTACAATCCTGAGCCTGTTATCCTGATCCTGCTATCTGGACCCTGCTTTTGATCCGACCTGATCCCTATCCTGGACTGCCCTTTCTGCTCTCCCCTTTACCTTGGATCTCTATCCCCTTTGTTACCTGGATCCCTGCTTTGCAGCTCATTCCCCGTCCTCATCCATCTCAAGATCTCCCTGTGTATGACTTTGGCCTGGCCTGTTTAGGATCACGGTATTTCCCATCTCAGTATATATATATTTTTTAGTATTATTGTCTCACTGCTGGTTTATTTATTTATTGCACTGTTATTTGTTGGATTTGGTTGGGTGTTTTCTCCCGTTTTCATAATAAATTATTATACTTACTTATACATGTTTGGGTTCCTCTTTCGCAGACACACAATCTGGTCTGTTAGCTTCCCTGACATAAGTTGTACCTGTTTATTCCCTTCTTTATATCTGTGACATCACCCGACCCTCTTATGTCTAAAATCATCCTATGTACACTAGGGGCACAGGATGACTGAGAAATGATTATTATGTAATTATTATCCACAATATATTCCAGGATATCTGTGAGAACTATTTGCTGGTTGTTGATTCTGAACTCAAAAGGGTTGGTTGTAAGAGTGACTCATTCATAGATGCTAATGTCTTCACCTCCAGCCATTTGTCTGTTCTCTGTGCTAATTGACCCCGCTATTGTGTGAAGACTCCTGTGTTTACACTTATGATAATGTGTATTGTAATGCAGGTGAGAGAAGACGGTATGTCTACCTTGAAAGGTCATATCTCGGAGTCACCTTGTCTGGGTAAATGATTAGTTAATTAGCTCATGTTAATTTATGTTCTGGTTACCTATTTAAACTGTATATAAGGCCGTATTCTTGGTTCTAATAAACACTCCGGGCCAGATTCTCAAAAGAGATACGACGGTGTATCTTCAGATACACCGTCGTATCTCTGTATCTGGCCCTGGGTATCTATGCGACTGATTCTTAGAATCAGTTACGCATAGATTTTGCTTAGATCCGACTTGCGGAAGTCACTTACACCATCGGATCTAAGTTGTAATGTTATGCTGGCCGCTAGGTGGCGTTCCCGTCGATTTCAGCGTTGAATATGCAAATGAGCATGATACGCCGGTTCCCGAACGAAGTTGTGCGCCGTTGACGTAGTTTACGTAGTTTGCGTAAGCGTAAGGTTATCTCTGCTATATGAGGGGTAACCTTGCGTAGGTCCGGCGTAAGCCATGTTAAGTATGGACGTCGGCACAACGTCGTGTTTTTTCGTCGTTTACGTCGTTTACGTAACTCGTCGCGAATAGGGCTGTACGTTAATTACGTTGCCATCGAAATCAATGTATTTGCGGCGTACTATGGAGCATGCGCAGTGGGCGACGTTTTTACGGCCGGCGCATGCGCAGTTCGTTCAGCGCGGGGGCACGATTAATTTAAATACAGCACGCCCCCCTCCTTCCCTATTTGAATTACGCGGCCTTACGCTGTCCCATTTACACTACTCCGCCGCAAATTACGGAGCAAGTGCTTTGAGAATACAACACTTGCCTGTAAAAAGTGCGGAGGCGTAGCGTAAATGGGTTACGCTACGCTCCGCCGAAAAAAGCGGAGATGTACGAGAATCTGGCCCTCCATGTTTAGCACACAAACAAGTCTCGTCTCGTTGTGTGTTGAGGGCAGCTGGAATATCTGATATCTATATCCAGACTGATAGGTAGATGTATATGACGGAAGCACTCAATCGGAATGTGGGACGTTCCGTTACAATATCCATTAAAAGTCCAGATTTTCTAAGCTTGTCTGAAGCCCTGTTGTCACAGTCCCTACTGTGCCAAGCAGACAGGGAGGCGTGGCCGTGCCCCAAGTGGCTCTGGGTGGTATTGAACCTGGGACCTCTCTGTTGCTGCTTCGGTTCTTTACTTCTGAGCCACTCCTCAGTTTGGTATTCTGCTTGCTTTCCAGCTAAGCCTGGTTCTGAACGATGTGGAACAGACTCCCTCCAGAGGTGGTTCTGGCCGGGTCAGTAGATTGCTTTAAGAAAGGCCTGGATTCTTTCCTAAATGTACATAATATAACTGAGTACTAAGACTTGTAGGTAAAGTTGATCCGGGGTAAATCCGATTGTCTCTCGGGGGATCAGGAAGGAATTTTCCGGCTTCGTTCCAGTCCTAGCCTAGCCAGCGGATGCGCTGGATCGTGGATTCGGTCTCCACGGGTGACAAGAGGCCCTGAGAGAGCGGCGGAAGGTGGCGGGAGGACGGGGACAACCCCTCACGCTCCTGTAGGATAACAACTGAGTGGCTTTTATCTGCATTTGTTGTTATCGCTAAAGAGCCGACCGCCCGCTCTAAAAACCGGTACTAGGGTATACCCTGGTATAATCCCTGAAAGCTGAGGACGCAAATGTGCGTACGGTCAGCGCTAAGGGGGCTTTAATAGGAGGTTGTAGGAGCACTTGCACTTCATACTTCATGTTATCCTTCCATTTATATGCTGTACACCTTGGAACTGTTGTGAGTATGCATTTTATCGGTTTCCTTTAATTTTAATAAATACGGTTTTACTCGGGAAATGCACCAGGGGCTTGCGCCTTCCCTTCTTTGTTTTTGTAGTTCCACACTGGATACCCCTATTCGACACCGGCTGCACCCACCGGGCATTGGACTGTATATGTGATGTGCAGTGTTGCTCATCTTACTTCAAAAAAAGTAATTAGTTACAGTTACAAATTACTTCTCCGAAAAAGTAATTGCGTTAGTTACTCAGTTACTACATTAAAAAAGTAATTAGTTACTCAGCAAAGTAACTGAATTTTTTTTTTAATATTCTACAATGATTTGTTGAGAAGCAGGTGACGGGCGCTTGCCAGGGAGCAGTGAGTTAATACTCCAAGACAAAAGAATGGCAGATCCTTGAGAGAAGAAAACCGGAAACAAATGGTGATCTTGTGTATATCCCAGCCTAGGTGCCTCCGTCCCCCCATGTATATCCCAGCCTAGGTGCCTCCGTCCCCCCATGTATATCCCAGCCTAGGTGCATCCGTCCCACCATGTATATCCCAGCCTAGGTGCATCCGTCCCACCATGTATATCCCAGCCTAGGTGCATCCGTCCCACCATGTATATCCCAGCCTAGGTGCATCCGTCCCACCATGTATATCCCAGCCTAGGTGCCTCCGTCCCCCCATGTATATCCCAGCCTAGGTGCCTCCGTCCCACCATGTATATCCCAGCCTAGGTGCATCCGTCCCACCATGTATATCCCAGCCTAGGTGCATCCGTCCCACCATGTATATCCCAGCCTAGGTGCATCCGTCCCACCATGTATATCCCAGCCTAGGTGCATCCGTCCCACCATGTATACATGTATATCCCAGCCTAGGTGCATCCGTCCCACCATGTATATCCCAGCCTAGGTGCATCCGTCCCACCATGTATATCCCAGCCTAGGTGCATCCGTCCCACCATGTATATCCCAGCCTAGGTGCATCCGTCCCACCATGTATATCCCAGCCTAGGTGCATCCGTCCCACCATGTATATCCCAGCCTAGGTGCATCCGTCCCACCATGTATATCCCAGCCTAGGTGCATCCGTCCCACCATGTATATCCCAGCCTAGGTGCATCCGTCCCCCCATGTATATCCCAGCCTAGGTGCATCCGTCCCACCATGTATATCCCAGCCTAGGTGCATCCGTCCCACCATGTATATCCCAGCCTAGGTGCCTCCGTCCCCCCATGTATATCCCAGCCTAGGTGCATCCGTCCCACCATGTATATCCCAGCCTAGGTGCATCCGTCCCACCATGTATATCCCAGCCTAGGTGCATCCGTCCCACCATGTATATCCCAGCCTAGGTGCATCCGTCCCACCATGTATATCCCAGCCTAGGTGCATCCGTCCCACCATGTATATCCCAGCCTAGGTGCATCCGTCCCACCATGTATATCCCAGCCTAGGTGCATCCGTCCCACCATGTATATCCCAGCCTAGGTGCATCCGTCCCACCATGTATATCCCAGCCTAGGTGCATCCGTCCCCCCATGTATATCCCAGCCTAGGTGCATCCGTCCCACCATGTATATCCCAGCCTAGGTGCATCCGTCCCACCATGTATATCCCAGCCTAGGTGCATCCGTCCCACCATGTATATCCCAGCCTAGGTGCATCCGTCCCACCATGTATATCCCAGCCTAGGTGCATCCGTCCCCCCATGTATATCCCAGCCTAGGTGCATCCGTCCCACCATGTATATCCCAGCCTAGGTGCATCCGTCCCACCATGTATATCCCAGCCTAGGTGCATCCGTCCCACCATGTATATCCCAGCCTAGGTGCATCCGTCCCTCCATGTATGTGCAGCTAATAGGACTTAAAAACCCTTATCCATCTGCTATATATTACATCCAAATTATAAGCTGGATTAAAATGTATGTTTATAATATACATTCCCTTGACGTTTACAGAGTCTGTCATTTAAAATCTTATATTAGGCTTTATTAGAATTTTCTATAGTTTTTTTTTTTTTATTATTTTATTTATCTTATATAAGCTTTATTAGATGCAAGGGATCTGGAATGGGGATGTCAGATTTTTCTTTGTTGTCTGATGAAGAGATGAAATCACTGACCAAAAATAACCTGCTGATCATTGGTCTGTATAGGTGTCCTGCACTTACCATGTTGACCACTAGATGTCGGTGTGTACACTGTGTTGTATAGGGAACGTTTGTTCTGTGGAACATTTTGTTCCGGCCATGTGTTCCCCGGATCATTGATCAGGTTGCGTGTGTGTGTGATCAATGTGAGTTGTTCCCCGGTGATAGGTCAGTGTAAGGCTCATTGTATCCAGGGCTCCTTGCGATTGGGAGTTTTCAGACCCCTGCGACAGGCCATCACAGCGGTCACATGATTCTAAAGCGGAGTTCCACCCATATTTATGTTCACAGCGTCGGCAGAAGCAATTACTCTGCTGCCATCTAGTGGCGGTAGATGTAATTGCGGTAATGCCGTCCAAGTAATGGGAACTGCGTTACCGTGAGGGGAAGAGTAATCAGGTAGATTACTCGTTACCCTCAAAAGGGGCTGCGTTAGGTAACTGCGTTTATTGTAACTCCGTTACTTACAACACTGGTGATGTGTCACTGCTTTGGCCACCCCCCTGATGAGGACCACTGAGTGCTGGGGAGGTATATAGTACATAGCTATTTTGTTCTGTGCTAAAAATATAAAAATATCTGTACCTGGACCCCGGATCCATCCCTGTAAACCTCAAAACAAAAATGTAATACAGTATATTGCAACTTACTAGTCCTTGGATGAGATGGCTTCATTACTTTTCCTTTATCAGACATTTTTTCCTTTATTTTCACCTGGTGATCCTTCCAATAACACTTTTCCTGTGGTAAGATGACAACACTCAGTCACTGCACTCTATTTCTAGAAGAAGCCATGGCTATCACCCAGGTTGGACCTCAAACATGTCTGTCTTTGTTCATTTCTATTCAATGTGGACTGATGGGATTAGTAGTTTCCAGGAAGAAATAACCACTGTTTTATGCTTCTAGTTCATCTCACAGTAAATGACAAAGTTGATGTTTTTAGGCTGAAAAAAACAAAACAAAAACAAAACAAATGCATCCACCACACCTATAATGAATAAGCTGGAAAATATTACATTTTGTATTATATACTGACATATTACATACACTATATTACCAAAAGTATTGGGACGCCTGCCTTTACACACACACATGGGCGTCTGCAGATTTTTTTTTTAGGGAGGGGCGCTTCGGCAGCAGCGATACACAGTCGCATTTAACCCTTTCTTCAAATGCTAGCAGGGGTTAAAAGCGCCGGCTAGCGGCCGAATAGCGCAGCTAAAATTATGGTAAAGTGGCACTTTACCGATAACACAGCCAGATGGCAGTGTGAAATAGCTATTGAGATATTTCAGCTTCACTCCATGCTCATTTAAATATAGCCTAGAGAATGTACAGACCCCTCCATTCAGCACAGACCCCCCCTTCAGCACAGACCCTTCCATTCAGCACAGATGGACCCCCCCTTCAGCACAGACCCCCCATTCCGCACAAACCCCTCCATTCAGCACAGACCCCCCTTCAGCACAGATGGACCTCACCTTCAGAACAGACCCCCACTTCAGCACAGACCCTTCCATTCAGCACAGATGGACCCCCCTTCAGCACAGACCCCCTTTTCTGCACAGACTCCTCCATTCAGCACAGATGGACCCCCTCTTCAGCACAGACCCCACATTCCACACAAACCCCTCCATTCAGCACAGACCCCCCTTCAGCACAGATGGACCCCCTTTAAGCACAGATCCTCCTTCAGCACATACCCCCCTTCAGTACAGACCGCCCCTTCAGCACAGACCCTTCCATTCAGCACAGATGGACCCCCCTTCAGCACAGACCCCCCCATCTCGCACAAACCCCTCCATTCAGCACAGACCCCCCTTCAGCACAGATGAACCTCACCTTCAGCACAGACCCCCCTTCAGCACAGACCCTTCCATTCAGCACAGATGGACCCCCTTCAGCACAGACCCCCCCTTCAGCACAGACCCTTCCATTCAGAACAGATGGACCCCCTCTTCAGCACAGACCCCACATTCCGCACAAACCCCTCCATTCAGCACAGACCCCCCTTCAGCACAGATGGACCCCCTTTAAGCACAGACCCTCGTTCAGCACATACCCCCCTTTAGTACAGACCACCCCTTCAGCACAGATGGACCCCATTTAAGCACAGACCCTCCTTCAGCACATACCCCCCTTCAGTAGAGACCGCCCCTTTAGCACAGATGGACCCCCCCATTCAGCACAAACCCCCCTCCCCCATCCTATTCAGTACCTCAGATCAGCCATCAGCGTGGCACAGGCACAGCAGCTTCACTCTGCTTGCTGTGCCTGTGTGACATCCGGCCCGAGACCGGTCAGGCAGCCTGCAGCCGCAAAACACTTCAACACCTTCTCGATTTTCCAGGGGGGTCAATTGCCCCCCCCTTGCCCTATGGAGCACACGCACCCACACATGAAATTTAATGACATCCCAGAAGAGTTGAAGCTGTTATAACTGCAAAGGGTGGGCCAACTCAATATTGAACCCTACGGGCTAAGACTGGGATGTCAATAAAGTTCAATAAAGTATGTAAACTTATGAGCACAACTGGATATACACTATATTACTAGTACTGCTGCTGTGTAAAAGCAGTACTAGTAATATAGTGTATATCCAGTTGTGCTCATAAGTTTACATACTCTGACCGAATTTCTGATTTGTTGGCCATTTTTCAGAGAATATGAATGATAACACAAAAACTTTTCTTTCACTCATTGTTAGTGTTTGGCTGAAGCCATTTATTATCAATCAACTGTGTTTACTCTTTTTTTAAATCATAATGATAACAGAAACTACACGAATGACCCTGATCAAAAGTTTACATACCCTGGTGATTTTGGCCTGTTAACATGCACACAAGTTGACACAAAGGGGTTTGAATTGCTATTAATGGTAAACATCCTCACCTGTTATCTGTCTGCTTGTAATTAGTGTGTGTGTATAAAAGGTCAATGCGTTTCTGGTCTCCTGACAGACCCTTGCACCTTTCATCCAGTGCTGCACTGAGGTTTCTGGATTCTGAGTCATGGGGAAAGCAAAAGAATTGTCAAAGGATCTGCGGGAAAAGGTAGTTGAACTGTATAAAACAGGAAAGGGATATAAATAGATAGCCAAGGAATTAAGAATGCCAATCAGCAGTGTTCAAACTCTAATCAAAAAGTGGAAAATGAGGGGTTCTGTTGAAACCAAACCACGGTCAGGTAGACAAACTAAAATTTCAGCCACAACTGCCAGGAAAATTGTTTGGAATGCAAAGAAAAACCCACAAATAACTTCAGGTGAAATACAGGACTCTCTGAAAACATGTGGTGTGTCTGCTGTCCTTTGGAGAGGAGTCAAAAAGGCCTATGATGAAAGGTCCACCATCACTACTGTGAAACACGGAGGTGGATCGCTGATGTTTTGGGGATGTGTGAGCTACAAAGGCACAGGAAATTGCAGTATGTTATAAAAAAATACTGGAGGAACATTTCATTCATCAGCCAGGAAGCTGCGCATGGGACGTACTTAGACATTCGGACATGACAAGGATCCAAAACACAAGGCCAAGTCCTCCTGTCATTGGCTACAGCAGAATAAAGTGAAGGTTCTGGAGGGGCCATCTCAGTCTCCTGACCTCAATATAACTGAGCCCCTCTGGGGAGATCTCAAACGTGTGTTCATGCAAGACAGCCCGAGAATTTACAGGAACTGGAGGCTTTTTGCCAAGAGGAATGGGCAGCTTTACCATCTGAGAAGATAAAGAGACTCATCTACCAATACCACAGAAGACTTCAACCTGTCATTGATGTTAAAGGGGGCAATACACAGCATTAAGAACCGGGGTATGTAAATATTTGATCAGGGTCATTTGGGTAGTTTTTGTTGCCATTATGATATAAAAAGAGTAAACACAGTTGATTGATAATAAATGTCTTCAGACAAACACTAACCATGATTGAGAGAAAAGTTTTTGTGTTATCATTTATATTCTCTGAAAAATGACCAACAAATCAGAAATTCAGCCAGGGGGTGTAAACTTATGAGCACAACTATATATATATACAGGGCTTTTTTTCTGGGGGAACTTGGGGGAACTCAGTTCCACCACCTTTGGCACCTTTGGCTCAGACCCTTTGGTGCCCGCTCACCACAATCACTTGTGAACACAGAAGTCTGGTTTCTGTGTTTACAAGTGACTGCTTTGTAACCCCCTGAACTCTGCACACTGTATGTAATGCAATTCTGGTATTTAATGCCCCTTTAAGACCCTTCTACTGTTTGTGAAATCTGAACGGGTCGTGGTTGAGTTCCTGCACCTATTTTCTGAGAAAAAAAGCTCTGTATATATATATATATATATATATATATATATATATATATATATATAAAATAAATAAATATAAAAACACACACATAAGATACATACATTATAAAAGTTACCTATACTATATTAAAATACCTATAGTATATCATCTATACCTACCAATTGCCTATAAAATATACTATATTAACAAACCTGCAGTGTAAATTTATTGAATATTCAGTCAGTGTTGCCAACCTAGCAGATTGAAATTTACTGGCACGACACCCGAAATTTACTGGCGCAGCCACGTTTTTACTGGCATTTCACAAAAGTTACTAAATTACACTTTTAGGTGCAAATTTCAGTATTTAGGCCACAAACAAGTGCGCTAGGCAAATAGAAATGTGATTTAAGGAAGATATTAAGGTAAAAAAAAAACATATTTTTGTTATTTTCGATATAATAAGGGCAAATTATTTAATCACATCACCCCCTGCCTCCATCCCCCTCTGCCACCAACACCCCCTGCCTTCACCCCCCTCTGCGGTGCCACAATCTCCCCCTGCCTTCAATATTCCCCTGCCTCCAATCTCCCTCAGGCCCCCTGCCTCCAATCACCTCCTGTCTCCATCCTCGTCTGCGGTGCCACCAACAACCCCTGTCTCCATCCCCCACCCTCTGCGGTTCCACCATCCCCCTCTGCGGTGCCACCAACACCCCCTGCCACTAACACCCCCTGCCTCCAATCACCCCCTGCCACTAACACCCCCTGCCTCCAATCTCTCCCTGCCTCCAATCACCTCCTGCCTCCATCCTCGTCTGCGGTGCCACCAACAACCCCTGTCTCCATCCCCCACCCTCTGCGGTTCCACCATCCCCCTCTGCGGTGCCACCAACACCCCCTGCCACTAACACCCCCTGCCTCCAATCACCCCCTGCCACTAACACCCCCTGCTCCAATCACCCCCTGCCACTAACACCCCCTGCCTCCAATCACCCCCTGCCACTAACACCCCCTGCTCCAATCACCCCCTGCCACTAACACCCCCTGCTCCAATCACCCCCTGCCACTAACACCCCCTGCTCCAATCACCCCCTGCCACTAACACCCCCTGCTCCAATCACCCCCTGCCACTAACACCCCCTGCCTCCAATCTCTCCCTGCCTCCAATCACCTCCTGCCTCCATCCTCGTCTGCGGTGCCACCAACAACCCCTGTCTCCATTCCCCACCCTCTGCGGTTCCACCATCCCCCTCTGCGGTGCCACCAACACCCACTGCCACTAACACCCCCTGCCTCCAATCACCCCCTGCCACTAACACCCCCTGCCTCCAATCACCCCCTGCCACTAACACCCCCTGCCTCCAATCTCCCCCTGCCTCCAATCACCCCCTGCCTCCAATCACCCCCTGCCACTAACACCCCCTGCCTCCAATCTCCCCCTGCCTCCAATCACCCCCTGCCTCCAATCTCCATTCGCAGTTCCAAGCCGAACCAATCTCGGCTATCTTTACTGGCACATTCCCACAACCACGGACATTTACGAACGGGGGAAAAAAGTGCCAGTTTTTACGAACTGTCCGTAAAAATATGAAAGGTTGGCAACACTGTATTCAGTGACCATGAGACATTTCATAATTACAGTATTTAAGCTTATAGCTGCAAAATGTTATGGATCTGCTCTGTTGGGACAAGGATCATAAAAATAAGTTAATTTCCTAAAGAGCAGAACTATATCTATAGATTTTTTGCATGCAAGTTATTCTAGAGATTTTGGAGTCTTTACCTTAATGCAGAATTTTAATACAAAATACTGGAAAGAGCGGCGATGGTTACTAACCTTTCCTCCAGCTGAGAATGGAGCCCAGGACACTGGCATGTAATATTGGCTGCATCAACTCTTTACAAAAGGCATTTTATGATATTTTAGATCTATTGTGTTGGGTGTGATACTTTATGAGAGTCATTGAAGTCAATTATTGACTAGATGATAAATGTATTTCTTACTTTTGGTTTCCGGCATCAAACTTCAGATATATAACCCATCACCAATAGATGGAGCCACACGACCCTTAAGCAATGCTCACCAAACACAACATTAGCAGAAGGTGCCCAAAGGGTGGTGCTAAAGAGCTGAAAAAACACATAGTACGTCACTACATTCCTGTTTGTTGGCCGACAATTGTGTTCCGTTTGTATGCAAGACAAGATCCAGGCACACGCCCTTCGGACAAGAGTCCGACACTTTGTCTGTGGAAAAACCAATCGGGAGTACGAGGCTTTCGTCATCATTGACCCACCACTCATCCAACTTTCACTAGTTCTCTTCACCCAATAATCACAGAAGCAGCACTAAGACCAATCATAGAAGCAGCACTAAGGCCAATCATAGAAGCATCACTAAGTTCAGTTATACTTTAATGTTAGCTTTTAAAAATATATTGCTACTTAAAGGTGTTGTAAAGGTAAAACATTTTTTTCCTAAATATCTTCCTTTACCTTAGTGCAGTCCTCCTTCACTTACCTCATCCTTCCATTTTGCTTTTAAATGTCCTTATTTCTTCTGAGAAATCCTCACTTCCTGTTCTTCTGTCTGTAACTCCACACCGTAACGCGAGGCTTTCTCCCTGGTGTGGAGAAGGGCCTCGGAAGGGGGAGTGGTTAGAGTCTGAAATGAATGATGGATGGAGGGAGAAAGAAAGAGAGAAAGAAAGGAGAGAAAGAGGGAGAGAGAGAAAGAGAGATGGAGGGACAGCAGGTCCAGATCCTATACCACAATAAAACAATGTGTATCTATCGATCCATCAATTCAGCTATCCATCGTAAACATATAACAAGCTCTTTAACGCCTATTTGATACCCCCTGCACACCAATGACTCTGCCGCCTCTAAAATATCCACAACCATTATTTCTTGGTCCGAAAAGAAACAAAAGGCCCACTTGTGCACTCACCGGAGTCTTTGTGAAAATGAGAGCTAAATAATAAAAATCATTCATTAGTCATTACAGAAATATTCTCTTTTCCCTATGATTCACGTCCTAGTAATCATCATCTGACCAGCCTAAAAAACCGCGACAAAACGAAGTTCAACTAGCAGCGACAAGTGTTCATTATACAAAATTCACATTGTGATTGTGCAGACAGAGCCTTGAAACTGGTTTACCATTCAACAGCCTCCGGTGTTCTGCCGAATAAGTTCCCCCGGCGGATAAGGACCCCCCTGTACTGCACAGGCACGGCGCGCGGCTTGCCGTCTAGTGCTGACTCCGCCTCAGCTCTACGTGCTCGACTATTTTCAGAGGCTCAGTTCAGGTTCGTACTGTGCAAGTGCCAATCTGCACCTGCGCAGTACAAGGGGGGCCTTATCTGCCAAGGGAACTTTTTCGGCAACACACCGGGGAACTTTTTCGGCAGGACGCACGGTCAGCATCAGACAGTCAATAGCTCAGGGCGGGCGCAACCTATTTACGTCACGTAAATGGAGAAGGACACGAGGGGGAGACGGTGGCCCAAGTACATTTCGGGAGCCCTAGGCAGCTTGCGTAACAAGTGTATAGGGCGGATCGGCCCTGGGAATGGAACACACAGAGAATGTCGAGACTTAGTGGAAGGGAAGCACATGCACTGGAGAAATAATCAAGAAAAAAATAAGGAGACGTTAACAGGCAGAGTCCCCTATTGGATGGGCCCATTGGCTTGAGCCCAGTCAAGCCCAATGGTAAGTCCAGCCCTGCCAACGGGAAAAAGTCTGATGGTGCCCACACACAGTTGGAATATCCAATGATAAAATTCCGTCTGACTTTTTTCATCGGAAATTCCGATTGTGTGTACAAGGCATAACTGGTGAGTGAGGCGCACGGCTTAAGGATCTTGGTTATGGTGCACATTTACTATTTAACACTGTCAAATGATGCACGTATTGGAAGGTAAATCTCCTTTTGATCTGCAAGTAGATGCAATATAAAACAAATAAAAATAGGTTTATACACAGGAAAGACTGCAGTGAATGTAGTCAGTAGTAGATGTCAATTATATTCTTCTTATTCTGCCAAGGACAACAGAGATGTATAAACACCATAATAAAATTATAAGAGAAACCTCATAAAGTCACCAATGTTAGTAGGTTGTATCCCTACCAAGAGACAGCGATCCAACAAAATGAGATGAGCTTTATGTAGCCTCACCCCAGCCCACTACAGTGTTACCTGTCAATAAAAGACCCTTGCCCTCTTTTGGCAGCTTTCAAGTATATACCTCATTACATGTAGATTGGTATGTACTTGACCATAAAATGTAGTAAAACAAAGACATAAGATAAACAATCTATTTCTGGAGCCTTTGCACAAGGTGAACCCCTTAAAACCAGTACTCACCTTAAAGCGGAGCGCGATTTTTCTTTTTTTTTAAAGTCAGCAGCTACTAACAGTGTAGCTGCTGACTTTAAATAAGGACACTTACCTTGTCCTACTTGCCCGCGCTGATGGGCCCCCCGATGCCGGTCCCACGATCGCTCCGGGTCCCGCGCCGCCATTCACACTATGGGAAACAGGCAGTGAAGCCGTACGGCTTCACTGCCCATTTCCTACTGCGCCTGCGTGAGTCTCACGCTGGCTTGTGAATGGGCGCGCTGCTCTCTGAGAACACACACAGTTCCCAGAAAGCAGCGCGCCCCATTCACAAGCAGAAGGACAAGAAGAAAAGGCACCGCGGAGTGGAAGAGGCAGATTACGGACTTCCGCATAGCAACAGGTATTTCGGGTGAGTATTTTTTTTTTTCAGGTTTTTTTTATTTTATTTTTTTAAACAACATGGGAAAATGTTGTTTTCCTGGGTGGAGCTCCGCTTTAAGAAGATCAAATGTTTTATTTAATCCTCTTTTCATTTTTTTTATCTTGTATATCATTTGGAGTTTTTTTTTTACTTAAAGTGGTTGTAAAGGTTACATTTTTTTTTTAAAAAGCAAACATGTCATCCTCCTGTTCTGGGGTCCCACGGCGGCTCTTCCCTGTAGTAGATAACCCCCTCTGGGAAGCTCTCTCCCGAGGGGGTTACCTTGCAGACACGCTCCTGTGTCATACACTTGGCATCCATTGCCGCTGCGTATATATGACTCGGCCCCGACCCCTGGCGGCAGCGTCATTGGATTTGATTGACAGCAGCGGGAGCCAATGGCTGCACTGCTATCAATCTAGCCAATGAAGAGCCGAGAAACCATGGAGAGGGCGACGCGGGATCGCGCTCACAGAAATTCGGGGCCCAGGTAAGTAAAATAGGGGGCTGGGGGGCCAGACACTGCAAGGTGTCTGGCCCCCCAGGATGCATTAAGGTGAAAAAACGAAGGTTTACTTCTTGAACTACATTTTTTTTTATTACTTTTCTTCCAGTTTCTCCTGTATTTTTAGATACCCCAAAATTGTAATCCACTGAGATCCTTATTGTAATATAATAAAAAATGCTTTGAAATATTATGTTTTTTAAACCCAATAGTGATATTATACACATGTTTCTTAATGCGTTTTGCTAGGGCTCTTCTAGTGTGCCCTATATATTGTAATCCGCACGGGCATTGTAACACATGTACTACCCCTTCTATAGATATAAAATCTGCAATTTTTTTTTCTTTCCCCGTTATATTGGCTCTGAATATATTCAGTTTTTTTTTTTAATATATATATTTTCAACCCTACAGCACTCAGAGCATGTTCCACAAGCAAAAAATAAAATAAAAAAAACTTTAAAAAAGGTAAAAGATATAATAATGGGAGCGTCTAAGATATATTTTTAACTAACCTATTGTGCAAAGTTGCAGCCCTCTTGTTAACAAACAACGGTTTGTCTGGAATAATAGTTGCTGCATATACATTACTGTGCAAAAGTTTTTGGCAGGTGTAAAGAAATGCTGTAAAGTAAGAGTGCTTTCAAAAAATATATTTTAATTGTTTATTTTTAATTGCATTTTGGAAAATCTCAATCAAACCAATATTTGGTGTGACTACCCTTTGGCTTCAAACCAGCATCAGTTCTTACACTTGCACACTTTGTACAGGGATTTTGTAGGATTAGAGACAGGTGTTATGATTCACTAATTATACCAAGCAGGTGCTAATGATCATCAATGTTATATGAAGGATAGCAGATGAAAGACACACCATGCATACTTCCCTTCCACATTGGAAGATGTCCAGCAGTGCCATCCGCACCGAACTTGAGGAAACCAGTGGGACCCAGGTACACCCATCTACTGTCTGGAGAAGTCTGGCCAAAAGTGGTCTTCAAACAAGGCTAAGTGACTCAACTATGTACGAAAAAATAGGAACTGGCAGCAGCTACACTGGACTAATGAGTGTCATTAAAGTGGATGTAAACCAATTTTTTTTTTTAATGAAGACTTCTACCTGGTATAGTGGAGGATGTCAAGTCATATGTGCCCAGTCTTGCCACAAAGAGTTAATCCAGCTCTGTGCAATCCTCTTGTCTTTTTTTAGCAAAATAAAAAATAACACACATATTAGTTTGTGTCACCACATCCCCCACTGCTGTGACTGACATCTGATTTCCTTGTCTCATGAACGAGAGAGAGAGAGAGAGAGACAGAGAGAGAGAGAGAGAGAGAGAGAGAGAGAGAGAGAGAGAGAGAGAGAGTGTTACGATGCCACCTTCACATCCATCCTCCTTTCTTCTGCAGCTCTCCCAGGATTGGCTGCTCCACACCTCAGCATGCTTGCTCGCTCGCCCCCCTCCCCTTCCTGACCTGCCAGGCTGCCTGCTCGGATAAGGGTCCGGTATGTTTTCTTTTGGTGTGGGGTCCCCCTAAAATCTATACCAGACCCACAGGACCTGGTATGGACTGAAAGACCCCACACCATTTTGTTCTTTTTTAAATACTGTAGCCAGGTGATGGCAATTGCATTCACAAGTCAATTTAAATGTGATTTTGGCTTTTGGATCCCTCATTTTTTACCTTAACTGGTCCAGATCCTCCAAACCTATTTTTTGTTTTTAAAAACATCCACATATATATTGTCTCGAACTGGGGGATTGAAAATAGATTTTTTTTTTACTGTACTATGAGTTTCAGCTGCATATTCCTTTATTGTAGGGGGGGGGGGGGGGCGTTCATGACAAAGGTTTTTTCTATATTTAATGTTTTAATATTTTTCTGAATGCCTGCATATATACGCGAGTATAAGCCGACTCGAATATAAACCGAGGCACCTAATTTTACCACAAAAAAATAGGAGTATAAGCCTAGGGTGTCCATCTACATGCCTCACTGTGTCCATGACTAGACTGACGTTTAACTGTTTAACATAGGAGTCTATGGAAGGGGTGCCCGGCTTTGAAAAATCGGTGCTCCCCTGCTGTAGGTCCTCCGGACAACCAACTTTGCACACTTGTAGAGGAAGAGTGGGGCTACAAATGTGCCAAGTTTGGCCAAGGGACCTTCGGCCGGCCGGTATGGGGTCCTCAAAGTCCGGGACATCAGGCGCAAAAAGGTGACTCGAGTATAAGCCAAAGGGGGCATTTTCAGCACCCAAAAAATGTGCTGATATTTTGTTCTCTCAAGGGATCAAATCTATTGTGTAGGGCAGGGGTGCCCAACCAGTGGCCTGGGGGGCCACATGTGGCCTGCAGAGCCCCCCTGCTCTGGGATGGAATAGAAAGAATACTGTTATTAAAGGTCAGTTTTATTACTAAAATCACAGTGTATATATGGGCATATCTGTTCTGCAGTGGTTACTGGGCTGCTTTCAAACTGATCTTCAGGTGCAGAGCAGTTTACTTGTGGGTTACCTGCACTGAGTCATAGACTTCTGTTATTACCTGCAAGTTTGATGAGCTTTCTGAAAGTGCACCGAACCTGCAGAATATAATAGAAGTCTATTGCAAAGTGCAGGAAAGCCAAAGGTACACTGCCTTGCACCCGTGGTGCGGGCAAACCGTAGTGCATCAGTGTGAAAGCAGCCTTGGGGCCCTTTCACATGTTCAGTCTGTACAATTGGACCCTCCATTCACCTCTAAGTAGTGGCAGACGTAAACCGACTTGTGTCCTACCTCCAATACGATCCGCTAAAAAGTATCGTGGGCTGCGTCCGTGTCCATGCCATCCGCCCGCTCCGGTCATTGTGGCCCGCGACCGGTTACCAAGTTGCTTAAGTGGCCCTCACTTTTCAAAAGGTTGGGCACCCCTGGTGTAGGGGTATGGCATTACACCATTCCTGTGGTCTATTATACCAATTTTTTGGTCTGAACTTAGTGTTCCATTCACTGCATTTCCTCCCTGCCACTGTCTTTGGTTTCTTCCTCTTTCTCTTCTTGGGAACCCATGATTAACCAGCCTAAAGTTTTCTTCTTTTTCATTGCAGTACAGAGCAGGGAAGTAATATATCAATATCAATAGAAAAATAGAACAATAGGGGATTGCATATACAGTATAACCTGAATGGGTTTTCTTTTGGAAGTGAGTAAAATACCTAATTTTTTACTGAAACACTGTACAGATTTCTAACTTTGGGGATCTTTAGTTACAAAACTTACAGCGCTGCACATTCCTATCATTTGTATTTACTAGTGTTTAAAACATAACATAAAACATTGTATAGGGCTATAAAGATTTTTTTTTTCCTTTAATTATTCTTTTACAAGGTTACCAGTAAAGAAAAAAAAAAAAGATATTTGAATATTTTACATTTTTTTCTGGAAATAAAAGTTCTCAATGGGTATCTCTGCACGTACTGTATACATATAAACATTGTTTGTTTATGTCCCTATCATGGCAAACAAATAAATACTTATTTATGATTCATATTGACTCCTTCGGCTAGCCACACTTCATTTAAAGTCCTGACCCCTTTTGTCTAACAAGTTTCAGTGTGGTCCTTGATCCCCCTGGGAAGATCCTCCCTCCCCTCTATTCACCCTGTTAATCATTGTCACTGAGATGTGAGAAAAAAAAGTATTGTTTATTTAAAAAAAAAAGTTTTTTTATAAAAAAAAAATCACAAGGAGTTGTTTAGGCAACATTAAGCCCCCTTTCACACTTGTAGGACTTCAAAGTCGCGCGATTTTACCGCGATTTTGCGGCCGCGATTTTACCGCGATTTTGCCGCGAATTCTTTGAAGTAGGCACAACCTAAAGTCGTGCCAGTATGAATGGTCATTGAAAATAATGGAGAATGACTTGTCATACGATTTTGCAGTTCAAAATCGTGAGACAAGTCATATAAGTGTGAAAGGGGACTTAAGAGACCACAAACATAAAAATAAAAATACATAACTTTTTTTCTATACAAAGATTAAAACATTCTTAAACATTAACAAATAATTGGTATGTATGGGGACATTTTAGATGTATCTTAAGGTCCCTTTCACACTTGTACGACTTCAAAGTCGCGCGATTTCGCGGCCGCGATTTTGCCGCGATTCACGGCCGCGATTTCAATCAATGCCTGTGCAAGTGGCATCAAAATCGGACCAAAGTAGTGCAAGGACTACTTTGAAGTCGGCACTACTTAAAGTCGTGCCAGTATGAATGGTGTTCATTGAAAATCATGGAGAATGACTTGTCATACGATTTTGCAGTCCAAAATCGTGGGACAAGTCGTGTAAGTGTGAAAGGGCTCTTAAGGCCCCTTTCACGTTTATACGACTTGTCTCACGATTTTGAGGATATTTATTATAGCAAAAAGTAAAAAATATTGATTTTTCCGCTCTTTTTATAGAGCAAAAAAAAGTGATCAAATACCACCAAAAGAAAGCTCTATTTGTGGGGAAAAAAGGACGTAAATTTTGTTTGGGTACAAAGTCGCACGACCGCGCGATTATCAGTTAAAGCGAAGCCGTGCCGAATCGCAAAAAGTGCTCTGGTCAGGGGGTAAATTCTTCTGGGGGCTGAAGTGGTTAAACTCTATTCAATTTTTCCAGGTGTTAGTACATTTTTCTATCTCATCTTCCCTACTACATCATAAGGCTTCCATTTTATATGTATTTTGCACTCCTTTAACCCAGTCCCCTAGTCTCTCTAGTTTTTCCTAACCATGGTATCTACTTTTTTGCTCCGTTCATCGGATGTGGTATCACTGTATTCTTGTATTGCTTGATTGGACTTTTTATACCATGAAGTAAACAGACCCAAGGGTCCTCCGCTATTTCTATATTTGTGATCTCTTGTACTTGTTGCAACACCAATATTTTTGTTGTTGTTGGGCAATCCCACCATATATGAGCCATGGTTCCCACCACTTTACACCCTCGCTAGTGTTAAATACTATCTTGCCAAATATTTATAATTCATTTCTATGGTATTTGTATCTACTGCTGAACTTTATACCATTCTCAATTTTTTTTTCTAATTGTTCATCCACTCATGCTCCTAATTCTTTTTCCCATTTTCCCATGTATGACAGTTTTTTAGGTCGAGCCAGGTCACAAGTATCTTATAGATTCGCCAAGGTACACAGGCCCTCAAATAGCAATAAACCCTCTCCGGATCTTATTGATTTTGGCAATGTTGTAACAAAATGTCTTAACGGAAAATACCACCATTCATCTATCCCCAATGTTTCTTTATTGTGCCTCAATTCCTGAAATGTGCAAATCGTTCGCTTTTTTATTATGCCTTTCAACTGCGCATTCTTATTTCTTACACATTCTCCAAATAATACCCCTATTCCCAGTGAAAAGTAATTTGTTTCCTTAGGCAGGACTAATGGCAAGTTATACTCCCATTTTGCTTGCTTATGAATTAAAGGGGTTGTAAAGGTAATTTTTTTAATTACGCCGCTCGTATAGGAACTCCAACCCAGCGTTTCTTGTTTTCTGCTTACTGAAAACAGAAACGTCGGCTCAAAGTGAGAGTTAGGCTGGAGTATCACTGATACTCCAGAGTAACTCTACCTGAATCTGGCCCTATAACTTTCACACAGACCAAATAATATACACTCATTTTGGTTATTTTCACCAAAGATATGTAGCAGTGTAAATCTTGGCCAAAATGTATGAACAAAAATGACTTATTTGCTAAATTTTATAATAGAAACTAAAAAAAAAATTAAATTTTCACTCTCTTTTTACTTATATTACAAAAAGTTAAAAACTCAGTAGTGAATAAATACCACCAAAAGAAAACTCTATTTGTGTGAAAAAAAATTATAACAATTTTGTTGCAAGGCTGAGTGTCATTCAAAGTGTGAAAGTTGAAAATTGGTCTGGGCAGCAAGGGGGTTACATAGTTACACAGTCAGTAAGGTTGAAAAAAGACAATAGTCCGTCCAGTTCAACCTTTAAAGTGGAGGTTCACCCTCAAAATTAACTTTTTTGCTAACCTATCTGCAGCCTTAATAAAGGCTTGTAGTGTTGTCATTTTTTTTTTTAATGTATACACTTACCTGTCTTCAGCCGCACTTCCGGGTCTTCTTCCTTGCGGGGAGTGGGCGTGTCGCTCCTTTTCCCCGACGGGGAGCTCTGCGCAATGTCTCCTGGGAGTGAGTGATGATCCTCCCAGGAGACGATTGACGTGCGGGTAAAGCGCGTCATCGCCTTCCGAAAATATCCGACGGGGACTCGGCTCTTTACTGGGCTATACGGCGCCTGCGCCTGCCGTGTAGAGCTGACTGCGCAGGCGCCATAAAGTGCCGAGTCCCCGTCGGATATTTTCGGAAGGCGATGACGCGCTTTACCCGCACGTCAATCATTTATGCAACGCCTACTCCCCGGGGGTGATCGAGAACCCGGAAGTCAGGTGAAAACAAGAAAAAAAACGTAAGTACAGCCTGAAAAGAAAAAAATCCAGCAAATCCAGCATACTGTTGATGTCAGCAGTATGCTGGATATAACAGTATATAGAGATTTAAGGGTGAACCTCCGCTTTAAGTGGTTAATAAAGGACTTGTCAAAAACTGTTATTATTTTTTTATACTTTTACCTGACACCCATTCACATAGGAAGGGGGGTGGGGGGTGGATTTGGGCGCACTATTGTTAAAGGGGGCTTCCAGATTTCGATAGCCCTCAACTGGAGACCCCGACAACCACTGCCCAGTGCTCCCATCATACCCACTGAGCTCCCCGCCCCAAAGCACCCACCCCCATGTTAGGGGCATGTGGCCTGGTATGGTTAAAAAGGAAGGGGGGTGCTCGCTCATCCCCTCATTTTTCCTGACCTGCCAGGCTGCATGCTTAGATAAAGGTCTGGTATGGATTTTGGGGGACCCATGCTTGTTTTTTTTTTTTGGTCGTGGGGGTTCCCCTTGAAAACCATACCAGTCCTGAAGGGATGAAGGCTTCCTCCTACCAAAGAAATTTGAAACCTTTAATCTCCAGACCCCACAGAAGCCACTGAATAGATATGTCCTCTGAGACTGGTTTGCCTTCAAGGTTATTTGATATACCACTTCTAACACACCCCTATTCAATACACCATACCATAAATTCAAAATACTAACTACGACCTACAAAGCCATCCACAACTCTGCCCCCAGCTGCATCACTGACCTAGTCTCTAAATACCAACCTAATCGTTATCTTTGTTCTTCTCAAGACCTCCTACTCTCTAGCTCTCCCATCGCCTCCTCCCATGCTCATCTACAGGACTTTTCCAGAGCCTCTCCGTCTATCTCCTTCTCTATTAACTTTAAAGGATCCCTAAAAAACCCTCCTCTTCAGAGAAGCCTAACCTACCCACATCTAAAAACTGTACTTTAATTGTGTCCATCTGATCGCCCCCACAGCTACTACCCTTTGTTCCACTTGACCCTCCCTTCTAGATGTTAGGCTCTAAAGAGCAGGACCCTCTGATCCCTCCTGTATTGAATTGTATTGTAACTGTACTGTCTTCCCTGATGTTGTAAAGCGCTGTGCAAACTGTTGGCACTCTATAAATCCTGTATAATAATAATAATAACACCATTCCGTCAGTACAGCAGAATTGATCAATTTTCAGATATATACACCATAGGCTAAATAATATATGGGTTATTTTGAAATGTAGCGGAATATACTTTGACCTGAATTTATGAACAATTATTTATTTATTATACATTTAGAACAGAAAAAAAAAAAAACGTTTTTTATTTGTAGGCAGTTCATATCAATACATATCAAAAGACTTGCACATAGGCTTTAATCTTTTTATTTCTACCAAAGCAAAAAGTTAAATTGAATCTACATGGGGCCATATGATATATATTAATCATTACTAATTTGCTGTAGTAGACCATATTCATTACAATATCTATATTGTTAGTCAACAATCTCTCAATAAATCAACCGTAATCAACATGACTCAAAACTCAAGTGCAACAAAACAAAATTCCCAATTCAAGTGGAAATAGTGACTCTACATGAATACATCTGGCCTGGTATAGGAGTAACCAGAAATGTAATACTTCATAAATTAAGTCAACAACAGTGCAGCAAGAAACGGTATACAAATGATATTATTGTAAATGCAGATCCCCCATTGTTGTAGATGATTGTAAATTCCTTATTGAATAAAGATGGTATTTTTCTACAGAAATATGGACTGTAAAGCAGATCTTCTTTCACTTAGGGTATCTGCCAAATTTGTATTTAAGACAAGCCCCTTCAGTGTGCAATAAACCAATTACATGTTCCATAAGTACCTGCATATTAATCCAATTTTTTTATTGATTTTTATTAAAAAAAAATCAAATAACAGAATGTAAGAAAAGAAAGCACGTAATACAGCAATAACAGGAATGATAGTATAAAGATATACATACAGTTGATTGTGTTGGAGGCGTAGTCTCAAGGCACAAGTGAATAAACATTTGACATTAATGTAGTTCAATAATACAGTAAAACTTACAGGGTAGAAATGATATAGTGTAAGGGGAGGAGAGGGAAGGGGAAAGGGGGATATAGGGTGTCTACCTACGGTCCGAGAAAAACCTGAGTGAGATTAATATGTAATACCATACAGGGATAGTTCAATTATTACCTTTAAACCAAGTTGTCCATATTTTCCATTGAGTATCAAACTTTTTCTTGTTGCCACTCCTACTAGCCAGTAAGGATTCATATACATAATGGGTTTGGGTGGTTATAAGTACCTCTGACACGTTTGGTGCCTTATCTGCTGTCCAATGTTTTGCTATTAATGTTCTGGCAGCCAAAAGAATATGAGTTATCAACTTATCACTACTCTGAAATCAGGGGGTAAGATTTCAATACCTATGTTTAGTATTGTCAAACTTGGTTTGGGGCGAGTTAGAACCCCAGTGATGCCTGATATTGAATGGAAAATGGAGTTCCAAAAACTAGTCAAGTGTTTGCAGGCCCAGAACACGTGGAGAAGATTACCGGTTGCTCCACAGTTTCTCCAGCACAGCGGGGAACTGTGGTTTCCACATTTGGAGATTCTGTAGGGTGTGAGATACCATCTAAGGGCTATTTTTTTGGGACAGTTCCTAGTGGTTGACGCACTTGGAAACCCTTGTAGAGCTATCGAAGCGTGTGTTGCCATTGTAAGTCTGTAATGTTTGTACCTAGATCGGATTCCCATTTTCTATAGGGGTGTGATTTTATGAAGTCTAGTTTGTGTTGGAAGAGATTATAAAACAAAGAGATACCCTTGAGGGGGGTTGGGCTAGTGGTTTAGAACCGCCACGCATCTTTTGAGAGATATATGTGATGTGATTTAAGGCATCCAAGAAAGTGGGAAATTTGAATGTATTTATAGTGGTCGACAGGTGAAAGGGTGAATTGTCTCTTGAGGGAGTCAAAGAGGATGAGGGAGTTGTCATGATATAGGTCAGCAATCAGCTTGATTCCCTTGTCCTGCCAGTCTCTGAGGGAAAGGTTATAAATAGCATGGGAAAGGATTGTTATGGGTACAGGAACATCTATTTGGTTGGAAAGAGACATTGGTATTTTCCGGAGATCTCTTCAGGCCGCCAGTGAGGCTTGGATAGTGAGTGGTAATCCGTGCATGGGAAATGGTTTCCATACATCTAGGAGCAAGAGATATCTGAGATTTTTAGTAAGGCTTAAAGCCTGTTCGATTCCGTACCAAAGATTATCTGTTGTCGGGTCTAACCAGCCTTTGAGTTGCGTAAGGATGGATGCTCGGAAATAATCTTGGATGTCAACTAGGCCAGTCTGTGCTTGACCAGAAGAGCTTTAGAGCACCTTGGTCTTTTAGAACCCCAAATGAATTTGGAGAGCAGGGCGTTTAAAGCTTTGAGATGAGCATTGTGCATTGGGACTGGAAGTGTTCTAAATACATATAGTATCCGAGGCAGGAGCAACATTTTATATGCGGCTAGACGGCCAGTCAATGACAATTCTATATCGGTTAGTCTTTTTGTTTCTATGGAAAGTTAGTCAATTAGTTATGTGTAGTTTGCTTTTGCTTGGTGTTGTGGGTCTGTCATCAATATTAGTCCTAAGTACTAAATATTAGATTTACTCCATTAATAAGGGAAGGCCGTCTGTAGATAGGTTCTTAAAGGAGATGCAATACCTAGTTCTAGGATAATTGACTTTGTAAAATTGACCTTATAGAAGGAAGGAAATTCTATGTTAAAAAAGCATTTTGATTGGATTGGTATACTGTTCAAGAAGCAGACCTTGCCAACTGGTGGGAAGCTGATTAACTGCACAATTTCAATAGAATATGGTGAAATAGTAATAAATCCTTGCATAAAAACTCCTCAATATATCATCTAAAGCAGTTCGTAATGATCTCTTTACTATGGATCACTATATGGCTGTCAATTCATATTAAAGGCTTTTTTCAAGCTGTGAATTGCTTGCTCTCTGGTGATTTGCTTCCAAATTTCTGGCAGCTCAGCCGGTAATGCTCCACATGCTTCTGAAAACTGTTCATTAAACTTTACAAAGATGAACTTCCAGTAATCTGAGGACTCGATGCTGGAGTCGGGCTGAATGACCCAATCTGGATAATATGTGCGATACTCTTTGTAGGGATGATCTCTCCATTCAGTATCTAAATTTGCAAAAATTGTGTTAGAGACCACAACAGAAGTACAAATATCAATTTCCAGCTTCTTACTTTTCTCATCATAGTAACCTGCCAATCCTTGTGGTCTGTGAATAGATGCTGAATGATTCGAATGATCACTCCCTCCGGCCTCACAGGGGACGCCACAGAAAGGACACTGCTTGCCACATCCAACCACCTTCCTAAGCAATTCATCCTGAGGCTTCACTGTCACCCTGGAAAGTACAGACTGTATATCCATAGATCGTATTTCTGATCTGATTTGTTGTTGTGTCTCTGTGAGGAAGTGATCGATTTCTGATGAGAGCTGAATAATGTTTTGTGAGTTGTGAAATGTGATGACTTTCATCTCTTTCTCTGGAATCACCAATTTTGTTTTTAACAATTCACAGAACTCCTCCAAAAAGCTTGAGACAGAGTCTTTTTTTAGGCAGCTTGAATTTTTAAGAGCGGTCTTTATTTTGTTGTCAATAGATGACAAAATATCACTGAGCAAGGTTTCTAAAACTGGTGTCTTGCCAATTTTTTTTGTAATGTAACTTAAAATCCATTTCTTTATAAAATTGTCATAAGAACTGATGTATTTAACATAGTTTTGGAATGACATGTCTTCTAAAAGCTCCTCTAATATTGTACACTGGAAAAAACTTCTGCTACTAAATGTGATATTTTCAGAACCAGTTAAAATCTCATCCACTATTTTTTGTCCGAGATGTTTGAAAATATAATCCATTATTGCTGGTTTCAGGCACAGCTCACAAAACTGTCTAGCTCGGTTTCGGTATTCATCTTTTTTATGGAAAATACTGTGAAACATGGACAAGTATTGAGGTTTTAGCTTTTCCAGGCAAAGTTTGGAGTCATTCGTAATAATAAATTTGTCATGTAACTTCTGGAAGGCTTGAGAGGCTTTTCCAAAAACGAGAAGTTTGATATCCAACTCAAACTGGGCCGTGAAGCTAAGCTTTCTCGCATATCTACGAGTTAGTATTTCATTGATCTTGTATAGCAGTTCCATACCGTATATTTCATTGTAGTCATCACTGGATGAAATCTTCTCTTTTATATACTCATCACTGGTCTGAATTATTGAATCAACAAGATTGTTAATCTTCTTATTGCGGTCTTGCTTAAATATTTGGTTGTTTAAAACTGCTCCATGCGAGTGGTCAAAGTACCTTCTATCTTCTCTACAAAACGTGATATCTTGCTTTGCGTATTGATGTAAATTATTAACCTTAATTAATGCTTCATTTATCTGAGGTCCTCTATTGTGCATGTCATTTCTGAGAAGGTGAAGAAGAGAATGATTCACATCACATCTCGTAAGTTCTTCAAACCGAAGCTCTGCCAATGTCTTCTTCCACATCAACTCAAATTCTTGTTGAATTTCTCGTTCACTTACTTCCCGATTATTTTGTCTATAGCTTTGTAGAAGATGTGATATTCTATCTTCAATCAATGTCTGGAATTTCTTCTGAATGTCCAGGAAATGTATTTTCCCTTTCTGGATAGAAACTGCCTCATGACACTTGCTAAGAGCGTTTCTTTCAAGTTCTTTTCTCAGGCTCTGTATACTTAATTTGAATTCTTCTCTGTGTCGTTCTATGAGATTAACATTTTCTGACTTTTCAAAATATTTTTCTAGTGATTCAGTCATCTTGTTTTCTTCCTCCAGAAGAATATTCTGCAGCTCATGTTCTTTGATTTCATATGTTTCTCCAGATTGATTTCTAATGTCATTTTCTGTGCTGATCACCCAGTTGTGAATTTTTTTACAGAAATCCCATTCCCATAAGGAATATTGTGAAGACAAACTATTGTAGGCTTTGGCCACCAGACTGTTTCTAAAACTGAAGATGAATTTCTCATGTTTCACAGATCGCCATAAACTTTCTATCCAATCTATAAAGTCAGAGATGCTGGATGGTTTGTTTTCAGATTTCTCACTTTCCATAAACTTAAGCAAATACATTTTTAGCTGAAGCAGATTAGAGCTGTAACCAAGATTTACTGGAGCCATTGGTGGGTCTCCCTGCCACAGGCCAGGAATGTACCAATTGTCCTTCTGAAGATCGTACTTTATCACATCAGTGAAAGCTGAAATATTGTTTCCCTCCATTTGTGCAGCCAGTTTTGTCATTTCATTCAGCTGTTCCAGAAGTTTCTTCCTGTCTCTCATGTTCTTATCATGAGCTGATACATCACAGACATTCTGGTGTACAAACTGGCAGCTGGGTTTCCTTCCAATTTCTTTCATTCTAAGAAAAGCATGGACCACAATCTGTAAAATATCCTTCATTTCTGTTGTGTTTTCCATGGCCATATTGACTATGGTGATATCACTCAGCCCAACCACTAGTGTGGCCAGTTCATTGTCATGTTCATAGCTGCCCTCCAGAGAGCTCAACTCTGGAGCTTTCAGCCCCTCAGTGTCAATCACCAGGATGAAGTGACAGCCCAGCTTTTCCTGGAAGTTCTCATTCACATTTAGAAGAGTCATGAAGGCTCCTCGTGTGCATCGTCCACTGGCCACCGGGAACTGCAGGCCAAACATGGTGTTGAGAAGGGTGGATTTCCCTGTGCTCTGCACTCCCAGCACAGTTATCACTCTCATTTTACATTTTCGTTCTGTTTTGATGTCCAATTCAGTCAACACATCTGTTATCCATTGCAGGGGGATGTTGGAGGCATTTCCATCAATAAGCTCCAATGGAAACCCATCCAACAGAAGATCAGCTGCTATTCCTGGAAGTTTAGCAAACTTTTTTATGTGTCTATTGATTTGTTTTTGTTTTGTCATAGAACTTTCAGCTTCATAGAACTGACCCAGTTCACGTAGAAAGTGTTCTATCCCTAAAGAGCTATCCGAAAGTTTCTGATCTAAGTACTGAAGTTCTTTTCTATGTGCAGTGTTGGTACATTTCTGCTTATACGTACTTTGAAGTTCAGTCAGATTGTCTCTTGCAATTGCATCAAGCTGAAATTTCATCCATTTTAGAAAATATTGTCTTTCTTTCTGAGACAAATTAGTAAGAGCCTCTGTAAAAATCTGTATACCTTTTGGAGTTTGATGTTTATATTGCTCTGAGTACAGGTTGTTGCATTCCTTTAGAAGAGCAGCCTGATATTTAGCTGCATTCTCATCTCCTTGATTTTTCATTCTGCAAAGTTCTTTTTTTATTTTGGACAATTGTTTCCAGGGATCTCCTTGTAAATTCATTGTTTGCTTTTTATAATTTGCTACATCTTGGATTTCTCGAGTGATTTGGTTGGCAAGGTCTCTTGCCTTCTGGCATTCATTTGTGTTTTCATCCACCACAAAATTGTGATTATCAATGTATCTTGAAACGTCTCCTAGTTTTGCATTTTTGGTGCATCTCTTTAAAACATTTTGAAGTTTTATTTGTAATGCGTCAATGAAATGTGCATCATTCTCTGCTTTGCTTTTCAGGATAACATGTTCCCTCTCACATTTTAATATTGGTAAAAGACGCAGAAGAATACTTTTTGTCTCTTCCTCTATATGTTTTCTTGGACTAGGAGTAACAACAAAGTAAAATGAAGTGTTACTCTGACTACATTTTGACAACAGTTGGAGTTCTCGCTCATTGATTGTCTCCATAAATATAAACACAGCTGATGAGATTTCACTCAGAAATGTGAACTGGTCCCAGTAGGACTCCAGGTCTCCACGTAGGTTGGTCACTGCAAAGGGTTTTGAAAATCTACCAGAGGGAAAATACCAGGACATTTCCACAAGTCCTTCAGATATTTTCCTCTCAAGGTTTCCTCCTTCCATATCATCATATATGAAGAAGTTGTGATGCTGCTGGACTGGATTAAGAACTTGATTTAGGGCTTTAGATTTGGACACCTTGGATTTCCCCAATCTTACAAAGGAAATGAGTGGCATGGAAATATTCACCACATTTTTCTCTCTGGCCCCTCTGCTACCTGCTAGTGACTGAGGTCTCCACTTCTTCACAATGTCTCTCATTGCCCACAGCATGAGGGTACATTGTGACCCATCACCAGCAGGGAGAAGCAGAGGGATAGCGAACTGACACATGGACATTTTGCTGACAATCTCCTGTTGTAGAATATTGTCTGAACAATGCAGGAGAACACAGATGACATCAAGAGGGTGGATTAAACTTGTATTTTGCACATTTTCAAATATAGTTTCAAATGGATCTATTTCTTCTTCCACATCTGTTTTAAAAAGAGTGTTCCTTGCAGTACTGTCCAAGGCCATGATCTTCCTCAGAGTACACCAGGGTACATCTTCTATCTTTTGGGGTTTATTGCCTTGACTGTTCTCTGCAGAGACTTCTAGAATATCCCCCAAAGTCAGCTTATTAGAAATATACTTCTCCATCTTCAACTTTACAAGGAGACGCATAAAAGCTTCTTTCTCTGTAAACAGAAATAAGCATCAAGATATATCAACAAGTCATATTTTTAGTAAATTTGGTTTAAAGGGTTTGTTAAGGTTCCTTTTTTTAAATAACAAACATGTTATACTTACCTCCACTGTGCAGCTCGTTTTGCACAGGGTGTCCCGATCCTTGTCTTCTTGGGTCCCTCGGCGGCTGTCTCAGCTCCTCCCCGCAAGAGCTAACCCCTCTCTGGGAAGCGCTCTCCCAAGAAGGTTAGCTTGCGTGTGTAAAATTGCATTTGAAAAACTGCTGCGCAAATACTGCATGGTATAACATTTTTCAAAACCCACCATTTTATTCTCCAGGGCCTCTGCTATAAAAATATATAATGTTTGGGGTTCTAAAAAAAAATTTATAGCAAAAATACAGATTTTTACTTTTAAAGAAAAGTGTCTTAAAGTGTCTTAAACCGGATCTCCACCCTAAAGTGAAGTTCCACTGATCGGAACCCTCCCCCCCCTGGTGTCACATTTGACACCTTTCAGGGGGAGGGGGGGGGGTGCAGATACCTGTCTAAAGACAGGTATTTGCACCCACTTCCGGCCCGCAGTCTCGGGCAAAAGACGGGTTTTTTTCCCACAGCGCTTCACTTCCTGGTTCCCTCACCGTGGATGGAGGGGGGAGCAGCAGAGAGACGAGCGAACACTCTGCTGCGGACGCCGCTGGACTCCAGGACGGGTAAGTGTCCTAATATTAAAAGTCAGCAGCTGCAGTATTTGTAGCTGCTGGCTTTTAATATTTTTTTTAAGGGGCCATCCGCTTTAAAGGGGATAATGCCTAAAGTTCTCCTTGAATGTTGGGCCTCTCTATGTGGCTAGGCTGTGAAAAAGTCTGATACGTGTGGTATCACCATTCTCTGGAGGAGAAACAGAATGTGTTTTGATGTAGTTGCAATTATGCCTATGCTATGTGTGAGAAATAACTTGTTAAAAAAACTCACTATGCCTCTTACTAAATACATTGGATGGTCTACTTTCAAAAAAGGGGACATTTGGGGAATATTTGTAGTGTCTTGGCATGTTAGGGCCCCAAGAAATGAGGCCATCAGTATATCAGGTGTGATACATTTTCAATGATTGGCATCATAGCTTGTAGACTCCATAAGGCCTTGTACACCCGGTAGGAAAATCAGAAGGGAAAATTCGTAAGATGAGCTGTCTGCGTTTTTTCAGATCATTAGTACGAAGCTTTCGACAGCCGATTTGACTTTTTCTTCAGACAAAAGCTGGATGTGCAGGATATAACATTTTTGTTGGATGTGAACTTAACGTCTGATTTTCGGATGGCCAGTACAGAAATCGTCACACAAAAAGTCGAAAGTACAAACACGCATGCTTGGCATCAAGGAATGACTGGGAAGAGTTTGGTCTTGTAAACTCCCGTTCGTAATTAACATTCGTGACCCGGAAATTGATGAAATGTTGAAATGCAGAACATATTCTCATCGTCTTTAATGGGATAATAATGAAGCTGCTTAGCTGGTGATACTGATGTAGTTATGCCAAAAATAGGCATTTGTTTTGTACGATCGGGAAAAACGTGAATCAATATAAACTCTTTATTACAAATAGTTAAATGTGACAGACAGAGAAACACCCTACTAACTGACAATGTCAACAGATACCCAATAGAGACATAGGAGTTTGGATCCAAAGTATACATTTTACCAAAAAATGTATAAATACTATATGTGTAACAATGTCAATTATTAGAATCCATAAACTCCTTCATGTCTTCTTAGCAACGCGTTTCGCAATTTCAGTTGCTTCCTCAGGACATATTGGGTAGGTGCTGATGAACCCTAAGACCAGGTACAGGTGACACCACACAAAACAGATTAAAGAACAGGAATGATCCTTCCCATTGAGTGAATCAATAAGGATAACAAATTAACCAAAAGGGGAGAGTGGCCTAGCTCCACAAAGGGACATAGCAACCCACAGCAGCCATAGAAATGGGTAAAAAACACTCTTAACTATCAGCGCTGACTCCCCTGACACTCGAAACCCACTGGGAGACAAGAAGGGAAAAAACGAGCGGCAGGCTGGGACTGCTGTATACTTGGCAGCCCCGCTCCACACCGCAGCTGGGCGGCTCGCAGCAGAGCCGGTGATGGGTGACACATAGCCTGACATACAGCGCTGAAACTCTGAAACAGGTGGGTGACGATGGTATGAGGGAGACACACTCCGTCTCAAAGAGTCTTTTCCCCTTCTTCCTCAAAATAATTCCAAAATGGCGCCAACAGGGACACAGAGCCGTTGACACAAGGCTCTCTGCTCATCACAAACCAGTGAATATAACAAATAGAGCCTGACGCACTGGCTATGGACTCCTCTCCTGTACAGTCCTCTGACAGAAGTTAACGACCTCCACCTACACAAAATCAGTCCCCTTATAAGGCTCCTCACTATAAAAGGCAACTGTGCTCTTCTCCCCTACGACCCCATTTTGAGAGAGATGCTCAGGAATCACTAGCAGCTATCCCCACAAGTGATCAGCCCGCATCTGAGCATACACTAAAGCTCATGCTGCTCTCTCTCCACAAAGAAATCCAAAGAGAGCTCCATTCTCTATCTCTCAACTCAATATGCAAGTGGGTCACATTAAGGAACGTGCTGACATAGCTGAGAGACAGATTTCTGACAACACTAAGGCATCTAATTGTTAAGGTTTCTGCATTGGAGAAACAATCACACGAGCTCTGAAACATGCATGTTAAATTGGCGGACCTTGAGGATAGGTCCCGCCGTAACAACATAACATTTTGCAGCATACCCGAGAGCGTTAAACCTGCGGACCTGAATACATACCTACAGCATCTGTTTCTAAAACTGCTCTCACATCTCACCATACCTGATCTCACAATTGATTGCACCCACAGGCTTCCTAAACCAACCTACCTACCTAATGACATACCTTGGGATGTACTGGCATGTATCCTTTTTTACCACATAAAGGATCAGATCCTCAGAGCAGCCAGAGCCGCAGCTCCCTACACAGGGATCTCCTTGTATGCTGACATATCTGCAGCCTTTCCTAAAGCTCATCCAAAATGCACTGTTATACACCTGACTTCCCGTTCATTCTGGGTTATCATCTATACTCTGATTCCTTTGCACTTACCACTCTAACTTTATATTCCACTTCATTACAGTTTGAAACTAAATACAGTTTTACATTTTGTTATCATATGTACGAAAACATTTTTTTTTTGCAGTCAACACTAAACGTGATTGTCCTCTTTTCTATACGATTTTGCTAGACCTTGTTACATTTTGATGAGATTTAAAAACTATAACTTACCTGTTGATTCTTTGATTTCTTATATGCAATAATATCTGCTGTTCACTCCTTGCATTTTGTAATGCTATTAAAAAAAGAAAATTAACCAAAAGTTTGTGACACTTGAGTTAAAGCGGAGTTCCTCCCAAAAATGGAACTTCCGCTTATCCCACTCCTCACCCCCTTACATGCAACATTTGGCATGTAATTTTTTTGGGGGGGGGAGTGGAGGCTTCAGGAGGAGTGGGACTTCCTGTCCCACTTCCTCCTTCCGCCGAGGGGCTGGTTAGGCGATTAAGCATAATCGCCTACAGCAGCCCCTCCCTGTAGGCTATCGCCTAGGACACGTGACAGGTCCTAGGCGATAGCCTGTCTAATCGAATAGCGCAGCGCCGAGCCACTCGCTCATGCGCAGTGCCGCTCGCGCATGCCGTGAATCCGTGAATCCGAAACTGTCACGGCCGGGTGCCCACAGTTAGAATGAAGACGCCGGCCGGGGAGGGGGGGAGAGGAGCGGAGCCCTGGCCGGCGCGTCGCTGGAACGCTGGAGCAGGTAAGTGTATGTTTATTAAAAGCCAGCAGCTACACTTTTAATAAACATACATTTTGGCTGGAACACCCCTTTAAGGAGGAGAGAATTTTACCTCCAATGTAACCAAGGACACCGATCATTCTATTAGTAATTTGATCAAAGTTCAATATTGATTGGAGGGAATAACTGTTTGTCAAAACACCATATCGCATATGTCTATATCAAAAAGGGAGATTTAAGAAGTCACCCCCTTTAGAAAACATGGGGATGCGGCAGATATATCCAACCCGTATAATATCCTAATCATCAGCTTAATGCATACACACAGCCTTGTTCACAGGTATCAAGGGGTTCCTCATGTACAGGGAGGGCTATTGTAAAGCCACAGCCACAGCCACAAAATCCTAAGTGGGATATGGGGTGCCTCCTGTGGAAAGGATTGCTGGCACGGGTATCCCCGCTGCTTCAACCAGCGGGAATACCCGTGCCAGCAAGTACTATATGCACTCTAACCTCACTGAATTGAACCCAGGCAAATGTGTTTATCACTACCCATGACTTTCTACTTGATTTTTGTAACTTTAATAAAGCATTGTTAAAACAAAAAACAAAAATTGATTATATTGGGTATGAATTGCCTACATTTTTACAGAAAAAAATAAAGAAAATAAAAACAACCCACATACACATACCTGTAGGTTTATCCATTCTGAAGGGTGTGGAGTTGGTCTGCAATGGTCTGTTTGCTCTTACTGAAAAATAAATTCTAGTTCAGTTACTTTATTAGACTAAAAACAAAACCAAATAAATGTTGCTGCACCTATTCTGTGAAAAAATGTTGATACTTCTTCATAAGTGCTGCAATACATATCCTATGTGTTCAAATAAATGTGTTTGCTCCTTAGTTCATAATAAACAGTGGCGGCTGGTGCTCTGTCAGTTGGGGGGTGGCAGACGGACCTGACCATGGACCCCCCCTGCTGCTCCATCCTGTCACCACACCAACACCCCCCACCCCCCGTGGGTTGCTGCCGGCTCTCTTACAGTATGTGCCGCCCAGGGATTCCAGCTTGCTGAGGTCAGCGACGGGGGGGGGGGGGGGGTCGATGTCAGAGAGATGTAGGGCAGACCCATGGAGGAGCTGACAGCACTCTGCATGGAGGTGCCAGAGGATTGGACTTGGCATTAGTGTCCTACCAATAAATAAATATTTATGTCCACCATGTCCAATCAGAAAACGCTTTGCCTTTATTAAGGATATGGAACATTTACTAAGCGGCTGACCATCTGTGTTCAGAATTCAGGTCCTTGGCACAGGATCCAGGAAGCCAGGAAAGATCATTGTAGTATTGGTGGCAATTACAGTGATTTTCAGCTTCTGGAGCAGGAGTCTCCAAACTTTCTATACAAAGGGCCAGTTTACTGTCCTTCAGAATTTAGGGAGATTTTTTTCTTCTTCTAGCATCAGTGAGACAAGCAATGGGCAGCAGGTTGGAGATCCAGATTCTACCTATGTTAACCACTTGCCATCTGGCGGCCGACTATTTACGCCCGCAAGGTGGCTTTAATCTGCCGGGGGGCCATCAATATACGGCCTCTGGCCGCGCGCCACTGGCGTGCGTGCCCTCCACGTCACACGGGTGCCAATGCGTGTGCCTGACGGCCGCGATGTCCTCCAGGCACCCACAATCAACAGTCACAGGGACGTGGATCTCTGTGTGTAAACACAGAGATCCACGTCCTGTTAGGGAAAGGAGACAGATGGTGTGTCCCTTGTACATAGGGACAACCATCGGTCACCTCCCCCAGTCAGTCCCCTCCCCCCACAGTAAGAATCACCTAGCAGGGAACATATTTAACCCCTTCCGCGCCCCCTAGTGTTAACCCCTTCCCTGCCAGTCACATTTATACAGTAATCGGTGCAGTTTTATAGCACTGTCGCTGTATAAATGTGAATGGTCCCAAAAATGTGTCACAAGTGTCTGATGTGTCCGCCATAATGTCGCAGTCATGACAAAAATCGCAGATCGTCAGCATTACTGGTAAAAAAAAAAAAAAAAGTAATAATTCTATCCCTTATTTTGTAGACATTATAACGTTTGCGCAAACCAATTACTATACGCTTATTGCGATTTTTTTACCAAAAATATGTAGAAGAATACGTATTGGACTAAACTGAAAAAAAATTGGATATTTATTATAGCAAAAAGTAAAAAATATTGGGCCAGATCCACAAACAATTACGGCGGCGGATCTCCAGATCCGCTGCCGTAATTTCAAATCTGCGCCGGCGTATCACTGTTTTGTATCCACAAAACAAGATACGCCGTTTTTTTTTTGCGTAGATACACCGTCCTACGCCGTTGTTCTAAAGTGTCCTATTTACGCTGGACGCTAGGGGCGCTTCCACGTCGAATATGCAAATGAGGTAGATACGCTGATCCACGAGCGTACGTACGCCCGGCGCAGTGTTTTTACGTCGTTTGCGTAAGCGTAGGTCCGGCGTAAAGCTACCCCTGCTGTATAGAGGCGTACGTAATGTTAATATGGGAAAAAATTACTGCGCAGGTCAATGAAAATAAAATAAAAGTGATAATAAAAAATGAATTAGATAATGCTGCTGCTGCAAAAAAATGTGCGATACACATAAAATACTATAGCTATAAAAATATGCTGCGCTGCAAAAAAGAAAGTAAATAAGTGAATAAATATACTTGTGTGGACACCAAGTTCATTGGTGGATGGTATAAACTTAAAATAGAGTGAAACGCTAATGGAGTGAAACAGAAAAGTCCAAGCAAAATCAAAATCACATATGTGAAGCCAAAGTCCATCTGTGTCCTATAAACACCCGAAAAGTGTTGGAAGAAAAATCTTCAAGTGAAGTTAATCAAAGGCACCTCCACCTCTATACAAAATGCCTGCTTACCAGCTCCAACTTCAAAAATTGCATTTGTTATTAAATTGTGCTGCTCCTATTTGTCCTCAGCCGTCCACCTCCTCATACAGATGAACCAGTAACGATCAATGCCACATCCGAGGGTATGGAGAGAAGAAAACTCATAGAGTAGTACTGTAGGCAATCGCGTTTATTAAAATAAAAAATAAAACTCACATGATTCGTTGTAAAATTAAGCGTATTTTGTAAAGCCGGCCGGCTCACTATTATCGCTCGTCCTTCCGGATTGTCGGTAAGCGGTGACGTCAGCACGCCGCTCTTCCCTACGTCGTTTCGTCACAGATGACGTCTTCCAGGGGTACGAGCGGCGCGCTGATCCACCGCTAATTATACATTCTGCGTGTCATTCGGAACGCCCAGTTCTGACATCCGGGAGTCATTGACACTGATCCTCCATCTTTAAAGAGGGATCCTTGCCCCTACTATTAATAGATTGCGGCTACACTGGCATTAAATGCAAGCCAATCCAAAACACAAGGTTTTAAGGTAGCGGGGACTTTATGGTACATTGAGTGTGGACGATAAAAGTTAAAAATTCAATTCTAAAGTTAAAAATGAAAGCGACATATTACGATCGCTGTCAGTGCTCAGTAACATAGCATATCTACTAGGTAAAAATTAACAAGGACATGCACATGATGAGACGCCAATTTGGTAGATAAATACAAACATTAATTAATTAGTATAAACAGCCTCCACTATCAATATGATAGGGGACTATATGTATGCTTCCGCAACTGAATAAAAGATTATATATAAATAAGTAAATGATCTTAAATTTATTTTATCTACAAGTTAGCTGATTCGATCTCGATGATAGAACTTACTATGAAGCTTGTGGCAGCAAGCTAGGAAAGGAACAGAACAATTCTAAAAAAGATAAATTAGGAAAAATATGCTAATGGGACCGGTATATAGCAGTTCCTATATACCCCTTGGTTTTCTAAAGAAGGGGGCCAATTTGGTAGTAGTAGTGCTAATGAAATCTACCTACCACATTCAAATGTTCCGAAACATCAGAAGGGTTATATATGTACAGTATGAGTCCCGGATCTCAGGGCTGGTTCACACTGATATTAGCAACCTTTTATCAATATACACTTATAGTCTCATTCCAACATAATTTAAAATAGATGTCCTAACTGTTATCTATGAATGCATTTACGTCTACATCAACATTCATTCCATACGGGGTATAAGTTCGTACTTTATGAATCCAGGCCATTTCTAGCCTGGACAGTTCCCTTACAAGAGAACCACCTCTCCAATGAGCATCAAATTTGTCAATGCCAAGGAAGAGGGTCCCCTCTGGGTTACGGTTATGATGCAGATCATAATGTAGTGACACAGAGTGCTGAGAGAAACCTGACCTGATATTGGTCAGATGCTCTCCCAGTCTTACTTGCATCTGCCTCTTAGTCCGGCCTATATACTGTAGTCCACATGGGCACTGTAATAAATACACTACACCCGTGGAACTACAGGTAATAAACGGCTCTATTAGATGTTCCCTAGAGGTACTAGTTGAAACAAATTTAAGGGTTTTCTTAGAGGTCACTTTATTTAACTTACATATTTGGCATCTCCGACATTGATGGTACCCTACGATGCCTCTCTGAAAAAAAGAGACCTTTTTGGTGGGAGGATCAACTACATTCGGAGCTATTTTGTCTCGCAGCGAGGGCACACCTCTAAAGATAACTTGAGGGTTCGGGGGAAGAAAGGTTTTGAGGACCCTATCATTCTCAAGTAAATGCCAATGCTTCTTGATTATTTTTTTGATGACATAATGTTGTGTAGAGTATGATGTAACAAATGGTACCACCGGACCAGTCTGATTAACTTTAGGAGCAGGATCCAAAAGAAGTTTGCGATCAATCTCAGCCACTTCTTTTATAGTTTGTTCTAAGTGGTTGCGATCGTAACCCTTATCTACCAATCTTTTTCTTAAAATTTCTGTTTGAGAGTGAAAGTCATCAAGGGTGGTGCAGTTCCTCCTCATTCTGGTAAACTGGCTCTTAGGTACAGACTTGAGCCAGTTCTGATGGTGGCAACTACCCACTGGAATGAATGAGTTTCTATCCGTCTTTTTAAAAAACGTTTTGGTTTTGTAGGCACCCACATCCTTCATGATTGTAAGGTCCAGGAAATTAATCTTTTCCTGATCCGCCTCATGTGTGAGATGGATCCCCCTCTCATTCATGTTTAACATATCGATAAAATCATCTAGCTGGGGTTTAGTGCCATTCCATAGGAGGAGGATGTCGTCAATATACCTTGCCCAAAGTTTGATATGCGGACTGAGGTTATTGTAGACGACATCCTCCTCCCACTTGGCCATAAACAAATTCGCCAAGCTTGGGGCGTATTTAGCGCCCATCGCGACACCTTTGACTTGCCGATAAAAGCTATGGTCGAACCAAAAGTAATTATGCCCTGCAGCATACTCCAGCAGTTCAAGAATATAGTCTCTCTGTTTTTGTGGTAAATCAGAGAGAGTATCCAAATAATATTTTACTGCTGTTATGCCCAAATTATGTGGGATAATTGTGTATAGCGAACTCACGTCCGCTGTCACTAGCCAAGTGTCAGTGTGAGGCTCTATCTGAGAGAGCAAATTAATCACCTGCCTTGTATCCCTTACATAAGATGGCATCCTTTGCACCAACGGTTGCAAAAAATGGTCGATATACTTGCCCACCCTGGACGTAACGGAATCTATACCACTTACTATGGGGCGTCCAGGGGGGCAAGTAAGGCTCTTATGAATCTTGGGGAGGCAGTAAAGGATCGGTATCCTAGGTGCCCTGGGAATAAGGAATTGTTGTTCCTTTTCATTAAGTATACCCAAATCTACCCCCTTCTTAACCAGCACCTCTAAGTTGTCTTGGTATTGTTGGACAGGATTCCCCTTAAGAAGTGCATAGGTGTCACGATCGTCAATCAATTTCTTAGTCTCATTGATATACATAGATCTATCCATTAGGACTATCCCACCACCCTTATCCGCTGGTCTAATTACCAATTGTTTGTTGGTGCATAGGGAGTCTAACCCCTTAACCAGATTCTGGTCCATCTTACAATTAGAGACTTTGACTTTTTCCAAATCTCTCAGGAGTACATCTCTGAAAACTTTGATGGACGGGGCCAACGCCCCAGGGGGATTCCAGGTAGACGCATTGGACAATCCTGAATGTGAAATGAGGTTTTGTCCACTGGATCTATCTGAATTAGGAATACCAGCAAAATACCTTCTAATGTTGACTTTCCTGACATACCTGTGAATGTCCATGTACGTTTGGAATTTATTTAGTTTCTTTGGGGGGGCGAACTTTAGTCCCCGATCTAACAGGACCAATTCTGACTCTGTGAGAATATGGGAACTAAGATTGTAGATGCCTATGTCATCTACACTCTTGGTTTCTTTAAGTTTTGTCCGCCTCCCCCCTCTGCACCCTCTTTGCTTTCTACTGGTCTTTTGGTTCCTTGACTGGCCCTGGGAAAACCCCAATGTTCCCCCGCATCAACACTGGGTTGATCAGAAGAGAAATCTCTAGAAGGGCCTAGCCGGTAGACCTCTTGTGTTTGGTTATTCCGCTCGTAATTAACATGACTCGGAATGCGTGGGCCTTCTCTATCAATTAGAGGGTAAAAATGATTTCTCGTGTCTGATTCACTATCATCATCATAATTTGCCCTGCCTCGGGGCAGGGCAAATTATGATGATGATAGTGAATCAGACACGAGAAATCATTTTTACCCTCTAATTGATAGAGAAGGCCCACGCATTCCGAGTCATGTTAATTACGAGCGGAATAACCAAACACAAGAGGTCTACCGGCTAGGCCCTTCTAGAGATTTCTCTTCTGATCAACCCAGTGTTGATGCGGGGGAACATTGGGGTTTTCCCAGGGCCAGTCAAGGAACCAAAAGACCAGTAGAAAGCAAAGAGGGTGCAGAGGGGGGAGGCGGACAAAACTTAAAGAAACCAAGAGTGTAGATGACATAGGCATCTACAATCTTAGTTCCCATATTCTCACAGAGTCAGAATTGGTCCTGTTAGACCGGGGACTAAAGTTCGCCCCCCCAAAGAAACTAAATAAATTCCAAACGTACATGGACATTCACAGGTATGTCAGGAAAGTCAACATTAGAAGGTATTTTGCTGGTATTCCTAATTCAGATAGATCCAGTGGACAAAACCTCATTTCACATTCAGGATTGTCCAATGCGTTTACCTGGAATCCCCCTGGGGCGTTGGCCCCGTCCATCAAAGTTTTCAGAGATGTACTCCTGAGAGATTTGGAAAAAGTCAAAGTCTCTAATTGTAAGATGGACCAGAATCTGGTTAAGGGGTTAGACTCCCTATGCACCAACAAACAATTGGTAATTAGACCAGCGGATAAGGGTGGTGGCATAGTCCTAATGGATAGATCTATGTATATCAATGAGACTAAGAAATTGATTGACGATCGTGACACCTATGCACTTCTTAAGGGGAATCCTGTCCAACAATACCAAGACAACTTAGAGGTGCTGGTTAAGAAGGGGGTAGATTTGGGTATACTTAATGAAAAGGAACAACAATTCCTTATTCCCAGGGCACCTAGGATACCGATCCTTTACTGCCTCCCCAAGATTCATAAGAGCCTTACTTGCCCCCCTGGACGCCCCATAGTAAGTGGTATAGATTCCGTTACGTCCAGGGTGGGCAAGTATATCGACCATTTTTTGCAACCGTTGGTGCAAAGGATGCCATCTTATGTAAGGGATACAAGGCAGGTGATTAATTTGCTCTCTCAGATAGAGCCTCACACTGACACTTGGCTAGTGACAGCGGACGTGAGTTCGCTATACACAATTATCCCACATAATTTGGGCATAACAGCAGTAAAATATTATTTGGATACTCTCTCTGATTTACCACAAAAACAGAGAGACTATATTCTTGAACTGCTGGAGTATGCTGCAGGGCATAATTACTTTTGGTTCGACCATAGCTTTTATCGGCAAGTCAAAGGTGTCGCGATGGGCGCTAAATACGCCCCAAGCTTGGCGAATTTGTTTATGGCCAAGTGGGAGGAGGATGTCGTCTACAATAACCTCAGTCCGCATATCAAACTTTGGGCAAGGTATATTGACGACATCCTCCTCCTATGGAATGGCACTAAACCCCAGCTAGATGATTTTATCGATATGTTAAACATGAATGAGAGGGGGATCCATCTCACACATGAGGCGGATCAGGAAAAGATTAATTTCCTGGACCTTACAATCATGAAGGATGTGGGTGCCTACAAAACCAAAACGTTTTTTAAAAAGACGGATAGAAACTCATTCATTCCAGTGGGTAGTTGCCACCATCAGAACTGGCTCAAGTCTGTACCTAAGAGCCAGTTTACCAGAATGAGGAGGAACTGCACCACCCTTGATGACTTTCACTCTCAAACAGAAATTTTAAGAAAAAGATTGGTAGATAAGGGTTACGATCGCAACCACTTAGAACAAACTATAAAAGAAGTGGCTGAGATTGATCGCAAACTTCTTTTGGATCCTGCTCCTAAAGTTAATCAGACTGGTCCGGTGGTACCATTTGTTACATCATACTCTACACAACATTATGTCATCAAAAAAATAATCAAGAAGCATTGGCATTTACTTGAGAATGATAGGGTCCTCAAAACCTTTCTTCCCCCGAACCCTCAAGTTATCTTTAGAGGTGTGCCCTCGCTGCGAGACAAAATAGCTCCGAATGTAGTTGATCCTCCCACCAAAAAGGTCTCTTTTTTTCAGAGAGGCATCGTAGGGTACCATCAATGTCGGAGATGCCAAATATGTAAGTTAAATAAAGTGACCTCTAAGAAAACCCTTAAATTTGTTTCAATTAGTACCTCTAGGGAACATCTAATAGAGCCGTTTATTACCTGTAGTTCCACGGGTGTAGTGTATTTATTACAGTGCCCATGTGGACTACAGTATATAGGCCGGACTAAGAGGCAGATGCAAGTAAGACTGGGAGAGCATCTGACCAATATCAGGTCAGGTTTCTCTCAGCACTCTGTGTCACTACATTATGATCTGCATCATAACCGTAACCCAGAGGGGACCCTCTTCCTTGGCATTGACAAATTTGATGCTCATTGGAGAGGTGGTTCTCTTGTAAGGGAACTGTCCAGGCTAGAAATGGCCTGGATTCATAAAGTACGAACTTATACCCCGTATGGAATGAATGTTGATGTAGACGTAAATGCATTCATAGATAACAGTTAGGACATCTATTTTAAATTATGTTGGAATGAGACTATAAGTGTATATTGATAAAAGGTTGCTAATATCAGTGTGAACCAGCCCTGAGATCCGGGACTCATACTGTACATATATAACCCTTCTGATGTTTCGGAACATTTGAATGTGGTAGGTAGATTTCATTAGCACTACTACTACCAAATTGGCCCCCTTCTTTAGAAAACCAAGGGGTATATAGGAACTGCTATATACCGGTCCCATTAGCATATTTTTCCTAATTTATCTTTTTTAGAATTGTTCTGTTCCTTTCCTAGCTTGCTGCCACAAGCTTCATAGTAAGTTCTATCATCGAGATCGAATCAGCTAACTTGTAGATAAAATAAATTTAAGATCATTTACTTATTTATATATAATCTTTTATTCAGTTGCGGAAGCATACATATAGTCCCCTATCATATTGATAGTGGAGGCTGTTTATACTAATTAATTAATGTTTGTATTTATCTACCAAATTGGCGTCTCATCATGTGCATGTCCTTGTTAATTTTTACCTAGTAGATATGCTATGTTACTGAGCACTGACAGCGATCGTAATATGTCGCTTTCATTTTTAACTTTAGAATTGAATTTTTAACTTTTATCGTCCACACTCAATGTACCATAAAGTCCCCGCTACCTTAAAACCTTGTGTTTTGGATTGGCTTGCATTTAATGCCAGTGTAGCCGCAATCTATTAATAGTAGGGGCAAGGATCCCTCTTTAAAGATGGAGGATCAGTGTCAATGACTCCCGGATGTCAGAACTGGGCGTTCCGAATGACACGCAGAATGTATAATTAGAGGTGGATCAGCGCGCCGCTCGTACCCCTGGAAGACGTCATCTGTGACGAAACGACGTAGGGAAGAGCGGCGTGCTGACGTCACCGCTTACCGACAATCCGGAAGGACGAGCGATAATAGTGAGCCGGCCGGCTTTACAAAATACGCTTAATTTTACAACGAATCATGTGAGTTTTATTTTTTATTTTAATAAACGCGATTGCCTACAGTACTACTCTATGAGTTTTCTTCTCTCCATACCCTCGGATGTGGCATTGATCGTTACTGGTTCATCTGTATGAGGAGGTGGACGGCTGAGGACAAATAGGAGCAGCACAATTTAATAACAAATGCAATTTTTGAAGTTGGAGCTGGTAAGCAGGCATTTTGTATAGAGGTGGAGGTGCCTTTGATTAACTTCACTTGAAGATTTTTCTTCCAACACTTTTCGGGTGTTTATAGGACACAGATGGACTTTGGCTTCACATATGTGATTTTGATTTTGCTTGGACTTTTCTGTTTCACTCCATTAGCGTTTCACTCTATTTTAAGTTTATACCATCCACCAATGAACTTGGTGTCCACACAAGTATATTTATTCACTTATTTACTTTCTTTTTTGCAGCGCAGCATATTTTTATAGCTGTACGTAATGTTAAGTATGGACGTCGGGCCAGCATCGATTTTTCCGTCGTTCACGTCATTTGCGTAAACCTGTCGCCAATAGGGATTTGCGTCAGTTACGTTCACGTCGTTTTCATTGACTATTTGCGGTGTGATTTTACGCATGTGCATCGGGATACGTCCACGGCCGGCGCATGCGCAGTTAAAAAAATACGTTGTTGGCGTCGGGTCATTGATAATTTTAATAAAACACGCCCACGTCTTCTTCATTTGAATTACACCTGCCAACGCCGGCCCATTTACGCTACGTCGCCGTAAGTTACGGCGGTAATTGTTTGTGGATAAGGATACGCCGCTGTAACTTACAGCGGCGTAGTGTAACTAAGATAGGCTACGCCAGCTGGGGATCTTTGTGGATCTGGCCCATTGTGGGGTTTTTTTCTCAAAATTGTCGCTCTATTTTTGTTTATAGCGCAAAAAATAAAAACCGCAGAGGTGATCAAATCCCAGCAAAAGAAAGCTCTATTTGTGGGGAAAAAAGGACGCCAATTTTGTTTGGGAGCCACGTCGCACGACCGCGCAATTGGCAGTTAAATCGACGCAGTACCGAAAGCTGAAATTTCGCCTGGGCAGGAAGGGGATATATCTGCCCAGTAAGCAAGTGGTTAAATATATATTTACCTGCACCTGGATCCACACTTGTAAACCTCAAAACAATATTGAAATACAGTATATTGCAACTTACCTGTCCTTGGATGAGATGGCTTCATTACTTTTATTTTATTTTTCACTTGGTGATTCTTTAAATAACACTCTTCCTGTGGTAAGATGACAACACTCACTGCAAAATATTTCTAGAAGAAGCCATGGCCGTCATCCAGGTTGGACTTCAAACATGCCTGTCTTCGTTTATTTCTATTTCATGAGGACTTGTGGGATTCGTCGTTTTCAGGAAGAAATACACGGGAAAAAACGTTTTCTGCTTCCAGTTTATCTCACAGGAGGTGACAAGGTTGTTGTTCTTAGCCTAAAAAAACAAAACAAAAAAAAAAAATGCATCCATCACATTATCCAATATTACATGTTGCATTGTATCCCGAAATACTACATGTACAGTACATATTTTTAGATGTCGAGATGGCATGTAATTTTTTTTTTGGGGGGGGGGGCTTCAGGAGGAGTGGGACTTCCTGTCCCACTTCCTGCTTCCGCCGAGGGGCTGGTTAGGCGATTAAGCCTTAATCGCCTACAGCAGCCCCTCCCTGTAGGCGATCGCTTGAGAGACATGACAGGTACCATGCAATCGCCTGTCCAATCAGCGGCGGGCCGCGCCGCTCGCGCATGGGCAGTGCCGCTCGCGCATGCGCAGTGGGTGCCCGGCTGTGAAGCCGAAGGCTGTCATGGCCGGGTGCCCACAGTTGTGATGAGGACGCCGGCCGGGGAGGGGGGGAGAGGAGCGGAGCCCCGGTCGGCGCGTCGCTGGAACGCTGGAGCAGGTAAGTGTCTGTTTATTAAAAGCCACACTTTTGTAGCTGCTGACTTTTAATAAACAGACACTTGCCTGCTCCATGGTCCAGCAATGCGGCCACCCGTAGCTTCGCTCCTCTCCCCCTCCTCTCTTGACACTGTGGGCACCCCGCCGGCCGTGATAGCTTTTGACTTCACGGCCGGGCACGCACTGCGAATGCGCGAGTCACGCTGTGAATATTGCAGAGAGGGAGGAGCCACCTAGGTGAAGAGGAGGGGTCGTCTAAGTGGCCCGTAGGTAGAAGGAGGAAGTCCCACTCAAAATAAATCCCCAACCCCCCCCGAAAAAAAAATTACATGCCAAATGTGGCATGTAATGGGGCGAGGAGTGCTTAAAGCAGAAGTTCCACTTTTGCATGGAACTCTGCTTAAATCACTTAAGGACCCCTTCACCCCTTTTTTTTCTTCTCTTTTCTCTCTCCTCTCTTTACTTCTCCTCCCCCTGTAGTTTTTTCAGTCTAATACTCTTACCAGTAGATTTACCATGCGTTCAGGCCATGGGCATCCGCTGAAATTTTTATAAGGGGGGCACTTCGGCAGCGGCGATACACAGTCGCATTTAACCCTTTCTTAAAACGCTAACAGGGGTTAAAAGCGCCCCGCTAGTGGCCGAATAGTGCAGCTAAAACAATGAAACTATTATAGTGGCGCTTTACAGATAACACAGTCAGCTGGCAGTGTGAAATAGCTCTTGAGATAATTCAGCTTCACTCCATGCCCATATAAATATAGCCTAGAGAATGTACAGACCCTCCTTCAGCCCAGACCCCTCCATTCAGCACAGACCCCTCCATTCAGCACAGATGGACCCAGGGGCGGACTGACCATTGAGTCACTCGGGCACTGCCCCATCAAGGTGGCCAGGCTCAGTAAAACCAGAGACAGTATGTAAAAATCTGTCCCTGATATGTCCGAAACTGACATACTTTTGATGTGAAAATCCCAAGATTTTAGCTTCCCTGCCTCTGCACTGCCTCCTGGCATGGTGGCCATCTGTAAGCCCGGGGGCCCCATAATCTTCTATTGCCCGGGGGCCCCATGAGTTGTCAGTCCGTCCCTGGATGGACCCCCCTTCAGCACAGACCCCCCATTCCACAGACCCCTCAATTTAGCACAGACCCCCCTTCAGCACAGATGGACCCGCATCGCCCATCCCATTTAGTACCTCAAATCAGCCATCAGCATGGCACAGGCACAGCAGGTTCCCCCCTGTGTACACATAAACACCGGAGGGGGAGGCGGCTTCACTCTGCTTGCTGTGTCTGTGTGACATCCAGGCCGAGACCGCTCAGACAGCTAGACTCTTTAACACCTTCTCGATTTTCCAGGGGGGGTCAATTGCCCCCCCTTGCCCTATGGAGCGGATGCCCATGGTTCAGGCCATATGTGTTGAGCCTTTGTTTTTTGTTTTGATCATGGTCTACTGGTTAATTGATTTAACATTACTGTGCTTATTTCACAAATTTTTGGGTTCATTAAGGTTATTTACCTGACTATGCATATGTGATACAGGTTCTTTTGGTGTCCTTCCGATTCTAATCTGAATTGTACACTCAATAGACAGATATTATTCCTGACCTATGTTTTGTCAATGTTTTACAACTGTCTGTAACTCAATAAAACAGATTCAACATAATATTAATCTGATATGCATGAAACACAATTTAATTGTGATTTATAGTTTTATTTGGTCAAATATTGCTGGTGGTTTTATAAGTAATTATCTATGCTGACAGTACTTATATCATTATTTTTATTTTACCAAAAACATGTAGTAGAATACATTTTGGCTTAAATTTATGACAACATTCGATTTTATTGGATTTCTTTTAAAATAGAATAAAGAAAATATTTTTTTTCCAAATTTCCTCTCTTTTTCCGCTTATATTGCAAAAAATAAAAACCGGAGTCATGACTAAATACCACTAAAAGAAAGCTCTATTTGTGTGAACAAAATGATAAAAATGTCATTTGGGTACAGCGTTGCATGACCGCGCAATTGTCATTGAAAATGCGAGAGCGCTGAAAGCTGAAAAGCTGAAAATTGGTCTGCCCCGTATTGATGAGGTTAATTTACAAACGTTTTTCACACCTGCCTAAGACTTTTGTACAGGACTATACAAGATATACATATATACAGTACATTAGAAATGATACCTATACTATATTAAAATACCTATAGTATATGACCTATACCTACAAACCTGCAGTGTGAATTTATTGAATATTCAGTGGCCCATGAGCCATTTCATAATTACAGTATTTAAGCTTATTACTGCAAAATGCCATGGATCTGCTCTGTTGAGGTAAGGATCATAAAAATAAGGTAATTTCTTAAAGAGCAAAACATTTTATCTACCGTATTTATCGGCGTATATCACGCACTTTTTTGCCCTGAAAATCAGGGCAAAATCGTGGGTGCGCGATATACGCCGATACCCGCTTTTCCGCGCCGAATTTTGAATACTGCGCCGGCATATACCGAGCGCAGTACACTCGGGTATATTCGGCCAGTCTCGGCTTCTTCCGCGGTCACGTCTTGGACGTACAGGACGTGAGCGCGAAAGTTGCCGAGCCTGCCCGAGTGTACTGCGCTCAGTATATGCTGGCGCAGTATTCAAAACTCGGCGCGGGAAACGAGCGGGGAGGACGCGAGGACGCCGCGAGGACCCTGGACCCGCCGAAGAGGACGCCGGACCTGCCGAAGAGGACGCCGGACCCGCCGAAGAGGACACCGGACCCGCCGAAGAGGACGCCGGACCCGCCGAAGAGGACACCGGACCCGCCGAAGAGGACACCGGACCCGCCGAAAAGGACACCGGACCCGCCGAAGAGGACACCGGACCCACCGCAGAAGGACACTCGAAGCCGCAGAAGGACGCCGAACCCGACGAGGCCGCCGATGGACGCCGCGCAAGACACCAAAACTGTAAGTACAAAATAACTTTTTTTCCACAGGATTGGGGGGCACTTTGGGGGTGCGCGGTATACGCGGGAGCGCGTTATACCGCGATAAATACGGTATATGGCCGCGTACACACGACCGGTTTCCCCGGCAGAATTCAGCAAGAAACTCGATGGGAGACGTATTCTGCCGAGAAAACCGGTCGTGTGCACACTTTCGCCGAGAAACCCGCCGAGGAACTCGTCGAGCCAAAAAGAGAGCATGTTCTCTATTTCCTCGACGGGCAATGGGAAAATTTGGCTCGACGAGCTTTTTGACTGCCGAACTAGGAACTCGACGGGGAAAGCGATGTGTTTCGCCCGTCAAGTTTCTCGGTCGTGTGTACGCGGCCTATATTGTTTGCATGCAAGTTTTTCCAGAGATTTTGGAGTCTTTATCTTAATACCGAATTTAAATACAAAATACTGGAAAGAGTGGCAATGGTTACTAGCCTTACCTCCAGCTGAGAATGGAGCCCAGGACACTGGCATGAAATATTGGCTACATAAGCTCTTTAAAGAAGATTTTTTTATATATATTTTAGATATATTGTGTTGGGTGTGATACTTTATGAGAGTCATTCAAGTCAATGATTGACTAGATGATAAAAGTATTTCTTACTTTTGGTTTCCGGCATCAAACTTCAGCTATAACACATCACCAATAGATGGAGCCACACGACCCTTAATCGGAATTTCTGACAACAAATGTTCGATGTGAGCTGTTGGTCGGTTATTCGGACCGTGTGTAGGCCCCATCGGACATTTGCTGTCGGAATTTCCGACAACAAATGTTTGAGAGCTGGTTCTCAATTTTCCGACAACAAAAGTTCTTGTCGGAAATTCAGATCGTCTGTATGCACAAAAATCCTACGCATGTTCGGAATCATTGAACTTCATTTTTCTCGGCTTGTCGTAGTGTTGTACGTCACCGCGTTCTTGACGTTCGGAATTTCCGACAACGTTTGTGTCACTGTGTGTATGCAACACAAGTTTGAGTTTCCGTCTAAAAAAATCCATGGTTTTGTTGTCGGAATGTCCGATCGTCTGTACGCGGCATAAGTCATCATTGACCCACCACTCATCCAACTTTCACTAACCCATTTCATCAAATATTTATAGAAGCACCACTAATGCCTCGTTTCCACTGAACGGAACGGTTCGGGTCGGTACAGTTTGGAGCTATTAGAATGGTCCGGTCTATTCTTGTGAGCGTTTCCACTTCAAGTCGGACCGTCCCGGGCCATTCAGGGTTTAGAAAAAATGCCTAGGGTGTCCACCAATCAGTGGAATGTATTGTAGGACCGCCCTAACCGAACCGTTCCATTTTCTATGGCCCCACATCTGAAGCAGGACCCAGAATGGTGCGGTACGGTTCGATTTTATGGCCCACTTTCATAATGGAAACACCCAAAATAGCGTACCGAACCGATCCGCTCAGTGGAAACGAGGCATAAGACATAAAGACACAAAAGCAGCACTAAGTTTAGTTCTACTTTAATATTTACGTTAAAAAATAAGTTGTTACTTTAGAATGGGGTCTCCAAACTTTCTATGCAAAGGGTCAGTTTACGGTCCTTTAGGCCGCGTACACACGATCAAATTTGTCCGCTGAAAACGGTCCGAAGGACCGTTTCAGCAGACAAATCCGATCGTGTGTACGGTCTAGCGGACAGGTTTGTCCATCGGACAAATTTCAAAGCATGCTTTGAAATTTGTCCGCTACAAACCTGTCCGTCGGATATGTCCGCTGGTTAGTACGGGAAACCAGCGGACATATCTTCCCGCACATGCGTCGTATCCTGTTAATGGATCCGACGCATGCGCGCGGAAGTGTTTACTTCCTGGTGCGGTGACGTAGCGGTGACGTGGCGGCGTCAACGTCACCGCCGCGTCACCACGCTGTCTGCCGGTGGGGATTTTGAACCGATGGTGTGTACACGCCATCTGACCGAAATCCGATGAGACATGTCCGCTCTAAACTGTCCGTCGGACAAGTTTGAGCGGACATATCTCATCGTGTGTACGAGGCCTTAGACTTTAGGGGGGCCAGACTGTGGCCAGCAAAAAAATAAATAAAAATTACGGCATCAGTGAGGCCCTGTACACACGAGGAGACATGTCCGATGAAAACAGTCCACGGACCGTTTTCATCGGACATGTCTCCTGGGATATTTTGGTCTGATGTGTGTACACACCATCAGACCAAAATCCCCGCGGACAGAGAACGCGGTGACGTGACGGTGACGCGGCGACGTGCTCAAACACGGAAGTTCGATGCTTCCACGCATGTGTCGAATCAATTTGATTTCGGTCCGGTGGTTAAGCGTACTAACCATCGTACATGTCCGACGGACAGGTTTCCAGCGGACAAGTTTCTAAGCATGCTTAGAAACTTTTGTCCGCTGGAAAACGGTCCGCTAGGCCGTACAGACGATCGAACATGTCCGTGGAAACTGGTCTGCGGACCAGTTTCAGCGGACATGTCTCCTCTTGTGTACGCGGCCTCAGAGTAAACATTGCCCCATCTTTGGTACTAGTGGGAGGAATATTGCCCCAATGTTTATGTAAGTGGCAGGAATTATGCCCCAATTGTTGGTGTCAGTGGGCAGAATAGTGTCTCATATTAGTGGGATGGATAGAGCCCCAAGGGCCGGAATAATGGGCCGCAGTTTGGAGATCCTAGCTTTAGAGAAAAAGTCTTTATCGCTTATTATATCATTTGTTAAGTTTACTAAAATTCTGATTTTAATAAAGCGTTCCAAGGTTTCCTGCATACAAAATAAAGCATTTTTTAAGGTGTGCATGAATTTAAAACAGCAGTAGAGGGACAGTGTATGTCCTGTATGTTTTAATTCAAATTTTTTAGGAGATACAACCAAAGTCTGGTTAAAACGGAGTTCCACCCAAAAATTTTACTTCCGCTGATCCGGTTCCTCCTCCGGTGTCACATTTGGCACCTTTCAGGGGGGAGGGGGGAGAGGATACCTGTCTAATACAGGTATTTGCTCCCACTTCTGGCAACAGATCACCACAGATTCCGTGGCGATCTACAACATGTCCGGCCCCTCCTCCGCCCCCCCCCCCACTGTCTTTTGGGAGACACACAGTTCCCAGAAGACAGCAGAGACCAGTCAGGACGTACATCGCGACTCGCGCATGCACAGTAGGGAACCAGGATTCCCTTAGTGAAGATACCGGTGCCTTCGCCTTGGAGCCGAGGGACAGATCGGCTTCGAGTGAGGACATCACTGGTGACCTGGACAGGAAAGTGTCCATATTTTAAAAGTCAGCAGCTGCAGTATTTGTAGCTGCTGACTTTTATTTAATTTTTTCAGCAGAACTCCGCTTTAAAGGGATTGTAAAGGAAAACATTTTTTTCCCTAAATAGCTTCCTTTACCTTAGTGCAGTCCTACTTCACTTACCTCACCCTTCCATTTTGCTTTTAAATGTCCTTATTTCTTCTGAGAAATCCACACTTCCTGTTCTTCTGTCTGTAACTCCACACAGCAATGCGAGGCTTTCTCCCTGGTGTGGAGAAAGCCTCTTGAGGGGGGAGGGGGCAAGCAGGCAAGTCAGGACACTCTCTACTTTGCAGATAGAGAAAGGAGCTGTGTGTTAGTGGGCATCCTGACACTCCTGCTCGCCCCCTTAAGAGGCTTTCTCCACACCAGGAAGGAAGCCTCGCATTACTGTGTGGAGTTACAGACAGAAGAACAGGAAGTGAGGATTTCTCTGAAGAATTAAGGACATTTAAAAGTAAAGTAGAAGGATGAGGTTAGTGAAGGAGGACTGCACTAAGGTAAAGGAAGCTTTTGAGGGGGAAAAAAAAAATTCCTTTAAGTGAATGCCACATTTGGCATGTCATTTTTTAGGGGGGGAGCGGTACCCTCTTTTTAGAGGCATTCAGCTACCACTTCCTCCCCTGGTGCTGCAGCACCAGAAGGAAGTTCACCTCTCTCCCCTTCCTCACTGCAATCTTCTGGAAAACATCACAGGTCCCAGAAGATTGCTTGTCCAATCACTGCGCGCAGCATGGCTCGAGCATCCGCAGTGCGTGCCCGGCTGTGAAGCCACAGCCAGATGCCCACAGTTACAATGATGGCGCCACAAAGAGGAGGGGGAGACGACTGGGGCTTTGTTCACCCGCCTCACTGGACCATGGGACAGGTAGGGTGACCACATTTCCAAACGGCCATTTAGGGACCCCCTTTCCCAAAAATTAGCTTGTGATGTAATGAATCAGAACATAGCTGGGGCGGCGGATGTGCGCTCTACCCAGAAGCCCTGATCACGCCCCCAAAAAAGGCAGCCGCATCGCCACTTTACTCACTGACAGCACTTGTCCTGAATGGCCGTGACCCGTTTTACCTTGTTCCAATGCTGGTTTTACACTGCCCTGCTGTGATTAGACACAAGAGGCGGGATTTATGATTTCTCCAATCACAAAAAGGGGGCGGAATTGTGCCTCTCCAGACGTTCCCGGCCAGGACAAGTGCTGTCAGTGAGTAAAGCGGTGATGTGGCGGCCTTTTTTGGGGGCAACAGATAGAGGGGAGGAGGGGTGTCAGTGTCAGCTTCATTCCAGGACACTGTATTGTCCTGGAATAAAGGTGCCCGGGACCTGGGACAGAGCTGCAAAATGCGGGACTGTCCCGGGCAATCCGGGACACGTGGTCACCCTAGGGACAGGTGAGTGTCCGATTAATAAAAGTTATCAGCTACAAAAAGTGTTGTGTAAAGGCGCTCTGAGTAACAAGACTAAGCAGAATATTGTCTTTATTGGAGGTGAAGCGATTCAAATAATGAGGTTTCTTCAGTACACTTAGGGCAGCACTCGAAAGAGACAGCAAACTCTAGAAACAAGATAAACACATGTAGCGGCTTGCTCCTGTTGGGCTGGCACTGTTTTAAATTTAGGGGGAAGTCTGAGAGTTAATTGACTCAGACATGTACGATTTAGAGCAAATTTGGGCCTCTGTTACAGCCATGGCTGTGCTGTGAGTGACCACTATTGTTCGCCTGGGGTGTTGTTGCTACTCCAGGCCAAGGGTGGCAGCAGCTAGGTCAAGGTGATTTGGGTACTTCCCCTCAGCAGCCAATCAGTGGGGGTTGATCGCTCCGCTCTGCATGCTGGGGAGGGGTACTTAAAGTGGAGGTTGACCCTCCAAAAAATGTCTAGCATGCCATGGAGCCCACCCACCCGACCGGCAGTATGTCGGTGTTTTTTTTTTCTGTACATACTTTTTACGGGCTCTCTTCCCCTCCGGCGATCCCGCGTGACTGGGCGTTTCCAATCACAGGCTGTGATTGACGTCCCTCAGCCCGGCGCATTCAGCGCATCACGAGATGCCGAAGGAACTCAAACGTTGGTGCGTCCCTATACGGTGCCTGTGCACCGACGTTCGGGTTCCTTCGGCATCTCGTGACGCGCTGTATGCGCCGGGCTGAGGTACGTCAATCACAGCCTGTGATTGTAAACGCCCAGTCATGCGGGATCACCGGAGGGGAAGATAGCCCGTTAAAAAGTATGTACAAAAAAAAAAAAACACCAGCATACTGCCGGTCGGGTGGGTGGGCTCCATGGGATGCTAGAATTTTTTTGGAGGGTGAACCTCCACTTTAAGGGACAGATGTCATTGGACGGGGGTCGTCAATCCTGGGTCTGTCGTTCCACCACCCCCCGTGTGTGGCCCTCCTGGCCGGGGGTGCGTGTTCATGTAATCCTGGCTCTGGACCACGTTGGTCCGGGGTTGTGAACTGTAAAGTAGGCCCAGTAAGCAGATTGGGTCTTCGTTTTCAAGGGTGATCCTGTGCTGTCCGTCCTGAAAGGAAGGAAGCCGCTTGATGAAGGACCTATCTTGGAGAGGACCAAGTAAGAGGCTGGTGTCTCAAGAGAGGCCTTGAACTTCATCGAAGGATGCACTATTACTGGAAGGCTTGATGGTGATCGCCTGTCAGTTCCAAGTTCTGCAAGAATCTGGGGGGATCCGGGTGCTGAATCCTGTGCTACAAGGATTTTGGACCGAAGGTGTCTCCATCTGTGGGAAGGTCTGTGGCAGACACTGTACCATATTCCGTGCGCCATTCTGGTTGCTAGGCTAGTGTGAGAAACCTATCCAGGTGCGCAAAACCCACTCTGGCTAGAGTGGCGACGAGAACTGTGTTGCTGGAGTGTTTCCCGATCGAAAAATTGCACTTGAAACTATTTACCTGTTGCCCTTCCACCTCTTCAATCACTTCTTTTGTTTCTTTACCAAGTTCAGCAAAGAAATCTTAGCAAAGGAAATGTAAAGTGTGGACATTGAACTTTCTCTACTCTCATCCATCACCCTGGATGGTGAGAAAATAGAGGTAACATGCCGCCAGAAAATATCCAGCAGCTCCTTCGGGGTAGTACTACACAAAAAAGAGGCGCCTCTAAGTGCAATAATAACCGCTTGCCGACCAGCCGCCGCAGTTTTACGGCAGTAGGTCGGTTCGGCTGCGCAAAATCACGTAATATAACGTGATTTTGCATTCCAGCCACTCCGGCCGCGCGCGTGCGTCCCCCTGCTCGCCCCTGGTGCCGACGCGCGTGCCCGGCGGGCGCGACCACGGCCGGGTAACCGAGATTGCTCGTTACACAACGAGAACCGGGAGCTGTGTGTGTAAACACAAAGCTCCCAGTCCTGTCATGGAGAGAAATGCTGATCTTCTGTTCATACAATGTATGAACAGCGATCAGTCATTTCCCTCAGTCAGTCCCACCCCCCCTTCAGTTAGAACACACCCAGCGAACATACTTAACCCCTCCCCCCCCTTAGTGTTAACCCCTTCCCTGCCAGTGACATTTTTACAGTAATGAATGCATTTTTATAGCACTGATAAAAATGACAATGGTCCCAAAAATGTGTCAAAAGTGTCCAAAGTGTCCGCCATAATGTCGCAGTACCGATAAAAATCGCTGACCGCCGCCATTACTAGTAAAAAAATATATATATTAATAAAAATGCCATAAAACTATCCCCTATTTTGTAAACGCTATAACTTTTGCGCAAATCAATCAATAAACGCTTATTGTGATTTTTTTTTTAATGAAAAATATGTAGAAGAATACGTATCGGCCTAAACTGAGGAAAAAATGTTTTTTTTTTTATATATATATTTTTGGGGGATATTTCTTATGGCAAAAAGTAAAAAATATTCATTTTTTTTTCAAAATTGACGCTCTCTTTTTGTTTATAGCGCAAAAAATATAAACCGCAGAGGTGATCAAATACCACCAAAAGAAAGCTCTATTGGTGGTATAGAAATAGAACAATAGGGGGTGGCATATGCAGTATCATTTTTTACAGGTTTTTTTTTTTTGGAAGTGTATAAAATACCTATTTTTTTTTGTATTTACTAGTGTTTAAACACATAACATATCACAGCTTATAGGGTTATAAAGATTTTTTTCCTTTAGTCTTTCTTTTATAAGGCTACTAGTCTCTGCACGTATACATTCTAAGGGCCAGATTCTCAGCGGCGATACAACGGAGTATCTCAGATACAACGGAGTATCTCAGATACCCCGTCGTATCGCCGTTTTTTTTGCCTCGTATCTATGCGCGTGATGCTTAGCATCACTTTGGCATAGATGCGCTTCAACATCCGACAAGTGTAATACCATTACACTTGCGGATCGTAGTTGTAATGACAACTCCGGCCACTAGGTGGCCTTTACGTTGTTTTCTCATTTGCATATGCAAATGAGGCTAGTACGCCGATTCCCGATCGCTTTTACGCTGCCCCGTCGTCGCGTACGTCGTTTTCGTCCGCGTAAGGTTACCCCAGCTTCTATGTGGAGTAACCTTACGAAGTTCCGTCGGATGCCGTCGGGTGCCATCGGATGCCGTGTTAAGTATGGCGTCGGGTCAGCGTCGGCTTTTTCCGTTGCTTACGTCGTTTTACTAACTCGTTCGCGAATAGGGCATTGCGTAAGCGACGATCACGTCGTTTTGACGTCGGTTTTAAAGATGCTTTCCGACGTGAGCTGGAGCATGCGCACTGGGCTTTTTCCCCGGCCGGCGCATGCGCAGTTCGTTCGACGCGGGGGCGCGCTTAATTTAAATACAAGCTGCCTCATTTGAATTACGCGGGCTTACGCTGGGCCATTTTCGCTACGCCAACGCAAACTACGGAGCAAATGGTTAGAGAATACGGCACTTGCTCTAGTACGATGCGGCGGCGTAGTGTAAATGGCTTACGATACGCAAGCGAATTTCTATGAGAATCTGGCCCTAAGTCTATGTCTTGCGTTTATCCAAAAATGTAACTGAATAATTAAATTGTAGGATGGTCCATAGGCCTGCACTGGATGTGAGGGTGCCCAAGGACAGTCAACTGCTGTAGCTTGGGTGGAGTGCCATCTGCTGGGGAAGTGGAGGATCAGATAAGTAAAACAGCTTTTACTCTCTCCTGGACTAATAGTATCATTAACTGTTAGCGCAAAGAACAGTGTAAAGTAAAAGTAGTGATAATGTGAATACAAATTACTTGTATTCAGTCTGTAAACAGTGATGAGCTTTGTGTTCGAGTCAAACTCATGTTCGACTCGGACATCGTATGTTCGACCGTTCCTCGAATTGCGAACGTTATGGGCCATTCGTGCCAAATTCGAGTGGCGTGTCACGGCCCATAATTCACTGCGGCATCGCAGTACATTGCTGACTAATGATTGGCCAAGCATGCACTATGACACCGCATGCTTGGCCAATGTACAGAGAGCCGTAATTGGCCAAAACCAGGGTGGCTTTGGCCAATTATGCCTCAGGATTTAGTACACACCCCACACTATATAAGGCCGCCTGCGTGGCGGCCCTGTGTAGTGTGTTGCGGTGATTAAAGACAGATAGAGAGAGAGAGAGAGAGAGAGAGAGAGAGAGAGAGACAGTGTCATTTCAATTGAGTTAGATAGAGCAGACAGGCAAGCGAGTCATTTACAGTTACAGTGTGTAGAGGATATACATGCATTCCAGGTGTCGTATATATATTTATACACTGTATTGAGTTTAGCTAGATCCATTCCCATATTCTCTTCCTAATATACTGACAGGCAGGCAGGTGATTGTGCTAGCTGCAGTATTTTCACTTGGTATACTGTGTTCTCTGCACAGTGTGCACCTAAAGCTACGTGAATACAATTGCTGGTGTTCTCTAGTTCCATACGGATGCTAAAAGGGGCCCCAGTGACTTACTGGGTCCCCATCTAAACTGAGGAGGATCCCAGGCTGTGTGCCGCTCAGTGGGGGATGGGCTTGAGGAGAACCCGGAGGCAGGTGATCCAAGAGGGCTGAACGAACCATCGGGGATGCGGTGACCGGGGATTGACAGGTACACCTCAAACTGTCAACCGGTGACTCTGACTGAACTTACTGGGAGTATTCGCTCCGGAATCCATTTAGCTCACACAAGTACTAGGCCTGTGGCAGAGGTCTGTTCCTCCCAGGAATCTAAGTGATACTTTGGAAGCCAGGCTTGTGGCAGGAGTCCGTCCGGAGGTACTTCACCCACTCTGGCTAGAGTGGCGACGAACTGTGCTATTGATGAAAGCAAGCTTGCTTTCCATAAAAAATCCTGGGCCTGATACTGCAAATGTTCTTCTCCTGCTTCATCAACCCTTTCTATCCCACTTCGTGTTGATGTTGGCCGTGTTGGGCCTTGGAAATAAAGCATTTGAAAACTCCTTTGCTGACTTGACATTCGCTCACTGCATGTATTCACTACTATCACCCCTAGAGAAGCCACCGAGGGTAACTTAATATGCCGATCCCAAAAACAACCAGCGGCTCCTGAATGGGGTAGCGCTACATGAATACAATTGCTGGTGTTCTCATACTAATACCACAGGCAGGGATCTGCAAGTATTTTCACTTGGTGTACTGTCTGTGTCCTCTGCACAGTGTGCACCTAAAGCTATGTGAATACAATTGCTGGTGTTCTAATGTGATACAGGATCTGGTTGGGTGACCACCGGAGCTCTTTAAGGCGGAGCACCTGATGTAGGCGCTCCGCCTACAGATACTCCTCCTCCCTGTTGAAGTGGTTGTGGTGGGGTTGGGGTTCTTTGTTGTACAGCATAATGTCCAGCCAGTAACAGAAAATAAAGGTCCGGTGTGACCCCTCTAACACCTCCATCCCTAGTAGTACACAAAAAGACAAAAGAGGTCCCCCTGGGACTTTGAATGAGGTGAGAGAGGTTTAGCCAATGTTCACAGCGAACCATGAGACAAAATCAATTTATTATTTTCAAGGTGTTATGTAACGGAGCGGCAACAACAATGATTGTGAGTTACCGGGCATATTAGCCAATGTACACAGCGCATATGAAAGTAAATATATAAAGATTTATTACAAATGTTATACATCAATGAGCAACAATAAAACTTGAAAGTTGCAGGGCCAGTGGATACACATATACAATAAACTAATTAAATGTACATACATATAAACAGAGAAATATGTAGACATAATGCAGACATCAATAATATCCAGCATGTACAGGCATAAAACAAGCATCAATAAAGCCCTACTAGTTTCGCAAGACCCTGCTCGCTTCTTCAGGAGCGGATGCATGAATGTTGTATCTGCAATGTAAGTGATAAAATCAATAGATGTATGTTAATAAATGGGGACAGGCAGAATGATTAGCAAGAGATGTCTGAAGAGGGACCTCATACTTACCAATGGGCTGAAATGAATTGCCAATCACTGGATATCAGGATGGCGGCCGTGTGGTGCATCCAGCTCGGGATGCACCATATATGCCATATAGTGCCACCCCTGACGCTAATGCCATGTGCTACCTGCAGAATGTGCCACCCATGACGCTAATGCCATGTGTTATCTGCTGACAGTGCCACCCATGACGCTAATGCCATAACACATGTACTACCCGCTGACAGTGCCACCCATGCGCCCAATGCCATATTGCGTTATGGCATTAGCGTCTTGGGTTGCAATGTCTACAGCACAATATGGCATTGGCCGCATGGGTGGTACTGTTTGCAGGTATAACATGCGTTATGGCCCATAACGCATGTGCTACCTGCAGACAGTGCTACCCATGCCGTCAATGCCATATTGTGCTGCAGACATTGCCACCCATGACGCTAATGCCATAACGCATGTGCTGCCTGCAGAGACAGTGCCACCAATGCCATAATGTGCTGCAGACAGTGCCAACCATGCCATAATGTGCTGCAGACAGTGCCAACCATGCTGCCAATGGCATTATGCCATTGATGGCATGGGTGGCACTGTCTGCAGCACAATATGGCATTGGCGGGCGGCATGGCATGGGTGGCACTGTCTGCAGCACAATATGGCATCTGGAGAGGGGCCAGGGGTGGAGCTGAAGGAGGGAGCAAGGGTGGAGCTAAAGGGGGCTCTGTCAGGTAGGCTGTACGGGGGCCCCGTGATTTCTATCAGCGGCCCTGTGTGTGGGAGTTAATTTGCTCTGGTAGGTGCCAAAGACTGTACGCTGAGCTTCACATAGGAACTCAGTGTACATTGCAAAGGAGACCATGAACAGGTAGGTAAGAATCTTATATTGCCGAAGAGGCTTGGAGTCTACATAAAAAATACCATAGACTTTTCTTTGAGTGAATCTTCATGTACATTTGTTCTTTGTAAGTTGGGCACAAACACATGTTCTGATTCTTGCTCTTTTATTATGGGTAGTAGTAAAATTCCACAATATGGCCATTAGAGGGAAGTTAACAGAAAATACATACAGTTTTGTAAAAAGAGAAACAATACAACAATGCAGAGAACACTGGAGAGACTTAGCAAATAAATGCAGTGATATTTTATAATTCTCTAGCCTTCTCTAGAATTATTACATTGTATCTCTTTTTACAATACAAAGACGTATGTAATTTATACGCTCCTCTGCCTCCTCCTTGAACCTTAAAAAATGTATCATTCACTGCCACACACAGATAGGAATGTAAAAACATGTACTATGGTAGCTTCTTTAGAAAGGCAGGATTACTGTATTTCTAATTAGAGCATTTAGAGTATTAGCTTAATTTTTAGATATAGTTTATTGAAAGGGAAGGTAACATGATACAAGAAATATATACAGAAAGGATATAGCAAAACATACATGAATTACAGTAAAAAAAAAAAAGGAATGTACTTAAGTAGAGTCCACTTGGTTTTTGGTACAGTGCTGAGTTTGGATCACTTGAAGGGTAAGACCAATCAGATGATGCAAAGAGTCACTGGCCGTCACCGAGTAACTCTCAGTAGTCTTTGGTAGTTCTGGTGGTAAAACAAGAACTCTTATGCCGCGTGCACACGATTGGATTTCTGATGGAATCTAATCCGACTGAATTTTTTTGTCGGAATTCCGATGAAGCTGACTTTCATCAGTCTTGTATACACACTATCGGACTAAGTTCAATGCTTCCGAGCATGCGTCGACTTGATTCTGAGCATGCGTGGATTTTTTTCCAGTGGAGTTCCACACAGACGATGGGGCGCACACACGATCGGTTTCTCCATCAGACTTTTTTCATCTGAAAAAACGATCGCGTGTACACGGTATAAGATACTCATGCAGCCACCTTTTATTTTTTTATTTTTTCCTGACCAAGTTAGTGCAGAGTCACCTCACCCAATCAAAGAGTCTGATGGGTGTGCTGTAGGTGTACTGGAAGGTTTAATAATGCTCAAAATATATAAATGTAAAGTCTATATTTCCACAGGATGATGTTCCACAACCTAGCTATCAGAACCAGCTGATCCATATACTGTAACCCGTGGCCTCTTCAGGAGCCAAGACCTCTCCTCACAGTGGGTGAGGTGAGGCCCCAGAGGTCATTGACCAAGGGTTAGAGTCTGTTCCAACCAGGATAAACCATACTATCAAAAATGGTAACGTTTATTTCTGTCTTCCTTTCTCCCCTTTATTTTAACTGCTTGCCGACCGGCCGGGCGCGATCAACGCTGGGCACCAGCGATTGCTGGTTTCAGAGCGAGAACCGGGAGCTGTCAGGGGGAGAAATGCCTGATGAACAATGTATGAACAGCGATCTGTAATTTCCCCAAGTCAGTCCCACCCCCCCTACAGTTAGAACACACCCAGGGAACATACTTACCCCTCCCTCGCTCCCTAGTGTCAACCCCTTCCCTACCAGTAGCATTTTTATAGTAATCAATGCATTTTTATAGCACTGATCGCTACAAAAATGCCAATGGTCCCAAAAATGTGTCAAAAGTGTCCGAAGTGTCCACCATAATGTCGCAGTACCGATAAAAATCGCTGATCGCCGCCATTAGGCTTCATTTCCATGGACGTTTTTACAGACACTTTTTTTTAGCCTTTTTTTACAGCTTAAAAACACCTCTCCATGTTTATTTTAGAAAAAAAAATATTTGTTTTTGAGCTGGAGCTCAAAAATGCAGCGGCAGTGTTTTTTAGCGTTTTTGCAAATTTTTGAGCGTTTTTTAATGTCTGGAGTTTTTACAGCTCTATTGCTGGAGCTTCAGAACGCACTGTTTTTTTTTTAAGCTTAAAAACGTCTCTGCCATCTACAGCTCAAAAACATCATGGTGGGCATGAGGCCATAGACTAACATGGAGAGCTGTTTTTAAGCTGCAAAAAACGCCCAGAAAAGTGGCTGTAAAAACGTCCATGGAAATGAAGCCTTACTAGTAAAAAAAAAATATTAATAAAAACGCCATAAAACTCTGCCCTATTTTGTAAACGTTATAAATTTTGCGCAAACCAATCGATAAACGCTTATTGCGATTTTTTTTTTTTAACTAAAAATATGTAGAAGAATACGTATCGGCCTAAACTGAGGGGAAAAAAAACGTTTTTTTTTATATATTTTTGGGGATATTTATTATAGCAAAAAGTAAAAAATATAAAAAAAAAAAAATCAAAATTGTCGCTCTATTTTTGTTTATAGCGCAAAAACTAAAAACCGCAGAGGCGATCAAATTCCCCCAAAATAAAGCTCTATTTGTGGGAGAAAAAAGGACGCCAATTTTGTTTGGGAGCCACGTCGCACGACCGCGCAATTGTCAGTTAAAGCGACGCAGTGCCGAATCACAAAAAGTGGCCTGGTCATTGACCAGCAATATGGTCTGGGGCTGAAGTGGTTAAAGCAAATAGTAAAAATGTATTTTTTGTATTTTTTATTTTTACACACTTCTTATCTATGGATATTAAATAAAAAAAATACAGGTATGTGTGTGTGTGCTTAGAATTCATACTCTAAGGCGGCGTACACACGACCGAGGTTCTCGCTGGAAACCAGCGAGAACCTCGCTGGAAGCTGCATTCCAGCGAGGACCTCGGCCGTGTGTACGCTCTCGGCGAGCTTCCCGTCGGGAAGCCCGTCGAGCAGAAATAGAGAGCACGCTCTCTATTTCCTCGACGGCCCGCCTGGATGAATGGCTGGTTGCCATTCCCGACGGGCGGGTCGCCGATTTCGACGGCCGGCAGAGAACCTCGACGGGCGGAACGATGTGTTCTGCCCGTCGAGGTTCTCTGCCGTGTGTACACGGCCTTAGAGAGATTAGTGCATTGTGTTACCAGGGTCTGTATGCTTGCTGTTAATCTGTAGGAAATTGCATTGCATGGCTGTTAAAAGCATGCAGATTAGTGTCAGTGTGGGTAAGCTAGAAGATCTGTCAGACAGGGATCTGCATGTGTGTGTGTGTGCTGGGGGGGGAGAGTTGCCTACCCCTAAGTCAGTGGTAGGCAACCTGTGGCACTCCAGCTGTTGAGTGACTACATTTCACATGAGGCATTGCAAGGTTGGCAGTTACAATTGCCCTCAGAGGCATGATGGGGTTGGCAGTTACAATTACTCCCAGAGGCATGATGGGACTTGTAGTTCTGCAACAGCTGGAGTGCCACAGGTTTCCTACCCCTAAGTTGTGTCACAGGTTTCCTACCCCTAAGTTGCGTTGCCTGGTATATGTGAGTGGGCCGTAGAAAAAGTAAAAATGCCAGAAATCTAGTTTGCAGGACAGCTTGGGGGGATCTCAGAAGTGTGTGGGTAGCTTGTCTTCTTAACAGCCTTTGGGTTGCACTAGATTGTATGCAAAATGTTGCATCTGCAAGTGTGTGTCCAGCCAGCTAAATGTGAGACACCCTCCAGTGGCGACCAGTGGTATTGCAGGCTGTGATCACTGTGTCATGGTAGGTTTTATCCCCTCAAAGTAAGCTCTCTCCTCATTCCTCCTCCACCAAACACGGTTCTCACTCCAGTTAACAAATTGCTGGGGGTGTGATAACTTGACCTTAATTTCGATATGAACCCTTTGAGCTGAAGACTCTTTGGGCCAGGAATGAGGTCCAACAGTTTTTATTTTGCTGGTTTTGCTTCTTTTGCAAAATGTCCTAAGGTTCTTTTGGTGGCTTCTAAACCCAGAATTATAAGGGGCTTTGCAGTATTGGTTCTGCTTCCTACATTCAAAGAGCTTCTTGCATACTCTAAGTATCATAATCCTGAATGTGTCTCTGTTTGGCTGGAGTTCATTTTTTAACTGTCTTATAAAAAAGTCCACATGGCTGGAAAATTGGTGCGGGGTTAAGGATGTGACTTCCAAGGGGTATTCTGCTATATCTCTTTGTTTTAGAGACAGTTCAGAAGCCAGCGCAACGCAGACGTCTCTCATCAATACATTCACGTTGTCGTATTCCATCCCTGTGTGACGTTGTAACACCCTTTTAAAAATTGCCATGGTGGAAGAGATAACGTTGGCCAACAAATTACAGTCAATATAAACTTGGCTGTTACTATTGAAGAGAGGGAAGCCTTTAATCACGTCTAAAATTGGCGATGTCCTCCTGCTCTTTCTTACTGCACCTACATTGTCCCGAATAACATAAGGTTGTAGAGTTGACGTCATGTGTAGCTCCATAGCAGGTTTGAGACAGAGGTGGCAAAACCGTTTAGCGCTGCATTTGTCTTGTATTATATTTTTTAAAGAATTTAAGGGTGGCGCCCTCTGTTTCTCCAGAAACAATTTCTCTTCTTTCGCTTTGACGAGGGCTTCATGTGTTTTTTGGAAGGCCTCGGCTGCTCTTCTCAAGATGTGAAGCTTCAGGTCAACTTCAAACATATCTGTGAAGGGAAATATTTCCTTTCTGAGCACTTTGTTAATCATTCGTAACATCTCTAGACAATGTATTGGCTCATAATCTTTATTTAATTCAGCCATGGTCAGGGCGTATTTGCTGCACCTTTTAGTTAGAGATTCAATGAGGCTCTCCAGTCGACTCCAAGGTTTGGTACCGTTATTGTTCTTTGTCCCTTTCCTTGTGAGCCAAGTTGCATCAATATATTTTTCCTCAATAGTAAAGCTTTCTTCCATAGAGTCCGACAAATTGTTAATGCTGTTAAGAACTTCAGTAACCAAAACCCCTCTGTCCCTCATCTCCTCTTTCAGTATCTGCAGAAATTCATTCTGAATATCAAGTTTTTCCAAAAATTTTAACTTTAGCTGGCTGACCTTGTGATTCCAGAGCGAGTCAAAATCAAAATTAGGCTCCAGCTCATCGGGGTCCCACTCCTGGTCACGAAGGTCTTCAATAACTGCCATTTGCAGGCCATGCCTTAAGATCTGAATTTCAGTGCACTTCTTTTTGTAGAAAGTTTCAAGTTCTTTACTAAGGAGATGGAATTTCTCAATAAAACATTCTTCGAATTGTTTTTTGTCCGAATCAAAACAGAGTCTGAAATGTTCAAATTTTTCCTGCTTCTTTTTTTGCAGGTGTTCTAACATATCTTCTCTTAAGAAGTCTGCGCCATGAGATGGTGAAATTTGTGCTTCCTCTTTGGAACTCCACTCATGCAACTCTTTGTGGATACCTCGTTCCAACTCCCTGTACCGATCAGACAGTTCAGTGTAGGTTATAACCTCTTTAATGCGCTCATATTTCAGAATGGGCTCAAGGCTCACAGCGTTCCACAGACTCTTGATATCATCGATAAAGTCTAGCATAGTCCGCAAACTGCCATGATCTGGTTTTTGGGTTAGAGTGTGAATTAGATGCTTTTTTAGCTCCATTACTTTCTCAGCATATTCAGAATTGATGCATCTATTCAAAGGATCTCCTTGCCAGAGACTGGGGATAAAGCTGTACCAGTGCCTGCTTAAAAAGTCACATTCAAAAACATCCTTTAATGATAGAAAGCTAGCTCTTTTTACTACTTTAGCAGCTAGATCAATTGTTTCATGAAGACATTGGTGTATTTTGTCTTTGTTACTGTTTTCTCCATCAGAAGAACCATTTGTTGCATCAGTTTGTACAAAATACAAAGCCGGTTTTCTTCCCGAGTCTCTCATCCTTAGAAGGGCACATGTTGCCATTTGTAAAATGTTGATGGTGTCCGATGGATTTTCATCGGACAGGCTGAAGATGACTATGTCACTTATCCCAATCATGAATGCTGCCAATGCATTGTCATGTTCAAATCTCTCCTTTTCAGATGCCAACTTGGAGGCTCTTAATCCTTCCGTGTCAATCACCAGGAGGAAGTCACAGTCCAGCTTCTGTTTAAAGCTGTCTTCCACTTTGATAAGACTCATTAAGGCCCCTTTTGTGGGTTGAGGTCTGGTGACCTGGAACTGCAACCCAAACATGGTATAGAGTAGACTGGATTTCCCCGTGCAGTAAACTCCCAACGCAGATATCACTCTCACTCTGCATTGTCCCCTTGTCTTGTTGACCAGTGCAGTCAGGACACTGGTTATCCATGGAAGGTGTACACTAAAGGTGTCTTCACCAATGAAAACCAGCGGAAACCCATCCAACAGAAGATCTGCAGCCGTTTTAGGCAGCTCAGAACATCTAGGAACGTGTCCTGCTGCTTTTGAAACTATGGCTTCCGCTTGATAAATGTGAACTAAATCATAAAAAATGTTCCTCTGCATTGCTTCCTCAAGCAAAGTGTTTGTAGAGGATTTGTGACGGTGAACCTGCATCCATTTTATGAAATATTGTTTCTGTGCCCGGCTCATAAAAGTAAAAGCATACACTAAATTGGTGATGTCGTCATTCCATAAGCACCTAAGGAGGCTCTTCAGCATATGGTCAGCTGACTCTGACTTGAAATGTTCTTTGTTGGACTTGCCTTGTTGTTCTGGTTGATTCTTTTCATTTTGAACTTTGGTGAGCTGTATTCTTAGTTCTTTCAGGGACTTTAGATAATTTTCATTATATTTTGCTGTAGTTGAAATATCATGGGTCAGCTCCAAGGTATGCAGTTTAGCATACTGGCAATCTCTTTGGTTTTCGTCAATGCGGAAGCCATAAGCAGATCCTAATGCTGCCATATCAGTCAATGTCATTTGGTTAGGGTTTACCTCAATGGCATTTTGAATTACCAGCTGGATTTTCTCCTCTAGGTTCTTCTCAATTCCCAACAGAATATTAAGATTTGAAAGTGATGAAGATAAACCTTTACATAGTTGTTCTGTCTCATAATTCATGGAATTATCGGATGGGTGTCCAACTATGAAATAAAAATGATCACATTCCTCATTATATATCTCACCCCAGTCAGACGATCCTTCAAGAAGTATGAACACGGCGGATGAAACATTTGCTAGGAACCTAAACTGTCTCAGGTTTGCCTGTAGGTCCCCGTGCAGGTTGGCAACGGCAAAAGGTTGTTGGGCACAACAGGGACCAGTATTTCTAGTAGGAAGACACCAGGCAAGCTCTACCAGGCCATTGGATATGATTCTAGAGCCTTTACCACAATTCATTTCCCGATGTACAAAATCTGTACGGCAGCTGTGTGAGATGAGGCTAAGAACTTGGTTAAGGATCTTAGATTTGGATAAGTTCTTACATTCCCCAAGTCTTACAAAAGAGAATAAGGGCATAGGAATATTCACCAAATAGTCTTCTACAAACTCCCCAGTTTCTGTTGGTAAGGACTTCACAATATTTCTCATTGCCCACAACATAAACATGCCTTCCGTACCATCACCAGCAGGGAGCAGTAGAGGGACAGCAAACTGAGACATGGACAGTCTGGTTAGAATCTCTTGTTGTAGAAAATTGTCCGAACAGTTCAGGAAGGCACAGAGAACATCCAGGGGGTGGACAGTTGGCAATTCATTTTCACCATCTCTTAAATAAATAGAATCAGACAGATTGTAGCTCTCATTTGGTTTTGATAAATACATGCTAATATCAATGGGGGTCTCAGACCTTGTAACGGATGTGCCTTGTCCGGAGATACTAGGTTTTGAGTGTCGATCCATTTCGGAGCCGCAGAACATTGAATTATTGGCATTGATATTCAGTGATGTAAGCCGTCTTAAGAAGCGCCAAGAAATGTCCTTTTTAGAGTGGCGAGTAGCATCTGATAGAACCGCCTGATTGATACTCAGAACCTCTGAAGGTGTCAGCTTGTGCTTTGTATAACCATTCAGTCCCAGTTCTTCAATGAATTGATTGAACACATTTGTATTTTCTGTGAATAGAATAATAACATAAATAAATATAAAATAATACAGGCTTGTAAATCTTCAACAAATTCCAAAAATGATTCTTTAACCACTTCCTTCCCGGGCTTTTATTCCCACCTCCATACCGGGCCTATTCCGGCACTTCTCTCCTACATGTAAAAATCATCATTCTTTTGCTAGAAAATTATACAGAACCCCCAAACATTATATACGTTTTTTTTAGCAGACACCCTAGGGAATAAAATGACGGTCATTGCAACGTTTTATCTTGCACGGTATTTGCGCAATAATTTTTCAAACGCCCTTTTTTTGGAAAAAAAATAGTTTCATGAATTAAAAAAATAACAAAACAGTAAAGTTAGCCCAATTTTTTGTATAATGTGAAAGATTATGTTACACCGAGTAAATAGATACCCAACATGTCACTCTTTGAATTTGCGCACACTCATGGAATGGCGGCAATCTTCGGTACTTAAAAATCTCCATAGGCAAAGCTTTAATTTTTTTTTACAGGTTACCAGTTTAGATTTACAGAGGAGATCTAGTGCTAGATTTGTTGCTGGCACTCTAACGCACGCGGCGATACCTCTCATATGTGATTTAAACGGCGTTTACATATGTCGGCGGGACTTACGTATGCGTTCGCTTCTGCACGCGAGCTACTGGGGACAGGGGTGTTTTAATTTTATTTTTTTATTCTTTTATTTATTTTTTTACTTATTTTATTTTATTTTTTTTACACTTTAAAAAAAAAAAAAACACTTTTATTCCTATTACAAGGAATGTAAACATCACTTTTAATAGGAAATGTGTGTGACAGGTCCTCTTTATTGAGAGATGCAGGATCAATAAGACCCCGCATCTCTCCTCCAGGCTGGAAACCATGAGATCGGTGAATTTTTTTTTACCAACCTCATGAATACTGTTGCTTACAGCCGCAATAGCGGCTTTGTTTACTTACGGGGACCTGGGCGTGATGTCATCACATCGCGCCCGGGTCCTCCGATGGTCATAGAGATGACTGGTGACCATCTGGTCACCAGTTATCTCTATGCTTCCTGCCTACGCTGGACGATTCTTTCTCCGGGCCCCCGAAGGCACTGGAAAGCCTGGAGAAGCACCGGATGGCGGCGGGAGGGGGGGTGTCCCTGTAACCCCGGAACTGCCGCTATGATCATTCTTATGTTGTGCAAAATCGCCAGCAGAACAAAAGGATATCTGGATGATGCCTCTAGCTGCAGGCATCATTCAGATATCCACCCGCAAAGCCCAGGACGTCATTTGACGTCCACCCAGGATGAGAGATCCCATCTGTGGATGTCAAATGACTATGGGTGGGTATTGAAGTGGTTAAAGCGGAGCTCCAGCCGCAATTTTTTTTTTTTTAAAGTCGGCAGCTACTAACAGTGTAGCTGCTGACTTTAAATAAGGACACTTACCTTGTCCTACTTGCCCGCGCTGATGGGCCCCCCGATGCCGGTCCCACGATCGCTCCGGGTCCCGCGCCGCCATCCACACTATGGGAAACAGGCAGTGAAGCCGTACGGCTTCACTGCCCATTTCCTACTGCGCCTGCGTGAGTCTCACGCTGGCTTGTGAATGGGCGCGCTGCTCTCTGAGAACACACACAGTTCCCAGAAAGCAGCGCGCCCCATTCATTACTAGAAGGAGAAGAAGAAATCGGACCGATGTGCAGGTGAGGCAGATTACGGACTTCCAGGTATTTCGGGTGAGTATTTTTTTTTTCAGGTTTTTTTTTAATTTAATTTTTTTTAAAGAAGATGGGCAAAAGTGGTTTTCCTGGGTGGAACTCCGCTTTAAGGCCAAGTACATTGATGTGTAACTTAACCAGTATATTGAAGAACCTTATGTCCCTGAGAGCACCTGTTCTTATCTTCAGATCAATTGTAGCTTGTCTGGAGGAGCCTTTTTTCTAGGCTTATGCCACGTACAGAAAACAGAAAAGGTCAGATGGGAGCTTTTGGTCAGGAATACCGACCGTGTGTATGTTCCATCTGACTTTTTTTTGTTGGGAATTCTGACAGAAATAGATTGAGAGCTGGTTCTCAATTTTCCCGTCGGAATTCCTGACTGAATTTTTCCCGTTGGAAATTCTGACCGAGTGTACGAGGCATTGGGCTTTATACAGGGCTGCAACTTTAAACCCTACCCCTTGAGATTAAGACCTACCCAGTCTCTGAGAGCACCTGTTCTTATCTTCAGATGAATTGTAGCTTGTCTGGGAGGAGCCTTATTCCTAGGCTTATGCCACATACACACGTTCGGAAATTCCAACAAGAAAAGTCCGATGTGAGCTTTTGGTCGGAAATTCCGACCCTGTGTAGGCTCCATCTGACTTTTTCTGCCAGGAATTCTGACAGAAATAGATTGAGAGCTGGTTCCCAATTTTCCCGTCGGAATTTCCGACTGACTTTTTTCCGTTGGGGCATTAGGCTTTATACAGGGCTGCAACTTTAAAACCTACTCCTTGAGATTAAGACCCACCCAGCTCAGGACTTAGCCACTCAGCTGATAATTGGTAGAGCCTCTACTCCTCTAAAGCCTGACCGTTGGTTTCACAGTTTCCAAGCTAAATGAAGAGGGGGTGAGCACTTGACCCTTTGCCCACCATTGTGATGGATAACTCTTGACCAGGAACTTTGGTCAATGTTTGCATGCTAAGGCACCTTGGGATTCTAGAGGCAGAGGGGTGAAATCTGACAAGGTGTAAAGACAACTGTGGATACCTGATGCACTATATGAAGACTAAGGCCGCGTACACACGAGGGGATATGTCCGATGGACCGTTTCAGCAGACATCTCCGCTCGTGTGTATGGGCTAGCGGACAGATTTCTCCACCCGACAGATTTCAAAGCAAGCTTTGAAATCTATCCGGTGGGAATCTGTCCGCCCGACATGTCTGCTGGTTAGTACACTTACCAGCAGACATGTCGGCCCCCACCGCCGCCGCGCCGCTGCCGAATGGATTTGGCGCATGCGCGGAAGTGTTTTACTTCCTGGTGCGGTGACGCGGCGGCGTCAACGTCACCGCCGCGTCACCGCCACGTCACCGCGCCGTCCGGCGGCGGGGAATTTGATCCGATGGTGTGTACACGCCATCGGATCAAACTCCCGATCGGACATATCCGATGGAAATGGTCCGCGGACCGTTTTCATCGGATATGTCCGATCGTGTGTATGGGGCCTAAGTGATTTCTGTCTGACCATAGCTGCAATTTAACCTCAAGTTTAAGGCCTTGTATGCAACCTAAGCCTAGGGTCCAGAGTTCACCAAGACACTCGGGAATCATGTGCAACTAACCAGTATATTGAAGAACCTTATGTCCCTGAGAGCACCTGTTCTTATCTTCAGATCAATTTCAGTTTGTCTGGGAGAAGCCTTATTCCTAGGCTTAGGCTTTATACAGGGCTGCAACTTTAAACCCTACCCCTTTGAGATTAAGCCCCACCCAGCTCAGGACTAAGCCACTCTTCTGACATTCAGCTGATAATTGGTAGAGCCTCTACCCCTCTAAAGCCTGACCGTTGGTTTCACAGTTTCCAAGTTAAACAAAGAGGGGTGAGCTCTTGACTCTTTGCCCACCATTGTGATGGATGACTCTTGACCAGGAACTCTGGTCAATATTTGCATGCTAAGGCACCTTGGGATTCTAGAGGCAGAGCGGTAAAATCTGACAAGGTGTAAAGACAACTGTGGATACCTGATGCACTATATGAAGACTAAGCGATTTCTGTCTGACCATAGCTACAATTTAACCTCAAGTCTAAGGCCTTGTATGCAACCTAAGCCTAGGGTCCAGAGTTCACCAAGACACTCGGGAATCAATCGGAAGCCCAGTCCACAAACATTGCAAGTTACTTCACTTTACTAGTAATGTCGGTTGGTAGAACAGGTTTGCTTTAATTATAATTTAGGGTTCAACTCAAATGTTTTTTTTTTTAAGCTACCCCACATGTTAAAAAACAAGTGCATAGTTCCTGTTGCATTGGACCACCTGAGGACAGTGAAAGACATGATTTCAGCAAAGTTGGGAACTCATAAAAATAGTTAGAAGATTAAAAGGAGACGGTCCTGGGTTTCTTAGAATAGCAGTAAGAGACAGGGATCAGTCTTCCCACCTGAGGTACCCCAAGTTCTCTACTTACAGCAAACTTCTCTACATTGTCATAGATTTCATCATTTGCAAAAGTTATTTAAAAGAAACTCGGGGGGGGGGGGGGGGTTCTCCGCATTCAATTCCTCTGACGGGAGACTGTGACCAGATCTGAATGGACAAGGGTCCTGTGCGTATTTGGCTCAATTTTAGGTACAAATTTAGGCAAAAATTCATTCCTGATTTGTCTTTGAATAGTGGTTCCATCATTGGTGTCAGTGGGAGGAATAGTGTCCCATCATTGGTGTCAATGGAAGGAATAGTGTCCCATCATTGGTGTCAGTGGAATGAATAGTGTCCCATCATTGATGTCAGTGGGAGGAATAGTGTCCCATCGTTGGTATCAGTGGAAGGAATAATGTCCCATCATTGGTGTCAGTGGAAGGAATAGTGCCTCATCATTGGTATCAGTGGAAGGAATAGTGCCCCATCATTGGTGTCAGTGGGAGGAATAGTGTCCCATCATTGGTGTCAGTGGGAGGAATAGTGTCCCATCATTAGTGTCAGTGGAAAGAATAGTGTCCCATCGTTGGTATCAGTGGAAGGAATAATGTCCCATCATTGGTGTCAGTGGAAGGAATAGTGCCTCATCATTGGTATCAGTGGAAGGAATAGTGCCCCATCATTGGTATCAGTGGGAGGAATAGTGTCCCATCATTGGTGTCAGTGGGAGGAATAGTGTCCCATCATTGTTGTCAGTGCGAGGAATAGTGTCCCGACATTGGTGTCAATGGAAGGAATAGTGTCCTATCATTGGTGTCAGTGGAAGGATTAGTGTCCCATCATTGGTGTCAGTGGAAGGATTAGTGTCCCATCATTGGTGTCAGTGGAAGGATTAGTGTCCCATCATTGGTGTCAGTGGAAGAAATAGAGTCCAATCATTGGTGTCAGTGGAAGGAATAGTGTCCCATCATTGGTGTCAGTGGAATGAATAGTGGCCATCATTGGCCGTGGAAGAAATAGTGACTGGTATCAGTGAGAGGAATAGTGCCCCAAGGGTCAGATATAGGCAAGTGGAGGGCAACATTCTCCCACAGGCCAAAGTTTGGATACCAAATGTGACCAACAGAGGGAAGCGCAGGGTTTATTAAACCTGATTACTTCATAACTCTTTCATTTCAGCTCACTAACCTGCATACCAAGCTTTAATAGGTCAGCTCTGTAAGAAGTTTATCACGACTTGTGCTAATATATCACTCTGTTATTTTATCATCTCATATAAAACAATATAAAAGTCAGTTCATAAAGATAACCACACAGGCTATAAACCTTTAGGGCCGGTTGGCGCCAGAGAATCGCACAGGAACACAATTGTAGAGGTTTTTAAAGTGTCGCCTATGGAGAATTTTCACAATTTTACGGGTGCACACAATTTTAAGACTTGACATGTTTGGTATCTCTTTATTTGACATGACCCCATCTATTTACTTTGCTGGAGAATATGGGTTCCATTAACAGTTGTGCAAAAAAAACATGCAACTTTCAGAAAATATATAATTTTTTGGGGGGTAAAATTAATTCCAAAGGAAAAAAATCAGATTTTACCATGATGAAAAATAAATTGCCCCAGTGGACATGTGGTTAATCTGCTTATATTTTGCCATCCTGGTCCCCCCCACCCCCATTCGACATACTAATGAAGTGATTAACCATTTCAATACCGGACACTTTTCAATGAAAATCGCGCGGTCAAACAACGATGTACACAAACAACATTTTTACATTTTTCTGAGACAGATAGAGCTTTTTCTTTTGGTAGAGGAAGAACACATAACCAGAGGGAGAAGAAACCACCGGAGGGAGAAGACCGGAGTAAGAAGACAGCAGAGGAAGAAAAAAACACCGGAGGGAGAAAACCAGAGTAAGAATACAGCAGAGGGAGAAGAAACCACGGGAGAGAGAAGACCGGAGTAAGAAGACAGCAGAGGGAGAAGAAACCACCAGAGGGAGAAGACCGGAGTAAGAAGACAGTAGAGGGAGAAGAAACCACCGGAGGGAGAAGACCGGAGTAAGAAGACAGCAGAGGGAGAAGAAACCACCAGAAGGAGAAGACCGGAGTAAGAAGACAGCAGAGGGAGAAGAAACCACCGGAGGGAGAAGACCGGAGTAAGAAGACAGCAGAGGGAGAAGAAACCACCGGAGGGAGAAGACCGGAGTAAGAAGACAGTAGAGGGAGAAGAAACCACCGGAGGGAGAAGACCGGAGTAAGAAGACAGCAGAGGGAGAAGAAACCACCAGAAGGAGAAGACCGGAGTAAGAAGACAGTAGAGGAAGAAGTAACCACCGGAGGGAGAAGACCAGAGTAAGAAGACAGCAGAGGGAGAAGAAACCACCAGAGGGAAAAGATCGGAATAAGAAGACAGCAGCAGGAGGAGAAACCACCGGAGGGAGAAGACCGGAATAAAAAGACAGCAGAGGGAGAAGAAACCACCGGAGAGAGAAGCCCAAAGTAAAAAGACAGCAGAGGGAGAAGAAACCACCGGAGGGAGAAGACCGGAGTACGAAGACATCAGAGGGAGAAGCAACCACCGGAGGGAGAAGACCGGAGTAGGAAGATAGCAGAGGGAGAAGAAACCACTGGAGGGAGAAGACCGGAGTAAGAAGACAGCAGAGGGAGAAGAAACCACCGGAGGGAGAAGACCGGAGTACGAAGACATCAGAGGGAGAAGAAACTACCGGAGGGAGAAGACCGGAGTAGGAAGACAGCAGAGGGAGAAGAAACTACCGGAGGAAGAAGACCGGAGTACGAAGACATCAGAGGGAGAAGAAACTACCAGAGGGAGAAGACCGGAGTAGGAAGACAGCAGAGGGAGAAGAAACTACCGGAGGGAGAAGACCGGAGTAAGAAGACAGCAGAGGGAGAAGAAACCACAGAAGGGAGAAGACGGGAATAAGAGGAAAGCAGTGGAAGAAGAAATCACCGAAGGGAGCAGACCGAAGTAAAAAGACAGCAGAGGGAGAAGAAACCACTGGAGGGAGAAGACCAGAGTAAGAAGACAGCAGAGGGAGAAGAAACCACCGAAGGGAGAAGACCGGAGTAAGAAGAGAGCAGAGAGAGAAGAAACCACCGGAGGGAGAAGACTGGAGTAAAAAGACATCAGAGGGAGAAGAAACCACCGGAGTGAGAAGACCGGAGTAAGAAGACAGCAGAGGGAGAAGAAACCACCGGAGGGAGAAGACCGGAGTAAAAAGACAGCAGAAGGAGAAGAAACCACTGAAGGGAGAAGACCGGTGTAAGAAGACAGCAGAGGGAGAAGAAACCACCGGAGGGAGAAGACCGGAGTAAGAAGACAGCAGCGGGAGAAGAAACAACCGGAGGGAGAAGACCAGAGTAAGAAGACAGCAGAGGGAGAAGAAACCACCGGAGAGAGAAGACCGGTGTAAGAAGACAGCAGAGGGAGAAGAAACCACTGAAGGGAGAAGACCGGTGTAAGAAGACAGCAGAGGGAGAAGAAACCACCGGAGGGAGAAGACCGGAGTAAGAAGACAGCAGCGGGAGAAGAAACAACCGGAGGGAGAAGACCAGAGTAAGAAGACAGCAGAGGGAGAAGAAACCACCGGAGAGAGAAGACCGGTGTAAGAAGACAGCAGAGGGAGAAGAAACCACTGAAGGGAGAAGACCGGTGTAAGAAGACAGCAGAGGGAGAAGAAACCACCGGAGGGAGAAGACCGGAGTAAGAAGACAGCAGCGGGAGAAGAAACAACCGGAGGGAGAAGACCAGAGTAAGAAGACAGCAGAGGGAGAAGAAACCACCGGAGAGAGAAGACCGGAGTAAAAAGACAGTAGAGGGAGAAGAAACCACTGAAGCGAGAAGACCGGTGTAAGAAGACAGCAGAGGAAGAAGTAACCACCGGAGGGAGAAGACCAGAGTAAGAAGACAGCAGAGGGAGGAGAAACCACCAGAGGGAAAAGATCGGAATAAGAAGACAGCAGCAGGAGGAGAAACCACCGGAGGGAGAAGACCGGAGTAAAAAGACAGCAGAGGGAGAAGAAACCACCGGAGAGAGAAGCCCAAAGTAAAAAGACAGCAGAGGGAGAAGAAACCACCGGAGGGAGAAGACCGGAGTAAGAAGACAGTAGAGGGAGAAGAAACCACTGAAGGGAGAAGACCGGTGTAAGAAGACAGCAGAGGGAGAAGTAACCACCGGAGGGAGAAGACCGGAGTAAGAAGACACTGCCCGTCAGTGAAGGAGAAAATGTATTTGCCCATCGGGCAAATGCCTGATGTGCCCTATGGCCAGTCTATGCCTGAAAGCCTCTATACTTTTAGAGGAGAACCAGTATTTACCAGCGGCCCCATGGGGGTAGTGCTACTAGTTTTAAAGGTATTTACCAAATTCCCGCATTTGTTGCATACGGATTATATAACTTGGGAAAAAATGGAAATATTCTCACCCTGCATTGTGGGCTCACCATTGCCGTCTTTATTTATAGGTTGTAGATGTTTGGGAGGTAAATCCGGATCTCTCTCCATGATCCCAGATGGGAAGACTCTTTCTCAGGATATTCAGCAGTTGAGTTTCACCGATTGGATCACCACACCGTAGAGCGCCATTCTCGTCTGTGTTCAGGAGAATTGAATGGAGCTCCTTCTGAACGTTCCCATCACCGGGCTGGAAAAGAAGGTTGTCCAGTAGATGTTGGCCCACTTGATGTTCTCTCTCTCTCTCTCCGTGATCACTGATCTCGTCCCGGCTGTAGATCCTGTGTGAGTGAACAGACGTCAAAACATGGTTATAAAGGGCCAATACACACCCAAGTAATATTCAGCTGTAAGGCCGGGTTCACATATGTGCGGCCGTGGGTTCGTGACTGGGGCCCGGTGCGTGTCCGTTCACCAGTTCAGGTGCAATTCAGGTCCGAATTTTTGCCTAAATTCACACCTGAACCGGACCCAAAGACGCACAGGGCCCTTCTTCCAATGTGCTCCGCAGCCGCCCCAACAGGACTCAACAGGAGGGAGGGGCCAGGAGCACCGAAGAGGGACCAGAGAAGAGGAGGATTGGGCTTCTCTGTGCAAATCCACTGCAACAGAGGAGGTCATTTCAAAACGAGACTTTACAATCCCTTTAAGCTGGGGATACATTATACATTTTTCTTATTCAATTTCCTTTAGATTTACCTTCTATGTAGTGCCTCTTCTCTGGTCCCTCGTTGGTGCTCCTGGCCCCTTCCTCCTGTTGAGTGCCCCCCACAGTCAGCAGCTTGCTATGGGGGCACCCGAGCTGAGTCACAGCTCCCTGTGTCCGATCAGACATGGAGCCGAGACCCGGCTCCACCCCTCTCTCTCCTGATTGCCTGACTTTGATTGACAGCAGTGGGAGCCAATGGCGCTGCTCCTGTGTCTTAGCCAATCAGAAGGGAGATTTTTGGATGGCCGAGACACTCGTCGACATCACTGGACAGATAGGAGGCTCACGTAAGTATTGGGGGGGGGGCTGCTGCACACAAAAAGCTTTTTAAGATAAAAAACCAACTCCCTTAACTTACCTGATCCTCCACTGCCCCAGCAGATGGCGCTCCCTCCACGCTCTGATAGTGGACTGTCCCTCAACATCGTCACATGTAATTCAGGAATATAAACCCTATGTTGGTCTTAACCACTTGAGCTCTGGAAGATTTTACCCCTTCATGGCTAGGCCAATTTTTTGCTGTTCAGCACTGCGCTACTTTAACTGGCAATTGCGCCGTCATGCAACACTGTACACAAGATTTGTAGAAAAAAACTAGGACGGCCGCACTCCAAAAACAATGTTGTTCCTTTTTAATAAAACTGGTCACAAAACAAACATGTCAGAGCAAAAAAATCAGATGAAAATGCCGACGCGTTTCACACTATCATAGAGTGCTTATTCATAGCCGGAGTGCATAGCAAACAGAAAAATTATTTATACTCTATTCAAACAAAGAAAAAATGAAAACGCCCTCAAGGCTGATTGGTGGATCAGGATTACCTGTGGACATGGGCGTGTCCGACATGTGTGGCTGAAAACATTTCCCAGACACCTGCAGCCATTAACCCTTTCATCTGCTGACCATGAAAAGTCTCCAGCGTGTTGGGATGTGTGGTGAGTGGTGCGGTGAATGGGTGTGGTGAATGAATGTATGAGTGGTGGTGATGGAGCTGGAAGGAGGGTATGTGTTAAGAAATGTGCAAGTGTGTGGCTAGAAGAAAAAGGGGGGAAAAAAAAGTGGGGTGGATGTGTAGATGTGGGGGTGTTATGGCGGAAAGTGCATTGGGACACTGACAGGTCCCATGCGATCGCCTGTCCAATCAGCGGCGGGCCGCGCCGCTCGCGCATGCGCAGTGGGTGCCTGGCCGTGAAGCCGAAAGCTGTCACGGCCGGGTGCCCACAGTTGCGATGAGGGCGCCGGCCGGGGAGGGGGGGGGAAAGGAGCGGAGCCCCGGTCGGCGCGTTGCTGGAACGTGGGGCAGGTAAGTGTCTGTTTATTAAAAGCCAGCAGCTACACTTTTTGTAGCTGCTGACTTTTAATAAACATATAACTAGGCTGCAACACCCCTTTAAGTATTATCTCCAAACATGGAGAATAGATAAAAAGACAGAAACTAGAGTAATATTGGGAAAGAAGAAGAAAAAAAAAAAAGTCTGGAAAAAAAACAAAACAGGAAAGCAAGATAGGGCAGCAGAACTCAAACACGTGTTGGAAAAAGGAACTGCAACCTGAGACAAAAGGGATGGATGTATTACATGCGTCACCACATACATAATGATCAACATTACCCACCGATCACGTTTGGCTCCGTTCGGGACTGTGCTGGCCATCACAGTGTATGCTTTCGGGCTATACCGTGTGGTTTGGTGCTTTGGCCTTGGGGCGCTCTCCTAGGGTTGCCACCTCATCCCTATAAAACTGAACACCTATTAATTACACAGGTTCTGAGGCTAATTTAATGCAAATAAGACACCACTTTAGTTTAATTAAAGCCTTAATCTGCCACAGTGTAATTAATAGGTGTTCAGTTTTAAAGGGATGAGGTGGTAACCAATTGAACAAACACTAGTGTTGAGCGGAATACGCCATATTCGATTTCGCGATACATCACGAATATATAGAAGAATATTCGAGAAATATTCGCTAAAATCGAATATTCGTGATATTTTGTCCAAATAACAATATTGCGAAATTTCGCCAATGCGAAATTGATTGCGAAATTCTCGTCGACACGCGAAAACGGAGATCATTTCCTGGATTATAAACTAATAGGCACTAAACACTAACTCTACTTACACAAACTTATATGACTAAACTAAAGCTAATTTTTTTTTTATACACAAAACACAGAAGGGCAGAGAAAGTATTCGCGAATATTCGTATTACGAATATTGGCATTGCGAATATTCGGCAACATAAAAGGATCGCCTCAGCTACTCGGCCCAGGGTCTCTAATCATACCAGCAATGCTTTTAGACGTCGATGGAGATCACTAGGATGTGATCTGTTTTAAAAATAAATTTGAAAAAATACGAATATTCGCCATAGAGAATATTCACCGAGATATTCGATTTATTCGCGAATACTCGAATATGCAATATTCGTTACGAATATTCGCAATGCGAATATTCGTGAGCAACACTAACAAACACGTACATACATAGTACATTTTTCAGTGTCAAAAACGTATTACATTGTGAAACTTATGTTTCATTTAAAAAAAAAAAAATACATTCCCTCTTTCTTTTAGGCCTCGTACACACGATGAGATATGTCCGCTCAAACTTGTCCGACGGACAGTTTAGAGCGGACATGTCTCATCGGATTTCGGTCCGATGGCGTGTACACACCATCGGATCAAAATCCCCGCCGGCAGACAGCGTGGTGACGCGGCGGTGACGTTGACGCCGCCACGTCACCGCTACGTCACGCACCAGGAAGTAAACAGTTCCGCGCGCATGCGTCGGATCCATTCACAGGATACGACGCATGTGCGGGAAGATATGTCCGCTGGTTTCCCGTACTAACCAGCGGACATATCCGACGGACAGGTTTGTGGCGGACAAACCTGTCCGATAGCCCGTACACACGATCGGAGATGTCTGCTGAAACGGTCCATCGGACCGTTTTTAGCGGACAAATTCGATCGTGTGTACGCGGCCTTAGAGTTTATTAGGATGAAACACATTTATATTTCTTTTAACATGGTCATTTTGTGTTTTGGCAAAAACATTTTCAGTATGTTGATTACACATGTTGGCGTGGACTATGAAACCATGCAAGTGCATATGCATTTTTTGTCTATATATACTTTTTTCTCTGTTATGAGGGTGTATGCCTATGGTTTTCCATTCAGGATTTCCCTGTGTTCATTGCGTGGCGTTTGATTGCATGCGGCTGTAACCAGGGCTGGACTGGGACAAAAATTTGGCCCTGGACCTCATTCAGACTGGCCCACTTTGACAGGTCTCTCCCACGGCGGCAGGACAACTCCCGCACCCCCCCAGCCACCCAAGCCCCCTCTTCCCCTTCACTAGCCACTAGCCATAGAACGGCTGGTACTGGTACTCTCTAGGCAGTACCAGTGGGGAAGCTAGACATTATTTCACCCAAAGAATCAGTTTGGTGCCCCCACCTTATGGGACAAGATTAGGCAGAAGTGAGAAACTCCCAGGCCATAGCCATTGAGTCAGCTGTCTGTCCCCTCCCCCATGCTCCTCTGTCGTCCCCCCTGCTCCTCTGGTCCTCCCCCTGCTTCTTTGTTCCCCTCAGGTGAGCGCTGCGGGGAGGGAAAGGAGGTGAGCGCTGCGGGAAGGGAGAGACAGAGGAGCGGAGGGGGGCGGCGGTCCGCTGTCACTGAAGCCGGCCCACTGAGCCATCGGCCCACCGGGAAACTCCCTGTAGTCCCAATGGCCAGTCCATCCCTGGCTGTAACACATGGGATACTTTAGCTACAACCTTATGTGCGGTATATGGTTTGATAGAAAATAACATAGCATTATAGGGTTAACTGACGGAGAAGACTGAATCATGCTTCCCACATACCATTAGCCATTTAACCCTTTACATTTTTGGAAACTGACAGCACTCCACCACATTTTATTCAGTGGAGCTCTTACTATTTGGACCTGCGTCCTGAATTGGAAGGAATGCCCAAAGGCTTAATCTGCCTTTCAATGGTAGCTGTAGCTTACTCACTACGCTATTTATCATTCACTACCCATCATGGGGTCATAGGCATCATGTTACTGTAGGAAACAAACATGCATAGAGGAATAGACACAACCAAAAACACCACATTGATTCACCAAGTAGCTTTATTTTATGCTTCAAATTAACATTGTCCCAAAAGTCATTCAATTTGTTTGGATGTTATTGGCCACGGCCTGGGTCATTGGTTTTAAATCATAAAATTATCATATCAACTTATTTAACCACTTAAGACCCGGACCAATACGCTGGCAAATGACCCAAGGGGTTTTTGCGATTCGGCACTGCGTCGCTTTAACAGACAATTGCGCGGTCGTGCGACGTGGCTCCCAAACAAAATTTGCGTCCTTTTTTTCCCACAAATAGAGCTTTCTTTTGGTGGTATTTGATCGCCTCTGCGATTTTTATTTTTTGCGCTATAAACAAAAATAGAGCGACAATTTAAAAAAAAATGCAATATTTTTTACTTTTTGCTATAATAAATATCCCCCAAAAATATATAAAAAAACATTTTTTTTCCTCAGTTTAGGCCGATACGTATTCTTCTACATATTTTTGGTAAAAAAAATCGCAATAAGCGTTTATCGGTTGGTTTTCGCAAAATTTATAGCGTTTACAAAATAAGGGATAGTTTTATTGCATTTTTATTAATTATTTTTCTTTTTACTACTAATAGCGGCGATCAGCGATTTTTTTCGTGACTGCGACAATATGGCGGACACTTCGGACAATTTTGACACATTTTTGGGACAATTGTCATTTTCACAGCAAAAAATGCATTTAAATTGCATTGTTTACTGTGGAAATGACAGCTGCAGTTTGGGAGTTAACCACAGGTGGCGCTGTAGGGAATGTGTACCTAATGTGTGTGTTTACTACTGTAGGGGGGTGTGGCTGTAGGTGTGACGTCATCGATCGCGTCCCCCTATTACAGGGATGACGCGATCGATGCTCCGGCCACAGAGAAGCACGGGGAAGCCGTGTGTACACACGGCTCTCCCCGTTCTTCTGCTCCAGGGACGGATCGCCGCACTGCAGCGGCGATCGGGTCCGCGAATCCCGCGGTCCCGGTCCTGGAGCTTCGGACTTCGGACCGGGTCGCGGGCCCGCGACCCACGGCTGGGTACTAAAACCCAACGGCTGGGTACTAAAACCAACGTATATATACGTTGATGTGCCCAGCCGTGCCATTCTGCCGATGTAAATCTGCAGGAGGCGGTCCTTAAGTGGTTAATGTATATCAACCAGAGCTTTTTTTCTCAGAAAATAGGTGCAGGAACTCAACCATGACCCCGTTCAGATTTCACAAACAGTAGAAGGGTCTTAAAGGGGCATTAAAGCGGAGTTCCACCCTTAAAATCACTTTTTTTCATTACATCCAGCATACTGGCGTCAGCGTCAGCGCCAGTATGCTTTTTTTTTTTTTTTTTTTTTTTTTAATGCTCGTACTTACTGTATATCACAACATTGAATTCCAGGCGCACCGCGGAGTGTCGCCGCTATAAGGCGTCACGCCTTCCGGAAACAGCCGATTAGCATTCGGCTTTTACTCGGCGCCTGCGCATAGACCCAGGAGCTAACTGCGCAGGCGCCGAAAATAGCCGGTCCTAGTTCGGGTTTTTTCGGAGGGCGTGACGCGGATATATACGGCGCCTGCGCAGTCAGCTCCTGGGTCTGTGCGCAGGCGCCGAGTAAAAGCCGAATGCTAATCTGTTTCTGGAAGCGTGACGCCTTATAGCGGCGACACTCCGCGGTGCGCCTGGAATTCAATGTTGTGATATACAGTAAGTACGAGCATTAAAAAAAAAAAAAAAAAAAAAGCATACTGGCGCTGACGCCAGTATGCTGGATGTAATGAAAAAAGTGATTTTAAGGGTGGAACTCCGCTTTAAATACCAGGATTGCATTACATACAGAGTGCAGAGTTTAGGGGGTTACACAGAGCCGTCACGTGTAAACACAGAAACCAGACTTCTGTGTTTACAAGTGATTGTGGTGAGCAGGCACCAAAGGGTCTGAGCCAGAGGTGGTGGAACTGAGTTCCCCCAAGTTCCCCCTGAAAAAAAGCCCTGATATCAACCAATTCAAACCAAATTTCTCAACAAAATACCAAATTCAACCCAGCCACTTAGACTCGAGCTGATACTGTATTTTAAACCATTTTAACTTAAACCTTCCCTTCGGATACTCCCGAAGGGAGCCACCACATGAACAGGGAGGGGGGGGGGGTTTGGGCGGGGAGTCCTCCTGCAATGTTCAGGGTAGAACGGTACTGAGCCAGATTCTGGTGACCCTTAAATGGGCTGGTTCCTGCTTCTGGAAAATTCTCCCAGAACCACCTGATCCCATTAGCCAATCCCTGCTGACCCAAAAATCCTCCAGAGCCTTCCCAAGACACCTGACCCAAACGACCAATCCTGACAGCTCACCTTTCTGCTTACCTCAGATAACCTCTTGAACTAATACCCCCGATCCCACCTGACATTCTGCAACCAATCCTGTCCTACCAATATACCCGAGCGAAAACCAGCCCTAATGCCATGATCCCATGAGGAAAGGGGAGCCTAAATGGCTTTCCCTTTCAGACCCCATTCATTTACTTTTTCCTTTTCATTGGAGTTTCCAAATCTCAACACAGGGGTCATTCACACTAATAATAAGGGCAGGTTCCATTCTCAGCCATTTACACTGCGCGAATGCAATCCCGGGATCCAGTCCGTTTGTCTGTTTATTCGATCTATTAACCATTCAGCTCCCCTCCTAAAAACTATTAAACTAGACCAGGACACATTCATATAAATCAATCAATTGGAATTTGCCTTTTTGGCAACAGTTTATTGTTTATGTTTTACTTTACCCTGTTTATGTTTTGTAACAGCATCTAAATTTAGACATAAGGCTGCATTCACACCTAGGCGACACGATACGCCGCGTACGCGGCTTATCTTGCCGCCTGTAGATTAAACTTTTTTTTTTTCTTCTTTCTTTAACATTGCGGTCTATGAGGGAACGCCAGTGTCGCCTGAAAAAAAGGGTCCGGGACTTTTTTTCAGGCGACAGGCGTTGAGATGTGAACCATCTCCATAGACCGCCATGTTATTTCACATCTCGAGCGACAAGAGCGTCGGGCGACCGGCGTTTTGTCGCTCAGATGTGAATGGAGCCTAAGGCTCCATTCACATCTAGGCGTACGCTGTAGCGGCGTATTGCGGCGACAAATCAATAGGCGTTTTGTCCCCGCGATTTGCGGCGACAAAACGCCTATTGATTTTTTGCAGAAGAGGTGAATTAACATTGCCGGCTATGCCCGTACGCCCGATACGCCTGAAAAAAAGGGTCCGGGACTTGTTTGAGCTTCAGGCGTATGGGCGTTTGGGCGTTCGGCGTGGAGATGTGAACCATCTCCATAGCCGACAATGTTAATTCGCCCCTCCAGCGTATCTAGGGCTGCTTCAGCGTTGGGCGTAAGGCGACAAAACGCCTAGATGTGAATGCAGCCTTAGGCTGCATTCACATCTAGGCGTCGGCGGCAGCAGGCGTATTCGGGCGACATGCAATAGGCGTTTTGTCCCCGCGATTTGTGACGACAAAACGCCTATTGCTTTTTTGCTGGAGGGCAGAATTTACACTGTCGGCTATGGCCGAACGCCCGATACGCCTGAAAAAAAGGGTCCGGGACTTGTTTCAGGCTTCACGCTTCAGGCGTATCGGAGTTCGGCGTAGAGATGTGAACCATCTCCATAGCCGGCAATGTAAATTCCCCCCTCCAGCGTATGTCAGGCTGCTTCAGCGTCGGGCTTCAGGCGACAAAACGCCTAGGTGTGAATGGAGCCTTAGGGTTCTTTGTGCACTTTTGTTTACACTTATATGTTTATGACACATATTAAGATCAACAAGGATTACAATATATTAGGGCTGTGCAAATTAACTTTTAATTAATGGATTAATCTTTAATTTTTTTTGATCGATCAAAATCTTTTTGATCGATTTAAAAGTCTTTTGATTGGTACTCACCTCTCCGCCGGCTTCTGGGCCTTCAGAGAGTTCCGTCGGAGATCCGGTAACGTCACTGACACCGGCGGGGCTTGCCGTATCCATCTGAAGGGCTCCTTTGCTGTGCTTTCATATCTGCATGCCGGCGGGACCTTACTATCTGCCACACGCAAGGGCTGTTACACTTCCCTCTATCACTTCCCTCTATCAACCTGGGATTCTATAACCATCAACTGGGAGTTGTGATAGTTCCCTTCATGGGACATCTACATGCCGACGGACTGATGTTAAGCCCTCCTCATCTGGATTCAGCAGTGGTATCGTTGTACACATTGTTATACCAGTATCATACTTGGCTACATGTTTTTATGACTGCTTTTGCTCCCGTTTGGTATTACTCGCACCATTTTTACAGTTTATGTAGCTACATCGATTTTATCTCCAGTGCAATATTTATTTTGTTACCTACTTGAAGACTATAAAAGTTTTAATGCTATTCCCATCGAGCGCTGCCTTTGTGTGTTTTTTGTATCCTGCTATCCATTTCTCCAGTGGTTGGAGCTGCACTGGGAATCAGCCTGCAAGGAGATCAGCTAAAAGTAGTTGGATCTGTATGTGCGTTATAATTAATCGAAATTAGTCGATTATTCGATAAAAATAAAAAAAACTATTAATCTAACACAATTTTTTTTATCAGCAACAGCCCTAATATATATATATATATACAAAAATTACAATAAAAATAAAAAACAATTACAAACACATTTAATATTAAATAACCTTTATAATTTAAACACGATAAACCAACAACCTGACACGTTACCATAGGGCATGGGTCTTCAAACTACGGCCCTCCAGTTGTTCAGGAACTACAATTCCCATCATGCCCTTGTCATGTCTGTGAATGTCAGAGGTTTACAATGTCTCATGGGACGTGTAGTTCTGTAACAGCTGGAGGGCCGTAGTTTGAGGATCCCTGCCATAGGGTATCAATTAAACAAATATTATGATATGTTCACACACTTCATTTTTTATTTAATTTATGTCATCAATTTTTTATATCATTATCAGTTTATTTTTATGTAGGTTTTTATTTATAATACCTTACATATATATATTTTTCTGTTTGCTATGCACTCCGGCTATGCATAAGCACTGTATGATAGTGTGAAACGCGTCAGTTTTTTCATCTGATTTTTTGCTGTGACATGTTTGTTTTGTGACCAGTTTTATTAAAAAGGAACAACATTGTTTTTGGAGTGCGGCCGTCCTAGTTTTTTTCTACAAATCTTGCATATCATTGCAGCGCCGGCACCCAAGTGTTTGGATTCAGTCATCTAGTTCTCTGGGACTTTGGAGCGGTTAAACTCTTTTTCTCACAACACTGTACACAAATGACATTTTTATCATTTTTTTTAAGACAAATAAGGCTTTTTTTTGGTTGATATTTCATCACCATTGTTTTTTTTTTTTATTATTATTATATAAACAAAACAAAAAAAATTACATTTTGGAAAAAAAATATTTTTTAAAAAACGTATCCAATAAAAAATAAAAAAAATCTATTTTTTTATATATATTTGGGCCAAAATGTACTAAAAAAAAAAAAAAAAAAAAATGTACTCTGCTGCATGACTTTGATAAAAAAAAATCCCAATAAGTGTATGTTGATTGGTTTATGTGAAAGTTATAGTGTCTACAAACTATGGGATATACTGTATACTGGAATTTACGCAGGTATGACACTATACTGTAATGGTGATGATCAGTGACTGTGATAGTGTGACAGTCAATCTGGTGCTAACTGGCACTGGATGGGAGGGACACTAACTGACTAACTGCTACTGACATCACTAGTGACACTAATACAGCGATCAGTGATAATACTATACACTGTCACTGTACTAATGACACTGGCCAGGAAGGGGTTAACATCAAGTGGCAATCAAAGGGTTAACTATGTGTATTGTGTGTGATATGTGCTGCTTTTACTAAGAGATTTTTCTATTTTTATTTCTTGTTTTGGATGGATTGAAGAGGGATTAGAATCACTCTCTAATTAGGCAACTTATATGTAACACTGTACATATGTAGGGGTGTCTTTTCTTCCCTTCTTCCTCCATCCCCCTCTCTTTCTTTCTTTCTTTCTATCTTTCTCTCTTTCTCTCTCTCTTTCTCTCTTTCTTTCTTTCTCTCTCTCTCTCTTTCTTTCTTTCGCTCTCTCTTTCTTTCTTTCTTTCTCTCTCTCTCTCTTTCTTTCTTTCTCTCTCTCTTTCTTTCTTTCTTTCTTTCTTTCTCTCTCTCTTTCTTTCTTTCTCTCTCTTTCTTTCTTTCTTTCTTTCTTTCTTTCTTTCCCTCTTTCTTTCTTTCGTTCCCTCTTTCTTTCTTTGCTTCTTTCTTTCCCTTTTTTTTTTTCTTTCCCTCTTTTTTTTTTCTTTCTTTCCCTCTTTTTTTTTCTTTCTTTCCCTCCTTTTTTTTTTTCTTTCTTTCCCTCTTTTTTTTTTCTTTCTTCCCTCTTTTTTTTTTCTTTCTTCCCACTTTCCCTCTTTTCTTCTTCCCCTCTGTCTTTCTCCTCTCTTTCTTTACATCTTTCCCTCTGTCTTTCTCTCTCTCTTTCTTTCTTTCTCTCTCTCTCTCTTTCTTTCTTTTGTTCCCTCTTTCTTTCTTTGTTTCTTTCTTTCCCTTTTTTTTTCTTTCTTTCCCTCCTTTTTTTTTCTTTCTTTCCCTCTTTTTTTTTTCTTTCTTCCCTCTTTTTTTTTCTTTCTTCCCTCTTTTTTTTTCTTTCTTCCCTCTTTCCCTCTTTTCTTCCTCCCCTCTTTCCCTCTTTTCTTCCTCCCCTCTTTCCCTCTTTTCTTCCTCCCCTCTGTCTTTCTCCTCTCTTTCTTTACATCTTTCCCTCTGTCTTTCTCTCTTTCTTTCTTGCTGAGGAGCCTCCATAGTTATAGAGACTGTAACAGGAGGAGCCCCGGATCACACCCTTTTTTGGGGGGGGGGGTTCCTAAAACCTCAGGTGTAGTGTACAGGAAGAAGTCATGAATTTTGGAATGGAGATCTTACTGTTGAAATTCCAGAGCTGACCCCGCCCCTGACTCCTCCTATTACTAAAAATAAATACTAGAGGGTGGACTTGACCTTTAAGAATGCGAAGCACGTGTGTGAAAGAAATGAGAGATATCAGATGACGTTCTCTGTCAGTCCCCCGTCCAGCCTGATCCAGGGCCGAGGAGTGCAAGCTCCGCAGGCCAGCCATTGGACACAAACCCAATACACTCAGAGAGAGATAATAAACGCCCCCCAGAGGGTGAAGAATATGAAATTCTCTGATCTCCAGGCAACCCCCTCCGGGGAGATGACAAAACACAAACACGAGCCGCGTCCACAGAGCGCCATTTATCTGGAACACGTAATTACTGGTTCACAGTCACCTTCCATTACATGACGGCAAAGCAGAGATCTTAAAGGGAAATCTTCATGGAAATTGTAACTTTTATTTTTCAGATAACAAAAGTTTGTAAAAAGTGTCATGAGCCACGAGGAATGAGCTTGTCGGACCTCAATGCTGCCATTGTCTGAAGTTACAGGGATGGTGGGAACCCCTCATAATGGGCACAGTGGGGGTACAGACCCGGGAACTCAGCACAGGGATGGTGGGAACCCCTCATAATGGGCACAGCGGGTGTACAGACCTGGGAACTCAGCACAGGGATGGTGGGAACCCCTCATAATGGGCACAGCGGGTGTACAGACCCGGGAACTCAGCACAGGGATGGTGGGAACCCCTCATAATGGGCACAGCGGGTGTACAGACCTGGGAACTCAGCACAGGGATGGTGGGAACCCCTCATAATGGGCACAGCGGGTGTACAGACCTGGGAACTCAGCACAGGGATGGTGGGAACCCCTCATAATGGGCACAGCAGGTGTACAGACCCAGGAACTCACCACATTATGGCCACTAGATGGAGCTGACTGTCATAGGAAATAAGTGTGCTCTTCCACTCCATCTAGTGGTCATAACGTGGTATTTTCCGCATTCACAGATCCTCAAGAATATAGCCTGAGAACATTTGATTGTTCCCCATTTTCAAAAACAAATTAACATGGAGTTATGCTGTACAAACACCTATGCAAATGTATATATATATATATATGTTAATTTGTATATACAGTATATATATATATTTTTTTAACCACTTCCATACTTACACACCTTCCCGCTCAGACCAATTTTTTTAGCTTTCAGCGCTGTTGCACTTTGAATGACAATTGCGCGGTCGTGCTACACTGTACCCAAACTACATTTTTATCATTTTTTCCCCACAAATAGAGCTTTCTTTTGATGGCATTTGATCACCTCTGCGATTTTTATTTTCTGCTAAAAAAATAAAAAAATTACCGAAATTTGAAATTTTTTGTTTCAGTTACAAAACATTGTAAATAAGTACATTTTCTCCTTCACTGATAAGGCGGCACTGATGAGGTGGCACCAATGAGGTGGCACTGATTGGGTGGCATTGATGGGCACAGATGATGGGCAATAATATGTGGCACCGATGGGCACTGATAGGTGGCACGGATGGACACTGATAGGCGGCATGGATAGGCACTGATAGGTGACACGGATGGGCACTGATAGGCGGCATGGATGGGCACTGATAGGCAACACGGATAGGTACTGATAGGCGACACGGATGGGCACTGATAGGCGACACAGGTGGGCACTGATAGGCTACACGGATGGGCACTGATAGGCGACACGGATGGGCACTGATAGGCGACACAGATGGGCACTGATAGGTGGCATGGATCAGCACTGATAGGCAGCATGGATCGGCACTGATAGGCAGCACAGATGGGCATGGATGGGCACTGATAGGCAGCACGGATGGGCACTGATAGGCGACACGGATGGGCACTGATAGGCGGCATGGATCGGCACTGATAGGCAGCACGGATGGGCACTGATAGGCGACACGGATGGGCACTGATAGGCGGCATGGATCGGCACTGATAGGCAGCACGGATGGGCATGGATGGGCACTGATAAGTGGCACTAATGTACTGTAATGTGTTGTACTAATGGATGCCAATCAGTGCCAATCAATAATGCCTGCCAATCAGTGATGCCCATTGTGGGCACTGATTGGCATCCATTATTAATTTCTGATTGTCATCCCTGGTGGTCTAGGGTGGCATACCTTGTTGTGGGCATCCCTGGTGGTCCAGTGTGGGCATCCTCAGGGGGGCTGCGCTGATAATCGATCAGCACAAACCCCCAGTGTCAGAGGAGCAGCCGATTGGCTCTCCTCTACTCGCGTCCAACAGACGCGAGTGAGGAAAAGCCGATCGCCGGCTTTTCCTATTTACATCGTGATCAGCCTGTGATTGGACACGGCTGCTCACGTGGTAAAGAGTCTCCGTCAGATCGGTGTTGCGGGGTGTCAGACTGACACCCCGCAACGACGATCGCCGTGATGCGTTCCCCCGGGGGCGCGCATCAGCTCAATATCCTGAAGACTTCATATGACGTCCAGTCAGGATATCGAAAACCACTTTTTTTGCCGCCGTCATTTTGCTATATGGTGGCGGGAGGCAAGGGGTTAACAAACACACCCCTATGTTATTCAATCATAGTCCTGACAGATACACTCTGTGTGGTGTGCAGTATGTTACAGAGACCTCACCCTAAAATTACATTCATTGTACTTTTTACTGTAAAATGTGATATTAAAAAAATTGAACTACCACCATTTTATTCTCCAGGGTCTCTGCTTTCAGAAAATATATAATATTGGGGGGGGGGGGGGTTCCATAGTCTTCAAACCTACAAGTATTTTTTAAATGTGTGCAAAAGCAAAAATGGCTCTGGAAGCGAAAGGGTTAAAGATCCGACATCTTCCAGCAGCTAAGGGGTTAAATGGCGATCGATTTACCCGGCCGTGCCGTTACCTGGAAGTCTGGAAGATCAGGAAGGATGAAGATCGGTGTGGAAGGCTTGCTGTGCGGTGGATTAGGAAATCCCGTCCTCGCTATCTCCCAGACTTTGCTCCTCCTCTACCTGGCCCTGCTCTCCTGTCCTCCACGTCTCCCCATCCATGGTCACCTTATAGGAACTCCCCCGAGTCCTCAGTCAGGACGGTGACGATCCGGAGAGGTGATCGGGAAGTCAGGCGGCGTCTCGTATTCTGGGAGTCTGGAGACGTTTCTGCCTTGAAAGTGAAACTAGAATGGAGAGTTTCATTTCTCGCCCCTACCCTCAGGCTCTTCTGGCTCCCGGACAATACAAACAAGAACTTGGCCGAGTCTAGATAACTGACAACCCGGTCCAACCGGGTCCCACGAAGTCTGCCGACCGCTTCCACCTACCACGCCTTGAGGTGGTAATAGTGACAAAAAAATACCTCACGCGGCCTTAACCACTTAAGACCCGGACCAATATGCAGGTAAAGGACCCGGACAGTTTTTGCGATTCGGCACTGCGGCGTTTTAACTGACAATTGCGCGGTCGTGCGACGTGGCTCCCAAACAAAATTGGTGTCCTTTTTTTCCCCACAAATAGAGATTTCTTTTGGTGGTATTTGATCACCTCTGCGATTTTTATTTTTTGCGCTATAAACAAAAATAGAGCGACGATTTTGAAAAAAAAAAACAATATTTTTAACTTTTTGCTATAATAAATATCCCCCAAAAATATTTTTTTCCTCAGTTTAGGCCGATACGTATTCTTCTACATATTTTTGGTAAAAAAAAAAAAAAAAATCGCAATAAGCGTTTATCGGTTGGTTTGCACAAAACATTTAGCGTTTACGAAATAGGGGATAGATTTATTGCATTTTTATTACTTTTTTTACTACTAATGGCGGCGATCAGCGATTTTTTTCATGACCGCGACATTATGGCGGACACATCGGACACTTTTGACACATTTTTGGGACCATTGGCATTTTTATAGCGATCAGTGCTATAAAAATGCATTGGATTACTATAAAAATGCCACTGGCAGGGAAGGGGTTAAAACTAGGGGGGGAGGAAGGGGTTAAGTATGTTCCCTGGGTGTGTTCTAACTGTATGGGGGGGTGGGACTGACATGGGGAAATGACAGATCGCTGTTCATACATTGTATGAACATACGATCAGGCATTTCTCCCCCTTGACAGGACTGGGAGCTGTGTGTTTACACACATAGCTCCCGGTCCTCGCTCTGTACCGAGCAATCGTGTGTGCCCGGCAGAGATCGTGCCCGCCGGGCACACGCACGGGAGTCAGGGACGAGCGAGGGGCACACACGCGCCCCTAGTGGCCGCTTTGAGAGCCAACGTAGAGCTACGGCTCTAGCGCAGGGGAGCCGACCTGCCCCCGTAGAACTGCGGCGGCTGGTCGGCAAGTAGTTAAGGCGGTAATAATGACAAAAAAGTAGCTCACACATCCTTAATCACTTAAAGGGGTTGTGAAGGTACAATTTGTTTTCCCTAAATATCTTCCTTTCCCTTAGTGCAGTCCTCCTTCACTTACCTCATCCTTCCATTTTGCTTTTACATGTCCTTATTTCTTCTGAGAAATCCTCACTTCCTGTTCTTCTGTCTGTAACTCCACACAGTAATGCGAGGCTTTCTCCCTGGTGTGGAGTGTCGTGCTAGCCCCCCTCCCTTGGACTACAGGAGAGTGAGGACGCCCACTAACACACAGCTCCTTTCTCTATCTGCAACGGAGAGAGCGTCCTGACTGTTCGCACAAATAGAGCTTTCTTTTGGTGGTATTTATTCACCACTTTGCGATATAAGTAAAAAAAAAAAATGAATTTTTTTTTTTTTTAAAAATACAAAATTTTCTTCTTTCTATTTTAAAAGAAATCCAATTTTAACATAAGTTTAAGCCAAAATGTATTCTGCTACATTTCTTTGGTAAAAAAAATCCTGTTAAGTGTATAATAATTGGTTTATTTAATCATGCAAAGATGTGTGCAGGTGATCATGTACAGATGTGTGCAGGTGATCATGTACAGATGTGCGCAGGTGATCATGTACAGATGTGTGCAGGTGATCATGTACAGATGTGCGCAGGTGATCATGTACAGATGTGCGCAGGTGATCATGTACAGATGTGTGCAGGTGATCATGTACAGATGTGCGCAGGTGATCACGTACAGATGTGCGCAGGTGATCACGTACAGATGTGCGCAGGTGATCACGTACAGATGTGCGCAGGTGATCATGTACAGATGTGCGCAGGTGATCATGTACAGATGTGCGCAGGTGATCATGTACAGATGTGCGCAGGTGATCATGTACAGATGTGCGCAGGTGATCATGTACAGATGTGCGCAGGTGATCATGTACAGATGTGCGCAGGTGATCATGTACAGATGTGCGCAGGTGATCATGTACAGATGTGCGCAGGTGATCACGTACAGATGTGCGCAGGTGATCACGTACAGATGTGCGCAGGTGATCACGTACAGATGTGCGCAGGTGATCACGTACAGATGTGCGCAGGTGATCACGTACAGATGTGCGCAGGTGATCACGTACAGATGTGCGCAGGTGATCATGTACAGATGTGCGCAGGTGATCATGTACAGATGTGCGCAGGTGATCATGTACAGATGTGCGCAGGTGATCATGTACAGATGTGCGCAGGTGATCATGTACAGATGTGCGCAGATGATCATGTACAGATGTGCGCAGATGATCACGGACAGATGTGCGCAGATGATCACAGACAGATGTGCGCAGATGATCACAGACAGATGTGCGCAGATGATCACAGACAGATGTGCGCAGATAATCATGTACAGATGTGCGCAGATAATCATGTACAGATGTGCGCAGATGATCATGTACAGATGTGCGCAGATGATCACAGACAGATGTGCGCAGATAATCATGTACAGATGTAAGCAGATGATTATGTACAGATGTGCACAGGTGATCGGGGACATATGTGTGCCGATGATCATGTACAGATGTGTGATTTTACTGTTACATATGTGGGGGACAGGTGTTTTTACTGTGTAGGGACATGTGTGCGGTGACAGTGTTTTGGGGACACTATTTTGGGGATTTTGTGTGTTTACATTGTGTGGGGACACTAGGCTGGTGATCTGTGTGTAAAAAGCTGTAAAAAACAGCTCATACTCACTGATCACCAGCTGGCTGCAGAGATCCGCTCTCCTCTCCTCACCGACAACTTCTGTGTGAGGAGAGCCAATCGTCTAGCAATCGGCTCACTATTTATATCACACGACGGCTGTGATTGGACACAGCCTTCATGTGATCAGGAGGGCCAATCACAGAGCCCTCCTACCGATCGGAGATGCACCGTGTCCGGGTGACACGAGCGCATCGGGGATCGCGCCTTTTAAATGTGACGTTCCTGAACGTACATATGCAGTGGCCGGGTGGGATGTGGTTAAATTCATATCATTTTTTCCCACACAAATAGAGCTTCCTTTCGGTGGTATTTGATCACCTCTATTTTTTTGTTTTATTTTATAAATGAAAAAAAATTTTTTTTTTTTTTTAAAACTAAAAATAATATATATATATATATATATATATATATATATAATATATATATATATATATATATATATATATATATATATATATATTTATTTTACATTCTGCTTTAAAACGTATCCAATAAAAAATGTAAAACATCAAATTTCTTCATAAATTTAAGCCAAACTGTATTTTTCTACATTTCTTTGGTAAAAAAAATAAAATCTTGCAATCCATGCAGTATGGGCACGTGTTTTAGGAAAGATCTTCATTTGACAAAGAAATTTTGCTTTGTTTTAAGATATTCTCATTTGATCCAATACCACATTTTTGTGGTTCCTGCTTGCCAAAAGCAGGGACTGTTGTAGGGGCAGCAGGAGGCGGTGGAAGTCCCCCTAAGAAGTATACACTGAAGAGTGTCCAGTCTCCTAAGCCCATACATAAGACATCTTTTATTTCATTATTATCACTATAGACCAGGGCTCTGCCATTCAGGTTGTTGTCTCTTATCTTCTGTCGATAAAGTTGTAGGTTCTCCTCCTGGAAACCTAATTTACTCATCTGGAAATAAAAGAAAGAGGTTATGGTTCATAAATAAGGATGAGCCGAACATCACCCCCGCGTTCGCTCCAGAACATGCGAACAAAAATTTGTTCGAACACGCAAACACTGTTAAAGTCTATGGGACACGAACATGAAAAATCAAAAGTTCTAATTTTAGGTTATTGTCGTAAAAAGTGTTTGGGGACCCGGGTCCTGCCCCCATGTATCACTGAAAAAAAAAAGTTTTCAAAACTGCAGTTTTTTCGGGTGCAGTGATTTTAATAATGCTTAAAGTGAAACAATAAAATATTCCTTTAAATTTTGTACCTGGGGGGTGTCTATAGTATGCCTGTAAAGTGGCACATTTTCCCCATGTTTAGTCCCTGCTGCAAAATGACATTTCTGAAGGAAAAAAGTAATTTAAAACTACTCGCGGCTGTAATGAATTGTCGGGTCCCGGAAATACAGATAAAAGTCATTGAAAAAACGGCATTGGGGTTCCCCCCCCCCCACAGTCCATTACCAGTCCCTTTGGAACCCCAAACCTATTTTTTTTAATTGTGTGGGGGTCCCCCCAAAATTCATACCAGGCCCTTCAGGTCTGGTATGGATATTAAGGGGAACCCTGCGCCAATTTTTTTTTAAATGGTGTAGGGTCCCCCCCAAAATTCATACCAGGCCCTTCAGGTCTGGTATGGATATTAAGGGGAACCCTGCGCCAATTTTTATTTTTTTTAAATGGTGTAGGGTCCCCCCCAAAATTCATACCAGACCATTCACGTCTGGTATGGATATTAAGGGGAACCCTGCGCCAATTTTTTTTTTTAAATAGTGTAGGGTCCCCCCCAAAATTCATACCAGACCATTCAGGTCTGGTATGGATATTAAGGGGAACCCTGCGCCAATTTTTTTTTTTTTTAAATGGTGTAGGGTCCCCCCCAAAATTCATACCAGACCATTCGGGTCTGGTATGGATTTTAAGGGTAACCCTGCGCCAAATAAAAAAAAAATGGCGTAGGGGTCCCCCCAAAAATCCACACCAGACCAGTTTTTTTTCGGGAGCAGTGATTTTAATAATTCCTAGTGAAACAATAAAAGTGAAATACTCCTTTAAATTTTTAATACCAGGGTGGTGTCTATAGTATGCCTGTAAAGCGGCGCATTTTTCACGTGTTTAGAACAATCCAGCAGCAAAATGACATCTCTAAAGTCATTTAAAACCGATCGCCGCTATAATGAATTGTCGGGTCCTGACAATACAGATAAGTCTCATTGAAAAGAAAGCCAAACATTTAAAAAAAAAAACGTGGGGGTCCCCTGAAATTCATACCAGGCCCTTCAGGTCTGGTATGGATATTAAGGGGAACCCTAGGTCAATTAATAAAAATGCTGTAGGGTTCCCCCAAAATCCATTCCAGACCATTGAGGTCTAGTATGGATTTTGGGGGGAAGCCTGCACCAATTTAAAAAAAAATGCCGTAGGGGTCCTCCGAAAAATCCATACCAGACCCTTATCCGAGCACGCAACCTGGCAGGCCACAGGAAAAGAGGGGGGAGGTAAGAGACGGGAGAGCCCAATGTTCGAGTCAAACGTAAGTTCGACTCAAACATTGGGTGTTCACCTGTTCGCTGAATAGCGAACAGGTCGAAAATTTTCGAACACCACCGGATTTGTTTAATAAGGCAATTTGTAGAAAGAGTCATTTTTAAAAATCAGCACATAAAAACAGTAATTGGCATGCGAGGATAGTATGACACAGGATACACTTACCTCTTTACAAACTTCATCTACACTCATGTTCAGTAAAGACAACATGGTCAGTCTGTGAGTCTTCTTGGCTTCCCACATGTTCTTACTGCCTCGTAAAAGTTCCATCTGTCTTTTGATGGACTGGTCCAAATTGACAGTGAAGGGCAAAAAGAAGTTGGCATCTGCTACGGTAAAATTTCCATACAAGAGTTTGTGGAAAATCTCTGGGTCTCCATCCAACTCCAGAAGTTGTTTGAGACTTGTTTTTATGGCGTCTAACTCTTCCAAAGACTTCTCAAAAACATCCCAAAGGAACGTTGGAGCGTAGATAGAAGATTCTCCTGTGGCGCCGGTTTGATCCAGGCACCTCTTCTGTTGTCCGTCTTCGATGCACTGTAATATCCAGCTGAGCCGACAGGGCCATTGAGTTGCCAGAAGTACCCATTGTGTTACTTTGCGAGGCCTAATCTTAGTCCTTGGCACTTCTCTGACCATAAGTCTAATTGTTATAGCGAGAGTGTTTACTATCCTTTTGATGTGGACAACGTTGTCTGTGATAGAGTCTTTCACGTTTTCATCAAACAGGTATTTGAAGGCGTCATTTATTAAAGTTTTGGTCTTCGGTCCTTTATCTCCACTAAAGTTGCTCGGTTGTCCTAGTTCTCCAGAGCATCTGATGTTCAAGGGAATGTCCTGGACTCCAAAATCCTTTTTATGGGCACTTCGAGGTCGAAGGAGTTGTTCTTTCTCATTTAATACCTCTAATACACTTTCTGTAACATTTGCTTCTTCTTCTGTTTCTCTTTTCGGCTCACCTGGTCCTTTAATTATCTTTTTTATCAAGAAACACTTTGTTTCGCGGTCCATTTTGGGAATACAAAAAGGCAGAGTTATAATACGGTTTAAGAACTGATAACCATTGTTTGCCATGCCTTTCATCAATCGTGAGCTTTCTACACATTCCACAACGATCTTAGGGTCTACCGCTAGAATAGAGATAAATGGGGCACTGGGGGCGGAGAGTAGAATGTTCATGGCATTTAAGACTCCAACTACTTTTCCTGGCATGCATCTATCCAGGTTTGTGATCTCTAAAACAACTTTAATTTTGTGCCGTTGGAAGATTTCCATGAGTTGGAGGTACTGGGTGATGATCTGAACCTCATGCTTTACATCACTCATGAAGCCCAGGTGGGAACTCACGTCTGTCCGGTTCATCTTTTGCTGCACCGCACCCTTTTGGGTGATAATTATGTTTTTAATGGTCACAACAACTTCTCTTAATATCCCTACGGCAGATATGCCAACGACAGCTGCCCCAACACTTTCAGCGACAGCCAACATATTTCCAATTGGGTCACCTAATGGAAAGCCATATAATATAAACAAAGCACCAACACCAACACCAATCAAGATGACTAAGATGGTAACAGTCCAGAATGGGAGACATAAGAACCTCTTACTAACCCATTCTTGTTTGAGTGGTGCGTCAATCATTTTAGTTTTTCCGCTGACAGCTCGATAGACACTTATAGGAATCAGTCCAAAGTGGTTCTCAATACCGTCACAGAGGGTGGTAACAAGACCAGCCCAGAGCTGGTCACTGCCTGCGTATTCCCACGCACTGAAACGGATGAAGATGAAATGTACGTTCTCTCGTTCTTTGTGCTTTTCTGTTATCACGGGATGGTAAAATATCATAAGGAAGATGAGCTTGATGAGATTCTTTCCTGTGCATGTTCTTATTCTCTGCCCGGTCCTTGCAACTTCCTCCTGTTCTTTCTTCGATGATTCCAAACATAGATATGCTGCAAACCAAACCGTGAGAATGAAGTATAAGTAAATAGAGCTGAATATGTACCGGTATTTAGGTTGGGACAAGGTGGGGCAGGTGGGACTGGCCCAGGCGCAGTGTTTTTTATGTGAGTGGTATGCACTGCCCCCTATCGACATTTGCTGGTGCCGGGAGGTGAGCAGCCCACGGAGGAGATAGGGGGTGGTGTGTGTGTACAGTGCAATGCAATCTACAGTAAGTAAGTGATCTGGTCTCCTGTACTGTATAGAGCAGCGCTCTTCTGACAGGAGGTGAGAGCACAACACAGCACACCTCCTCCAGCCTCCAGGCTGCTTTCTCCTCTTCCTGGCTGTGAGTACAGGTGGGGGAAGGAGTTCAGCCTGCGGACAGCCATGGGGGCAGAACTGAAATCAGGGTGGGCACAACAACCCACCCCAGCACCCCCTAAATTTGGGCCCTCTGTGTCTCTCACCTAGCAGCTGAAAGCTGGAGGAAGAAAGAGTGGGAAAAAACAGCTTTGAGTTGACGCTGCATGAGAGACGCTGTCATTCTTCATTCTCTGCTCCACCGATTCTCCTGCCCCCGGGCCCCCTGTGTTCACGGGCCCCCTACAGGAGTGCTAGTTGCCCCCCCCCCCTATCGGTGGCCCTGTGCAAGGGTATCTCTATAGGATACTGCAGGAGAAAGGGGACTAAAACAGGGAACCTGGCATAGGCGTGCACAAGGGGTGCGCCAGGTGTGCCTGGGCACACCCTATTCCTGGGGTTAGCAACCTGTCAATGATGGGCAGGTGACTGGTAAACCACACTCCTTCCTTGCTGAGCCTCAGAACCTGGACAAGAGGGGTGGTGGGGGTGTAATCTAGTGGAAACAATCTGTATTTTCCTCTTGCAGCAGCTGAAAGTAGGCTTCTCCTCCTCTCCCTTTTGTCAACATTCAGCTGCCACAGGAAGAAAATACAGGGGATCGGTACCAATATATTCCACCCCTGCCACCCCTCCTTTCCCTGCTCCTCTTCCTCCTGTTGCATTGGTCCCCCTTCCTCCCATTTTTCCAGGATGGAGAGCGTGGAAGAGGCAGGTAAATATGTCAAACGCATATGTGTTTGAGCTTTGGGGTGCACACTCTAATGCACATCTATGGAACCTGGGCTGTGGTCATAGCACCAGCTTAACCTAGAATATAGTCAAGGATTAAAGAAATCAGCTGCTGAATTCTGAGGTTTAAAGATCAGCAAAAATAAATTAAAAAGTACATAAAGTACAGTATATATTATTATTATTATAATTTTATATTATTATAAAGTTGTTAGTTCTCCTTTGCACAATTTCTCTATAACCCTCCCTGATACAAACCTCTTTAAACTGTGGCTTTTTTTTTGCAAATTACAAACCTCCAACGTCTTATCAGTTTTCAGCTGAGGAGACACACTGGGACTTTTTGGGCTCAGTGTCATGCTTACCCCTAATGCAGGTGGTCAGACACTATAGCTGGCTTCTGTGTTCTTCACTTATAACAGCACCCTTCCCATAAGTTAAACCCTGCCTCCAAAACTTGTACACAATGCTATAGTGCCTTGCCACCAAAGTGGGGCAGGTGCAAATTGGTACTTGCGGTTGGCAGACAGGCAGAGTGGTTCAATGGCAGTCCAAGTACAAGGTAGGCAAGGTTCAGAATAGTCTGGGTCAATCTGTAGTCAAAAGGCAGGCAGAGACACAGAGAGCTTGCAGCGTGTGTTACAAATGCAATATCACAAGCATGAGACTGCAGGCTTGGCTGGCTTAAATCAGGTTTGGTCTCCACCCAGAGACTGACCACATCAATCACCTTGCAGGTGGACAGATAAACAAGGAAAATGCCAAAGCCAAAGCCAAGATGCTGGAATGAGGGGCAGGAGCATTAGACACTCTTGACACTCAGGAAGACTGTATTGGGCACACAAGGTAATATCAGAGTGCTGACCAAGGTGGCCTGAATTCCTGATAGAAATAAATCTACTCACTGGGGGGAGAAGCACAGGAAATCTGAGACTAGGGACAGTATGGAATACAATCCGATGCATCTGAATTCAGTGGATCAGGGTAATGACACAACACTGGATCTGTGTTATTTTTAAATCACACTGAAATACCATGTTTCCTCATCAATATATATAATGGGGCCCCCTTCCCACCCTCGGGTCCCATAGCAGTCATATGGCCATAGTTACGTCAATGCTTATAGTGCTTCTGGGATATGGTTCAATTTACTTTTACTTATTGCCTGGAGTTGCCCATTCAGTTCACACAGAACCACCCACATTTTATTAGTCCCCATTGTAACAGGCCCTTTGTAGTCCTCCATAACGGGACAACTGAGAGATGTACATGGGGCCTTTCTGAATAAAATAGGTTGAATACAACATGTTCCTAAATTGTTCTGATACTTACATTCAATCTTGTTGAGTAGAAGGTCCTTGCGTCTACCCCATGGAGCATAAAATCCCACTGTCACCGGAGAAACCACATAGTATATTGCCTTGGCCAGAGAATAGCAGTAGACATCATCCTTGGTTTTAAATCCTTCAAAAACACAATAAATAAGTATAAGGAATGGAAGGTGGCAATCAGGGAGACAGAAAGGTAAAGATATCCCAATAAGAACATTATACATGACTTACTGGGACACACCATATCTTCACCTAGTAATGTCCCGCTTCATCAGAGATCCTCATACCTGTGGAAACCAGCAAACCTTTCTGTTATTATTATGACCGGACAATTATATCAAGACCAAAGTTCATGGCAAGAAGCATAGTACTCTTCTATCTCCTCCATCCTCTAACATTCTCCCATTCCCATTTTCTGTCCCTCTGCCGTCTGTATGGTAGGTATTAGGTGGGCACAGGGATCGACTGGCCATTGGGACTACAGGGAGTTTCCCGGTGGGCCGATGGCTCAGTGGGCCGGCTTCAGTGACAGAGGACTGCCGCCCCCTTAGCTTCTCTGTCTCTCCCATACCGCAGCACTCATCTCCTCTCCCTCCCCGCAGCGCTCACCTGGGGGGAACAAAGAAGCAGGTGGAGGACCAGAGGAGCAGGGGGGTGACAGAGGAGCATGGGGGAGGGGACAGACAGCTGACTCAACAGCTATGGCCTGGGAGTTTCTCGCTTCTGCTTAATCTTGTCCCATAAGGGAGGGGGGGGGGGGCACCGAACTGATTCTTTGCCCCGGGTGAAATAATGTCTAAATGGTGCTGCCTATAAGAGTACCAGTACCAGCCATTCTACTCTAATAAAGTATAATAGCTAGTGGCTACTGAAGGGGGAGAGGGGGCTTGGGTGGCCGGAGGGGAGAGGGTGCAGGAGTTGTCAGGCCGCCATGGGAGAGACCTGTCAAAGTGGGCCAGTCTGGATGAAGTCCATGGCCAAATTTTTGTCCCAGTCCAGCCCTGGGTGGGCAGGCAGGGACCAGTAAAACCACAGCTCAACAGTCTTCTTCTATGTACCCACTTATATGCACACCTGGGTTTGTCTTTTTCTTACAAACGGGATACTTAGTATATATTTTTTTAATTTTAAGTCCTTAAAAAAAAAAAGTACACAAAAACAAAAAAGAACATTCTAGCATTCTCTGGATTTGTTACATTTTATCTCATGTAAAAAATACATATGGTATGTGTGTTGCTCCTCATCGCCAACTAGTGGCGATAATATGGTATTTTTCTACTACCCATAAAAAAAAAAAAAAAAACTTTCAACATGGAAAATAAAACATTTATTTTTGTCCACTGTGCACAGAAAATGGAGATTTGCTGGGTGGATGGCTTTTTTTTTTTGTAACGTATGTATGGTACTTCACCACAAAACAAATCAAATAAAAGTAGCAAAAAAATTATAAAAAAAGTAATACACGTAACAAATGCAACTTTCTTAGTTTCACAGCACGCCATCTAGTGGTACAACTGCTAAAATACAGCCGGACACAATTTCTATTATTAAAATGCTTCCTCCTATTCGTCGATATTACAATAAAGAGATATAAACGAGCACCATACATGGAGACAGGCGCTTTAAAAATCTAATAGGGCCTGAAAAGCCCCACTTATAAACAAGGGGCCAGATTCTTAAACGAGTTACGTCGGCGTATCTCGAGATACGCCGCGTAACTTCTAGAATGCGCTGGCGTATCTTTTTTCTGTATTCAGAAAACAAGATACGCCGGAATTTTGCTTAGATACGAGCGGCGTAAGTCTCTTACGCCGCCGTATCTTAGTTGCATATTTACGCTGGCCGCTAGGTGGCGCTTCAGTCGATTTCCGCGCCGAATATGCAAATGAGCTACATACGCCGATTCACGAACGTACTTGCGCCCGGTCATCGTATTTTACAGCGTTTGCGTAAGTGTAAAGTTACCCCTGCTATATGAGGCGTAACATTGCGTAGGTGAGGCGTACGCAATGTTAAGTATGGACGTCGGGACAGCGTAGAATTTTCCGTTGTTTGCGTAAATCGTTCGCGAATAGCGCTTTGCGTAAGTTACGTTCACGTCGAAACCAATGAGTATTTGCGGCATAATTTTGAGCATGCGCACTGGGATCCGTCCACGAAGGCGCATGCGCCGTTCGTTAAAAACGTCATTTACGCTGGGTTATGGTTGATTACCATACAACACTCCCACTCCAAGCATAATTTGAATTACCCGGGCTTACGCCGGCCCATTTACGCTACGCCGCCGTAACTTAGGACGCAAGTGCTTTGAGAATACTGCAATTGCGTTCAAAGTTGCGGCGGTGTAGCGTAAATACGATACGCTACGCTCCGCTGCCAGATACGCCGATCTACGAGAATCTGGCCCAAGAGGTGTGGAAAAGCACCATTTGATGGCTATACTTACTTACACTTTTAATTGGGGGAAGCGAAAAAAAAAACACATGGTTGAGCTGCATCTTTACCACCCCCAACCACCCCCCGGGGGCTGTAAAAATGCTGCAGCCGCAATGCTTTGGATCCCACATGTAAAAATGATCCCCCTGCTGTGTGCAGCGGGCAGTACCACCCAATGAAAATAAAAATGGTGCTGTGGGCTAGTGACGGACTCGGAAAAGCACCAACATCCCTGTACAGAACATACATACAGGAAGGTCTGTAGTGGGATTTTAGTGGTGCCATAAACAAGATAGTACCAGAAAAGCTATTATAAAAAAAGTATATGCCTTTTTCATTATTTCGGCTTTTCTTTGGTTGGGTGCGAAATTCAAGTCCCACCCTTGGCGCCCTCTATTGACTTTGTTAGGAGTCTATTTTGTGAGTATACTCTAAGCTACATGTTTTGGTGTTCCACTAATATTACTTGTTGGTGTCCACCCTTTGGCGCTAATTAACCAACATAGATACCATTAATCATATATTGTAACTTGGTCTTGGTGTGCCCTCTGTGGTCACACGGCACCCCTTGTGTCCTCTGCATCATCTCGGTGGCTCTGCACCCCTTGTGTCCTCTGCATCATCTCGGTGGCTCTGCACCCCTTGTGTCCTCTGCATCATCTCGGTGGCTCTGCACCCCTTGTGTCCTCTGCATCATCTGGGTGGCTCTGTACCCCTTGTGTCCTCTGCATCATCTGGGTGGCTCTGCACCCCTTGTGTCCTCTGCATCATCTCGGTGGCTCTGTACCCCATGTGTCCTCTGCAATATCTCGGTGGCTCTGTACCCCTTGTGTCCTCTGCATCATCTCGGTGGCTCTGTACCCCTTGTGTCCTCTGCAATATCTCGGTGGCTCTGCACCCCTTGTGTCCTCTGCATCATCTCGGTAGCTCTGAACCCCATATGTCCTCTGCATCATCTTGGTGGCTCTGCACCCCTTGTGTCCTCTGCATCACCTCGGTGGCTCTGCACCCCTTGTGTCCTCTGCATCATCTCGGTGGCTCTGCACCCCTTGTGTCCTCTGCATCATCTCAGTGGCACTGAACCTCTTGTGTCCTCTGCATCATCTCGGTGGCTCTGAACCCCTTGTGTCCTCTGCATCATCTGGGTGGCTCTGCACCCCTTGTGTCCTCTGCATCATCTCGGTGGCTCTGCACCCCTTGTGTCCTCTGCATCATCTCGGTGGCTCTGCACCCCTTGTGTCCTCTGCATCATCTCGGTGGCTCTGCACCCCTTGTGTCCTCTGCATCATCTCGGTGGCTCTGCACCCCTTGTGTCCTCTGCATCATCTCGGTGGCTCTGCACCCCTTGTGTCCTCTGCGTCATCTCAGTGGCACTGCACCCCTTGTGTCCTCTGCATCATCTCGATGGCTCTGCACCCCTTGTGTCCTCTGCATCATCTCGATGGCTCTGCACCCCTTGTGTCCTCTGCAATATCTCAGTGGCACTGCACCCCATGTGTCCTCTGCATCGTCTCGGTGGCTCTGCACCCCTTGTGTCCTCTGCATCATCTCAGTGGCCCTGAGTTGGCAACACTGGAAGACTGTGTCTGTGTAAGCTATTATGGTTGGACATGGCGAATATAAATATAAACCTCCCTCCTAGATTGTAAGCTCTAATGATCAGACCCTCTGGTTCCTCCTGCATCGAATTGTATTATAATTGTACTGTCTGCCCTCATGTTGTGAAGTGCTGCTGTGCCGAATCGCAAAAAATGGCCTGGTCTTTGGCCAGCCAAATGGTCCGGGGCTGAAGTGGTTAAACAATGTCTGTAAACACTGCAGCTGGCAGCTGGCGAGCCCCACTGCTGTCCAAGTTTAATCGCCCCAGTCTGAGCAGTCACATGTAAATAGAACCTCTGACCGACCCTGAGTGCAGACACGGCCGGATTTGACGTTTCTGAAGAGTTCTGGATGCGGCTAATCACCGGTTTATATGCAGCCAACGGCACAGAATGCTGCTGCGTCCGGAGGTCATGTTCAGCCGCTTTTAAAAGCAGCACATTAATCGCACCCAATATGACTGAAGCCTAACACTATTAATCACACAATCTCATGTATTAGGTGACCGGGTCACTCTACTCACCAGATCCGTATTTCCATGGGAGACCTGTGAGGCCTTTTCAATGTAAGAGGAGCTCATTCCACGCCTGTGTGTCGGTGGAGTATGGTATAATAGGCATACAGTATATATATATATATATAGGCTTCAGTACAACTTACTCTGAAGTTTACATGAGTTTGGCTCGGACTTTACCCCTATAAAGAGATTTAGGAGGCAGAACACACCTACGTATTCCGACGCCATTCGCATTCCTATGTAAGTAAATGATGAACAGGTTATACAATGTATACCTATGTACAATAAGTATAGTTACATAGATCCAACGAGGATAATCCGTTCCAGGAGAATGCTCGCAATCCAAAGTACTCGCATATCAAAGCGAGTTTTCCCATTGAAGTCAATGGAAACGAAAATAATTTGTACCGCATTTCAATTGGATGTAATACCGAATGCGGCCATAGTTGGGGGGGAGGCGCCAGAGAGCGCTGAAAATGGGCGAAAAGGCCAGAGGAGACTTTGGCTCATTTCCTGCGTCCCCTTACCCAGTGCCGATCCTGACCTCCCTGGCGTCCTAAGCTAAATTACATGTCACATTAAAGTTGAGAAGCGGGGAGGGAGGGGCTGTCGAAAATGACATGTCACATTGAAGTTGAGAAGCGGGGGGGGGGGGTCTGTGCTGAAAGATTAAGGTTGAGAAGCGGAGGGCGGGGGGTGTTCTGCCATCTTACATCAATGTGAGAAGGGGGTGCTAACTTCTTACCTCTTCTCCCATGCAGCCAGTGCGTTGAGAAGCGGGGTGAGGGGCCGAAAACGACTTCTCACCAGGCGGGGCCTCTAGTAATTTAGGGGGCCCTCCGCAGCTTTGCGGGGCCCTAAGCGGCTTGCATAGTGAGCCTATAGGGCGAATCTGCCTGTACCTCAGGTCTAATGAGGTACTGCAGGCCAATGTTCAGCTTTTCTCGGCTTCTACCCCCCCATACCTCAGGCCAAATGATGTACTGCAGGCCTATTTTTGGCTCTTCACGGCTTCTACGCCCGCGTACCCCAGGCCAAATGAGGTACTGCAGGCCAATGTTCGGATTTTCTCGGCTCCTGCGCCCCCGTACCTCAGGCCAAATGATGTACTGCAGGCCAATTTTTGGCTTTTCTGGGCTTCTACATCCCCCGTACCACAGGCCAAATGAGGTACTGCAGGCCAATGTTCAGCTTTTCTCGGCTCCTACGCCCCCATACCTTAGCCCAAATGAGGTACTGCAGGCCAATGTTCAGCTTTTCTTGGCTTCTGCGCCCCCGTACCTCAGGCCAAATGAGGTACTGCAGGCCAATGTTCAGCTTTTCTCGGCTCCTACGCCCCCATACCTTAGCCCAAATGAGGTACTGCAGGCCAATGTTCAGCTTTTCTTGGCTTCTGCGCCCTCGTACCTCAGGCCAAATGAGGTACTGCAGGCCAATGTTCGGCTTTTCTCGGCTTCTACGCTCCCCGTACCTCAGGCCAAATGAGGTACTGCAGGCCAATTTTTGGCTTTTCTGGGCTTCTACACCCCCCGTACTTCAGGCCAAATTAGGTACTGCAGGCCAATGTTCAGCTTTTCCCGGCTTCTGCGCCCCCATACCTCAGGTCAAATGAGGAACTGCAGGCCAATGTTCAGCTTTTCTCGGCTCCTAAGCCCCCATACCTTAGCCCAAATGAGGTACTGCAGGCCAATGTTCAGCTTTTCTCGGCTCCTACGCCCCCATACCTCAGGCCAAATGAGGTACTGCAGGCCTATTTTCGGCTCTGCTCGGTTTCTGTGCCCCCGTACCTCAGGCCAAATTAGGTACTGCAGGCCAATGTTCGAGTTTTCTTGGCTCCTAAGCCCCCATACCTCAGGCCAAATGAGGTACTGCAGGCCTATTTTCGGCTCTGCTCGGTTTCTGCGCCCCCGTACCTCAGGCCAAATGAGGTACTGCAGGCCAATGTTCGGCTTTTCTTGGCTTCTACGCCCCCCGTACCTCAGGCCAAATGAGGTACTGCAGGCCAATGTTCGGCTTTTCTCGGTTTCTGCGCCCCCGTACCTCAGACCAAATGATGTACTGCAGGCCAGTGTTTGGGTTTTATCGGCTTCTGCGCCCCCATACCTTAGGCCAAATGAGGTACTGCAGGCCTATTTTCGGCTCTGCTTTGTTTCTGCGCCCCGTACCTCAGGCCAAATGAGGTACTGCAGGCCAGTGTTCGGCTTTTCTCGGCTTCTGCGCCCCCATACCTCAGGCCAAATGAGGTACTGCAGGCCAATGTTCGGCTTTTCTCGGCTTCTGCGCCCTCGTACCTCAGGCCAAATGAGGTACTGCAGGCCAATGTTCGGCTTTTCTCGGCTTCTGCGCCCCCATACCTCAGGCCAAATGAGGTACTGCAGGCCAATGTTCGGCTTTTCTCGGCTTCTGCGCCCCCGTACCTCAGGCCAAATGAGGTACTGCAGGCCTATATAGCTTGAATTATGCTCGTCTTGCGTCAACATTCGCAAACCGAGACAGAATTTAAAAAAAAAGTTGCTGGCAAATCAAAAGCTCTCTTAGGCCGCGTTCAGACGATGAGACATGTCCGTTCAAACATGTCTGACGGACCGTTTCCAGCAGACATGTCTCATCGGATTTTGGTCCGATGGCGTGTACACACCATCGGACGAAAATCCCCTCGGGCTGAGGATGCGGTGATGTGGCGGTGACGTTGATGCCGCCACGTCACCAATCCGGGATGTAAAATACTTCCAGGCATGCGTCGAATCCATTCGGTGCATGCAGGGGATTTCTGTCCGCTGGTTAGGCGTACTAACCAGCGGGAAATGTCCGACAGACAGGTTTGTAGCGGACAAATTTCAAAGCATGCTTTGAAATTTGTCCGCTGGACAAACCTGTTCGCTAGGTCATACACACGATTGCATATGTCCGCTGAAACTGGTCGGCAAAAAGTTAAAGGTATTGGCCCGGATTCACAGATATGGGCACATATTTACGCCGCTGTAGCGCACACATTGTACGCTATGCCGGCGCAGCGCGGAGAGGCATGCACTGAATTCAGCAAGCTATTGCTCCCAACTCTGCGCCGGCGTAGTGTACATTTCGAAGGTGGCGTACGTGGAAGTAGGTGGAAGTGGGCTGGAAGTGGGTGTGATCCATGCTAATGAAGCGTGACCCTATGCAAATGAGGGGCCGCGCGCCAGACAAGTACTTAAAACAAACTGCGCATGCGTCGAGAGGTGGACGTATCCCCGTGCGCATGCGCACAACCACGTTGAAACAACTGCCTAAGATACGCCGGATCACTGTGTACGCTGTGAACTCACGTCGGCCCATATTCACAGATGTCCAACGTACAATACGTAGGCTTGTGTTCCCTGGTCCACACCTTTGCATGGGTTGCATGGGCGCATATTTACGCTACGCCGGGAAAAGGTGAGTTACGTCGGCGTAAGTGCTTTGTGAATCCGGGCCATTGTGTTTTTTTCAAAATTGTCGCTCTTTCTTTGTTTATAGCGCTAAAAATAAAAACCGCAGTGGTGATCAAATACCACCAAATAAAAGCTCTATTTGTGGGGAATAAAGGACGCCAATTTTGTTTGGAAGCCACGTCGCACGACCGTGCAATTGTCAGTTAAAACAACGCAGTGCCGAATCGCAAAAAAATGCTCTGGTCAGGAAGAGGGGTAAATCATTCCGGGGATGAAGTGGTTAAGTATTGCATTTATTATAGAAGCCTACACTATCTGTCCAAAATGAGGGACAACTGAGATGGAAAGGGGGCAGAGGCATTTAATACCAAAAGAGGGACAGCTGGGAGGTATACATACATATCCACATACTAGGTCCAATTTACACAAGGGCCATCCAGCCTACTAGCCAGGGCCGCCATCAAAGGGGTACAGGCAGTACACCTGTAAGGGGCCCAGTGGTCCCCAGGGGCCCGGATGGCACCCCCCTTTTTTTTTTGTCAGCACCCAAAGCCCCCCCGCCCCCTGACCTCTAAGGGGCCCGGTGGTCCCCAGGGCCCTGGATGATTCCGCCTTTTCCTTTTTTAATTTTTTTTTATCAGCACCCAAAGCCCCCCTGACTTCTAAGGGGCCTGGTGGTGACCAGGGCCCCAGATGGCATCCCCCTCCTTTTTTTTTTTTTCGTTTGCACCCAAACCCCTGACCTCTAAAGGGCCTGGTAGTCCCCAGGACCCCAGATGGCATCCCCTTTTCTTTCTTTATTTATTTTTTTGTTCGTCAGCACCAAAGGCCCCCCCAACCTCTTAGGGGCCCGGATGGCACCCCCCTTTTTTTTCGTCAGCACCCAAAGCCCATCCGACCTCTAAGGGGCCCGTGGTCCCCAGGGCCACAGATGGCATCCCCTTTTTTTAATTTACTTAATTATTTATTTTATTTCTTATTTTTCGTCAGCACCCAAAGTATCCCCCCCCCCGACCTCTAAGGGGCCTAGTGGCCCCCAGAGGACATCCAACTTTTTTTTTTGTTCGTCAGTTCGCAGCACCCCCCCGCTTCTCAACTTGCGACTCCTCCCCCCCTTCTCAAATTGCATCACCCCCCCCCCCCCATCACTTGTCTTGCATACACATGGTCACACAAATGTTGTCGGAAACTGCGAACGTCAAGAACGCGGTGACGTACAAGACTACGACGAGCCGAGAAAAATGAAGTTCAATAGCCAGTGCGGCTCTTCTACTTGATTCCTGCATGTGCGTCAGAAAATGTGTCCACCCACTTGGAAATTTCTGGAGTTTTGCTGTCGGAAAATTTGAGAACCAGCTCTGAAATTTTTGTTGTCGGAAATTCCAACAGCGAATGTCCGATGGGGCCCTACACAGGGTCGGAATTTGCCATAAAAAGCTCACATCGGACTTCTGCTGGCGGAAATTCCGCTCTTGTGCAAGGGGCATTAATCTCCTCCCACAGTAGGAGTTGCGTACTGTTCCAGGGAGTCCCATCTCCGGCAGGAGGAGTTAGAAGTAAGTCGTTGGCAGACAGGGGGAAGGAAGCAGCCAAATGGTTTGGAGTTCTGCATGGACCTGGCGAGCATCTGAGAGAGGAGGAATAGCAAGAGGAACTGAAGGGCGGCTTCCTTTCTAGGTTTAGTTCCATTACAGCGAGTGGTCTTCCGTGTGCCACTAAAGGCAAGTATATAAAACAGCTTGTTTAGTAAGTTTACATGAGAACATGTCTTACGCTCTACATCTGATCCACACCAGCCCCCCTCCTGCATACAGGGGGGGGGGTGCAGAAGCATATTGTAGTCTGCTATTCCATGAAATGTATATACTAGGAGAGGAAGGGAGGATACTAGGAATGTCAAGCATGTCAGCTGTTCTATAGCATTAGCAGATCCAGATAGAGACAGCAGTACAGTTTGCATGCCACTAATTTCTCTACTTGTAATAATCACAATGTAACCTTTCCATTCCTAAATGCCCCAATCACAGGGTTGTAGATTAAAAAAATAAAAATGTATCCGTGAAGGGGTTTCAATTTATAAGATAAAGAAAAACATAGTTGCCAACATTTGAAAGTGATTAGAATGGACACCTTAACCACTTAAGACCCGGACCATTATGCAGGTAAAGGACCCGGGCCAGTTTTTGCGATTCGGCACTGCCTCGCTTTAACTGACAAAAGCTCTATTTGTGGGGGAAAAAAAAGGGCGCCAATTTTGTTTGGGAGCCACGTCAGTAAAGCGGCGCAGTGCCGAATCGCAAAAAGTGGCCGGGTTTTTGGCCAGCCAAATGGTCCGGGGCTGAAGTGGTAAATATAGAGTTCCCTGATAGGGCCTGGGGTGGAGCCATGCTCTGAGGAGAGATTACTTAAGCAGACAGGTGAGAGCGGTTGGCCTCTTAAGCAGAACACATGGAGAGGTAAGCTGACAGACACACATTACTGCAGACCCATGACATGTATGTGAGTATTGGGGTGTCTTTTTATGGTGAGGAAAAAATAAGGACCCCAATCATTGCTGTCAGCGGATGCAATGAGGACCCCAATCATTGCTGTCAGCGGATGCAATGAGGACCCCAATCATTGCTGTCAGCGGAGGCAATGAGGACCCCTATCATTGCTGTCAGCGGATGCAATGAGGACCCCAATCATTGCTGTCAGCAGAGGCAATGAGGACCCCAATCATTGCTGTCAGTGGATGCAATGAGGACCCCAATCATTGCTGTCAGTGGATGCAATGAGGACCCCAATCATTGCTGTCAGCGGATGCAATGAGGACCCCAATCATTGCTGTCAGCGGATGCAATGAGGACCCCAATCATTGCTGTCAGCGGATGCAATGAGGACCCCAATCATTGCTGTCAGCGGATGCAATGAGGACCCCAATCATTGCTGTCAGCAGAGGCAATGAGGACCCCAATCATTGCTGTCAGCGGAGGCAATGAGGACCCCTATCATTGCTGTCAGCGGATGCAATGAGGACCCCAATCATTGCTGTCAGCGGATGCAATGAGGACCCCAATCATTGCTGTCAGCGGATGCAATGAGGACCCCAATCATTGCTGTCAGCGGATGCAATGAGGACCCCAATCATTGCTGTCAGCGGATGCAATGAGGACCCCAATCATTGCTGTCAGCGGATGCAATGAGGACCCCAATCATTGCTGTCAGCGGATGCAATGAGGACCCCAATCATTGCTGTCAGCGGATGCAATGAGGACCCCAATCATTGCTGTCAGCGGATGCAATGAGGACCCCAATCATTGCTGTCAGCGGAGGCAATGAGGACCCCAATCATTGCTGTCAGCGGAGGCAATGAGGACCCCAATCATTGCTGTCAGCGGAGGCAATGAGGACCCCAATCATTGCTGTCAGCGGATGCAATGAGGACCCCAATCATTGCTGTCAGCGGAGGCAATGAGGACCCCAATCATTGCTGTCAGCGGATGCAATGAGGACCCCAATCATTGCTGTCAGCGGATGCAATGAGGACCCCAATCATTGCTGTCAGCGGATGGAATGAGGACCCCAATCATTGCTGTCAGCGGATGCAATGAGGACCCCAATCATTGCTGTCAGCGGAGGCAGGGCTATTGGTCCTTCATAATACTTAACCACTTAAGCCCCGGCCATTATGCAGCTAAAGGACCAGGCCCCTTTTTGCGTTTCGGCACTGCGTCGCTTTAACTGACTATTGCGCGGTCGTGTGACGTGGCTCCCAAACAAAAATTGCTTCCCCCACAAATAGAGATTTCTTTTGGTGGTATTTGATCACCTCTGCGTTTTTTTTTTTTTTTTGCTATAAACAAAAATAGAGCGACAATTTTGAAAAAAAATACAATATTTTATACTATTTGCTATAATAAATATCCCCAAAAAGATTTATATATATATATATATATATATATATATATATATATATATATATATATATATATATAAAAAATAAAAATTCTTCTCAGTTTAGGCCGATACGTATTCTTCTACATATTTTTGGTAAAGCGTTTATTCATTGGTTTGCGCAAAATTTATAGTGCCTACAAAATAGGGGAAAGTTGTATTGCGTTTTTTTTTCTAGTAATGGCGGCGATCAGCGATTTTTTAACGTGACTGCGACACATCGGACACTATTTTGGGACCAGTATAATATTTACTGTAAAAATGACACTGGCAGTGAAGGGGTTAACCTGTAGGGGGCGCTGAAGGGATTAAGTGTGCCCTAAGGGCGTGTTCTCACTGTGGGGGGGGCTGAGAGTGTGACATCACTGATCGTCGTTTACCAACACCGACGATCAGTGACAGTCTGACTAGGAAGCACGGGGAAGGTTTGTTTACAATTGTCTCTCCCTGTTCTTCCTCTCTGCGACCCGATCGCGGGACACCGGGGGCGATCGGGTCCGCTGTTCCTGTGGGGACTGTCACGGAGGAGAGGAGTGGGTCGCGAGCGTGCCGCCAGCGCTAAACTCGCAACCCACGTCTATGCTCTCAAAGGGGACGTACATGTACACCCTTGTGTCCAGCCCTGCCAGTTTGTCGTATATCGTCGCGCGGCCGTCCTCAAGTGGTTAATGACATCAACATGCAACCACTGTCTAGATCAGGGGTCTTCAAACTACGGCCCTCCAGTTGTTCAGGAACTACAATTCCCATCATGCCCGTGAATGTCAGTGTTTTACAATGCCTCATGGGATGTGTAGTTCTGCAACAGTTGGAGGGCCGTAGTTTGAGGATCCCTGGTCTAGATTCTCCAAGAGAAGGGGCTTGCGGAGGGGGCCAGTCGCACAGATGGAAGGAATCTGCTAAAGCAAGGAATAAGGAAAATACTACACCTTATTCCTCCACCCCCTAGGACAGTGATGGCGAACCTTGGCAACCCAGATGTTTTGGAACTACATTTCCCATGATGCTCATGCACTCTGCAGTGTAGTTGAGCATCATGGGAAATGTAGTTCCAAAACATCTGGGTTGCCAAGGTTCATCATCACTGGTCTAGACCTAACAAGTAGGGGCCCCACTGCGGGGGTGTTTTGTGTAATTTCTCATTAAGGAAATTTTAAAGATCACTTATTTGACATATTTTAACATATACTACATTACCAAAAGTATTGGGACACCTGCCTCTACCCGCACATGAATTTTAATGGGTTTCCAGCCTTCATCCGTAGGGTTCAATATTGAGTTGGCCCCGCCCTTTGCGGCTATACCAGCTTCACCTTCTGGGAAGGCCGTTCACAAGGTTTAGGAGTGTCTATGGGAATGTTTGACCATTCTTCCAGAAGAGCATTTGTAAAGTTAGGCCCTGATGTGGACAAGGCCTGACTCGCAGCCTGTGCTCTAATTCATCCTAAAGGAGTTCTTTCGAGTTGAGGTCAGGACTCTGTGCAGGACAGTCAAGTCCCTCCACCCCAAACTCGCTCATCCGTGTCTTTATGGACCTTGCTTTGTGCACTGGTCCAAATCATTTGGTGGAGGGGGGGTTATGGTGTGGGGGATGTTTTTCAGGGGTTGGGCTTAACTCATTAGTTCCGGTGAAGGGAAATCTTAAGGCGTCCACGCATCCCTGATCGCCTGGGACAGTCCCGCATTTTGCAGGTCTGTCCCGGGCACATTCATTCCAGGACAATACAGTGTCCCGGAATGAAACCGACACAGACAACTCCCCCGGGTTAATCTGAAGCCCCCCAAAAAGGCCGCCACATCACCGCTTTACTCACTGACTGTCCTGGCCGGGAATGCCTGGAGGAGCACAATCCCCGCCCCCTGCTTGTGATTGGAGAAATCATAAATCCCGCCTCTTGTGTCCAATCACTGTGCTGTGTTTCGTTACACCACAAGCTGATTTTTGGGAAGGGAGGGTGTCCCTGAATGGTAGTTTGGAAATGTGGTCACCCTAGTCGGCATACCAAGACATTTTGGACAATTTCACGCTCCCAACTTTGTGGGAAGAGTTTGGGGACGGCCCCTTCCAGGTCCAACATCAGTCCATAAAGACATAGATGAGCGAGTTTGAAGGAACTTGACTGGCCTGTACAGAGTCCTGACTTTAACCTGACAGAACACCTTTGCGATGAATTAGAGCAGAGACTGCGAGCCAGGCCTTCTCCTCCAACATCACTGCCTGACCTCACAAACGAGCTTCTGGAAGAATGGTCAAACATTCCCATACACTCCTAAACCTGGTGGACGGCCTTCCCAGAAGAGTTGAAGCTTTTATAGCTGTAAAGGGCGGAGCCAACTCAATATTGAACCCTACGGACTGAGGCCCCTATTCAGGAGTATTTCAGGCGGTTTAGCGCTAAAAATGGTGCCTAAATACCGCCTGAAATACTCCTGCCCCAGCATTCTCAATGTGAAAGTCCGAGGGATTCCACACTGAGGCGATGCGCTGACGGGAGAGAAAAAAGATCTTGGGTGCGGTGAGAGGATCGGCGTGTATACCGCTCCTTCCCATTGAAAACAATGGGAAACCGCGGTAATGCAGAGGCGCATTGCGGGCGGTATTAACCCTTTTTCGGCCGCTAGCGGGGGTTAATACCGCACCGCTCGTGGTCGAATCCTGTGGCAATTCCGACAGTATAGCGCCACTATTTTTAGCGGCACTATACCGCCACCGCGCCTCCCGCACCCAGTGTGAAAGGGGCCTAAGACTGGGATTCCATTAAAGTTCATGTGCGTGTAAAGGCAGGTGTCCCGAAACTTTTGGTAATATAGTGTATGTATGTATATATAAAATATCTTTTTTTATTGTCTAATAAAGTAACTAAAACTAAAATTTACTTTTTTTGTAACCGCAAATAGAACAGGATGACAGAAAGAACAGGTATGTGTGTTTTTATTATTTTTTTGTTTTTCATATATAATACCGAATTAATTTAGTGCTTTTTTTTTTTTTTTTCTTTACTGGAATAATGTCTTTGTAGCAATATTCTTTTCTCTCTCTGTGGCTACTGAGGTGTGATGGCGCCACCTGCAGAGCATTTAGGAGTAGAGTCTTTATAATCTGTGAGATCAGGACAGGATCTCTAACAAGCTCTAGAGCAGTGATGGCGAACCTTGGCACCCCAGATGTTTTGGAACTACATTTCCCATGATGCTCATCTACACTGCAGAGTACATGAGCATCATGGGAAATGTAGTTCCAAAACATCTCGGCTGCCAAGGTTCTCCATCACTGCTATAGTGCCTCCTCTCAATTGCTAAAAGCAAGTTAAAGCGGAGTTCCACCCTTAAAACCACTTTCTTTCATCCCATACCGCGGTATGTCGCCGCTATAAGGCGTCACGCCTTCCGGAAACAGCCGACTAGCGTTCGGCTCTTCTCGGCGCCTGCGCACAGACCCAGGAGCTGACTGCGCAGGCGCCGTATATAGCCGCGTCACGCCTTCCGGAAACAGCCGACTAGCGTTCGGCTCTTCTCAGCGCCTGCGCACAGACCCAGAAGCTGACTGCGCAGGCACCGTATATAGCCGCGTCACGCCTTCCGGAAACAGCCGACTAGCGTTCGGCTCTTCTCGGCGCCTGCGCACAGACCCAGAAGCTGGCTGCGCAGGCGCCGTATATAGCCGCGTCACGCCTTCCGGAAACAGCCGACTAGCGTTCGGCTCTTCTCGGCGCCTGCGCACAGACCCAGGAGCTGACTGCGCAGGCGCCGTATATAGCCGCGTCACGCCTTCCGGAAACAGCCGACTAGCGTTCGGCTCTTCTCGGCGCCTGCGCACAGACCCAGAAGCTGGCTGCGCAGGCGCCGTATATAGCCGCGTCACGCCTTCCGGAAACAGCCGACTAGCGTTCGGCTCTTCTCGGCGCCTGCGCACAGACCCAGGAGCTGACTGCGCAGGCGCCGTCAATAGCCGGTCCTAGTTCGGCTTTTTTCGGAGGGCGTGACGCGGCTATATACGGCGCCTGCGCAGTCAGCTTCTGGGTCTGTGCGTAGGCGCCGAGAAGAGCCAAACGCTAGTCGGCTGTTTCCGGAAGGCGTGACGCCTTATAGCGGCGACATACACCGCGGTGCGCCCGAAATTAAATGATCTATTATAAAGTAAGTACATGGATTAAAAAAAAAAAACAGCATACTGGCGCTGACGCCAGTATGCTGGATGGGATGAAGGAAAGTGGTTTTAAGGGTGGAACTGCGCTTTAAATCCCAATTGAGAAATACACACAGCATTGTATGTGAAAGTCCATGTATTGAAGAACTAACATTCAGAGGACCATCCAACAGAAAGTATTTTCCAGGAACATGATGTCATTAACAGTCTCTATGTGTATCTCAGTGAGGTGAAACTGCAGCACTTACACAGCCGGTGTTCTCTTATCAGGAATCCACCGTCCTGTCTCTCTCCACCCACTTACCCACAAAACCCCTTGCCATCCTCTGCTCTTCTGGATGACCTCACATTTAACAATTTATCATTTAAAAAAATCTGATTTTTATTGGGACTGTGACATTGCGGCTGACACTTTTGACACATTTTTGGGACCATTCACATTTATACAGCGATCAGTGCTATAAGAATTCACTGGTTACTGTAAAAATGTCACCGGCAGGAAAGGGGTTAACACTAGGGGGGCAATTAAGGGGTTAATTGTGTTCCCTAATGTGTGTTTTAGGTGGGGATGGGACTGACCTAGAGGAAATTACAGATCTTGGTTCCTAGCTATTAGGAACTCATGATCTGCATTTCTTCACTGAACAGGGATGTGTGCGTTTACACATACATGTCCCTGTTCTGCCTCATGCACGGAGTTCACTCGCGGCAGGCGGTCATCACGATTGCTGGTCACGAGCATTGGCACTCCCGCGATGCAGCGCACCTATCCCGACATACAGCTACGACAGTTCGCCCAGCGGACCCAACCTGCCACAGTATAACTGCGACGGCTGGTTCACAAGTGGTTAACCACTTAAGGACCGCCTACTGTACATTTACGTCGGCAGAATGGCACGGCTGGGCACATCAACGTATATATACGTTGATTCTAGTACCCAGCCGTGGGTCACGGGCGCGCGCCCGTGACCCGGTCCGAAGGTCCGCGGGACTCGCGGACCCAATCGCCGCTGGAGTACGGCGATCGGTCCCCGGAGCTGAAGAACGGGGAGAGCCGTGTGTAAACACACCTTCCCTGTGCTTCACTGTGGCGGCAGCATCGATCGCGTCATCCCTGTTATAGGGGGACGCGATCAATGACGTCACACCTACAGCCACACCCCCCTACAGTTGTAAACACACACAGGGAACACGCAATTCCTACAGCGCCCCCTTGTGGTTAACTCCCAAACTGCAACTGTCATTTCCACAGTAAACAATGCAATTTAAATGCATTTTTTGCTGTGAAAATGACAATTGTCCCAAAAATGTGTCAAAATTGTCCGAAGTGTCCGCCATAATGTCGCAGTCATGAAAAAAATCACTGATCGCCGCTATTGGTAGTAAAAAAAAAAAAAAATGGAATAAAACTATCCCTTATTTTGTAAACGCTTATTGCGATTTTTTTTTATACCAAAAATAGGTAGAAGAATACGTATCGGCCTAAACTGAGAAAAAATAAATTATATATATTTTGGGGGATATTTATTATAGCAAAAAGTAAAATTGCATTTTTTTTAAAATTGTCGCTCTATTTTTGTTTATAGCGCAAAAAATAAAAACCGCAGAGGTGATCAAATACCACCAAAAGAAAGCTCTATTTGTGGGGAAAAAAGGACGTCAATTTTGTTTGGGAGCCACGACCGTGCAATTGTCAGTTAAAGCGACGCAGTGCCCAATCGCAAAAAGGGGCAAGGTCCTTTAGCAGCATTTTGGTCCGGGTCTTAAGTGGTTAAAGAGGAAGTAAACCCTCAACCTTTTTTTTATTTATTTTTTAAACCCTGCAAGAGAGTCATAATGAGATAGTATGCATAACATACTAGCTCATTATGATTGACTTACCCGAGATAAAAGCCCCAAATTTCTCCTCGGTCACCTCTGCATCCACCGCCGCTCCTACGATCTTCCTTGTATCGCCGCTCTGTGACTGGCCGGAGCGGCGATGACGTCACTCCTGAGCATGCGCGCAGGACCCGCAGATCCCTGCGCATTTGTGGGATTACGGCATTAACCCCCCAGTAACCCATTCACAAAAATGGCACGTTCAGTGCGCCTGCGCCGCTGTCTACGGCACGCATGCACCATAGACATCGGTGCAGTCCTTGCTGCACGGTTAAGGAGATATTTCTTGCACCTACAGGTAAGCCTTAATCTAGGCTTACCTGTAGGTGCAAGTCGTAAGGAGGGGTTTTACAACCACTTTACTATTGCTTTGAGGTAAATCCCTAAAAATGCATGAAGTCCAAAAAAATGCCCAGAACCTACCAACGGCAAAATATATGGGTAACTGGACACTGGTGGACATCCATGAATACAAAGAGGTTGTTGGGGTTGGGGTTAGGGTTTACCATTGAAGAATATGGCTAGGAATTGGAACAGGGACCTCCCCCAAAGGTGAGAAGGCGGGTTCCCAGAGGTCAAAGGTCATAGGGCGTGGCTGACCCACCCCCACCAAAGTGTACTGCCTACCCCAACTAAGTCAGGGGAATAAACAAGTCGGGGAAAGCGTCTTAAACACAAATCCTAGAGACTTGAACATAAATCCTAGGGGTGCCCTAAATCAGAATTAAACCTCCAAAAAAGAAATAGACCTCAGAAGCTTTTAGCCGTGATGTACTAGTATGCACTAGGGGTGAGCCGAACACCCCCATGGTTCGGTTCACAGCCGAACAAGCAAAAAACCTGTGCAAACACCGTTAAAGTCTATGGGACACGAACATGGAAAACCAAAAGTGTTCATTTTTAAAGGCTTATAGGCAAGTTATTGCCATAAATTGTTTGGGGACCCGGGTCCTGCCCCAGGGGACATGTATCAATGCAAAAAAAACAAATTGTGTTTTTTCAGGAGCAGTGATTTTAATAATGCTTAAAGGGAAATAACAAAAATAAAATATTATTTTAAATATCATGTGGGCTGTGGGGGGTCTCCTTAGTCTGCCTGTAAAGTAACGCATCTTTCCCATGTTCATAAAAGTACTACAGCAAAATGGCATTTAAAACTGCTTGCAGCTGTACGGTACTGTCAGATCCCGCCAATATATGTGTGGACGCTGTGAAGAGTCTTTAACCATGCTGATGCCCAATGACCTGCCACAAGTGACTTAAGCTGTGAACAGAAGCTCTCATCAGGATTTTGCACGGAGTGGAAAGCAGAATTCTATTTGGCCAGGGGTGAGTAGCAATGCAGGCCTGCAGTCGGTTAGGCATTTGCCACTACTCCTGTGGGAGAGGCCAGAGAATAGCAATGATTCCAAGTGTGAGGGATGAAGAGCCGCGGCAGGAGGTGAGATCCAAGCCCAGCTCAAGATCTTTGAGTGGAGAAGCCAGCTGCTGAATTCCACCCCATCACCCCCAACTGGAAGAAACCAACTGTTGAGGACCATGTGTCTTTAGGTGAGCCAGAGGGGAGTGGCAGTGGTAGTAGACTTGAGTCTCCCAGACTTGAGGCTGAGTGTGTGCCCCTAGAAGTGGAGGCTGAGTGGCCCCCAGAGCGCATCAGAAGAGCAGTGAACTTGGGAGGATGTTCAGAAAACTGAAAGTCTGCCAGCAGCAATACCCAAGGCAGAGCGGGGTGAGAGGACCGTTGCCCCTGGAGAGGCAGCATGGGCAGCAGAGTAGCAGCAGCAGTCCACATCCACCTGCACAGATGAACAGCTACCAACTCTACTAAATCAAACCCATTGTGCCCCTGCCCATTCTCTGTTCCCGACAGAGCCAGCTGGGCAGGTTACAGGCACATGAAACGGTCTACAAAATGTGGATCCCCCCAGTCCTCCCGGACAAATAAGGCCCAGGGAGCTCCCCAGGACCTCCTGGTTTCAGAGGAAAGTGCAGAAAAGGTCTGCTCTGGAGTGGGAATTGTTGATTAAGACCCCTTTCACCAGGGCCAATCCGCCCTATAGGCTCACTATGCACTATGCAAGCCGCTTAGGACCTTAAATCTGCCCAGGGAGATAAGGATCGGAACTGCCTTTCGCACTGGGGCCGCCCTTGTGTTCGCGGTAAAGCGCCGCTCAAATCTGCCTGAAAAAGTAGCTCATGTACTTTATTGAGCTACAGGCGTTTTGCTACAGGTGAAAAAATGTTCAAATGTGAACAGGGGCCATTGAAATTAATTGGATTCTTGCTGAGTTTTGAGCTGAAAAATGCTGAAGTGTGAACAGGGTCTTATAATCAGAGGGGTTTCTTATCAAATTCCCCCCAATTGTCTGTTCCATGTCTACTGACCATGGTTTGTTTATGGTAAATTAAAATGCCCTAATCCTATCCTTTCCCAACAGCAACTTCAATACAATGATTGTATGATTCTTGTCCTCCCTTTTAGAATGAGGGGGCTGGTTTACCAAAAATCCTCCCCCCCTCCCCTCCTGCATTGGCCCTTCTAAGCTTACTGACCACAGTTTTAAAGAACAATATAATTTACAAAAGGCTCAAAATTCACCTGGACCATGGATTTTATGTGGGGAGAATCTGGACCTTATCCCCTAAACAATTGTTTACCTTAACACTATGATGTGATGCTTTCTCAGAACAAACAGACCTTCTACTTACACTCTAAAATGCACAAACAAAATGTTATATTGTGCACAGCTTGATAATTTGATCAAGGCTTATATTTAGAATGAATCGATGGTTTAACACATACAGTACTATAACCAACCCAATTCTTAAACTTTGAAATCAGTTTTGTGAGATATAACAATATATGCATCTTGCTTGTTTTAGAAGCAAAACAAATTCATACTGCAGTTATAATTCACTTCACTCCGAAACTGAACTAACAATGGATTGGATTAGTCAAGCACATGCTCAACCAAACTTCAATTACCTAAAAAGGTAAAATAAACAGGATAATACTTTACCAGGACTTTAAGAATTCTGTTCTTTCAACATTCCTACATCTTTGCATTTCAAGATCTCCCCCTTCAGCCTGAGAAAGACGGCTCTCCTTCCTTTAGTCTCTATAGAGATGGAGCGATCCTGCCATCCCTTTCTGCTCTGAGTAGCTACTTTTATCTCACTCACTGTAGTTGATGGTGTCATATGATGATGGACTTTATATGTTACCATGATAACCAAGTATGTGGCCATCTTGAATAATTACCATCTCCTCTTAAGCGTCTTCCAGGACAGCCCATGAGACCTAGGGCTCCTCCTGGGCTGTCCTGGAAGACTCTCAGAAAAGGAGTTACCAGTAAGTCTAGCTCGGCTTTTCCCCTCTAGGGGCAGTGTTGTATAGGAAATTACTTCTAATGTTAGCTACATGACCTTTGGACCTCGGCTTAGTAAGACATCATTAATTGTGTGATGGTTGACAATCATATGTCAGACCAGCCATTCTCAACCAGGGTTCCGTGGAACCCTAGGGTTCCTTCAGGGATGGCTAGGGGTTCCTTGAGATGTGTCCAACTGTCCTCCCTTCTCATGGTGCCTGCATAGCTCCAGGTCCAATGCCACTTGGCAGAGCCAGTGCCGTGCCTGCAAGGGTGTCATTCTAGTCATCCCTCTAGGGGTGGCATTCTTCAGACTTACCACCGCCAACGCAAAGAGCCTTTTGCCAATGACACCTGATGGACTAATATTACCAGGGGTTCCCTATGAACCAAGACATTTTTCTAAGTGTTCCTCTTGGGTATAAATGGCTGTGTCAGACATTCTCGTGCTTCTTAAAATATATGGGTTGAAAATGTTTTCCCCCACACAATTAGTTGAGGCTATTAGTTAGAATTATGACTTCAGTTTTAAACAATTTAACGGCAAGCAAAACAGTTATTCATGAACATTCTTACTAATAGAACACCATGTTTGTAACTTATATCATAAAATCCATCAGTATATATATATATATATATATATATATATATATATATATATATATATATATATATATATATATATATATATATATATATAGATTATAACTATCGTATTTATCAGCGTATACGGCCCACTTTTTTGCCCTGAAAATCAGGGCAAAATTGTGGGTGCGCGATAAACGCCGATGCCCGCTTTCCCGTGCCGAGTTTGAATACTGTGCGGCATATACCGAGCGCAGTACACTCATGTATAGTAAGGCAGGCTCGGCTCCTCTCGCGCTCACGTCCTGGACGTACAGGACGTGAGCGCGAGAGTAGCCGAGCCTGCCCGACTATAGACGAGTGTACTGCGCTCGGTATATGCCGACGCAGTATTCAAACTCGGCGCAGGAAAGCGGGGATCGAGTGGGGAGGACTCCGCAGAAGGACGCCGGACCCGACGAAGAGGACACCCGAAGCCGCAGACGGACGCCGGACCCGACGAGGCCGCCGATGGACGCCGCGCAAGACACCAAAACTGTAAGTACAAAAATCTTTTTTCCACAGGAATGCGGGTCCACTTTAGGGGTGCACACTATACGCCGGAGCGTGCAATACCCCGATAAATACGGTAATACATTGGTAAGATATAAGAAAGATGCACAATACGATAACCCATTTGTGAATAAGCTCTCTTGTTTTGTTCATGCAAAGATAATTCCTGTGAGCTCGTACATCTTTTGTAAAATCTCCCCTTATCTTGTTTATTTTACTAAGTGTCTAAACCTTTGAATTTATAAACTAGGAAGGTGGTATAGACAGACTTGGTGTCCTCATGAGACTCCCTTAAGCAATCATGAACTCTGATTCAACTTTTAGAGAGAAAATGGCTACCCTCCATGTTTATATGAAAAATATACAGGCTTAATATGTATATAAATCTAAAAAAATGTAACCTTAATTGTTCTGACAACTTATTGATAAATGTTCTTGTTTATTTCTGTTTACAGAGTCGGAGGCTTTTACAAATCTCCTTGGACTGTTGAAGATGGAGAAGTATATTTCTACTAAGTTGACTTTGGGGGATATTCTGGAAATCTCTGCCAAGAACCGTAAAGACAATAAACCCCAGAAGATAGAAGATGTACCCTGGTGTACTCTGAGGAAGATCATGGCTCTGGACGGTACTGCAAGGAACACTCTATTTGACACAGAGCAGCCTGACTTGTATTCTGCAGTGGAGTGCAGTGATACATTTGAAGATATATTTGATGATCTACAAAATGCAAGTTCAGTCCACCCCCTTGTTGTCCTCTGTGTTCTCCTCCATTGTTCAGACAGTATTCTGCAACAGGAGATTGTAAGCAAAATGGCCATGTGCCAGTTCGCAGTCCCTCTACTACTCCCTGCTGGTTATGGGTCGCAATGTACCTTTATGCTGTGGTCAATGAGGGACATAGTGAAGAAGTGGCGACCTCAGTCACTAGCTGACAGTAAAGGGTTTATGGAGGAAAATGTGGTGAATATTTCTATGCCACTCATTTCCTTTGTAAGATTGGGGAAAGCCAAGCTATCCAAATCTAAAACCCTGAATCAAGTTCTCAATCCTATCCAGCAGCATCACAACTTCTTCATCCATGATGATATGGAAGGGGGAAATTTTGAGAGAAAAATATCCGATGGACTTGTGGAAATGTCCTGGTATTTTCCCTCCAGTAAATCTGATGTTTTTCCAGTACCCTTTGCAGTGACCAACCTATGTGGAGACTTAAAGACCAACTGGGACCAGTTCACATTTTTGAGTGAAATTTCATCAGCTGTGTTCATATTTATGGAGACAATCAATGAGCAAGAATTCCAACTGTTATCAAAATGCAGTCAGACTGACACCATGTTTTACTTTGTTGTTACACCAAGCAAAGCTATAGAGGAAGAAACAAAAAGTATTCTTCTGCGTCTATTGCCAGTATTAAGAACTGATAAGGAACATGTTATCTTGAAAAGCAAAGCAGAGAATGATGCAACTTTCATTAAAAAAATCCAACCAAAACTTCAAAATGTTTTTAAAAAATGATTAATAATTTTGTGGTGGATGAAGATGCAAACGAATGCCAGAAAGCAAGAGACCTTGCCAATAAAATAAAAATCCAAGATGTAGCACAGTATAAAAGGCAAACCCTAAAATTGCAAGGAGATCTCTGGAAACAATTGTCTAAAATAGAAAAAGAACTTTGCAGAATGAAAAATCAAGGAGAAGAGAATGCAGAAAAATACCAGTCTGCTCTCTTAAAGAAATGCAATAACCTGCATTTAGAGCAATATAAACATCAAACTCCAAAAGGTATACAGATGTTTACAGAGGCTCTTGCTGATTTGTCTCGAAAAGAAAGGCAACATTTTCTAAAATGGATGAAATTTAAGCTTGATGCAATTGCAAGAGACAATCTGACTGAACTTCAAACTACGTATAAGCAGAAATGTACCAACACTGCACACAGAAAAGAACTTCAGGACTTGGATCAGAAACTTTCAGATAGCTCTTTAGGGATAGAACACTTTCTACGTGAACTGGGTCAGTTCTATGAAGCTGAAAGTTCTATGAGAAAACAAAAACAAATTGAGAGACATCAAAAAAAGTTCTCTAAACTTCCAGGAATAGCAGCCGAACTTCTGTTGGATGGGTTTCCATTGGAGCTTATTGATGGAGATGCTTCCAATATCCCCCTACAATGGATAACAGATGTCCTAAAGGAGTTGGATATCAAGACAGGAAAAAAAATGCAAAATTAAAGTGATAACTGTGCTGGGAGTGCAGAGTACGGGGAAATCCACTCTTCTCAACACCATGTTTGGTCTGCAGTTCCCTGTGGCCAGTGGACGATGCACACGAGGAGCCTTCATGACTCTTCTAAATGTTGAAAAGAACTTTCAGGAAAAGCTGGGCTGTCATGTCATCCTGGTGATTGACACTGAGACGCTGAAAGCTCCAGAGTTGGCCTCTTTGGAGGACAGCTATGAACATGACAATGAACTGGCCACACTAGTGGTTGGGCTGAGTGATATCACCATCATTAATATGGCCATGGAGAACACATCAGAAATGAAGGATATTTTACAGATCGTGGTCCATGCTTTTCTTAGAATGAAAGAAATTGGGAAAAAGCCCAACTGCCAGTTCGTACACCAGAATGTCAGTGATATATCAGCTCCTGATAAGAACATGAGAGACAGGAGGAGACTTCTGGAACAGCTGAATGAAATGACACAAGTGGCTTCCAAAATGGAGAAAAAAAATGAGATTTCAGCTTTCACTGATGTGATGAAGTACGATATAAATAAAGACAATTGGTACATTCCCAGCTTGTGGCAGGGAGACCCACCAATGGCTCCAGTAAATCTTGGTTACAGCTCAAATGTGCATGAGCTGAAAATGCATTTGTTTAGATTCATGGAAAGTGAAAAATCTATTAAAAAAACATCCAGCATCTCTGACTTTATTACTTGGATAGAAAGTTTATGGCGATCTGTGAAACATGAGAAATTCATCTTCAGTTTTAGAAACAGCCTGGTGGCCAAAGCCTACAATAAATTGTCTTCCCAATATTCCTTATGGGAATGGGATTTCTGTAAAAAAATTCTCGACTGGGTGATCAGAACAGAAAATTACATAAGAAATCAATCTGGAGAAATATATGAAATCAACAAACATGAGCTGCAGAATATTCTTCTGGAAGAAGAAAATAAGATGACTGATTTACTAAAAAAATATTTTGAAAACTCAGAAAATGCTATTCTCATAGAACAACACAGAGAAGAATTCAAATTAAGTATAAAGAGCCTGAGAAAAGAACTTGAAAGAAACGCTCTTAGTAAGTGTCATGAGGCTGTTTCTATCCAGAAAGGGAAAATACAAATCCAGAACATCGAGACATTGATTGAAGATAAAATAACACATCTCCTGCAAAGATATAGACACAAAAATATTGAAGTAAATGAAGAAGAAATTCAAGAAGAATTTGAGTTGATGTGGAAGAAGACATTATCAGAGCTGGAGTTGGAAGAACTTAGGAGATGTGATGTGGATCATTCTCTTCTCCACCTTCTCAAAAATGACATGAGCAGTAAAGGACCCGAGATAAATAAAGTATTAATTAGAGTTAAGGTTTTACGTCAATTTGCAAAGAAAGGTGTCAGGTTTTGTATAGATGATAAAAAGCATTTTGATCACTCCATTAAATCAGTTTTAAACAACCTAATATTTAAGCAAGATCATATTAGGAAAGTTAGCGATCTTTCTGCTTCAATAATTCGGACCAGTGATGAATATATAAAAGAGAAGACGTCTTCCAGAGACAATTACAATGAAATGTACGCTAAAGAATTGCTACACAAGATCAATAATATACTAAATGATAAAAAGGTGAAAAGGCTTAACTTTAACAAGCAGTTTGAGTTGGATATCAAACTTTTCATTTTTGGAAAAGCCTCTAAAGCCTTCCAGAAGTTACATGACAAGTTTCTCCATGAGAATGACCCTAAACTTTGCCTGAAGAAGCTAAAGCCCCAGTACTTGTCTATATTTCTCATGATTTTCCGCAAAAAAGATGAGAGTCGAAGCAGAGCTAGACAGTTTTGTGAGCTGTGCCTGAAACCAGCAATAATGGATTATATTTTCAAACATCTTGGACAAAAAATAGTGGATGAGATTTTAACTGGTTCTGAAAATATCACATTTAGTAGCAGAAGTTTTTTCCAGTGTACAATATTAGAGGAGCTTTTAGAAGACATGTCATTCCACAAGTATGATGAATACATCAGTTCATATGAGGGCTTTATAAAAAAATGGATTTTGACTTACGTCACAAACAAATATGACAGAGGACCGGCTTTACAAACCTTGCAGGAGAATATTCTGTCATCCATTGACAAGACAATAAAAAACGCTCTTAAAAATGAAAGATGCCGGAAGGAAAACTTTGTGTCGGGTTTTTTGGAGAAGTTTTGTGAATTATTAAAAACAGAATTGGTGATTTCACAAAAAGAGATGAAAGTCATCACATTCCTTAACTTTGGGAACGTTGTGCAATTCTCATCGGAAATTGAAAATTTCCTCCCAGAGACACAAGAACAAATCCGATCAGATCTTAGATCTATAGATATACAGTATATTCTTTCCAGGGTGATAGTGAAAAACCTGCATGAATTGTTCAGGAAGGTGGTGGGATGTGGCAAGCAGTGTCCTTTCTGTGGCGCCCCCTGTGAGGCCGGAGGGGGTGACCATACAAATCATGCAGCTTCCATTCACAGACCACAAGGATTGGGGCAGTACCGTTTTGTGGAAGATGAGAAGCTGTTCATTGATATCTGTTCTACTCTTGTTGTATCTAACTTAACTTTTAGAAATACAGACACTGAATGGAAAGATCATCCCTACAAAGAGTATCGCACATATTATCCAGATTGGGTCATTCAGCCCGACTCCAGCATTGAGTCCTCAGATTACTGGAAGTTCATCTTTGTAAAGTTTAATCAACAGTTTGCAGAAAAGTATGGATCATTACCGGCTGAGCTGCCAGAAACCTGGGTGGAAATCACCAGAGAGCAAGCACTTGGCAGCTTGAAAAGAGCCTATAATGTGAATTGACCTCTCTATAGTGATTATTACAAACTGCTTTACGTTGGGGACAAATGAGGATACACAATTTTTTTTACATAATTTATACTTCCCAATAAGTGTATTCAGCATGCAGATAGATAGTAATTACACAGAACGACAATTGCTCATACTGGATGCTTCATCGCCTGTGTATCTTGCATTTACTGTACCTGCATATATATTTATATATATATATATATATATATATATATATATATATACTGTATATATAGGATTTATTACCATTTGACAAGGATTTTGTAAATATGTGCAGCTAACAACTTCTCACTAGTTAGAAATGGTATATTGTGCAAAAGGTCTAAGAAGATCTCAATGAGATTCTATTGGATTTACCATCTTTATATGCCAAGGAATTGATATGCCTCTACAACACATGTGAAGCCATGTTCAAAATAATATCAATGTTATGTGGCTAGTGGCCGCATCCATCTTCACCCCTCTTCTTTCCGGGGCCGTGTACTTCGGCTCTGTGACTGGCCGGAGTTGTGTGATGTCACTCCCACGCATGTGTACAGGAGCTGCCAGTCACGGCATGGGCCCTTTAGAAACGGAATGGGCCCTTTAGAAACTGCACAATCGTTCCCATAGAGATATTTCCAGGACCTACAGGTAAGCCTTATTATAAGCTTACCTGTAGGAAAAAGTGGTGTAACAAGGTCAGTGGCGTCACTAGGGTTGGTGTCCCACAGTGTAAAAAACATGGTGTCCCCCCTCAGTACAGACCCCCCTCCCTCAGTACAGACCCCCCTCCACTAAGTATAGACCCCCCTTCAGTGCAGACCCCCTTTAGTACAGACCCCAATTCATTGCAGACCCCAATTCATTGCAGACCCCTCATTCAGTGCAGACCCCAATTCAGTGCAGAACCCAATTCAGTTCAGACCTCCAATTTAGTGTAGACCCATTCAGTGCTGACCCCAATTCAATGCAAACCCCCTTGGTGCATACCCCAATTCACTGCAGACCCCCCCAATTCAGTGCAGACCCCCTCAGTGCAGATCCCAATTCAGTGCAGACTCCAATTCAGGGCAGAACCCCTCAGTGCAGACCCCAAATTCAGTGCAGACCCCAAATTCAGTGCAGACCCTCCAATTCAGTGCAGACCCCCTCACTGCAGACCCATAATGTGTGCAGTGCATACCTAATATCATGGACATGTTCAGCAGTGCCCCTCCTCATGTGTAGATGTAAACAGAGAGGAGGGGAGACGGCTTCACTCTGCTTGGCTGTGTATAAATACAGCCGGCGGCGTGAGAGATGCGGGTCATCAGTGCAGTGGCATTGAAGGGGTCATGCCGACGGGTTTTACCCCTCTGGCAGGTGTCACTCAAATATCACCCGGGTGCAGCCCGCCCCCGCCCCCTCTAGCGACACCACTGAACAAGGTTTACTACCACTTTAATGAACTTGAGTTTTGAGTCGTGTTTACTACAGTGGAATTATTGAGAGATTGTCGACTAACAATGTAATTATTGTAATTGATGGGGTCTGCTGCAACAAGTTTGCAATGACTGATCACAGGGCCCCTTTTATTTTTAATGTAACATTTTGGTTTCATAGAAATAAAAAAATTAAAGTCTATACGAATGTTTTTGCATGTATTTATACTGACTGCCTACAATGAAAACCTTAAGGGTCTGGTTATTATTTTTTTCCCAAAATTTACACAACTTTCATCTAAGAGACATTTTTTTCAATTGAATTTAATTGGGGAAATGTGTAAATCGAAAAACATTTCTAAATAGACCTTTAAGTGTAATATTCTCTGGTTTGGGGGTTACATTTTCTATAAGGATTTAAGAGAGAAGTCATACATTCAATTATTGGCGGTGACAAAGTTCCCCCCTCCCGGCCTTGGTTCAGAAATTAGCAGTGACAATAGTCAGTGAGTTCAATAAATAAGGCAAATTAAGGTAGTTTTGGTGTTTTTTAAGGGTGCAATGGTGAAAGGTTACAGAAAAGAATTTGAAAGATTCTTAACCTGATATTATGCCAATCACATGCACACAAAAACATGGAAAAATACATGTTTTTAAATATTTTCAGCCAAGATTCACACAACCTCTTAAAGGTTTTCCCCCCTTCATGACCGGAAAATGTTTTGGTATTCAGCACTGCGCTATTTTAACTGACACTGAAGACGTCACAGACACATCATGGACACTTCAAGTTGTATACCCCACATGGATATGTGCAGAACCGCCTTACACAGGGAAATCTCCCTTTCCTCATAACAGGCACTTTATGACGTGCGGACAGCTGCATCCCTCACAGCCGGCACAGAGTGATCAAAGTATGACACGGGGAGTGTGTTCTTGATTTCCTCTGTGAAGGCAGCAAAGCTGGTCAGCAGTTGAGGCTACTTTAAGATCCATTGGATACTAAAAGCTGGAGCCATCCCGGATCGTGACATCACCTACCCTACACAGAGATGGCAAGGCGATTGCTACTGGCCAGTTAGACGGACCTGCCTTGGTAGGGTAAGACAGCCCTCTTCTTCAATATGAAAGAAGTAGAAATTGGGATTTTTAAGATGCGATATCACAACAACATAAATATATGAAAAATATTTGTTTATTTAGAAAAAGTTAAAAATGCAGAATATATAAAAATCCATCCAATAATACAGTACAATTTTGTGGGTGTGCAATCAGAAATTTTTCTCTACATGTTTTCCTTCCTGTTGTTGGCTTCCTCAGTAGAATCAAATTTGTCAGGCACTATCTACTAAGAGCCCATTCACACAGAGACGACTTTGGATCAGACTTCAAGTCACCCCTAGTCGCCTCAAGTCGCGCCGCATGATAAAATCAATGTAAGTGAATGGAGCCATCTTAATGTACACTACTGCAGTCGCTCCGACTTCAAAAAAGGTTCCTGTACTACTTCAATCCGACTTGTAGGCAACTTGCACCCATTGATTTCAATGGAAGTCGCCTCAGAAGTCTGATCACTGTCTTAACTGAAGCAACAATACAGGAAGATAACATACATTTCTCAGGCAAACCCCTCCCTCCCCCTCCCTCCCATAGAGCTGATTGTTGTTTTATTGGCCACTGGAAAGCCTCCTGTCCTGGTGACTTGAAGTTGCCTTGTACTGTCCTGGAGACAACTTGAAGTTGCCTTGTAAGTTGCCTGATGATTCATACTCAAGTCGTGTCCAAGTTGACTCCCAAAGTCGTGCTGGAAGTCGTGTTGCCCCTGTGTGAATGGGCTCTTAGAGTAAAGAAAACACAACATAAGTAAACCAATACATAACAATACACATGTGTTTAGAATAGAACAAATTTAAATATTCCCAAGTTGGCTGAGACCCGAATGACAGACCATAGAGCAGCGGTTCCCTACCTTACTAGTGCCGTGACCCCATGATAAAATTTCCCAAGTTGTGGGGACCCCTAACAGTAAATTAATTTTCGTAGCATAGGTTGTCAGCACTCAAGACAAGAAAATAAATTGGTGCCCCTAACCCATGGACTTTTAGCGCTCCCCGGGTCCCTGCCTCTCGCATAGTATTAAAACCCCTTATAGTACATTTTAGGATGTATCACCCTTTCTCTTTGTTCTCCTTTCTTTGCCTTTTATCTCTCTCTATCCTAATTTCTTGTTTTTTTCCCCACCCCTCTCTCTAGCCATCTCCATTGCATGTACTATATTCTCTTTTTATATCCTTCTCTTACTCCTTGGTGGGGGAAATGGGATGAGTGGCAGTGCTGGGGGGAGTTCTGATCAGCCAACTTAGGTGCTCTTAATCAAGGTCATCTGCTGATCTGAGAACTGTAGTGGGGACTTTTAATGGCAACTCTAATCACAGGTAGAGTTACTCACCTTGTCTCTGGCTTCACTGTGTCTCCGACTTTGTGGTGTCTAGTAGCAGTGACACCAATGCCGAAATCAGGAAATAGTGTCTCCTCCAGCCCCTCCCACTTCACATTCCTCCCCAGTCAGCTGACCTCTAGTCTCTGCCTCCCAGCCATGCCGTGAACTGAATGGGTGGCTGCGAAGAGGCTGAGTGGGTGGCCGCGGGGTCCAGGAACATCCCAGCTGGGTGGCAACAGGCTCCAGCGACAGCCCTTCTGGGTGGCCGTGAAAAAACTGGGAGAGTAGCTTTAGGAACAGCCCAGGGTTTGGTGACCCCTGGCAAATCGTCATTCGACCCCCAAGGGGGTCCCAATCCCCAGGTTGAGAACCACTGCCATAGAGGAAGAGGGACAATTACCTGTATCATCAAGTTAGTCTATATGTACATGGCTATAGGAAAGGCCGAGAGATCAAATAACCCCTAAGTAATGGATCATCTGTTGTAACCACAGAGGCTGGTAAATGTTTGAAAAACCCACACAGCCAGATTGAGGGCCCTTCTGAAACCTGAAGGTGAAAATGATATGGGGTTTGATAGAGACACTAGGAGACAAACATCAAAATATTGATAGAATTCTAGGACTACCTTAAATATCTGTAGAAAACAATAGATTCAAATAGATGCAGGTCCAAACTGTTGCTAATTACTGGTGCTTCAGAAATTAGCCTTCAAAATCTAAAAAAAGGGAAAATCAGAACCACTGACTGAAAACATTCCCAAACAATCAGAAAGCTCAGAAATACCTGTAAGTATTGATGGACGCAAATAGGTTCAAAAAGTGTATACAGGGCAAATCCAGAAAGAGGCTAATATCTTGCACTGCAAGAATGGACCATCCAGATCTAAAGAACATAACAAGAAATCAATCAAATGATAGAGAAAATCCAAGGCCAAAAAGGACTCCATTAGGAAATGGATAAAAGCTAATCACCTAGGTTGTGGTTTGCATCAGATACGTCTTCCCCCTTTGACGTCCAGGCCGTACTGAAATTATCTGGTAGAGGGTTTATATAGCAGACTCCCCCTCCCCATTGGGTGCCAGTTTGGTGTCAAATCCAGGGGAGGAGCGGATGTTTGCAGTTACGTCCAACCGCATGGTTGGTCGCACCGGAAATGACACAATCACGTCACGGACGTAAACCGGAAGTGACACCGCGGGACTCCATGGCACACCGGAAGTGATGCGAGCATCAGAACCGAGAGCCACAGACAACCAGCAGCACAAATCCGGAATAGCAGAAGTGCAATTTTGCACAATCAGCTGGAGATGGAATAGTCCTGACAGGCAGATAGATGGTAACAGTCAATAGTAGTTAAAGATGACAAAGTCAAACTGACCCTATATCAACCAATGAAGTAGAGGGAATTCCCTCAAACATTCCAAGGTAAAAAGAAGGGGAAACGTGAACCAAACAAATTAGAAGGACGCATGGCGACCACGACTAGCGCTCTAAAGTGGCCATAGTGGAGGAACACCCTAGGCGTCCATGTGGTCACCTGATCCAAATCTCAAGGGTAAAAATAGGAATAATGTAAAAGATCCCAAGGTTAAACAAGTTAAGTATAAGATCTCCAGCCTGTTAGATAAGTACAAGAATTTGAATAATTGTAATTAGTTCTATAAATCCTTGGGTCAGAAAACATTTGGGGTTCAAGCCACATCGAGGGTTACAACTTAATAATAAGATAATAATAATAATAATAAGATATACACGACAAGCCAAAAAAGACTAAAAAGGTCAAAGAATTTTTTTTTTTGCATAGTGGCCTATTTTTAGAACCTATTTAGAGGAATGGTTTGTAGCTGATGGATTTATTCAATCTTGGGCCCAGGGCGTTCCTCCACGATGGCCACTTTAGGGCGCTAGTGGTGGTCGCCATGCGTTCTTCTAATTTGTTTGGTTCACCTTTCCCCTTCTTTTTCCCTTCTCTTACAACCTGTCAAGGCCTTGGTGACCGGATCCCGATGGTTCGTTCAAGTCTCCTGGACAACCTGCTTTTGGGTTCTCCCTGAGCCGATTCTCCACCGTTCAGCCCTCAGCTTAGGATCTTCTCAATAAAGTTGGGGACTCAGTAAGTCACTGGGGTCCCTCTCAACATCAGGATGGAACTCCGCGTAGTATGCGATTCCGGCCGGATGGGCCATGCCGGCGGGGTCCGTGGATGCGCGCACACTTAAGGTGGATGCCGCACCCCGAGCCTGGACCCCGTGAAGAGAGAGCCCACACACCTTTACCAAATCATGGCGTTTGTCCCAAATATACCCCTCCCAGCATGCCCTGCGATGTCCAACTCCTCTAATTGGCTGCTGGGAAAAGTGGCTTTGCCAGAACCCCTCTAGTGCCACCTGTCGTCCAGGGATGGAATCGCATCCCTGGAGCGCAGTCTGACCCACAGGATAGTTCTGGAAGACAGCGGTCTGAAATTTAAAAAATTATGAATGGGAGCCAAATAACTCTCCCATTCACCCACTATCTTTAGCGTAGTGCCCATACTGAAAGTAAGGGGGCGCTACATACAGCATTCAGAATCGCCGTTTTCGGCGATCTAAATACTTTGAAGTGCAAAGGAGGGATCGGGGGTCTTTTAGACCTCCGATCCCTCCATAAAGAGTACCTGTCACCACTTATTACTGTCACAAGGGATGATTACATTGCTTGTGACAGCAATAAAAGTGATCATTTTTTTTTGGGCACCCGTTCAGGTCTGCCTGAAAAAACTGGCAGGCAGATCTGAACGTTCCGCATGTGTGAAAGAGCCCTAAGGATTGCAAAAACAAAATCATTGCTGTAAGACAAGCAATATATGTATTACATTGTTTACTTAGTAATGACAACGTTATTGCAGAACAAACAGGTCCATAGGGGGTGAACAGGAGTGAGAGGCGAAGGGGTTAAAGGGGTTGTAAAGGTACGAGTTTTTTTACCTTCATGCATCCTATGCATGAAGGTAAAAAAACATCTAGCAGCACCGGCCCCCCCCCCCGAGCCCCCGTTGTACTTACCTGACCGTTCGAATCTCCCGGGCGCGTCCACGTCGTCCTCTTCGGTTCCCAGCCTGGCCGTTGATTGGCTAGGCTGGGCGGATTGATAGCAGCGCAGCCATTGGCTAGCGCTGCTGTCAATCAGGGCGGATAACGCGGCGCGCTGGGGGGCGGAGCCGAGTGATACAGTCGGCGGCTATGGCCGCCGCTGTATCACGGGAGCGCGCTCGCAAAAGCTTTCCTCCATGCGAGCGCCCTCGCATGAAGAAGGAAAGCTTTTGCGAGGATTAGCCCAGACAGCCGCCGAGGGACCCCAGAAGACAGGTTTCCGGGCCACTCTGTGCAAAACGAACTGCACAGTGGAGGTAAGTATCACATGTTTGTTATTTTTTTCAAAAAATATCCCTGACTTTAGTGACCCTTTAAGTCGAACAAAATCCGAATTCATATTCTTCTTTTCGAAGAATGTCACTGAACCGGTCAATATATCTTTTATCAAAGCTTATGGAAACGCAAACAACGGAGGGAGGGTCACATGATAAGAACGAGATGTTCTGCATTGTTCTGCTGAGTACAGAAACTTCCGTGTGCATTAACCCCTTGTCACCGAGCGTACGCACATATGCGGCCTCAGGTTTTGGCGGTTATACCGGGATGATGCCCGCAGTTGCAGGCATCATTCCGGTACCGTTTTGTAGAACGGGCGAATGGCTTTCCGGGGATAACAACTGATCCCCCCCCCCCCCACGCCGCCTCCGCCGCTCTTACCGGGCCTCCCGTCCCACAGGGAGACCCGATCCACGATGCACCACCTCTGGCACCTAGCCACACACTGGAATGAAGCTGTAAATGGCTTTGTTCCAGTCTCCTCAATGTAATCACAGAAGTGACGTCACAACGTCACTAATGGTTTACTTGACTGTCAATGGCGGCGGATTAAAAAAAAATAAACAGTATTTAGAATTAGACATGTGCACAACAAAAAAATGTTGTTTTTGTTTTTTGTTTCGTCTCGTTCGTAAAAACATTCGTAATTTTCTAAAGACGCAAGTTTTCCTATTCGGACCCGTTCATATTTTCGTAACAGTTTTATTTTTGTTTGTACTGAATGATTCTTAATTCTGTCTAATTTATTTTCGTTGATTCGAAATTCTGAATTTTGTTAGATAATAATTTTCGTTTAATGGGTTCGTAATTTTTGTACTTTCGTAAATACATCGCGGCGCGGTCATTCGCAAACTCTTTTTTATGTGTGTGGATTCTCAACTCTGGGTCCTTTCCCTTTTTTCTGAGGGTGGTCCCCATTATGTGTTGTGAACCAGAACCTGTGTTTACTATGCTTCAGTTTATGAATGAACAGGAGCCTCTCTTTCGTGTTCAGTCATCTGCAGCTGAGGCCGCAGAAAGGAACCAGGGAATGTGTTTCCTCAGTCCCTTTCTCTGTTTCAAAGGTGTCTGTTTATACCCTTGATATTTCACCAAAGAACCCCCCCTCCCCACACACACACAGCATTGTGAAAAAAATATATGTAAAAGGTTGGAGCCACCCGGGAGCCAATATGGGGAACACCATACACATCACTATTTATGGATAAATCAGACCCATCTGGATACGCTACCATTGAAACAAATCCAGAACTCCAGAAATCACCCTTAACTGATTTAATTCATAATAGTGGCCCCTCTCCAGGACATTCTATCTTTCCTGTGGCCATCTACTCAGCTTCCTTGATCTCCAATACTTTGGCTCCAGTTAATTTGGATAATTGTGATCGCCTTTATCTTCTGACTTTAATTTTGTACACAACTTCGATTCATGCCTAAGAGTCGGTTCACACTGAGGTGACTTGAGATGCAACTTGAAGTCGCCTCAAGTCGTCCCAAGTCGCGTTGTACAGAAAAGCAATGTAAGTGAATGGGAGCGCTGTTAATACACACTACTGAAGTCGCTCCGACTTCAGAAGAGGTTCCTGTACTACTTCAATCAGACTTCTAGGCGACCTGTACCCATTGATTTCAATGGAAGTCGCCTCAGAAGTCTGATCACTGTCTTAACCGAAACAACTTTCCAGGAAGATAACATACATTTCTCAGGCAAACCCCTCCCTCCCCTAGAGCTGATTGTTGTTTGATTGGTCACTGGAAAGTCTCCTGTCCTGGAGACGACTTCAAGTAGTGTTGTAAATCGCCCCAGATCGCCGTGTGGTTCATGCCCAAGTCGTGTTGGAGTTGCCTCTGAAAGCCGTGCTGGAAGTTGTGTCGCCTCAGTGTGAACCGACTCTAACACTCCTAAAGAAGCCAAAATCTTTTGGCAAAACATGTCTGTTCATACCCTTGATATTTCACCAAAGAACCCCCCCCCCACACACACACACACAGAATTGTGAAAAAAATATATATAAAAGGTTGGAGCCACCCGGGAGCCAATATGGGGAAAACATACACAACACTATTTCTGGATAACTCAGTCCCACCTGGGTACGCTACCAGTGGACCAACTCCAGAACTCCAGAAATCACCCTTAACCGATACAATACATAATAGTGGCTCCTCTCCAGGACATCCTATCTTTCCTGTGGCCATCTACTTGGCTTCCTTGTAAGAAAATAAATGGCTGCACATCCAGGAATTCCAATTATAAACATCTTGTGCTTAATCATTACCCATAGTAACCAGTGAGTAATGATTAAGCACAAGATGTGTGTGTGAAACGCGTCTACGTGACCTCGTGTTGGTGTCTTCACTTTGAACTGTAAAAGGAAATCGGAATTCCTGGATGTGCAGACATTTCTTTTCTTAAAAGTTTTTCATGGAGGAGGCCCGGGGGTGGCAGGCTACGGGACATTCCAACTCAGGTTATCATACACCTGGAGCAGCGGCTCTTTTTCTTTGTACTCGGCTTCCTTGATCTCAATACTTGGTGAAACAGAACCCCCAAATGGGACAGGGGTTAACGCCGTTTAAGATATTTCATTCCTGAACCCAAGACAGCTACCGACACTCCACAGTCAGGCAAACGAACCCCAATAACGAGACACACAGCTCTGTTTGTGGTTCCACACGAATAGCCCCTTTATTGAGAAAATAAGGCTCTTATATACAGTTAGGATACTGCGGTCTAAATGAACAATGACCCAACTGCCCCCACAACATCATACAATGGTTTCTAACGAGCCCCTTCAATACACATCTTTTAGTCAGACATACTGACTCTGGCTCTGACATAATTTACATGAGCTAATTAACTACAACTGATAATTCAGACACCTGACCTTCAGGCTGTCTGCTAACTCACGATACACATTTATCATCAATAGACCTTCACACAATACAGAGTCAATTAGCACAAGCCATCCTAGATTAATTTACATCACAGTAGCAAACTTAATTACCACAGCAAGCTTTATAGTACACAACAGCCAGGTAGCTGGAAGTGATGACATCTTTCAATCTTTCAATTAACATCTTTCAATTAACCTGTTGAGTTCAGAATCAACAACCAGTAATAGTTCCTTACAGATATCCTGGAATATATTGTGAATTACAGACCCATGTTAAAGCAATCCAAGATATATTCTGAATGTCCATTATTTCCTGGCTCATACTTTGTGCGCTTCTGGGTTCCACGGGCCCTCCTGTTACACTTGGACTCCAGTTGATTTTGATAATAATAGTGATCTCCTTTATCTTCTGACTTAAAGGGGTTGTAAAGGTAAAGTTTTTTTCCTAAATAGCTTCGTTTTCCTTAGTGCAGTCCTCCTTCACTTACCTCATCCTTCCATTTTCCTTTTAAATGTCCTTATTTCTTCTGAGAAATCCTCACTTCCTGTTCTTCTGTCTGTAACTCCACACAGTAATGCAAGGCTTTCTCCCCCGTGTGGAGTGTCATGCTCACCCCCTCCCTTGGAGTACAGGAGAGTCAGGACACCCACTAACACACAGCTCCTTTCTCTACCTGCAAAGTAGAGAGCATCCTGACTCTCCCGTAGTCCAAAAGAGGATTTCTCAAAAGAAATAAGGACATTTAAAAGCAAAATGGAAGGATGAGGTAAGTGAAGGAGGACTGCACTAAGGTAAAGGAGGCTATTTAGGAAAAAAATTGTACCTTTACAACCCCTTTAACCACTTGCCTACTGTGCACCTACACCCCCTTCCTGCCCAGACAAAATTTAAGCTTCCGGCACTGCGTCGCTTTAACTGACAATTGCGCGGTCGTGCGACGTGGCTCCCAAACAAAATTGGCGTCTTTTTTTTCCCACAAATAGAGCTTTCTTTTGGTGGTATTTGATCACCTCTGCGGTTTTTATTTTTTGCGCTATAAACAAAAATAGAGCGTCAATTTTTTAAAAAATGCAATATTTTTTACTTTTTGCTGTAATAAATAACCCCAAAAATATATAAAAAAAAAATGTTTTCCTCCGTTTAGACCGATACGTATTCTTCTACATATTTTTGGTAAAAAAAAAATGCAATAAGCGTTTATCGATAGGTTTGCGCAAAATTTATAGTGTTTACAAAATAGGGGATAGTTTATGGCATTTTTTTTTTTTTTTTACTATTAATGGCGGCGATCTGCAATTTTTTTATTGGGACTGCCACGTTATGGCGGACACTTCGGACACTTTTCTGACATTTTTGGGACCATTTACATTTATACAGTGAACAATGCTATAAATATGCATTGATTACTGTATAAATGTGACTGGCAGTGAAGGGGTTAACCACTAGGGGGCGGGGGAGGGGTTAAATGTGTGTCCTATGCGTGTTCTAACTGTGGGGGGAGGGGGGGTGACTGGGGGAGGTGACTGATTGTGTCCCTATGTACAAGGGACACAATCGATCTCCTCTCTCCCTGACAGGACGTGGAGCTCTGTGTTTACATACAGAGCTCCACGTCCCCACTCAGTTACTGAGCAATCGCGGGCGGAGGACTCCATTATCCTTTTAAAGCCGCGGGCGGGTGCATGCATGCCGCCGGTGGCGCGCGCGCGCACCCGTCGCTCTGCTGGGATCCCGTGTGAGTGCCTGGCGGCAACGATCGCCGCCGGGCACTCGCACGGGATCCTGGAGCACGGAGAATCTGGTTCGACTCTTCAATTGATGCCTAACACTCCTGAAGAAACAAAAATCGTTTGGCAAAACATGTCAAGGTTGTTGCATCTAGTGTAAAACTTTTAATATGTGGACAATGTCCGTCAATTGTAATTAATGAGTTTATTGGTTTTAATGAAAGTTTTCAAATGATATGAAATAAAAATGTGTTACATTTTAGCAATTTTGTGTATTTATCAGCACCTTAAAAGTCCCATGTGTTTCTGTATATATCTAAAAATATCTAAAACATTGTAAAAAAAATCAGACTGAAATTTCTAATCAGACTAAAAAGCCAAGCCCAATATGTAGCATAATTTAACCGCATCCACCGTTTGCCACCCCACCATCTCCCTGGTAGGGGCCCCACAGCATTACTTTGCCCAGGGGGCCACAATGCCCTTAAAGTGACACTAGTGCCCAGTGACGATTTCAGTGACCTTTAGAAAATACGAATCCAACGTCCTGTTTGTTCTTGTGTTTAGAAATGAAATAAAGACAGCTTAGAAAGGAATCAGGAAATATAGACAGAAAAAATAAGCAGATAAACTATGCCGATAAGAGAAGTTGGTATTTCCTGACACATAATTCTAATTCTAGCATACTTATAAAGAGCTAAAACGTCCACTCCTCACTCACTCTTCTTCACTCACACCACAACTTATGGCTCGCCGCAGCAATACACCTTCATCTTCTTGAGGCAGAAGCCTTGAAAGCAACTCTAGAAGCCACCACACCGGAACTCCCTCATACAAGGTTGGTCCCAATAATTCCATAGCATTAGTAATAATACTTAAGACAAATCAAGACAGACATGGGCAGACATTTTAGGACAAAAAACCAACAAACATAATAGACTACCTACAGAGTTAGGTATGATGATGTGCAGACCTGTAGATTCTCTATCTCCTCTAAAGCCCCGTACACACGATCGGAATTTCCGATGGAAAAAGTCTGTTGCTTTCTCCATCCGAAATTCTGACCGTGTGTGTGCCCCATCGGACTTTTTTTCTGAGTTTAGATAGAGAACTCTTTTACTCCGATGGTATTCCATCGGAATTACGATGTTAGTTTGGCCGGGCAAAAGCCCACTCGTGTGTACGGAGCATAACAGCAAGATTCTCTAGACATAAAAATGAGAATACTCATCAGGGTGTCTTTTTCTGAATGTCAAGGATGTTATAAAAGTTAGGGCTTCAACCATCCAAGTCACCAAGTTATATACTGTAAATATATACTGTGTTTATTGGTGTATAACGCTCACTTTTTCACCCTGAAAACCGGTCGCAAATAGTGTGTGCGTGTTATACGCCGATACTGCAATTTGGGCTGCCTCAGAGAGAACAGGAAAGGGGGGCAGGACGAGCGCCATCAGATTGCATACAGAGAGAATCTCCTGTTTACTAGACATGTGCACAGAATTTTTTTTCGTTTTTTTTTGTTCCGTTTCGTATGGTCCCGTCTGTTCGTTTCCGTTCGTTTTTCGTAAGACGCCCGTTTTCCCATTCGTTCCCGTTCGTTTGTCGTACGACGTGATTTTTTCGTATTCCGATCGTTTCGTATTTCCGTTACCGTTTTATTTTCGTACATGCGGGCTGATTCGTTATTCTGTTCAATTCATGTTCGTTTCTTGTTAGACAATAATTATCGTGAATTTTCGTCAATTTGCATTCTGTGTATCTTGAATGCTTTTCTTTTGTTAGTGTCAGTTGTATGTTCATTGTTCAATGACATCTATAACAAAAGAATTTCATTATGTATATTGAATGAATTCCTGTCTATTATAGGTGTCATATCAACATACGAAAATAACAAGAAACAGGTTCAAATGCAAATCTTTTGTTTATGTTTTTTTTTTGAATGGCCAGAGAGTTATGCCGCGTACACACGGTCGTTTTTTTGCGATGAAAAAAAAACGACGTTTTCAAAAACGTCATTTAAAATCATCGTGTGTGGGCAAAACGTCGTTTTATGTCTTCAAAAAAACGATGAAAAAAAGATTCGAACATGCTTGAATTTTTTGTGTCGTTTTTTCAAAACGTCGTTTTTTGTGTCATAAAAAGTCACCGTGTGTGGGCAAAACGATGTGCAAAACGACGTTTTCAACCCGCGCCTGCTCAGAAGCAATTTTTCAGACGGGAGCGCTTGTTCAGGTAAAACTACTGTTCAGAATGGATTAAGCACATTCGTTTCTTTTTAAAAGTATAATGAAGCAAAGAATGCGCTGCATTTGAACCAATGCATTTAAATGCTACACTAAATTCCTAGTTTGTTGTGGCTCATCTTGTTACATAGTTGACATTTCAAAAAACTTTTTATTTAAAAATAAAAAAAAGGGAGATGATGTGCTTAAACCAAAAAAGAGGAAATAAAGAAATAAAGACCAAAAAAAAAAAAAAAAATAGAATGTCAAAAGGTTAACAGATCTTGTTACATATTTCTGTTAACCTTTGTTTTTTTTTTTCTTTATGTCTTTATTTCCTCTTTTTTTGTTTAAGCACATCATCTCCCTTTTTTTTTTTTAAATGTTTAAATGTTTATCAAAATGTGAATTCTGGTTGATTTTGGAGTGTGTGAAGTGACCCAACATATTTTTTATTTATTTTTTTAATAAATTACCAACAAGGAGGTTGTTGTCCCATGTTCCTTATTTTTTTTAAATGTGTCTGCCTACTCAGTAAATGATCTCTATATATTGTTCAAAATACACATGTACAAATTTTGCAACGAAAAAAAAAAGACATTTATTTCTGTCGCAAAGCAATAAAGCAAATCAAAAAATTACACACATCTGGCAAATAAAAATGTAATCAAAATAAAAACAAAAAAGCCAGGAAGAAAGCAAAGGAGACCCTGCTGGTATTTGAAAAGACAAGGGTCCAACAAAGCAACACTGACGTCTGTCAAGACAAAATAAATTTGATTAGGGGCACCATCATTTCTTCTTCCCTTTACTCTTCCCTGCAGTCTTCCCTGCAGCCTTCCCTGCAGCCCGAGTCTTCGGGGGCTGGGTTCCTGGAGGCAAGGTTGTGGCAGGAGCCAGAGCAGGCTCAGGAAGAGGAGGAGCAGGAGAAGGAGCAGGAGCAGGAAGAGCAGAGAGGACAGGAGTGCTGATCAGCCCAATGTCAATGTCGTCATTGAGCTTGCCCAGTGTGGCCATGCTTATGGCCTTAAAGATTAAGAGCTCGCAGCGCACACGCTGGCCCGGCTCCAGCTTTTGGAGCTTGGCCGCGATCAGCGCTCCAAAGCCCTCTTCTTCACTGGGTTGCTCTCTGATGGCCGCTGTTGCTTCACGGAGCATGGCCTGGGTCTCCTCCTCCATTTGCATGAGTCTCCGTGCCCTTTTTGCGGGAGTGCGTAGAGGAGGGATCTGGGAGATGCAATCTCACCGGCGTGACTCCTGTCCCCCCCGTGGGGCCTGCCTCCTCCTGTCTCCCCGTGGGGCCTGCCTCCTCCTGTCTCCCCGTGGGGCCTGCCTCCTCCTGGCTCCCAGTGGGCTCTGCCTCCTCCTGGCTCCCAATGGGCTCTGCCTCCTCCTGGCTTTGCTCTGTCTGTGTAGGAAAAAAAGGGACCTAGTTTGTTGTCCTCATTAATCACACCCATTTCTAAAATCCTGACATATGCTAATTGTCTGAAAAAATCGTTTACACACAGGGCACACATCCCTAATTTTGTGGCCTCTTACCCAGCTACAGATATGTGCCCCCTAGCGGTGGGGGGTTGATGTTGGCTGAAATTGCTCAGTAGGGGGCCTTTCCACAAACTAAAAATGGATGTTTTGTTTTGTGGGGGTGGCCAAAATGGGAATTAACAAAAAGGCTGTTTCTCATCTGCGACCCCTTCCCGGTGTATTGTGTTTACCCCCCTAGAGGTGTACCCAAAATTTACACACAATCATTATGACCTGTGCATTTATGGATTTTGTCCCCATTCTGTTTTGCGGCTATTGCCTAGTGACATGTTCCTAATTTTTGCTGCAATCATATATAATTTACAACACTTGTAACATCAATTTGACAACATTATTCTACATTGCAGTTCATAATTTGTTAGTAAAATGCAATACCTGGCTCCATGGGTCACAATCTGGGTCCTCCAGTAACTCAGCCTCTTCCTCCGAGGTAGCCTGCTCTTGCCTGCAGGGAAGACTGGAGGACTGACTGCAGGGAAGAGGGGCCTGTCTCCTTGGGGGAAGGGTCGACACGGATGGCCGGGATTCTATATGGTCATCCAGGAACTGCAGCTGATTATAATACCAGAGGTTTGGCCTATATACGGACTCAGCTGCAGCTCCTGATCGGATTGAGGCCTGGACTAATGACCGTTGGGTCCTGTAGGTGCCCCTAATCGAATTTATTTTGGTCTTCACAGTCGCAGTAGTTGCATTTGGGACCCTTGTCTTCACAAATACCAGAATGGTCTCCAGTGCTTGCTTCCTGGCCTCTTTGTTTTTATTTTTTTGTTTTTTGTTTGCCAGAGGACTGGCTGCTCCCTCCATCTTTGTATGAATTCTGTAAAAAATTCCTGCTCCTTGAAGGCCTCCATGTTGTCTGCATGTGAAATGGAAAAACCTAGTGTCAGTGAAGCCACTCCTACTACTAAAAGCTTTAAAACACCATATCTTCTCTAGCACACAACATCATCCACTGTTCAATAATATTAACGTCAAAAATTCAGTTACATACCGTCGTATGATTCGATCGTGACTTGCGCCTTCTTCCGCAGACTGTGAACGTCGCTTTCAATGACGTCGGATCCCTTTAAACACTGCGCACGTGTGACGCGACGCACACGTGTGATGCGAGGCATACCCCGCCCCTGACGTTCGGTCTCGTCCTTTACACGCCCCTTTCTCTAACTTTTTTTGGTGGGTGTCATTTCTGGAGGAACAAGCCCGGGCAAAAATATGGCAAGCTCAAGCCAGGAGGCAGGCCAGAGCCAGACCAGAAGAAGCTCCAGGCGGAGGTACAAGGCCTCAAACATGGCTTTCAAGGAGATGGTGGAGATGGTGACCATCTTTCAGCAAGAGGACTATGATGGCAAGCACGGCCCTTACCTTCACCCCAATAAGGTGAAGGCGGACATAATGGAGAAAGTCATTAGGAGCCTCAGGCGGAAATTTGGACAAAGCAGGAGCAAAGAACAAGTCAGAAAGAGGTGGTCTGACCTAAAGAATAGAGAGCCAGAGCAGCTGCAGCGAATAAAAAGAATGATTCGAAACAAAAGTAAGTAATTTTGATGTGGCCTCATTTTTGGTGTTTGTTCTTTGTGCCATGTGCTTCTTCTTTCAGGTTGTACTGTATCTGTTTGTGCTCACACTAAAATTGGTCGTAGGAGTAGTCGATCATTCGTCGCTTTTTGTACTAATAAACGACGATCTTCATGACTAGTTCCCGTGGACAAATCGGAGTGCAACCACTGTATCCTCTAAAAAGGGCGTATTTGTATGATTGCAGTTTGAACATACGACGACTCCTACGACCAGTTATTGTTCTCACAAACATTAAAGTTGTGACATCTTTATTATGTTTTTAATGTGACATCAATTGTTTTTTTTTTAATGTAGATGTGTACCTAGTAGATGTGAATAATTAATAGTAATAACAATACGCAGAAAAAGGAGAGTGTGCTCAGCAGTGGATTCTACACATGTGGACTCTGTAGTTGTATTTTTAATTATCTTTCATCCCTCTAATCTTTTACCTTTCTGGTTTCCCTTTCTTCTATTTCGTAGGGCGTAAGGAAGCATCAAGGCAGGACGCAAGTACTGATCAAGTAACACCCCCGAGGGATCTGGATGAAGGGGAAGCTGCCACCACATCCGGTAATGTGTCTGATAACACAGATACACAGGTTATGTAGGTACTAGGATTAATTTTTATTAATACATGGTTTGCTCGCACATTTCAGGAGCAAGTCGTGCTGGGTCAGCACTTGATAAGGACACTGCACCTTACCTCATTCGAGAAATATGGTCCTGCGCCGAACAAATTGAGGACATCCAGCAAGCATCCAGACAAGTCCTGGAAAATACAAAAAGGGTGGGACTCCAGCTCAAAAATGTCCTGGATGTTTTGGGGAGGGTTTAAAGTATTTTTTTTTTTTATTTTTATGTACGTTTTGTTAATGAGAGGAACAAACACTATTTTATAGTTATTTTAATCACCAGAAAAAAAAAAAAAAAAAAAAAATATGATTGTATAGTTATTTTAATCACCAGAAAAAAATAAATATGATTGTATAGTTATTTTAATCACCAGAAAAAAAAAAAAAAAAATAATATGATTGTATAGTTATTTTAATCACCAGAAAAAAAAAATAAAAAAAATATGATTGTATAGTTATTTTAATCACCAGAAAAAAAAAAAAAAAACATATGATTGTATAGTTATTTTAATCACCAGAAAAAAAAAAAATATGATTGTATAGTTATTTTAATCACCAGAAAAAAAAAAATATGATTGTATAGTTATTTTAATCACCATAAAAAAATAAAAAAAAAATAATATGATTGTATAGTTATTTTAATCACGAAAATAAAAAACAAAAAATGATAGAAAATAAAAAATAAAAAAAATATGATTGTATAGTTATTTTAATCACCAGAAAAAAAAAAAAAACATGATTGTATAGTTATTTTAATCACCAGAAAAAAAAAAAAAATATTATTGTATATTTATTTTAATCACCAGAAAAAAAAAAAAAAACATATGATTGTATAGTTATTTTAATCACCAGAAAAAAAAAAAAAGGGTTTTTGTTTGAATCACTAGAAAAAAACCAAAGGATTGTACCTGTTTTCTTGTTCAAATAATGTTAAAAATTAAAAAAAATTGTCACTTTCACAATTGTGTGGCTTGTTATTTTATATGAATGCTGACCTTCAAAATATGTTACTGCTGGTAACATCAAACAATGATGGATATTTAGACCATTCAAAACACATAAAACACTATGATAACCTAGGAGGCAATGAAAATACACAAACATTCACAATATTGTAAAAAAAATAAGTAGACTGTTTCTTTCATTAAAGATTTTTATTATGCAAATCAGCCAAGATCTGGCATTGGTATGGCCCCCCTACCCATAAAGTAGTCCACGTAGGCCTGGCGCACAGCACGTGCATTTTGGGGGGCCAAGCCTGGATGGCCTGCCTCACGGGCCACATCAGGTACATGAACTGCCTCGTCAGGCAATAAAGCAATATAATTGACAGAATGTCTTCTGAGATAATTATGGAGGATACAGCAACATAAAATGATGGTATCCCATTTGTATTCAGCCATGTTTATGGCCGTTAAAAACAAGCGGAACCCGCTGGCCATGATGCCAAACGCATTCTCAACCACTCTTCTGGCTCTGGCCAGCCGATAATTAAAGACCCTCCTCTCATGGGTGAGGGCACGTTGGGGAAATGGCCTCAGGAGGTGGGGACCCAAGCCAAATGCCTCGTCTGCAATGAACACAAAAGGAAGCCCCTCTTCGTTCTCCTCCGCAGGTGGCAATCCCAGCTCCTCCGACTGAAGCCGTTGGGCAAACTCGGTCTCGGCAAAGACCCCGCCGTCCGACATCCGCCCATTCTTCCCAACGTCTAGATATAGAAATTCATAATTTGCTGAAACCACCGCCATCAGCACGACACTGTGGAACCCCTTGTAGTTATAAAAATGGGATCCGGAATGGGGTGGTGGCACGATGCGGACGTGCTTGCCGTCAATAGCTCCTCCACAATTCGGAAAATTCCAGCGCTGGGAGAATTCCGCTGCCACAGTCTGCCATTCCTGTGGCGTGGTGGGGAACTGTAGAGAAACCGAAAAAAAAAATTATTCAAACAAACATTCCTAATAGAATATCCAAAAACATTCTTGGATCCTAAAAAAAGAAGAGCGTTAAGTTCAAGTATTAATTATTGACCCAATCATAAATTAAAAATAATTACTAAGCATATTAATCACACCCTCTGATGGTCACAAAACACAAACAAAATAGGGTGAGGGGGGGCCCCAAGATGAGTTTGAGACCTTGAAACATTTATTTAAAAAAAAAAAAGGGAAATTGTAAAAAAGATTGGGGGGGGGGGAGGGGGAACTACAATAGGGAACAAAAATCAAGGGGGATATAGGGACTTCAAAATACTGAACAACAATAGGGAACAAAAATCAAGGGGGATATAGGGACTAGGCTAGGTGGGCTTGTACATTACTCAAAAATATGAAAAATAAGAACAGTTTGTGCATTTAAAGGACACCACTTACCTTAATATACTCCTCCTGCAAAACCTGGATTATGGCACAACAGGTGTCCGGGATTATGAGGCCCAGAGCCTGGGGGGAGATGCCCGTCGAGAACTTCAAGTCCTGCAGACTTCTCCCTGTTGCCAGGTACCGCAAGGTGGCAACTAGCCGCTGCTCAGCAGTGATGGCTTCCCGCATAACGGTGTCCTGCCTGGTGATATAAGGCGACACCGAAGCCAAAAGCTGCTGGAATACGGGGTCAGACATCCAAAGAAAATTCCTGAAATCATCAGGGTTATTTTCTTGGATCTCCCGCAGCAGAGGCATATGAGAGAACTGGTCCCTGCGAAGAAACCAGTCCTTGGCCCACAAAGTCCTTCTCGCCCTCCTCAAGGACCGGAGCCGGGATGCAGCACACATCCTAACAAGATGCAAAGCACGCTCTCGGCGACGAGAACGTACCCGCAACATGGTTAGAAAACGGTCGTCAAATCAGATCACACTAAAAAAAAAACGCGCTGAAGAACAGAAAGGCCTCTGAAGAACGACCTGCAAAACAGTAACGTGCAAACAAGAACGCACTGCCAAAACAGATACGATCTGAAAACAAGCACTGTAACACAGATACGAACCCAAAAGCACAAACTGTAAGACAGAAAACGTTTTTTAAAGCACGAAGACTGAAAAAGCGCGAATCGTCTCTCACCAAACTTTTACTAACACGCAGCAACACGATATCAGCAAAAGAGGCCGTCTTCCGCATGGAAATGACCCTTTATAGTCCCGTCGTACGTGATGGACGTCACCGCGCACTGCTCGAGCTTTTGTGAAAAACGATGGTGTGTACGCAACGTCGTTTTGGAAAATGAAGTTTGAAAAACGTCGTTTTTTTTTCATGAGAGAAAACGTCGTTTTTTTTCATCGAAAAAAAAAGTGATCGTGTATGTGTACGCGGCATAACTCTCTGGCCATTCAAAAAAAAAAAAAAAAAAAGATTTGCATTTGAACACGTTTCTTTTGTTATTGATATGTTACACCTATAACAAAAAAATTGCCTTCAGTATTTTGAACCTACACAGAAAAAAGAAAAACCGTTCAAGAATTCACATTCAATATACATAATGAATTCATTCTTTTGTTATCAAAGAAAATGTGAACATTGAACAAAGAACATACAACTGAAAACGAACACAAAACGGATTCAAACAAAATACACAATGCAAACCTCTTGATACAGATTTAATTTTCGTTATTTTGCCATTTTCGTTTTGTCGTTTTTTCCCGTCGGATCGTTCGTAATTGCGGTCGTTCGTTATGCGGCTCATCCGTTATCCCGTCGTTTTGGTATTTTGGTGCTTTAATATTTTCGTATGTACACATTATCCCGCGGGTACGAAAATGAACATTTTCGTACGAAAATAACATTCGTACGAACGGGAATGCACATATCTACTGTTTACTCAGCGGCCTCTGTAATAGGAAGTCCCGTCTCCTGGGCCGGCATTGGACCAGTGTCCGGTCTATCATAGAAGCCGGGACTTTGCATTAAAGAGGCCACAGCGTAAACAGGAGATTCTCGCTGTATGTAATCTGACGGCTCTCATCCCGCCCCCCCTCCCTGAGATGGGCATTCATCAGGCTGCATTCATGGCAATGGGGAAGGCTGCAGATGGGCATTTATCAAGCTGCATTGATGGGAAATTGGGAGGCTGCAGATGGGCATTGACGAGGCTGCAGATGGGCATTGGTCAGGCTGCATTGATGGGCATTGATGAGGCTGCAGATGGGCATTGATCAAGCTACATTGATGGGCACTGGTGGGGCTGCAGATGGCCATTGATCAAGCTGCATTGATGGGCAATGGGGAGACTGCAGTTGGCCATTGATTAGGCTGAATTGATGGGCAATGGTGAGGCTGCAGATGGCCATTGATCAAGATGCATTGATGGGCAATGGTGAGGCTGCAGATGGCCATTGATCAAGCTGTATCGATGGGCAATGGTGAGGCTGCAGATGGGCATTGATCAAGCTGTATTGATGGGCAATGGGGGGCTGCAGATGAAAATTGATCAAGCTGGATGGATGGGCAATGGTGAGGCTGCAGATGGGCATTGATCAAGCTGCATTGATGGGCAATAGTGAGGGTGCAGATGGTGATTGATCAAGCTGCATTGATGGGCAATGGTAACACTGCAGATGGCCATTGATCAAGCTGCATTGATGGGGAATGGTGAGGCTACAGATGGGCATTGATCAAGCCACATTGATGGGCAATGGTGAGGCTGCAGATGGCCATTGATCAAGCTGCATTTATGGGCAATGGTATAGCTGCAGATGGCTATTGATCAGGCTGCATTGATGGGCAATGGGGAGGCTGCAGATGGGCATTGATCAAGCTGCATTGATGGGCAATGGTGAGGCTGCAGATGGCCATTGATCAATCTGCATTGATGAGCAATCGGGAGGCTTTTAAGGAAAAATTTAAGGACATATGCTTGCACCTGATTGGATAAGTATAGTGAACACAGCTTCACATTACTTATTACGCAAGGTGAACATTCACTTTGCAAAGTGCATATTCACATTCCTAAATGAACAGTTTCGGCAACATAGGAAAAGAGATTAGCATAATGAAAATAATAAAATAATTTGTGTGTATATACAGTATTTATAGAGAGATATAAAGATCTATAAATATGTTCTGCTTTTAATCTTTTAGTCTGTGGATGTGGATCACGGAAGATAATCTCACGCCTTCCAGATGGCTACAAACGGAGGTATGTTTTGTTCTTAATTAAGATGAGGTTCAGGTTTGGGTCTTCAATTGATTGGAGGCCACTTCAGTAAGTTCAAGGATCATGCTCCTCAAAAGTGAATGTAACAATCTGACCACCCAAATTCTTTCTAGTAATTGGTCATCTGTCTTAGAAGGGCCAATAATGGAGGCTCCGTTTTGTGCCAGCCCCCACACTAAAAAGGGCAGCCATAGTGTCAGTGAACTTGCGACTGCTGAAGGGAAAACTGACAAACTGCGTAGGGAAAATTAGGGTCCATACTTTAATTCTGATTGCCTCTTTGGGCAATTTTTGCTACATATTTTTATTGGGGGATTTTTGTCTTTACTTTTATTTCGTGGTCGATTTGAGGTCTGCGATTACTTTTAACTGATGTCTTCTCCATAGCATACCTTTTTCTTTTTGCTGCAAGGCTCCCACGCAGCCTTCCTAAACCCAACACACTGGCCCGAGGGGGTTGTACCCTTGCCATGGCCCTTGTAATATTCAGTGGACTCTCTAGAGCCAGACGCTAGAACCTGCCTTCTAGGGGATATGGAGGACCATAGAGTTCTACCGGGAGCTCTGGAAGGCATACTGCGAGGTCTATTTCAGGCACGCAAGTTAATTGCACAGAGATGGCAGGCGCACACCCCCTCTTCTGTCAAGAATTGGACTGAAACCATTAACACTCTGATTTGGAGCGAGAGAGTGGCCTTTATTAAACAAGGGAATCACAAAAGGTTCGAAAGAGTGTGGGGACCCTGGCTGAGGGACATAGGATTCCCTTCCTAGAGGTAGATCGTCGGCATGCTCAGTAACTCACCCCCAACCCTAGAGGATAGAAACCTCTCAACAACTAGCAATGTAATGTAAGGTGGACCAAATTTTAGCCCTCTCTTGGATGTGATCTCGCTTTTGTTACTAGGATGAGCTTACCTATTTCTGTTCTTCCTTTTCGACTTCTCTTCCCACACCTATGGCATTAAGAATAATTTAGACTAACGCATCTGCACTATATGTGGTAAAGTAAAATAATGGTGCAATAACTACATGGGGGGAGCAGGGGATGGTGGGGGGGTGGAACTAGAGGGGGGAGGGGGGGGTTTAGTATGCTTAATTATTGCATGTACACAATGATTAATGTTGGTATTTATTTATCTATATATTGTAATATGCACCTTTTGTTTACATGTAAGTAAATATGTAATTCTTAAATAATGGAAAACAATAAAGAAAAGTTAAGAGAAAAAAAAAATATTCAGTGGACAGTACTACTGCTAAATGCAACTCATTCAAATAATGTGGTTGCACTGCATCCGCCCTGCAACCATGTAATACACACATTTGTGCAGGGTTTTAAGACACCAAACAAGCACTGAGGATATGGCATATTGCCTCCCAGCACTCCTAGCACCTATCAGCTTTCTCCACGGCTTCTCGCCTCTTCATTGGATGAATGATAGCAGCGCAGCCATTGGCTCCCGCTGCTGTCAATCAAATCCAATGACGCGGGCGCCGGGGGGGCGGGGCCGAGTCATACTCTTGGCGGCTATGGACTGAGTGTATGACACATGAGCACGCCCACAAGGTAACCACCCCAGGAGAGAGCTTCCCAGAGGGCATTATCGATTGTGGGGAGGAGCCAAGAGAGCCGCTGTGGGACCCCAGAAGAGGAGGATCGGGGCCACTCTGTGCAAAATGAACTGCACAGTGGAGATAAGTATGACATGTTTTTTTTTTTAAACGGGAACCCTTACAACCACTTTAATAGGAAAAAATGTAAAAAAATGTAAAATTCCTTTAATAAACATGCATGGGGGTTTCAAATTCCTTCCCGTGAAGATGTCCAGATATTTCCAAAGGAAAATGGTTTTAAAAATTGGCAGGTTCTTTTAAAAAAAAATAAAGCACACAGACCTCTCCAAGAGTCTTATATGCAGGGGTGGCTCTAGGCTTTGTGAGGCCTTAGGCAAATCTGAGACATGAGGCCCCCCATTCACATCCATAATGAGAAAAATAATTCAAGCAATAAAAATTAACTGTATAAATTGCATATATTAAGAGTTTTAAATTCTATAAACTATGAATTCACCGTTTATAGAATTTTCTCTAACCAATCCTTTAGGCAAATTAGGAGGCCGTGAGGCCCCTGTGGAGGCGAGGCATAAGGTGACCGCCTAATTTGCCTAATTAGAGAGCCGCCTCTGCTTATATGCATTTTGACCATAGGAAGGGTTTGTGTGCTATCTCTTTTGTTAAAAGAAGCCAACAATGTACATCATTTCCAGCAAGGATGAAAAAAAAATTGCCTAGTCCCCCTAAAATGCATACCAGACCCGAGTCTAGTGTGAATTTTAAGGGGGTACCTCACACAACAACAAAATAAATGTGTGCACCCAGGAAATAAATATCAAACCCTTTTGGGTCTGGTACAGATTTTAATGGACACAACACATAAAAGAAAATGCATGAGACCCCCTAAAAATCCATACCAGACCCTTAATCTAGGAATGCAGCTGGCTGGCCAGGAAAAGGGGAGGATGAGCATGCAGCCCCCCCTTTTGAACTATACTAGATCACATCCCCTCAACATGGGGAGATGCCTCGCCATGACCTGGGAGACATGTACCAAGGAAAGAATAAAAAATGTAAACATTTTTGTTCAACAAGGAAGTGGGAAAACTGAAAGACGCGACTCCTGGGGTTCCCTGGGAAGAGTACCCCAATCCTCTATGGCAGCGAGAGCTAACGTGGAAGTTCTACAGACCATACCGCTGAGCCCGCGTATGTCTAACACGCTAACAGGGCCCACCATCCCTCCCCCTATCCGCGAAGACTTTAAAAACGAAATGGAGACCCTGAAAACTTTAATTCAAGCACTCCCCACAAGGGTTGATATATCTGAATTAATATCAAAAATGGAGGAAGCGCACTCCAGGGACCTGGAGATTGTTAGAACTGAATACAGGGTCTGTCAGAGACCCGCTTAGGAGAGGGGGAGGTTGGGTTAAAGACCCTGGAGCAACGTATTGAGGCGGTTGAGAATGAGAACTGTAACCAGATGGATGTTGCGGTGTCCCTCCAGCTACAGATAGAAGATCTCCAGGACAGGGGACGCCGTAACAATATACGTATACGCGGGGTCCCGGAATTGGAAGGTCATGAAGACCTTCAGGTTGTGGCTCAAAAAATTCTGCAAAGCCTTATGCAAGACACTAGTTCCTTAAACTTTGAGATGGACAGAATTCATAGAGCCTTGGGCCCAAAACCGAGAGACAAGGGGCGTCCTCGGGACGTGATCTGTCGACTACATTATTTTTCACACAGGGAGGCAATCCTACGGAAAGCATGGCAGACCGGCCCAATAGAATTTGAGGGGACACAGTTAAAGATCTTACCAGACTTATCCGGGGCCACCCTCCAACGTAGAGCCCTACTTCGTCCAATATTGGATCGTGTAAGGGAATGGGGAGGGACATATAGATGGAGGTTCCCTATCTCCGTCCTTATCAAGAAAGCCTCGCTTTCATTTTGGCTGCGCTCTAGAGCAGACCTCCCTGATTTGTTTTCATTTCTGGAAACAGAACCGTTTCCAGTCCCGAACTGGCTACAGTTAAACCCGAGAACTATAGACTTTAAGAATGTTTGATTTGTTTTCTCCTTTTTTTTTTTTTTTTTTTTTTTTCTTTTTTTTTTTTTTTCCATCTCTAGTTGGTGCCCTAGAGATAAGTGGAGACTGGACCGAATTGGAGCAATGGATGTCTTACTTTTTTTTTTTTTTTTCCCTAGTTATCTATAGCTCCTGAATTTTCTTATTTTACAATTTTTTTTTTCAATATCTCGGATTATATTAGGGACCTCAGTATACCTCAGTACGTTATATGTGGACTTGTGTTGGATGCCGGTGTTGCCCCTTCTCTGCGCCCCCCGAGTAGGGGTCGCAGAGAACTGGGCAACAAGGTCCAAACAGGGGGATCTACTTGGAGCCTGGGGCAGTGCTGCAGGGGTTGGGAGGGTTTGGGAGGGAAGGGTTTTGGGAGGGAAGGGAAGGGTAGGGTATGTTAGGGGGGGGTAGGAAGGACTAAGAGGACTCACTAATTGATCTACAGGCAATGCCTGCTTATTGTTTTTTCACACTATGTTTAGGGGGAGGGGGGAGGGGGTTTGCTATTGCAGATTTTGGGGAGGGGGGTTAGGGAGGGGGGGTTTTCCACGGGCTCACCCACCACTTCACGGGGGTCCCCAGCTTCCAGGGGGTGTGGGGGAGGCAGGGCCGGGAATGACACATGGAGCACCTAAGAGTGCCCAATTTACACTGACACTTTTTTTTTTGGTTTTGTTCTTTTCCACTGCAGTTTCTGCAGTGGTCAATGGGGTCTACGCGGGCACTGAGAGGGCTTAGGAGGGCAAGGGGGTAGTTTGGATGGGGGGGGTTGGATCCAACCCCATAGGGGCTGGTGTCGTAGGGGGACGGGCTGGGGGTGCGCTGTAGCTACTGTGTTCAGGGACCATAGGATAATCACTCGAAAGGAAGTGCCCCTAAGAGGGCCCAGGTGGCCTCAAGATGGGATATGAAACAGGAGATACCTGGCAAGAGATCTGGGATTGAATGTGTTTATCTGGGGGTTTTTTTTTTTTCTCTCGGGATGGTATATTAGAGGAAGTCTTATCCCTAGTGGTTAATTAAATCCAGTGCGAATTTATGTTTATGTGGATAGAAGGAGCGTGTGGAGGCGGCGGAAGACTCCTCACCGGGGGAGGCGTGGGTTAAACAACCCCGATTAGGCCATCACTCAGGGGGTTGGGTTTCTGAGTGACCAAAGTTTTGCTTTGGGATACCCTTAGAGGAGGAGGAGGACAATTTAGTTCCTCTCTTCTCTTTCTTAGGGTTCCAGTTTAGTGTAGGGGAATAGAGGGTTGGGGGGGGGTTTTTTTTTTTCTTTCCTCTTTCTTCTCCTCTTCTCCTCCTCCTTGCGGGGTCCGAGTGCTTGGCCCCTTTATAGGTAGCGGAGGCGTCCCCAGAAATGGACAACCTCTCAGTAATTACAATCAATGTTAAGGGACTAAATATCCCGGAAAAGAGACGTATTTTGTTGCAGGACCTAAAAAAAAGAGGGAGGAACATAGCCTTGATACAAGAAACACATTTCAGGAAAGGGGGGCTCCCCTTTCTTAAGAACCGACACTTCCCGACAGTATACCATGCTACGAATCCTGCGGCAAGGAAGGGGGGAGTATCAATACTTATATCTACTAACACGCCATGGTCCTTAAAAGACTCCTTGGTAGACACCGAAGGGCAATACTTAGCGGTAAAGGGGATGTTAAGAGGAGCGATATTTACGCTCGCTACTTTCTATGCCCCCAATGCACAACAGGATCAGTTTCTGCGGAACCTTCTTGGACAGGCTATCAGGTTTTCAAGAAGGTCAGTTGATTATGGGAGGGGACTTAAATGTCCCTCTGGACCCTATTTTGGATACGTCAACCGGTGCTTCTTCAGTTGCAGGGGGCACCCGGAAACGGATCCGACAGTTGCTACAACAAGAGACTTTGATAGATCTATGGAGAATGATGCATCCGGGAGAGCGAGATTGCTCCTTTTATTCTATCCCGCACAAGATATATTCACGTATTGACTATTACTTCCTGCCGCATAGTCAGCTTCATGCAGTTACAGAAGTCGGAATAGGTGAAATCTCCTGGACCGATCATGCCCCAATCCTCCTGGAATATAAAATAGGGGACGCCAGGCCTTCTAGAATGGGGGGCTGGAGACTAAATGAGAGATTGTTACAGGATGAGGTGGTGCTGGAAGATGTTCAGAGGGAGTTAAAATGGTACTTTGAGACCAATGACACCCCAGAATGTAATTTCGGGGTAGTATGGGAGGCCCATAAGGCAGTCATAAGGGGAGTCTTGATGAAACATGGCGCAAGGGTTAAAAGGGAGAGGGAGCGGAATATAACAACCCTTATGACAAAGATTACAAATTTAGAAAAGAGGCATAAACAGGGATCTAACCTAGAAGTAGAGAGAGAGCTTGGGATGGCACGCAGACAAATTACCGAACTGCTCTTACATAGAGCAAGAAGGGCGATACAAAATGGTAAAAGGCAGAACTATGAATACGGTAATAAATGTGGGAAGCAACTGGCGAACTCATTGAGGGAACAACACACTAAGACTTATATTCCCATGATTAAGGGGTCAGGAGGCGAGGAACACATGTTACCTGGGGAAATTGCACAGAGATTCAGAGACTTCTATAGCACTTTATATAACTTACAAACAAGTCCCCAACAACAACATGAGGCAATGGGTAATTATATAGAAACCTCAGGTATCCCGACCCTAACAGCAGAGATGAGTCAAGAAATGGAAAAACCTATAACCTTAGAGGAACTACAGGAAGCAGTGAAAAAAGGGAAAGGAGGGAAAGCACCGGGACCAGACGGGTTTACCATCGCTTACTATAGACTTTTTTTCCCTACTCTAGGCCCCTTTATGGTCAGAACGTTTAACGGCCTGGGTGATTCATGTTCTTTTCATATGGAAACCCTGAAAGCGGAAATAGCGGTAATACCCAAAGAAGGTAAAGATCCCTCTCAATGTGGGAGCTATAGACCCATTTCATTACTTAATGAAGATCTGAAGCTTTTTGCAAAAATCTTGGCGGCACTTATACAACAATATATACCCGGGCTTGTTCACAAAGACCAGGTGGGATTTGTCCAGATGCGGGAAGCCAGGGACAATACGATTAAGACTCTGAACTTGATCCATTTGGCTGATTCTTCCCGAACCCCGTGTGTCTTTCTCGGTACTGATGCCGAGAAAGCTTTTGATCGGATAAATTGGCAATTTATGTTTATGGTTCTGAGACACATGGGGTTCGGTAATAAGATGTTACAATGGATCATAAGTAATTATACTCAACCTACGGCACAGGTTAGAGTCAATGGAATATTGTCCCCACCTTTTAAACTATCCAACGGGACAAGACAGGGATGCCCGTTATCTCCTCTCTTGTTTGCGCTATCTGTAGAACCTCTATTAAATAGGATTCGACTGAATCCAGATATTAAAGGAGTGTCTTTTGGAGATGCAGAATATAAAATCTCGGCTTACGCAGACGATATGATGTATTCCTTGACGGACCCGATGGAATCCCTTCCTAAGTTGCTACAGGAACTGCAATTATATGGAGGCCTTTCCAATTTTAAGATAAATTATGATAAGTCAGAAGCAATGGGAGTAGCGATCCCGGAAGAGGATCTGCGGACCCTGAAGTCTAAATACAGATTTAAGTGGTCTGATAGCTCACTCAAATATCTGGGCACCTCCATCCCGGCGGACCTGACACAGGTTTTCAAACTTAACTTTGTCCCATTACTGGCGAAAATACGGGTCCTCCTGGATGGTTGGAAGAGGGGGTTCCATTCTTGGTTCGGGCGAGTCAATATCGTCAAAAATGAGCATATTGCCGAAATTTTTGTATCTCTTCCAGACACTCCCCATTGATATACCAAAATCCTTTTTTGACCAGACGCAAACTCTCCTTAATAAGTTTATCTGGGCTAACAAATCCCCAAGAATTAAGAGGCGCATATTATCTTTATCCAAACGAGACGGAGGCGTGTCGGCTCCAGATATCCAGAGATACTATCAGGCAGCCACTTTGATCCGCCTGATAGATTGGAGGAGACACGGCGGTGAGAAATTATGGCCAGGCCTGGAGCAAGCCCAGTGTAGAAGTATACTCCATTTGGCAGCATGGTGTTACAGAGACCTGCCGATAACTATCAAGACACATCCACTGATAGGTCCAACACTGAAAGTTGCCTATGGACTATTTGCGAAGGGGACTTTGTCCACTTTGGATTCACCACTTTACCCAATTCTGGGGAACCCCCTGTTCAGACCAGGGTTGAAGAAGGGACCTTTTAGTGGATTAATAGATCAGGGTCTGGTACAGGCATCTCATTTTGTTAAAGAAGGCTCATGGCATACTATGCAGGAGATGGTAACGGGCGGGACCCATTACCAACTTGACATATGGAGGGCATTACAACTACGGCACTTTTTAGATACTTTGAAATCCCCTATAAGATATGGGCGTAAACTAACAAGATTTGAGGGATATTGTAGTGGGAGCGGAGTGCTTCGACATGCCCTCTCAAGAATTAATGAATTATTAAACGCTCCAACGGAGGATGCTCAAATCCCTTTTTTCAATAGGTGGGAGTGGAGATGGGAAGACCTTTTACAGAAGATCAAAAGAACAAAATACTTCGGAATATATTTGAATCATCAGTCTGTGTGAAGACACAGGAGATGAATTACAAGATATTAACTCAGTGGTATCGTACTCCGGTAGTATTAAAAAAGTGCTACCCAGACATCTCGGATAGATGCTGGAGGTGCGGTAAGAAAGAGGGAACATTGCTACATATTTTCTGGTTCTGCCCAAAGATCCTAAACTTCTGGACAAAGGTTCAGGGAATAGTACAGAAATTTAGCAAAGAAAAATTACCAGATGAATGGTCCTATTATTTAATACAGGACTCCGAGCTCTCTGTAAAATGTTATAGGAAATCTATGGTCTGCCACCTTCTAAATGCTGCCCGTGCCTGTATTCCAGGAATGTGGAAACAGACACATCCTCCAACAGTAAAGATGTGGCTTAACAGAGTAGAGGATACAAATAGAATGGAAGACCTTGTGTGGACCTCCAGACAGAAACGTAAGGTGTACCTTGATACGTGGACTGAATGGAATACGTTCAGATATTCAGAAGAGGGAGGGGCTTTGATGGATGCGTAGAGGTGCGTCGGGGGGGATCCGACCCGGCGGGTGAGGAGGAGGAGAGGAGACGGACGGAGGAGGGGGTGCTTCCCACCCCTTCCCCTTTTTTTTTTTTTTTTGGGGGCGGGAGGGGGGGGGGACCATATCAATTTTCCCTTTTTTTTCTTTTTTTTTTGGGTTGTTCGAAGGGGGGTGGGTTTGGGAAGATAACACCAAGGGTGATACCATAGGGGGTGGTCCGATTGCCCCTCCCTGCAGGGGACATTTAGATCTCCAGGCAGAAGAGGGGCTCACTGGCCTGATGTAGTAAGGGGAAGGTACCCACAGGCAAATAGAAGTACGGAGGATGAACCAGAGTTTAAGAGAGAAGGGATAGGAAATGTTTCGGGGGAACAGTCCTCTTCTATTCTTTGTTTAATGGATTTGATTTTGTACTATGTGGGTATTTATTTTTCTTCCTTTACTATTCTCATTTTTTGTATGTTGTAATGACTCTATGGTCAGGGGGATGACCCTTCATATGTATATTACAATGTTTGGAAAACAATAAAGTGAAATTGAAAGGAAGTGGGAAAAATAGAACAATGTAAAAAATGTATTTCAATAACATGCTCGGGGGGATGCCTTAAAGCTGTAGTGAAATTACAGAATGTTAAAGAGGAAGAAAAAGCCAGGAAAAAAAACCCACCGGCAAGACAAAGGCATAATGAGCTAGTATGCATGGCATGGCGAAAAATAGGCCTCAGCCGCCCGACGAAAACTTTCCTACGCCGGCGTATAGTGGGCGCATATTTACGCTGGACGCATGTGGCACTCCCATTGATTTTCGATTCAAATATGCAAATGAGGCAAATACGGCAATTCATGAACGTACTTGCGCCCGGCCCATAATATACACGGTTTGCGTAAGGCGTAAAGTTATTCCCCATATAGGAGGCGCAACTCATGCAAAGGTATGGACCAGGGAACGAATGCCGTCGAATTTTACGTAGTTTACGGTGTGAATAGGGCTGCCTAAGGTTACGTTCACACCTTAGGCAGTGATTTGAAGTATCTTAGGCAGTTGTTTCGACGTGATTGTGAGCATGCGCACTGGGATCCGGCCACGACACGACGCATGCGCAGTTCGTTCTAAGTACTTGCCTGGCACTCGGCACATCATTTGCATGGGGTCACGCTTCATTACCATGTATCATGCCCACTTCCAGCCCACTTCCACCTACTTCCACTTACGCTGGCTTACGCCTACGAATATACGCTACGTCGGTGTATGTGAATCTGAGCCATACACATTACACTGTCTCTGGCTGCATTTTAATTCCCGCCTTCTGAAGCCTGCAGCGCCTATGATGGACGCCACACATCCCGTAGCGCAGCATTGGACCAGTGGGACGTCCATCACAGGCTCTAGAAAGCGGGACCTGCTGCTATGGCACTCGGCCACACACGGCAGGACTCATCTCGGCGGCGCTTGGGATCAGAATGTTCCCGGCGCTCACCACTCGGCTCGGGGCTAACAATGGAGAACCTGCATGCCTGAGACTCGGGGCTATTCGGGGACCCATTCAGGGCTCCAGCCACCCAAGCCCGGGCCTCCCGAAGCCCCAGGCAGGCATTTAGCATCTGAAACAAAGTGCCTTTTTTTGGACAATGATGATAGAAATATAATACATATGTACACAACAGCTAGAATGCCTTTGAGCAGATCTCAGAAAGATTGAGCAGGCATTAACTTAAAAAAATAAAATAGTGTATTTTTTCTACACTGATAAGGAAATTAGCATACAGATTTTGACCACCGAGGATGGAAATAGCATACAGGTTTGCATCACAGCTAGATAGGCTGTGATTTCTGAGAGAATGAGCAGGCATTTGGCATAATGAAATAAACAAACGCTGGATGAAAAAGCATACAGCTTAACAATACAACTAACAAAGTGGTGTGGACAGTTTGCAAATTGGAAGGTATGGAGCAGGCAGGAAATTATATATCAGCAGAGCTTTTTTTCTCAGAAAATAGGTGCAGGAACTCAACCACGACCCATTCAGATTTCACAAACAGTAGAAGGGTCTTAAAGGGGCATTAAATACCAGAATTGCATTACATACAGTGTGCAGAGTTCAGGGGGTTACAAAGCAGTCACTTGTAAACACAGAAACCAGACTTCTGTGTTCACAAGTGATTGTGGTGAGCGGGCACCAAAGGGTCTGAGCCAAAGGTGGTGGAACTGAGTTCCCCCAAGTTCCCCCAGAAAAAAAGCCCTGTATATCAGTGACTTTGTTTTGGACACTGAAGATGGAGGGAGCATACATCTTTGCAACACATCTTTGAAGCCTTCATTGTCAAGGACATAATTTATGAGGGAGAGAGTTACCAGATTGGAGCTTTCTGCCAAAAATGGGATTTCTTTTTACATACAGTGAGGCAGGATCATTTTTACAGGTTTGATGCACACCTTGTAAAACCTTTTCAGTAGATTGCCACCTTATAATTGATATTTTCCCTACACAACCCATGGAAAAATTAAAGTATTTGATGCACAGCTTTTATACCCTTTTTGAAGAGGCCGCTATCTCTGAAGAGCAGAGCATGAAGATTTAACTTTAACCAGTTGTTTACCACCCGCCGTCATATGACGGCGGGACGAAGACTCTCTCGTTCTGGGAGGATGTCTTATGAGGTCTTCGCCTTCCCGAGCCACTGGGGGGGTGCGCACGTACCCGCCACCCCGTTGCGTGTGCCTGGCACCCGCGATTGCCCAGTAACTGAACAGGACCGTGGATGTGTGTGTGTAAAGAGTCTACAGAACTGGAATGCATAGGCAACAGAAATTTGCAGCTATTTTTAGAGAAGAATTCCAATCAAAAGTTAGATTTTCCAGCGTACTGCTGAAGAACATTTACCATTTCTAGATGTTCCCTTTGGGATGGCAAACTTTCACTTTTTAAGTTCAGAACTACTTTATTATTGAATTAATGTTGACTTTTTTTTTCTCATTCCAGAAAAAGGAGAGGCCTTTAAACATCTCCTTGCCCAGCTGAAGATGGAAAGCTATTTAGTTTCAAAGCTGACATTGAGAGACATTCTAGAAGTTAGGCTAGAGATCCATAAGGACAATAAGCCAAAGAAAATAGAAGATGTATTCTGGTGTACTCTAAAGAAGATCGTGGCTCTGGACAGTACTGCAAGGAACACTCTGCTCAATACAGATTCGTCTGAAGATGACCCTTTTGAAGATACACAAAATGCAAGTTCCATCCACCCCTTGGATATCCTCTGTGTTCTCCTGCATTGTTCAGATAATTTTCTACAACAAGAAGTTGTAACCAAAATGGCCATGTGTCAGTTTTCTGTCCCTCTACTGCTCCCCCCAGCTGGTGACGGGTCACCGTGGATGTTCATGCTGTGGGCAATGAGAGACATTGTGAAAAAGTGGAGACCTCAGTCTCTAGCTGAAAGTAAAGGATTCAGAGAAGAAAATGTGGTAAATATTTCCATGCCAGTCATTTCTTTTGTAAGATTGGGAAAAACCAAGTTGTCTAAATCTGAAATCCTGAACAAAGTTCTCAATCCAGTCCAACAGCAATACAACTTCTTCATCCATGACAATGTGGATGGCGGAAACATTGAGAGAAAAATATCTGAGGGACTTGTGGAAATGTCCTGGTATTTTCCCTGTGGTAAATCTGATGTTTTTCCAGAACCGTTTGCAGTTACCAACCTACGTGGAGACCTAGAGTCCAACTGGGACCAGTTCACATTTCTAGCAGAAGTTTCTTCAGCTGTGTTTATATTTATTGAAACAATCGATGACAGAGAATTCCAACTGTTATCCAAATGCAGTCAGAGCGACACCAAGTTTTGTGTTGTCGTTACTCCAGCTTCAGGAAAAGATATTGAGAAAGAGACACACAAACTTATACTCAACCTTCTTCCAAAATTAAGAATTGATAAAGAAAATGTTATCTTGAAGAAGAGGACAGAAAATGATATTATGTTAACTAACAAAGTCCAAAGGAAAATTAAACTAATTCTGGAGAGCACCCCCAAATATATTTCACTGAAAGATTTACCAAGAAATTTCAATGGGCGTCCTTTTGTGACAGATGAAAGCACTGATGAATGCCAGAAAGGAAGAAACCATGCAGAAAAAATCACTCGAGAAATAAAAGATGTGGCAGATTATAAAAGGGAAACTATGAAATTACAAGGAGATCTTTGGAAACAGTTGTCAGAAATAGATAAAGAACTTTGTAGAATGAAAAACCAAGGAGAGAAAGAAGCAGAGGCACATCAATCCCATCTCGTATTACAGCGCAATGCCCTTCATGCAAAACAATCTGAACATAAATTTCCCAAGGGTATACGGTTATTCACCCAAGCTTTAACAGATTTGTCTCAAAAAGAGAGACAATATTTTCTAAAATGGATGAAATTTAACCTTGATGCAATAGCTAGAGATAATTTGTCTACGCTACAAGAAAACTACAAGGAGAAATGTAACAATCTAGCCCAAAACAAAAAATACCTTAAGGTCTTGGATCAGAAAATCTCCGACAGCTGTTTAGGAGTGGAACACTTTCTACGTGAAATGGGCCAGTTTTATGAAGCTGAATGCTCTACAAAACATACAGTAATTGACCAAAACAAGAAACAATTTGTTTACCTTCCAAGAATAGCTGCTGATCTTCTGTTGGATGGGTTTCCATTAGAGCTGATTGATGGAGATGCCTCCAACATTCCCCTGCAATGGATAACAGATGTCCTTACTGAGCTGGACAAGAGAACAGGGGGAAAATGCAAACTGAGAGTGATAACTGTACTGGGAGTGCAAAGTACAGGAAAGTCCACCCTTCTCAACACCATGTTTGGTCTGCTGTTCCCTGTGGCCAGTGGACGATGCACACGAGGAGCCTTCATGACTCTTCTTAATGTGAAAGAGGACTTTCAGGAAAATCTGGGCTGTCACTTCATCCTGGTGATCGACACTGAGGGGCTGAAAGCTCCAGAGTTGGCCTCTTTGGAGGGTAGCTATGAACATGACAATGAACTGGCCACATTTGTGGTGGGGTTGAGTGATATCACCATAGTCAATATGGCCATGGAAAACACAGAAGAAATGAAGGATGTTTTACAGATCGTGGTCCATGCTTTTCTTAGAATGAAAGAAATAGGAATGAAACCCAACTGCCAGTTCGTACACCAGAATGTCAGTGATGTGTCTGCTAATGATCAGAACATGAGACACAGAAAGTTTTTACTAGAAAATCTAAATAAAATGACAAAGGTAGCTGTTAAAATGGAGAAAAAATATGGGATATCAAATTTCAATGATGTGATGAAGTATGATCTAAATAAAGACAATTGGTACATTCCTGGCCTGTGGCAGGGAGACCCACCAATGGCTCCAGTAAATCTTGGCTACAGCTCTTATGTACATGAGCTTAAAATGTACTTGTTTAAATTTATAGATGCTCAGAAATCGAAAAACAATCCCTTGAACATCTCTGATTTTATTACTTGGATAGAAAGTTTATGGAGATCAGTCAAACATGAGAAATTCATCTTCAGTTTTAGGAACAGCCTGGTGGCCAAAGTCTACAATAAATTGTCTGTACAGTATTCCTCGTGGGAATGGGATTTCTGTAAAACAATTCACAACTGGATGATTAGTGAGGAAAATAAAATAAAAAATCAGTCTGAGGATATATGTGAAAGTAACACAGAAGAGCTGCAGGGAATTCTTCTGGAGGAAGAAAACAGAATGATGGCATCTCTAGAAAAATATTTTGAAAACACTGAAAATACTAATCTCATCGAAAGACACAGAGAAGACTTCAAATTAAGTATACAGAGTCTGAGAAAAAAACTTGAAATAAACGCTCTTAATAAGTACCATAAGGCTGTATGCATCCAGAAAGCGAAAATTAAGATCCAGGACATTCAAAAAACATCCCAGACATTGATTGAAGAAAAAATAACAAATCTACTGCAAAGATTTGGCCAGAATAATCATGAAGTAAGTGAACAAGAAAGACAACAGGAATTTAATTTGGTGTGGAAGAAGACGTTATCAGATTTGCAGTTTGAAGAACTTACAAGATGTAATGTGGATCATTCTCTTCTCCATCTTCTCAAAAATGACATGAGCAGTAAAGGACCTCATATAAACGAAGCATTAATCAAGGTTAAAAGTTTAACTCAAAATGCAAAGAAAATGCTTACAATGGATAGACGGTATGTTGATTGTACATGGACCTCAGTTCCACAAAAATCAATATTTGTTCAGAAAGAGCTTTATGACAAGATTGGCGCTTTAGCTAATTCCATCATTGAAATGAGTGACGAGTATGTAAAAGAGAAGATTTCTTCCACCGGGGATTACGAAGAAATGTACTCTAAAGAGCTACTACACAAGATCAATACAAAGCTAAACAGTAAAGATGTAAAAAAGCTTTACTTTACTTCAGAGTTTGAGCTGGATCTCAAACTTTTCATTTTTGGAAAAGCATCCCAAGCCTTCCAGAAGCTCCATGACAACTTTATCCAAGAGAACGACCCGAAACTTTGCCTTGAAAAACTAAAAGTTCAATACTTGTCCACATTTCTCAGTATGTTCCACGAGAAAGATCAAAGTTTAAACAGAGCTAATCAGTTTTGTGAGCTGTGCCTGAAACCAGCAATAATCGATTATCTTTTTAAACATCTTGGACAAAAAATAGTGGATGAGATTTTAGGTGATCCAGAAACTGTCACATTTAGCAGCAGAAGTGGTTTCCAGTATACTGTTTTGGAGGAGCTACTAGGAGAAATGTCATTCCAAAAATATGATGAATACATCAATTCTTATAAAAGTTTTGTAAACAAATGGATCACAACTCGCATCATTAACAAATACTGCAACTCGCCTGCTTTAGAATCCTTGCAGGGACAAATTCTGTCATCTATTACCAAGAAAATAACAACAGTCCTTAAAAATGAAAGATGCCGGAAAAGTCAAACTGTGTCTATTTTTTTGGAGAATTTCTGTGAACTCTTAAAAACATACTTAGTGATTTCACAGGAAGAGATGAAAGTCATCACTTTTCACCACTCCGGGAATGTCGAGAAGTTCTCATCTGAAATTGAACAATACCTCTCGGAGACACAACGACAAATCCAATCAGAACTTAGATCTATGGCTCTGAGTTCTAAACTTCACACAGTGACCGTGAAACCTCAGGATGAATTGTTCAGGAAGGTGGTTGGTTGTAGAAAGCAGTGTCCCTTCTGCAAAGTCCCCTGTGAGCTTGGAGGTGAAGACCACAAGATACATGAAGCATCCATGCACAGACCCCAAGGGCTGGGGCACTTTAAATGGGATGACAATAAGACCCTCATTGTTAGCATCTGTTCCACTCATGTTGTAGCTAGCTGTAGATTTAGAAATGTAGACACAGAATGGGAATGGTGTCCATGTAAAGAATATAGCGAAATATATCCAAATTGGAATATTCAGCCAGATGCCAGTATTGAGAGCTCAGATTACTGGAAGTTTGTCTTTTTGCAGTTTAATAAAAAATTTGCAGAACTGTATGAGGCAGAACCAGCCAAGATTCCGGAGGTCTGGAAGCAAATAACCAAAGAGCAAGCTCTTCGCAGCTTGAAGAAAGAATTTAACATGTGAAGCTCCTCAACAACAGCAGTGTAGAACAGAAGCATCACATCAAAGGTCTTATGCCGCGTACACACGATCATTTTTCAGCATGAAAAAAACTTTGGGCCAGATTCAGAGAGCCGTAACTCCTGTGTAACTGGTGTTAGACTGGAGTACTTTCGAATTACGCGCGTTTTTTAGCTAGTCTGAAACCTAAAACCATGAAAAGACGGCTGCGGGCTTCAATTCGACTGGATTACTTGTTTGTACGCCTTTGGATCTACGCTGCAATAAAATTGCGGCCACTGGGTGGACTTCCCGTCGTTTTCCGTGTCGGGGTATGCAAATGAGCTTTTGCCGGCGATCTCCGAAATTACGATCTTCAATCGCAATCTCTTACGGCATCTTTAGTCATCTTTTTTTTTGCGTAACACTATACCAGCCTTTTAGCTGGTCTAATATTAGACAGCCCATGTTAAGTATGGCCGTCGTTCCCGCGTCGAATATCAACGTTTTCCGACGTCTTTTATTATTTTTTTACGTAAGTCGTCCGGGAATAGGAATGTCCGTAAACGACGCTACTCAAACAAAAAATGACGTAACGACGTGATTTCGCGCAATGCACGGCGGGAAATTTCTGAACGGAGCATGCGCGCAGTCCTCGCATCGCCGCGTGGGGGGACGCGCCTAATTTAAATGCTTCACGCCCCCTAATCGCGTATTTCGATTACGCGGCGAGAAATAGACTACGCCGCCGTATCGTACGGGCAAAAAACTACCAGAATTCGATGTAGAGCCTGGTAAAATACGGCTGCGTAGAGTATTTCGATTACGCTGCGCAAATTTACGTGTACCTGAATCTGGCCCTTTGTTTTTTTAAAACGTCATTTAAAATGATGGTGTGTGGGCTTCACATATTTTTTTAGGTTTGTGGGCTAAAACTACATAAAAAACCCGCGCACGTTCAGAAGCAAGTTATGAGGCGGGAGCGCTCATTCTGATAAATAGAAAGATCTCATAATAGAGATCGCATATTCATCACGCTGTAACAGACAGAAAAGCGCAAATTGTCTTTTACTAACACGGAATCAGCAAAAGCAGCCTAAAGGCGTATGGAACTTCCCCTTTATAGTGGCATTGTACGTGTTGTACGTCACCGCGCTTTGCTAGATCATTTTTTTAAAACGATGGTGTGTGGGCAACGTAATTTTTAATGTTGAAGTTGGAAAAACTTTGGCCCAGATTCAGATAGAATTAGACTATCGTAGAGTATCAGAAATACACTACGCCGCCGTTTTTCACCTGGCTCTACGTGGAATCCAGGTAGATTTTGTCCAGTAAACGATGGCGGCGTAGTGTATTTCTCCCGTCGCAATCCATCTGCGCGAGTAGGGGGCGTGAATCATTTAAAATAGGCGCGTTCCCGCGGCGATCGAACTGCGCATGCTCCGTTCCCAAATTTCCCGCCTTGCATTGCGCGAAATCACGTCGTTACGTCGTAGTAGCGTCGTTTACGTACATTCCTATTCCCGAACGAGTTACGTTAAAAAAAAAAATAATAATTACATTCGACGCGGGAACGACGGCCATACTTAACATGGGTTACGCACTGTTAGACCAGCAAAAAGCTGCTCTAACATTACGTAGCCAAAAAATGACGTAGGCGATTGCGAAGGACACTCGTATCTTCGTGGATCGCCGTAAAAACTCATTTGCATATCCCGACGCATCAAAACGACGCGAACTCCTCCCAGCGGCCGCAAAAATATCGCAGCGTAGATCCGAAGGCTTACGAAGACGTAAGCCTCTCGGATCGAAGCCGAAGCCGCCGTATCGTGGTTTGAGGATTCAAACTAGTGATACGGCGCGCGAAACTTGAAATTACTCCTGTCTAACACCAGTTAGACAGGCGTAATCGCTCTGTGAATCTGGGCCTTTGTTTTTTGGACATTTAACTACTTGCCGACCGCCCACCGTCGTTATACGTCATCACTTTAAAGATGGATATCTCGGTAACGGCAGCAGCTGCTGCCACAACTGAGATGTCCATCTCTTCAGTGGGCGGTCGGTCAAATGATAACGGCCCCCCTCCCGCTGCGCTCCCGCGCCCTCCGCCGCTTACCGGAGCCGTCGGTAGCGGCGGAGGCGATCGGGTGCCCTCCCGTGCTCAGTGGGGATGCGAGTGAGGGAAAAATTTCCCTCATCCGTCCCCATAGCTCTGCTGGGCGGAAGTGACGTCAAAACGTCAGTCCCGCCCAGCGTCTTAAAGAGATTTTTTTTTTTATATCATTTGAAAAAATTACATTTTACATTTTTTTTTTTTTTTTTTGCATTTAAGCCTAAATATGAGATGTGAGGTCTTTTTAACCCCAGAACTCATATTTAAGAGGACCTGTCATGCTTTTTTCTATTACAAGGGATGTTTACATTCCTTGTAATAGGAATAAAAGTGATCATTTTTTTTTTATTATTATTTCAATGTTAAAAATTGGTAAAATAAATAAAAATAAATACCAAAACAAAAAAAAAATATTAAATCGCCCCGTCCCGACGAGCTCGCGCGCAGAAGCGAACGCATACGCGAGTAGCGCCCGCATATGAAAACGGTGTTCAAACCACACATGTGAGGTATCGCCGCGATCGTTAGAGCGAGAGCAATAATTCTAGCCCTAGACCTCCTCTGTATCTCAAAAAATGCAACCTGTAGAATTTTTGTAAACGTCGCCTATCAAGATTTTTAAGGGTAAAAGTTTGACGCCATGCCACGAGCGGGCGCAATTTCTAAGCGTGACATGTTGGGTATCATTTTACTCGGCGTAACATTATCTTTCACAATATGTAAAAAAATTGGGCCAAATTTATCGTTGTTTTGTTTTTTTTTATTTAAAAAAGTGATTTTTTTCCAAAAAAAAAGTGCGCTTGTAAGACAAATATGGTGTGACAAAAAGTATTGCAATGACTGCCATTTTATTCTCTAGGGTGTTGGAAAGAAAATATATGTCATGTTTGGGGTTTTTATGTAATTTTATAGCAAAAAAAAAATGTTTTAGTCTCGTCAACACCGAATCTGAAAAACAGGCTCGGGGCTTAAGTGGTTAATTTGTGATACTATTGAGCTTTTGAGAGCATGTAACTTGCCAGTCTTGTTTTATTTTGTACTGTTAAGGCAGGGATTAAATCACTATACAGAAAATTCTGCGCTATCAATAGTAAGCAGCTCACACTACCAATGGACAATGGTGGAATACAGAACAAACATAAAAAGTGTAGCGCATTAAATGAATAGATCACCCAATGAAAGGATGAATAAACAGTGCATCAAACAAATGGTGAAAAATTGATGATGACAATGTATCAACCAAAAAGTGATGTATATGTATAGACACTGGATGGTGTATATATAAAATCTAAATAAATATACTGTTTGTGAAAAGTCCAATGTGATGAAAATTGGTGATAATAGTCCCAACGCCTCGGAATGAAGTGCAGTAAAGAAATCCACCAACAATCATTGAAAGGAAGGCTTACCAGAGATACTGTACCCTAATGGACATATGCCTAGAGGGTCAGTAAAGCCGGGTATAAACCACTCTCAGGCCTGGATCATCAGCTGCAGTTCTCACGGAGACGTCTCGCACAACAATCAGAGAGGAACCCAGGGATCGAATCAGGAAAAAGGTCACTTCCAGGGGTACCCAATGTGGGCCAAAATTTAAACCAATATGTAGAGATGTAGGAGAAGAAGAGAAAGGCACATAGCGTAATACTGAAAGGTACCAATGTTTAATGCAGGTAAAAACACTTACATTATAAAAGGTGATCAGCGCTTTCAAATGTACAAAGCAGACGATGCACTGTTTGACGCGAAACGCGTCGGGACACTCCACCGCCGCCACTTTGTACATTTGAAAGCGCTGATTACCTTTTATTTTAATTTTATTTTTTGTGCGTGAACTCAAGAGAGAGGAACCTGGACTGCAGGAGTTGGGAGTAGGCAGACCCTCCCCCCGGAGGCAATCGCCATCCTTCTCCATGCCCCCGGTGGCAATGGCGGGTGTGAGGGGGGGCCTCCCACTCACCCTGCCCTACCTGCTCCACTTGGGAGCCCAACGGGACCCCAACTGGGCAAACTACATGCAGATAACTTCCTGGCCCAGATTCAAACCAAGTGAGGCAAGTCCCAACCACTAACCTACTGATCTCCCTATATACCTGTATATAGTGACAGTATACCTGTATATAGTGACAGTATTATGTGAAAGACAGGTTTCAAATGTTTTGACAGGGGCACAGTTTCAGTGCTTGCCATAGGCGCCATTTTCACTAGATACGCCTCTGCTCTGCCCAACTGGTGGCCTGCCCTCCAAGGCCACTGCAATGCGAGTCAGGCCAGCATTGATTGTTTCCGTATTGGCCTGGATAGTCTGGGTGAGGGCCCGCACATCCTGACCAAGGGCCCGCACATCCTGACCAATGCCTGCTGTGGTAGCCTGCTGTTCATTTTGGCAATTGATCAGAGCCAGGGAGTTGCAGGCCATGTCCCCAACTTAATCCTTTATGGAAGACAGGCTCTCCTCCATCCGCCCCAAACTCTGGCTGACCTGTCCCAGATGGCGGGTCTGAAGGACCTGGTTCCTTCTCAGGTTGGCAGGCAGAACCTCGGCCACCCCCCTAGTCTTGTGGGTTGCCTTCCTGCCCCCAGATGAGGCTTGTGGCCAGGGAGAAGGGGAGCCCCTTGGGAGGGGAGCCCTGTTGGGGAAGGAGTGGGAGGGGCTACCCCTGATGGAGGCCTGGCTGCTGCCAGACAAAGGGGAAGCCTCCTCCAAAAGTAACAAGTCATTCCCTGACATGTCCTCCTCCTCCAACTCAAACTCCTGCTCCTCAACCTCCTCAGAGGTCTCCGGCCTTGTCTGGGGGTCTTCATCAGGCTGTTGTCAGGGGGGCGGACAGGCCAGATGGCCCAGCACCCTCCTGCACATCTGTGGATGACACAAAACATTCACAGGTTGGAGGATCCACACATTTGCCACATATTCCTGCCTGTTGAAGGTCTGGGCCACCGCACGCTCCTCCTCCTCAGTCAGCCTAACAGTGCATGGTGGGTCCCCTCCAGTGCCCCTGGCATGTGCTGCAATCTTGCCCAGCTTCCCACGGACCACGGACCACACACCGGAGATCATTAATCTTCTTTTGGATCCCCTGGCGTGTGGGGGTCTCCCCCCCCCCCCCCAACGAGTAGGAAACGCCCATATAGGGTAATGGCCTGGGCAAGAATTGACTTCTGCCGCAATGAAAAATGTAACTTTCGCTTCCTCTCATGCCGCGTACACACGATCATTTTTTGTGATGAAAAAAAAGACGTTTTCTGTGAAGTAAAAAACGACGTTTTTGAAACGTCACTTTTCAAAGACGATGTTGCATACACACCATCGTTTTTTTCACAAAAAGCGAGGTTACGTTCACCACTCTGTTCCATTGAAGCTCGCTTCATAACTAGCTTCTGGGCATGCGCGGGTTGAAAAACGTCGTTTTAAAAGACGTTTTTGCTACACACGGTGACTTTTTGTGAAACAAAAAACGACGTTTTGAAAAACGACACAAAAAATTCAAGCATGTTGGAATTTTTTTTGGTCGTTTTTTTGAAGACAAAAAACGATGTTTTGCCCACACATGATCAATTTAAATAACGTTTTAAAAAACAACGTTTTTTTTTTCATCGCAAAAAACGACCGTGTGTACGCGGCATCAGTCATGTTCTCACAAACTCTATCCAAAACAATCAACAAAAAGCAGTCACCAGAAAAGTCTCAAAAACAGTCACCACAAAACACTATTCAAAATAATATACAAAACAGTCACCAAATATCTCCAAGACACGTCACAAACCGACAAACGTGAACACACAACAGATCAAAAGCACCTTGCTGTATAGGAAGGGGAACAAATGGATGTACTTTTGCAAAGGAAGGGCGTTTGTCTCGGTCTAATTAAGCTCTCTGCGTAGCTCACTAAGTTGCCCGGGCCTAGTTCCAATCTCACTGATTGCGCCGAGCCGAGTTCTGAGCATGCGTAGAGAGGTGCTGACCATAGTCTGCTTCATGTGCGCATGCGCAATCCGGCCGGCCCTTCAAATGAGGCCCTTCATGGGGTCACGGCTCATTTCAATGTAACACGCCAACGTCCTTCCCAATTTGAATTACACCGCCTTACGCCTCCGAAATTGCGTTACGCCGGCGCAAATTTCTGCGCAAATACTACGAGGATACGCTACTTGCGCCTCTACATTGCGCCGGTCTAACGTAAACGAGGTGCGCTACGCCGGTCAATATATGCGCCAATGTACGTGAATCTGGCCCGATGTTTTTATTACAAATTATGGGCCAGATTCACGTACATTGGCGCATATATTTACCGGCGTAGCGCACCTCCTTTACGTTAGACCGGCGCAATGTAGAGGCGCAAGTACCGTATCCTCGTAGTATTTGCGCAGAAATTTGCGCCGGCGCAACGTAATTTCCGAGGCGTAAGGCGGTGTGATTCAAATTGGGAAGGACGTGGGCGTGTTCCATTGGGATGAGCTGTCTCCTGGCTGCTCTTCCCTCAGAAGATGGGGGACCCTCGGTTAGGGGGGGAGTGTCTGGTTCAGGGGTTAGGTCATCACGTATGTCAATCTCCAGGCCCTTTCTCATTGCGAAGTTGTGCAACATGCAACATGCACCGATAATCTGGCATACACAGTTTGGGGAAGACAACAGGGTACCATGGGGGTTCCGGATAGGAGTCATGAGATGGGGTCCCAGTGCATATGCAGAGTCACCTTGAAGGGAAAAGACAGGAGGATGTTAGTAGTGCATGTGCCCCTTGTAATTTCTGCATCATGGGGGGGGGGGACATTCATGCCTGCCACCCATGTCACTCACCAACCAGCCAGCTGTCCCCATACATGTTCTGTTCGAATTCTGTGGGGATGGGGCTCTGATTGTATATGTAGCTGTCATGGGTGTCATGGGTGGTGTCATGTGTTGGGCTGGTGATGTCCTCCTGCAGGGTTGTGGTTAATTCCAGGATGGCATGAGGGGTGAATCTGAAGAGGCGAGACACCTCAGAATCACTCATGCCAAAGATGTCTATGCGTGTGCGGTATATCCTCTCCCGTGCCCTCCTCCGTGCCCTCCTCCGTGCCCTCCTCCGTGCCCTCCTCCTTCTGCTCTCATCTAAAGTCAGTAGTATAGCTATGAGCATGGATGCCCCTGGCATGTTGGCATACAGATTGTTGTCCTGCAAGTGTGGCTGCTCAGGTCGTCCCTAACGTTGTTGCTTTATCTGACATGTAGACGGATTGTATCATTTTAAACCTGCTTTTATATGGCCTAATTTTAGACAGGACGTGCAGCTGATGCGCACAGGGCGTAGCCTGCGCTGCACAAACTTACTTTTGTGGATCGCCATATCTCCCTAATTTGCATATTTGCCTAGCAAATCAATGGTGTGTCTAGCGCATTTTTTGCGCGCACGATGCGCCGGTCTATCGAAATGACGTTGGTCGAAAAATTCTAGATTTCAGCCGTACATCGTTTTGGGGATACGGCGCACAGATACGCAGGCGCATATTTACAATTACGCAGGCGCACCTCCTGAAACGCCGGCTTAAGTGCTTTGTGAATCTGGCCCTATGTGTGGCGGAAGAAAATCAGAATATTTGCTTTTCTGTTCTAAGAATTCAGCAGAACCGGTCATTCTATCCAAACCTACGGGGAACCCGAGAAGTCCTATGACAGGAACCTGAAGTTCCACATTGCTCTGCAGAGTACAGAAACTTCTATTTGTATGGAGGAGATTCTACAAAGTCTCGTCAGAGAACCCGGAAGAGAGAAGGGAAGAAATCCCAGAGAACGGCGCTCCTTCTTCAAGGGAAACTACAATTATGACCCAAAACGTATATATATATATATATATATATATACACACTTTGGGTCATAATTGTAGTATCCCTTATTTTTTTTATAAATATATATATATATATATATATTTTTTTTTTTTATCATAGCAATTGCGTTAAATGCACCACTGACCATATCTTTAGATAATATAAATGTGATAAATAAATACAGATTTTTTTCCCTCATCACAGCAAATGAAAAAAGATCTATAGAAGGTTTATACATACTGTAATAAAGCCTGCGGTGTACATCGCCCTCTAGTGTTCCAAATGAGATATAACCGCGTTGTGTCTTGGCAGTCACATTATTAACCCGTCATACTCCAGATCCATTTTCCCATATTAGCTACCAGCCAGTGGAGACCCGTCTTTTAGGGGCGCCCCGGCGCCGCCCCCTCTATCCAAGCAACCTCCTATATAGTAGTCCAACCTATGTGTGTGATTATAGGTCAGTATCTTACCGATCCCCCCAGAATTTCCACTCTTAGCACAAATTCCCCTCCTCCAATCCCCCATCCTAGCACAAATCTCCCCCTCCAAATGTCCCCTCCTAGCACAAATGCCCCCCAATCATCCCTACTAGCACAAATACCTCTCCCAATTTTTTCCCCTCCTAGCACAAATACCCCCCAACATATTACTTTTTGTAGCCCATCCCCCTTCAAATCCTCCCCCCCATCTCTCCTCCCTACATAAATCATCTCAAATCACCATTTCTAACACACCTCCCCAAATTTCTGCTCTTAGAACAATTCTTACCCCCGCCCCCCAAATTTATTTCCCCCTCCCAACACAAATTCCCCTCCTCCAATCCCTAATCCTAGCAAAAATCTCCCCTCCAAATGTCCCCTCCTAGCACACAAGCCCTCCAATCATCTCTACTAGCACAAATCCCTGTCTCAAAAAATTGCCGCCCTCCTAGCGCAAATACTCCCCCCCACCCTCACCATATTAGCTTTTGTAGCACAATCCCCCCTCAAATCCCCCATCTCTCCTCCCTACACAAATCCCCTCAAATCACCATTCCTAGCACACCTCCCCAAATTTCCTCTCCCAACACAAATTCCCCTCCTCCAAGCCCCAATCCTAGCAAAAATCTCCCCCTCCAAATGTCCCCCAATTATCCCTACTAGTACAAATCCCTGTGCAAAAAAATTGCTCCTCTCCTAGCGCAAATCTACCCCCCGACCCCCACCATGTACAAATCTTCTCCCCCCCCCATCTCTCCTACTTTTTGTAGCATCCCCTCAACTCCCCCCAAACCCCTTAGTACAAATCTTCTCCCCCCCCCATCTCTCCTCCCTACACAAATCCCCTCAAATCACCACTTCTAGCACACCTCCCCAAATTTCCCCTCACAAGCATAATTATTACCCCCCCCCCCCAATTTCCCCTCCCAACACAAATTCCCCTTCTCCAAAAATCTCCCCCTCCATGTCTCCCAATCCTAGCAAAAATCTCCCCCTCCAAATGTCCCCAATCATCCATACAAGCACAAATCTCCTAGCGCAAATCTACCTCTAGCACAGACCCTCACCATCCTGGTTACCTTTTGTAGCACAGCCCCCCAATCCCCCATCCTGGCACAATCCTCTCCCCCCCCCATCTTTCTTCCCTACACAAATCCCCTCAAATCACCACTCCTAGCACACCTCCCCAAATTATCCCCCCCAGCATAATTCTTACCCCCCCCCCCCCCAAATTTCCCCTCCCAACACAAATTCCCCTTCTCCAATCCCCCAATCCTAGCAAAAATCTCCCCCTCCAAATGTCCCCCAATCATTCCTACTAGTACAAATCCCTGTGCAAAAAAAATTGCTCCTCTCCTAGCGCAAATCTACCTCCCGACCCCCACCATGTTACCTTTTGTAGCACAACCCCCTTCAAATCCCCCATCCTGGCACAAATCATCTCCCCCATCTCTCCTCCCTACACAAATCCCCTCAAATCACCACTCCTAGCACACCTCCCCAAATTTCCCCTCCCAGCATAATTCTTACCCCCGGCCCCCAAATTTCCCCTCCCAACACAAATTCCCCTTCTCCAATCCCCCAATCCTAGCAAAAATCTCCCCCTCCAAATGTCCCCTCCTAGCACAAATGCCCCCCAATTATCCCTACTAGCACAAATCCCTGTCCCCAAAAAAATGCTCCCCTCCTAGCACAAATACTCCCCCCCACCATATTACCTTTTGTAGCACAGCCCCCCACCCCCCCCCCCCCCAATCCCCCATCCTGGCACAATCCCCCCCCCCCCCCCCCCCCTATATTTCCTCCCTACACAAATCCCCTCAAATCACCACTCCTAGGACACCTCCCCAAATTTCCAATTTCCCCTCCCAGCATAATTCTTACCCCCCCCTCCAATATCCCCTCCTAACACAAATTCCCCTCCTCCAATCCCCCATCCTAGCACAAATCTCCCCCTCCAAATGCCCCCCAATCATCCCTACTAGCACAAATTCCTGTGCAAAAAAATTGCTCCTCTCCTAGCGCAAATCTACCTCCCGACCCCCACCATGTTACTTTTTGTAGCACAAATCCCTCCCCCCCCCCCCTATCTCTCCTCCCTACACAAATCCCCTCAAATCACCTCTCCTAGCACACCTCCCCAAATTTTCCCTCCTAGAACAATTCTTACCTCTGCCCCATTCCCTCCCAACACAAATCCCCTCCCCCAATCTCCTTGTTGTGCCCCTGAACCTCACATGATACCACAAAGCCCAGGGCAGCTGACCCTCTTGCCCACCCCGTGTCCCCAGGCTTGAACTCACCATTGCTACTGTTACACTGTCTTTATTTTCCGGTACGTTTTTATTGTACACACCTAGGGCTAGATCCAGTAAGAAGTTACGCGGCGTATCTTGACAACTTCTAAGGCCCCATACACACGAGCAGACAGATTTGTTGAATGAATGAATGAATGAAAACTTGTATAGCGCGGCACATGCGAACTGAATCGCCTCTGGGCGCCTCTGTCTGCTGGGATTTTGGTTTGCTCGCGTGTACACACAAGCAAACCAAAATCCCCGCCAGCAGAGAGCGCGCTGACGTGTCGGTGACGTGTCGGTGACGCTGCCACGTCACCGCACCAGGAAGTAAAACACTTCCGCGCATGCGCCGAATCCATTCGGCGGAGGTGCGGCGGCGGTGCGGGACAACATGTCTGCTAGTAAGTGTACTAACCAGCAGACATGTCGGGCGGACGGGTTCCCACCCGATAGATTTCAAAGCATGCTTTGAAATCTGTCGGGTGGCCAAATCCGTCGGCTCGGCCGTACACACGATCGGAGATGTCTGCTGAAACGGTCCAGCGGACAGATTTGATCGTGTGTACGAGGCCTAAGATGCGCCGGGGTATCTTTTTTCTGTATTCAGAATGCAAGATACGCCGGAATTGAGCTAAGATACGAGCGGGGTAAGTCTCTTACACCGTTGTATCTTAGTTGCATATTTACGCTGGCCGCTAGGTGGCGCTTCCGTCGATTTACGTGTCGAATATGCAAATGAGCTTAGATACGCCGATTCACGAACGTAGTTGCGCCCGGCGTATCTATTTGTTTAGTTTACGTTAGGCTTATGCCCGGAGTAAAGTTACCCCCGCTATATGAGACGCAGCCAATGTTAAGTATAGACGTCGGGACAGCTTCTTATTGTACGTCGTTTGCGTAAGCCGATTCAGAATGGGGCTGGGCGTAAGTTACATTCGCGCCGTTTTCATTGACTTCGTGATTTGGACCATTCGCACTGGGATACGTCCACGGCTGGCGCATGCGCAGTTCGTTCGGCGCGTCGTTTACGTCGGGTCACGATTAGTTTACATAAAACACGCCCCCTAAATGCCCTATTTGAATTACGCGGATACGCCGGCCCATTTACGATACGCCGCCGCAACTTAGGGAGCAAGTGCTTTGTGAATACGGTTCTTGCCTGTAAAAGTTGCGGAGGCGTAGCGTAAATCGGATACGTTACGCCCGTACAAAGATACGCGCTCCATCCTGAATCTAGCCCCTAGAATTTTAGAGAATGGATTCAATGGGGGTTAATTTACTAAAACTGGAGGGTGCAAAATCTGGTGCAGCTCTGCATGGGAGCCAATCAGCTTCGTGGTTTTTAGCCCTGGCTCACACCAGTGCGGTTTTGAAGTCGCGTTACTTCAGTGCGATTTAATGTGCAGCTCGCCTATATCTGTGCCACTTCATTCAACAGATGTCAATGCAAGTCGCACTGAAATCGCACAGGAATAGTGCAGGGACCTTTTTCCAAAGTCCCAGCAATTAGAACAGTTCCATTGCCACAAAGGGAGTGCGACTTGTCAATGCGACTTTGAACTGATTGTCAAAGATTAATGGAAGAAGCTGAAGTCAGAAGCTGATTGGCTCCCGTGTACAGCCACACCCGATTCTACACTCTCCAGTCTTAGGCTAGGTTTCCACCATTGCGACTCCAAAGTTGTGCGATTTTACAGTGTGACTTTGCACACAGGGCCGTCTTAATAGCATCATGGGCCCCTGGGTAAAGGGGCCCCTACAATGATGACAATGCAGGTAAACAGACATCAAGTAGGTAGGAGGCAGACAGCCCCCCCTGTGTATCTATCACTCTCAGTGCCATCATGGGGCCCCCAATTTTGGGGCAGGGCGGGCTTAAGGACCAGCTGTTTTGGGGGAAGTGCAGGCCCCCCCCCCCATGCAGCTGGGGCCCCTGGACAGTGCCCATGTGTGCCCTCTTATTAAGACAGCCCTGCTTTGCAATGCAATATTTGATGCGATGTCATGCGACCGGTGAGAACAAGTTGCACCGAAGTCAGAACAAAGCAGTACAAAAACCTGTTTTGGAGTCACTGTGACTTGAGTCGCACCAGTTAGAATGTCGGGCATTGAAATACATTTATTTTGACTTGTCATGTGACTTCACGTGTCATGTCGCACAACTCACAAAAGTGGAAACAGAGCCTTAGTAAATCTCCCCCGATGAGACTATTATATGACTTCCCATCCACAGGCTGCTGTGTGCTGAGAATGGAGGAGGGGGAGGGGCGAGCACAAAGTAAAAGTGAAAGAGAAATGAAAGTCTGTTTCCTTGTAGTGACACGGCAAGGAGTGTCCCCCGTCCACTCGCTCCCCGGGGGCCACAGATCACAGTCTATAGTCACTCATCACTGACTGCTGGATACAAATAATAATCATCAGATGAGAGAAGAGAGGTGACAGTCCGGAGACCAGTGACAGTCCGGAGACCGGTGACAGTCCGGAGACCGGTGACAGCCCGGAGACCGGTGACAGTCCGGAGACCGGTGACAGTCCGGAGACCAGTGACAGTCCGGAGACCGGTGACAGTCCGGAGACCGGTGACAGCCCGGAGACTGGTGACAGTGACAGACACGTCACCCTGGAGGGGACACCTGTGTGCAGGTAAGAGGATCTGACACCCATTTACCATCAGATCACCCAGGGGGCCCTAAACAACCCACCAGTTCTCTGATGTAAGAAGGGACTCTGATAGAGAGACTAATATAAGGGGGGCTCCAATGTAAGGGGGCTTTGATAGGGACTCTGATATAAGGGGGCTCTGATGGGGACCCTAATGTAAAGAGGGACTCCAAAGTAAGGGGGGCTTTGATAGGGACTCTGATATAAAGGGGTACTCCAAAGTAAGGGGGTGCATTGATAGAGACTCCGATAAAGGGGGCTCTTATGGGGACCCTGGTGTAAAAGGGGACTCAAGAATAAGGGGGTTTTGATAGAGACTGATAAAAAGGGGCTCTGATGTAAATGGGGACTCAAATGTAAGGGGCTTTGATAGGGACTCTGATATAAGGGGGCTGTGATGGGGACCCTGATGTAAAGGGTGACTCCAAAGTAAGGGGGGAACTTTTATAGGGACTCTGATATAAGGGGGCTCTGATGGGGACCCTGATGTAAAGGGGGACTCCAAAGTAAAGGGGTGCTTTGATAGGGACTCTGATATAAGGGGCTCTGATGGGGACCCTTCGCCTGTCACAGGATTTAGATGGGGCAAGTGTGGGGGGTTTATTTGCGGGGGGGGGGGGGTTGGATTATGATCTCTGTGAAAGGTAATAAACATGGGGAAGTGTTACACTTTACTGAGAGGTACATTATACATTCTGTGTTCTCTTTTTACTAGTGCTGGTTTATCTCTTTGGGAGTGTTTATGTGTTTGTGTCCTATCAGAAGTGTCACTCTATAAAGAAAGTGACCCCTGTACTGCCTGAGATCAGAACTGATAAGGGATCCTCTCTACTGGCTGCTGGAGGAGGAGAGAGAAAGAGAGAGAGGGAGAGAGAGAGGGGGAGAGAGAGAGGGAGAGAGAGAGGGGGAAGGCGAGAGAGAGAGGGAGAGAGAGAGGGGGAGAGAAAGAGAGAGAGGGGGAAGGCGAGAGAGAGAGGGAGAGAGAGAGAGGGGGAAGGAGAGAGAGAGAGAGAAAGAAAGAAAGAAAGAAAGAAAGAAAGAAAGAAAGAAAGAAAGAAAGAAAGAAAGAAAGAAAGAAAGAAAGAAAGAGAGGGAGGGAGGGGAGAGAGAGAAAGAGAGAGAGGGGGACAGTGGGGGAGAAAGAGAGAGAGAGAGAAAGGGGGAAAGAGAGAGAGATAAAGAGAGAGAGGGGAGAATGAGAGAGAGAGAGAGAAAGGGGGAAAGAGAGAGGGATAAAGAAGAGAGAGGGAAAGAAAGAAGAGAGAGAGAGAGAGAGAGAGAACGAGAGAGAGGGAGGGGGAGAGAGAGAAAGAGAGAGGGGGGACAGTGGGGGAGAAAGAAAGAGAGAGAGGGGGAGAGAGAGAGAGAGAGAGAGAGAGAGAGAGAAAGAGGGAGAGAGAGAGAGGTTATTAAGCTGCAAAGCAGAAGTACTAACCACTAAGCCACCAACTCATGGGTGCTGTCACATCTCTCCCTTGTGTCTCAGTAATCTCATCTTTTATCTGAATTCTAAGAGAGGTATGTGCAGGAATCACAACACCACGGGGTGATTACAGCAGAACAGGAAACAGAAGAATATTCCTTCAGTATGGGTTGTCAGTCCTGTTCTGTCATCATCATATACCGACAGACCTCCATGTTCTCTCTGCAGATCTGTCTCATGGTGGGAAGGAGTGAAGGTGAATTGGGCCCCCAGGTCTTGGTCTGTAGGCTTTCCTTGGCTCGTGCCTAAAGTAAGTTCCGTTTTTTTGTTCTTTTCTTTAACATGTGTTCTGTTACACCCCCTGATGCCAAACCTGTGGCTGACCTTTTCCCTTATCATGTCTGCAGTCTCTGACCTTTTCCCTTATCATGTTTGAAGTCTCTGACCTTTTCCCTTATCATGTTTGAAGTCTCTGACCTTCTCCCTTATCATGTCTGAAGTCTCTGACCATTCCCCGTTTCATGTCTGTAGTCTCTGACATCCCCTATATCATGTCTGCAGTCTCTGACTATCTTCCTTATGATATCTGTGGTCTCTGATCATTTGCTATATCAAGTCTGCAGTCTCTAGCCATCTACCGTATCATGTCTGTAGTCTCTGACCATCCCCTATATCATGTCTGCCGTCTCTGACCACCCCTGTATCATGTCTTCAGTCTCTGATTACCTCCCATATAATGTCTGCAATCTCTAAACATTTGCTATATCAAGTCTGCAGTCTCTAGCCATCTACTCTATCATGTCTGCAGTCTCTGACTATCCCCTATATCATGTCTGCAGTCTCTGACCATTCCCCGTATCATGTCTGCAGTCTCTGACCATTCCCCGTATCATGTCTGCAGTCTCTGATTATCTCCCTTATAATGTCTGTAGTCTCTGACCACCTTCTGTATCATGTCTGCCGTCTCCGACTATCTCCTTTGGAATATCTACAGTCTCTTTGTAGTTAAGCAGTAGATTAATATCAGGCAATAAACTGACACTTCCATACTTACCTACAGTATGGCCGTAGGACATTGTTATCCCTGCCCATTTTCCACAATTTATCCACCTACCTTCCAGGTGGGCTAACCCAATTTACGTCCCCACTTTGACTGTTGGTGCTGCCCAGACTCCACCTCTAAATATGTTGGTACCGCCAATTATGCCTACTACTTGAGTCGGTCCGATCCAGTCCTCACCTTCAAATATACACGGCCATGGCCAATAATATGGAGTTGACCCCACCATGGGCATTAATATGGAGTTTCCCCACCATGCACATTCATTTGGAGTTGACCTCACCATAGCCCTTATTATGGAGTTGACCTCACCATGGCCATTAATATGGAGTTGACCCCACCATGGTTATTAATATGGAGTTGACCCCACCATGGCCAATAATATGGAGTTGACCACACCATGGCCATTAATATGGAGTTCCCCCACCATGGCCAATAATATGGAGTTTCCCCACCATGCACATTCATTTGGCGTTGACCCCACCATGACCATTATTATGGAGTTGACCCCACCATGTCCTTTATTATGGAGTTGACCCCACCATGGCCATAAATATGGAGTTTCCCCACCATACACATTCATTTGGAGTTGACCCCACCATGACCATTATTATGGAGTTGACCCCACCATGGCCTGTATTGTGGAGTTGACCCCACCATGGCCAACAATATGGATTAGACCCCACCATAGCCATTAATTTGGAGTTTTCTCACCATGGCCATTAATGTGGATTAATATGGAATTGTCCCACCATGGCCATTAATATGGAGATGACCCCACCATGGCCATATGGAGTTGACCCCACCATGGTCATTAATATGGAGTTGACCCCACCATGGCCATCCATTTGGAGTTGACCCCACCACGGTCACTAATATGGAGTTGACCCCACCAAGGTCATTAATATGGAGTTGACCCCACCATGGTCATTAATATGGAGTTGACCCCACCATGGCCATCCATTTGGAGTTGACCCCACAACGGTCATTAATATGGAGTTGACCCCACCATGGTCATTAATATGGAGTTCACCCAACCATGGCCATCCATTTGGAGTTGACCCCACAACGGTCATTAATATGGAGTTGACCCCAACAAGTTCATTAATATGGAGTTGATCCCACCACGGTCATTAATACGAAGTTGACCTCACTGTAACGGCTACCCAAGTAGGGAGAGGGTATCAGCCGCTGACGACGTCCTTTTCCCTGGCAAGTTGCTATGCAAGTAAGTCCAGTATAAGCCCATCCACGAGATCCAGAGGGAGAGTCAGGTCCAGTTGTAAGAAACAGAAGGAATATCCCCTTGCATTCCCTCCTAAGAATGAGACGGTGCTACGTTTGGAAGGGTCAAGTAACACAACTTTAATGGAACATTTCTTAGTTTATATCTTAGTTACAAACTGGTGAGTGCTCAAGGAACAATGAAAGTCTCCACCCCCTCCCTCCACAGGGGGGCCCCAAGTTAGACACACTGTCACCAGGCCAAAATAAACCACATTCCTTTCTCAATAGACTTCAATCACAGATAACCCCATCAATAGATAAGCATTTCGGCACCGCAAAGCCTGACAAGTTCTTCTGAACACAAATGACATGCTAATTCAATACACAGACAGGAGACTGTTAATTTGTAATACAATACACAAAAGAGAGAAGAGACATTTAGAATTCAACAGTGAAAGAGTCACTCTACAATTAACCTTCTAAATTCAGAACCAACAGATCCAAAACAGCCCTCCAGATATCTCAGAATATAATGTGGATAATCCATATCTCAGGTAGTCCCAGATATCATTCATCCTATTGTAACACGTCCTTCGGTTCCTTGTATGTCCCACTGCATGATTATTATAGATGTACAGGCAGAATACATAGTTCCGTTACACTGCTCCCCTTTTGTGGAACACTCCGGCAGACCCGGATTGATCCTTTTCGGGTCAACTTGGGGATGTCCGGTCTGCTGTTAGGGTAAAAGTTCCGTTTGCCTGGACAGTCCATCGGCATTGCCATTAAGTCTGCCAGGTCGGTAGCTGATGGTGAAGGTGAATAATGGAATTCAGTTCTGGAACAGTCACTTGCTTTGCTCTCTGAATGGCTCCCAGGACCGGTTGCTGATGCTCTTGGGAGAGATAAGGCACCACCTGAGCGCAGATCCCGTTTAACCTTTTGACAATTTCAGCCTGTTTGTGCATTTCAATGTTCAAGCCACGGGACATCTCATAATACATGACGTAGTGTCGTTGCATCTCCGATTTCTCACTGGCCAACTTGTCACATTCCCATTTTAGACTGTGATATTGGGCCGGATCTACAGTACATGTCGGGGAAGGTAGTCTTACCCGGGTCTCAGCAGCAAGCGAGTTGGTTCCAGCAACGCAGGTTGGGGCACAGGTAGTCACTGTGTAGGCTTCAGCGGGGCACATCGGGGCGTACGCAGAAACAAGGGGGGCCAAATCATTCCCCAGTAGTACATCTGCTGGCAAATCCTTCATCACCCCCACATTCACATGTCCCGAACCCACCCCCCAATCCAGGTGAACCCGGGCAACGGGTAGCCGGAAGACGGTGCCTCCTGCTACTCTTACGGCTACGGTGTCTCCGGTGTGCTGGCTCTCTGGGATGAGTTTCTTCTGTAGCAGTGTCATCGTGGCCCCCGTATCGCGTAACCCGTTGGCTGCCTTTCCATTGACCCAGACAGTCTGCCTGTGTTGCTGCCTGTTGTCCTGGTTAGCTGCTTGTATCGGATCTGCCTCATGCAGAACACCCCAATGTTCTACCTCCCCAACGCCGTGGGCCGCAGGCATGGATATGTGGGGGTTCCCCCTTTCTGGCTGTCTCCATGACTGTGACTGCCTGGGTACATTTAATGAACAGTCTGACTTTTTGTGCCCTGGTTGTTTTTGAATCAGAGCGATAGTAGCCTCGGTATCTCTTAGGCCTTGTGCTACTTGTCCATTCACCCGTACCTCCTGACGGTGATGCTGACGGTTATCTGGAGAGGCCGCTTCTATTGGGTCTGCCTCATACAAAATTCCCAGACATTCCTCAGGGCCCACCTCAGTCTCTAGGCAGTGGGCCGCAGAGGGCCGTGATGGAGTGACCTCTGTGTTGGGTGTTGGGCGTCTCCAGTCGTTATTTGTAGCTCTCAAAGGACAAAAACGAGCAATATGTCCCGTGTTGCTGCAGTGATGGCACGTCACCCTAGACGAATCCCGGAGGTAGTTGTTGGGTTCCTGAGGACGTGGTGGTCCTGGTGGGACTGGAGCCCGAAATTCTGGGCGTGGGGTGCCGGTTGGAGTACGCGGTTCTACCTTATGAGCCAGCCGTGTAGTACCCTGGCTTACTTTCCTTGTTTCCGCGTACTCATCTGCTAGCCGCGCCGCCTCATTTAAGTTAGCGGGACGGCGGTCTCGTACCCAGTCCTGTATGTCTGCGGCCAGGTCTTGGAAGAAATGTTCCATTAGGAATAGCTGCAATACTTCCTCCCCGGTGTTGGCCTTGCACCCTTGGACCCAATGGGATGCCACCCTTTGTAACTGGTTGGCCCATTCCATGTGGGAGTCCACAGCCTTCTTCTTGGATTCCCGGAAGCGGCGGCGGTAGGTTTCTGGGGTTACGGCATATCGGGTTAACAGCGCCTTTTTCACTTGCTGATATTGTAAAATATCCTCTGGAGCAAGTGCCCGAAAAGCTTCATTGGCTTTGCCCGACAATTTCCCAGACAAAATAGTGACCCATTGGTCTGGTGGTACCTGGTGCAGTGAGCACTGCCTCTCAAAATCCGCCAAATATCCATCTATTTCCTCCTCACTTTCTACAAAAGCTTTAAATGCAGTGAACGGTATTTTCTTTCCTGTAGCAGCGGGTGGGGAAGTAGGAGCTGTGTGTGTAATGGGCTGTCTAGCTCTTACCAGTTCCAGTTCTTGTCCCCTCTTGATTTGAATCTCCTCTCTTGCTTCCCGGAACAGCTGGTTTATTAGTTCCGTGGACGTTTCTGGATACAAGGATAATCTCCGCTGTACAATATCCGTAATTACATCTTCCTCGCTGACAGGTGCTAGAGGCTCCGCTCCTTCCATGGATCCATCCATTTGGTCCAGCTCCAGTAAATCTGCTATCAGCTCCCTCCGTGGCCTGTTACTGGCACTCCTACCACGACTCTCCAATAAATCTTTTAGTGTGATTCTTTTCAGCCTGGCGTACTGAGACTCCATTCAGAACTTGCTCCTTGGATAAAAGGACCATCCCACCGCTGCCAACCAATGTAACGGCTACCCAAGTAGGGAGAGGGTATCAGCCGCTGACGACGTCCTTTTCCCTGGCAAGTTGCTATGCAAGTAAGTCCAGTATAAGCCCATCCACGAGATCCAGAGGGAGAGTCAGGTCCAGTTGTAAGAAACAGAAGGAATATCCCCTTGCATTCCCTCCTAAGAACGAGACGGTGCTACGTTTGGAAGGGTCAAGTAACACAACTTTAATGGAACATTTCTTAGTTTATATCTAGTTACAAACTGGTGAGTGCTCAAGGAACAATGAAAGTCTCCACCCCCTCCCTCCACAGGGGGGCCCCAAGTTAGACACACTGTCACCAGGCCAAAATAAACCACATTCCTTTCTCAATAGACTTCAATCACAGATAACCCCATCAATAGATAAGCATTTCGGCACCGCAAAGCCTGACAAGTTCTTCTGAACACAAATGACATGCTAATTCAATACACAGACAGGAGACTGTTAATTTGTAATACAATACACAAAAGAGAGAAGAGACATTTAGAATTCAACAGTGAAAGAGTCACTCTACAATTAACCTTCTAAATTCAGAACCAACAGATCCAAAACAGCCCTCCAGATATCTCAGAATATAATGTGGATAATCCATATCTCAGGTAGTCCCAGATATTATTCATCCTATTGTAACACGTCCTTCGGTTCCTTGTATGTCCCACTGCATGATTATTATAGATGTACAGGCAGAATACATAGTTCCGTTACACTCACCATGGCCATTTATATGTAGCTGGCCCCACAATGGCCATTAATATGGAGTTTTCTCACCATAGCCATTAATATGGATCAATATGGAATGGTCCCACCATGCATATTCGTTTGGAGTTAACCTCACCATGGCCTTTATTATGGAGTTAACCTCCACCATGGTCATTAACCCCCCTGCCGGTATCCCCGAGCGCGACTCGGGGTGGATTTTTCATGTAAATATCGATATCCCCGAGTCGCGCTCGGGGTGAATATGCAGAGCCTGCAGCGCGCTGGCTTACCTTGGATCCAGGCTGGGTATACTGTACTTACCTTGTCCCTGGATCCAGCGATGCATCCGCACTGTGTGAGCGAGTGGCGTCCTCCATTCGACTCACACAGTGCCCGCGCGCCGCCGATCTCCGTTCCCTGCGACGTAACGGCGCACGGGGGCGGAGACCGGCGGCAAATTAAAAAAAGTAAACAAACACATTACATACAGAATACTGTAATCTTATAGATTACAGTACTGTATGTAAAAAGTACACACCCCCCTTGTCCCTAGTGGTCTGCCCAGTGCCCTGCATGTTCTTTTACATAATAAAAACATTTTTTTTGTGCCTGCAAACTGTAGATTGTCCATAGCAACCAAAAGTGTCCCTTTATGTCAAAAGTGATTTTATAGCAGCTAGAAAACAGCGATAATAAATGATAATCACTTGCAGAATTGAGCGATAGCGATTTGTGGGGAAATTCGTCATAAAAAAGTAAAAGTAATGACAGCGACAATTCTGCAACTGAGCAAATTTCAGTGATTTTGATTTGATTACATTAGTGAATAATTTTTATTATAATTACATTATTATTTGTTATAATTATTTATAGTTATTTATTATATTATCATTTTATGATTTTGTGTTTCAAACTTTATCATACCAGAGATGTTTACTAGACTCTTGTTTGGACAAATTTAAGTGAGTTATTCCTAAAAATTGCAGACCTACAGTATAAAACGCAGAATTTCCATGCAAAATAATTGTACCGCTTTTGGTACGTAATTCCAGACAGAATCATACCGCCAGGGAGGTTAATTTGGAGCTGACCCCACCATGACCATTATTATGAAGTTGACCCCACCATGACCATTATTACGGAGTTGACCCACTTTCAATGTTCTTGGAACGCTTTCCACTAAATTTTGGAGGTTGTCTGTGGGAATTTGGGCCTTTTTGTGAGCTTAGGTACTGATGTTGGATGAGAAGACCTGGCTCACAATCTGCATTCCAATCCATCCCAACATTGTTCAGTAGGTTTAAGCTCAATGCTCGACAAAGACTACTCGAATTCTTCCCTGACATTAATGTTCTTGTACTGTATGGTCATTTATGGGCCACGGTGTTACAACAATAAGAATGCGTCAATTGCTTATTAATAGGAATTCACTAAAGTATTCCAGCATTGTCTAATATTTGTGTTTCCAGTTCCGGGGTTCCCCCAAGATCATGGAGCGGGAACGCTGGCTGTTGGCGCTCAGTCCTGTGTTCGTCGCGGGTGTCGCTCTGGCCATCGCAGGACTAGGTGAGGATGCACAATACAGTACATTATTTTCACCCAGGGCCGCCATCAGGGGGGCACAGGCAGTTCACCTGTAAGGGTCCCGGAGGTCCCCAGGGGCCCAGATGGCAACTCACTTTTTTTGTTGTAAGGGGTCCTGAGGTCCCCAGGGGCCCGGAGGTCCCCAAGGCCCCAGATGGCCACCCCCCTTTTTTTTTTAACATATATATCTTTTTTATTGAAGGGCCCAGAAGTCCCCAGGGCTGGAGGTCCTCAGGGCCCCGGATGACAACCCCCCCTTTTTTTTTTTATAGAAAAAAAAAATTATATATATTTAAAGAGCCCGGAGGTCCCCAGGGTCCCAGATGGCAACCCCTCTTTTTTTGTAATTTCTTTTTATAAAAAAATATTTTTGTTTCATATATTTTTTTATTATTATTAAAGGGCCCGGAGGTCCCCAGAGCCTCGGATGGCAACCCCCCTTTTTTTATATATATATTTTTTATTTCTTTTTATTAAAGGGCCCAGAAATCCCCAGGGCCCTGGATGGCTACCCCCCCTTTTTTTTCTTTATTTCTTTTTTTTTGTAAAGACCCTTAAGCTTCTCATTTTTCTCAATTATCAGCGGGGGACCCCCACCTCTCAATTCGCAGCTGCCCCCACCCGGTTCTCAATTTCAGATGGCAGCACAACCCCCCTCCCTTCCCCACCCCACCCGGTTCTCTGCTCCAGGGGGCCCATGCCTGAAGCTGTTGAAGGGGCCCCAAAATTCATTATGGCGGCCCTGTTTGCACCCATTTACTGTACAACTGGCTGGGGGGGGGTTGACTTCACATAAACCTTGTTTTTTATTGGTGGATCTGAATGGGAAAGATCACTTAGATTTATAGAAGGTCCCATTAAAAAAAGTTGTTTAACCCACTTAAAAAAAATGACCCGGCGGTCATTGGGCAGCCAAATCCTCCGGGGGCTGAAGTGGTTAAAGGAGAACTCTGCTCTCCTCTCAGTTCCTGTCTTGGAGACCGCCGGGAGACCCGACATTGTGATTTGACCCCCTACAATATCTCCCCTTTAAATTCATTATTTATAGATTATTTATATTTTATGAGGAACATGAGGAACAAAGTATGACGGTGTGTCTTTATAGGATGGACAATACTCTGCAAACGACGAAAACCCAAGGACGAAGAATCAGCTGACATTCTAATGGATGACGCAGAGTTGGCAATGGCCGAAAACGTTCGCCTCGATCTACACGGGAAAAAGGGGAAAAAACAAACAGGTGGGAGCAACAAAAACACAACACACTCACTCGCTCTACACTTACACATTGTTGCTAAGAGGCAAATTTAAAAACACATTTACATAACTATTCATCCTGGGAAATTTGCATTTACTGTACATTCGTTCCATGCAAATGTGGACAAAAACAAATGTCATTGGGCCGTTTCCTCTTTAGGTTCGAATGTTTTCATTGACACAAAATAAAGTGAAATAATTTGTGGTTTAGACATGTTCAAAATTAACATGGTTGTAGATGCAAGACGCTTTCCCCCGACTTGTTCATTCCACGGCTTAGTTGGGGTAGGCGGTACATTTTGGTGGGGATGGGTCAACCACACCCCATGACCTTTGACCTCTGGGAACCCGCCTTCTGACCTTTAACCTTTGGGGGAGGTCTATGTTCCTATTCCTGAGTCTTAGCCTTATTCTTCAATGGGAAACCCTAACCCCAACCCTAACCCTAACCTTTAACACTAACCCTAACCCCAACCCCTAACCAAAAACCCTAACCCCAACCCCTAACCAAAAACCCTAGCCCCTAACCCCAACCCTAACCCTATCCCCAACCCTAACACCAACCCTAACCCCTAGCACTAACCCTAACCCAAACCCCAAACCTAACCCCTAACCACAACCACTAAACCTAACCCCAACCCTAACCCCTACCCCTAACCCCAAACCTAACCCCTAACCACAACCACTAAACCTAACCCCAACCCCGGGAACAGCGATCACAGTAAGCTACGCCCTCCTAACAGTTGGAATCACTCCCTAGAACACCCATTTCTCCTCTACAAGTGTGCAAAGTTTGTTGTCTGAGTGGCCTACGGCCGGGGAGCACCGATTTTTCAAAGCCGGGCACCCCTTCCATAGACTCCCATGTTAAATGTCAACTAGTCATGGACACAGTGAGGCATGGGCACAGGGAGGCATGGACACAGGGAGGCATGGACACAGGGAGGCATGGACACAGTGAGGCATGGACACGGGGAGGCATGGGCACAGTGAGACATGGACACAGGGAGGCATGGGCACAGTGAGGCATGGACACAGTGAGGCTTGGACACAGTGAGGCATGGGCACAGTGAGGCATGGACACAGGGAGGCATGGACACAGTGAGGAATGGGCACAGGGAGGCATGGACACAGTGAGGAATGGGCACAGGGAGGCATGGGCACAGGGAGGCATGGACAAAGTGAGGCATGGACACAATGAGGAATGGACACGGGGAGGCATGGGCACAGTGAGGCATGGACACAGGGAGGCATGGGCACAGTGAGGCATGGACACAGTGAGGCATGGGCACAGTGAGGCATGGGCACAGTGAGGCATGGACACAGGGAGGCATGGACACAGTGAGGAATGGGCACAGGGAGGCATGGACACAGTGAGGAATGGGCACAGGGAGGCATGGGCACAGGGAGGCATGGACAAAGTGAGGCATGGACACAATGAGGAATGGGCACAGGGAGGCATGGACACAGTAAGGAATGGGCACAGGGAGGCATGGGCACAGGGAGGCATGGGCACAGGGAGGCATGGGCTCAGTGAGGCATGGACACAATGAGGCATGCACATAGACACAGTGAGGCATGGACAGAGTAAGGCACAGTGAGGCATGCAGATGGACACCCTAGGCTTATACTCGAGTCAATACTTATTTCCCTTTTTTTTTTTGTGGTATAATTAGGTGCCTCGGCTCATATTCAGGTATATATGGTAAGTGGTGGAATGTATATTTTTTGTATGGAAAAAAAATGGAAAATTAATAAAGAGATTTATAAAAAAATTAAAAATACTTCACTTAAATGTATCCTCGTCCTACAGGAAATGTCTCACAACGTGATGACCAAAGAATCCCACTAACCCAGAATACCCACGAGAGTGAAAGTGGGTCGTCATCGGGGACTGGGCTTCACCCACTCTCAGGTATGGTGGCGCACGGCGTCCTGTATGGGTTGTAGAGCCAATTACATTTTTTTTTTTTACTTTTTGATGGAGTGAGGAAGTGTTGAGAACCTCTCTCATGTTTTAATTGCCGCCTGTCATGGTGGTATTTGCTTATGTCATAGTGATGGGAATATCCGAAACTCTACGGATGTCAATAGAGAAAAGAGTGAAGAACCCTTTCCATGGGGACACCAGTTGTGGGAACACCTACTGTATCTTCGGGAAATTCCTCTATTAAGGGGATTCATCCTCTAGATTTCTCCTCTTTACCATTATCATTGAAAGTGAAAGAAAACCTCACATTTTTGGTTGTCCCCAGAAAAGTAATTTAGGGGAAATATTCCAATGAGGACACTAGTTCTGGTCACCTGGGGGGTTCCCAAAGAAATTCCCTTAATCTGCAGGGACTTCCTCTCACTTCCTGTTTTGGCTATGGGACAGAAAGTGTAGAGAAATCTCCACAATGGGACACAGATGGTGAAAATAAACCTGACAGGGGTTATAATCCTCTATCCAAAATGGGGGGAAAAAAAGTTTAACCACTTCCCAACCGCCGCATGTACATATACGTTCACAGAAGGGAACGTTAAGGCAGATGGACGTATATATACGTCCCTGCCTTTGCGCAGGTCGGGGGTCCGATCGGGACCCCCCCCCTCGCTACATGCGGCGTTCAGAAACCCGCAGGGAGCGATCCGGAACGAGGGCGCAGCTATTCGTTTCTAGCCGCCCCCTCGCGATCGGGGAGAGCCGTATGTAAACACGGCTTCCCCGTGCTTCACTGTGGCGGCTGCATCGATCGAGTGATCCCTTTTATAGGGAGACTCGATCGATGACGTCAGACCTACAGCCACACCCCCCTACAGTTGTAAACACAAACTAGGTGAACCCTAAATCCTACAGCGCCCCCTGTGGTTAACTCCCAAACTGCAACTGTCATTTTCACAATAAACAATGCATTTTAAATGCATTTTTTGCTGTGAAAATGACAATGGTCCCAAAAATGTGTCAAAATTGTCCGAAGTGTCCGCCACAATGTCGCAGTCACGGAAAAAATCACTGATCGGCGCCATTAGTAGTAAAAAAAATAATAATAATAAAAATGCAATAAAACTATCCCCTATTTTGTAAACGCTATACATTTTGCGCAAACCAATCGATAAACGCTTATTGCGATATTTTTTTTACCGAAAATAGGTAGAAGAATACGTATCGGCCTAAACTGAGGGGAAAAAAAATGATATATGTTTTTGGGGGGATATTTATTATAGCAAAAAGTAAAAAATATAGAATTTTTTTCAAAATTGTCGCTCTATTTTTGTTTATAGCGCAAAAAATAAAAACCGCAGAGGTGATCAAATACCACCAAAAGAAAGCTCTATTTGTGGGGAAATAAGGACGCCAATTTTGTTTGGGAGCCACGTCGCACGACCGTGCAATTGTCTGTTAAAGCGACGCAGTGCCGAATTGTAAAAACGCCTTTGGGCATTTAGCAGCGTATTGGTCTGGGGCTTAAGTGGTTAATAGTCCTATAGTTCTACTAAGTGGAACTTCTGCACTTCCGATAACATTATCAATCTCTCCATAATTCTTGCATCTCTTACCCCCAGCGGCAACCTCTGACACTACGACTAATAAAAAGTCATCTGTACAGAGCGATTCTGTAAATTCAGGACTGAGCGAGCGGCAGAAAATACCACCAGCGATACCAGTGACTCAGGAGACGGCCAGTAAGTCCATTTTCACAAAAAAAAAAACACATAAAAGTTCATTCTGTTCTGCATTCTGATTTTTATTTTTTTTTACCTTTTTTTTATTAAACTTTTTTAAATAAGAAAAAAAAAAGTGCAACGTTTCGAGACCACGCAGGACATCTTCGTCAGGCACTTGCCTGACAAAGAGGTCCTGCGTGGCCTCGAAACGTTGCACTTTTTTTTTTCTTATTTAAAAATGTTTAATAAAAAAAAGGTAAAAAAAAAAATCAGAAGGTCCTGTGTGGCCTCGAAAACGTTGCACTTCTTGTGATGCTTTCTTTGCATTCGATTTTTGGACGTCATATACGATCCGTGGTGTGCTGGCGAATATCTTCATGTGGTTGATTGTTCCAGTACCCAGCTGGTGATCGAATGTTGTGCTTTAACTTTTCTGAGTATATGTCTCAGACAAGCCCCTTCATCCAACAGGCAACGTTGATGGAGCTGCTGGGCGCAGAACACGGAGTGACAGACATTCAGAGGGATCCTCGAGCAGATCCCGATCCTCGTCAGGAAACCGCAGACACCAGACACACTCAGGTACCTGTCCCTGTATGTAGTATTTAGAGCAAGCGTGCCCATTGGAGGATTCCCCTTCTATTCCTGTTACATCAGATTTTCCTTCAGAATGGGCCCCAGGACAGGGAGAGCCCATCTGCCCATCAGGGTTACATAAAGCAATAAAAGCCTCACCATACAATCCCAAACTAGAGCAACATTTACATTTTAGATACCGTATTTGCCGTCGTATAAGACGACCCCCCTTAATTTTCCAGCTAAAATGTTGGTTTTGGGATATACTCACCGTATAAGACGACCCCCTACCTACTAGTCATACCTCACCGTGCCACCATTACGTGCCTCACTCTGCCGTTACATGCCTCACTGTGCCACCATTACATGCCTCACTGTGCCTTACATGCCTCACTGTGCCACCATTACATGCCTCACTGTACCACCATTACATGCCTCACTGTGCCACCATTACATGCCAGACTGTGCCACCATTACATGCCTCACTGTGCCACCATTACATGCCTCACTGTGCCACCATTACACGCCTCACTGTGCCATTACATGCCTCACTGTGCCACCATTACATGCCTCACTGTGCCATTACATGTCTCACTGTGCCACCATTACATGCCTCACTGTGCCATTACATGCCTCACTGTGCACTATTACATGCCAGACTGTGCCACTATTACATGCCTCACTGTGCCAACATTACACGCCAGACTCTGCCACCATTAAACGCCTCACTGTGCCACCATTACATGCCTCACTGTGCCACAATTACATGCCAGACTGTGCCACTACTACATGCCTCACTGTGCCACCATTAGATGCCTCACTGTGCACCATTACATGCCAGACTGTGCCACCATTACATGCCTCACTGTGACACTTTTACATGCCTCACTGTGCCACTATTACATGCCTCACTGTGCATCATTACATGCCTGACTGTGCCACTATTACATGCCTCACTGTGCACCATTACATGCCTGACTGTGCCACCATTACATGCCTCACTGTGCCACCATTACATGCCTCACTGTGCACCATTACATGCCTGACTGTGCCACCATTACATGCCTCACTGTGCCACCATTACATGCCTCACTGTGCCGCCATTACATGCCTCACTGTGCCGCCATTACATGCCTCACTGTGCACCATTACATGCCTCACTGTGCCACCATTACATGCCTCACTGTGCACCATTACATGCCTGACTGTGCCACCATTACATGCCTCAATGTGCCACCATTACATGCCTCACTGTGCCGCCATTACATGCCTCACTGTGCACCATTACATGCCTCACTGTGCCACCATTACATGCCTCACTGTGCCACCATTACATGCCTCACTGTGCCACCATTACATGCCTCGCTGTGCCACCATTACATGCCTCACTGTGCTATCATTACATTCCTCACTGTGTCACCATTACATGCCAGACTGTGCCACCATTACATGCCTCACTGTGCCATCATTACATGTCTCACTGTGCCACATTACATGCCTCGTTGTGCCACATTACATGCCAGACTGTGCCATCATTACCTGCCTCGACGATCCCTTACCTTATCCCTGACATGCAGAATCTCAATCAGAACGCGGGCGTCCATTTTTCACCTCCTCCTTGTGCTGTTCCGTGATAGGCGGAACACTCAGCTTCTCGTCCGAGATGTCACTAAGAAGCGAATAACAATTTTCTTTTACATCTAAGATGCTGCAGTGGCATACGACACAACAAGACCATCTTACCTGAGCTCCGGTACGACACTTCACTCTGCAGAACACATTGAGGGTAAGAAGCCAAAAGCTCAAGTGGTGGGGGGAAAAATGATTCCTCCAGGCTCATATGGCCATCTCTGGGCTATTCTAAATCTCTCTTTGTTGCAGATAAAAAGAGATTGGAAAAACAGAATCAGGTTGTGTTACCAACATACGTGTCCGTGGGTTCCTCAGTGGACATGCCTGAGTATCATCCACAAATCAACACTACAAAAATGATTGAAAAAAGACAAGATTCCAGAGGAGACCCGGACAGGAGCTCACAAAGAGGTAACTCTTGAGACGCCTAGTTAAAAAAGTCAAAAAGTACCATGGAGGAGGGGACTTTCTCTTCGAAATACGAAAGGCGAATCCCGAGCTCCATTGACCCACGTTGTCTGCTATGCAAATATTATGCTATAATGAGTTGACGGTGTACCTGTAATCTCTCTGTAAGATATTGTTGTTGGATCGATAATGTTTGTGTATAAATTCATATGTCTGCAATTAAGTGCCTCGGAAATGCCTTCGAGTGGCGCTTTTGAGAAAATTCTCTGTAGTTGAGGCTTGGGCAGGGGCGCTGGGAGGGGGGCTTGGGGGGCTGGAACTCCCGAATTGGTCCCTGAAAAGCCGAAGAGTCTCATGCATTTGGGTCTTCATTGTTAGCCCCGAGCGAGCGGCAGGACCGATCTGATCCCGAGCACCGCTGAATGTGGCCGAGTGCCATAGCAGGTCCCGCCTTCTGGAGCCTGTGCAACTCCTATGATGGACGTCCTAGTGGTCCAAAGCCGGGAACAACGGGACGTGTGACGTCCATCATAGGCGCTGCAGGCTCCAGAAGGAGGGAATTACAATGCCTTCCAACCTCACCAATAAGACATGTGCACCTCCATCACATACATTGCTTGCCTTCCGGTAAGCTTGCACTTTGAGCTTGTGGCTATAAACCCCAGCCAGGGCCTTTATCCCTGGCTGTGATTAAACACTAGATTAGTGTAAAACGCATTTCCTGTCCCCTTTTTGGCTGTATGTAGTTATACATGTCCTGGATTTTATCAATAAAGACAACTTTTGAAGTTATCTTGGAGTGCGGCTGTCCATATCCTTCGGAATCTCTGTATTTACAGGGCCTTTATCCAGGAGGTTCAGGAGAAGCAACTCAGGATATATGGTGTACAGAGGCAAACCACAACAGATAGCCGGGATGGTCAATCGCTCAATAATCACAAACATGAATCAGTCATTTACCCAAAAATGAAAAGGAACTGGACATGTATAGTGTAAAATCGTAACTTAAGAGGTTTTGATAAAATAAAGGTTGCACTTACACGAAATATGGATAAAAACAGCAGACGTTTTAAAAGCCGGCCGGCTAGGAAACACCCGTCCACTGCAGAGATACAACGCACGTCACTCCTCCTGACGCGTGTTTCGTCACGCTCTGACGTCATCCTGTGTGCGTTCGCTTTTCTAAGCTTGTCTAAGCCATATCTTCATCTTCCCGTTCATTACAAAAAATAAATAAATTATTGAATTCATTATTTAACAAATAATGGAACAAATCAATGAATACATGGACCAACAACATGGGGTGAGGGTGGTGTTAATCTTAATCCTATTGGGGGAAAAAAAACAATAACCCCCCTTTCCGAACTCTATTCTAAAACCCTCTGATACATTTACCTTTACAGTTTTTCTATTTTTTACTTTTACCATGAATTAGATTATGAAAGTCGAACTCCAGAAAAGAAGCCCAGAACCAATGTACATGAACGGGATTCCATAAACTATTCCAATGATCTGGATACCAGTGGGACCTCGTTACAATCGGGAGTCAAAAGCTCAAGTGATGGTGAGACAAACATTCCTCCAGGCTCATATATTTCCACCTCAGGACTATTTTGTGACATCCAGATATAAATCTCTCTTTGTTGCAGATACAAGGAGATTTGAAACGCCGAATCAGACTGTGATAACAATGTATGGGCCCGAGGGTTCCTCAGTGGACATTCCTGAATATCTCCAACAAATCAACACTACAAAAATGTTTGAAAAAAGACAAGATTCCAGAGGAGACCCAGACAGGGGCTCACAAAGAGGTAACTCTTTATTGAACTGTCTCTGATGCTTAGTTAAAAAAAAGTCAAAAAGTACCACGGAGGAGGGCACCTTCTCTTCCAAATATGAAGGGCGAATCCCGAGCTCCATTGACCCATGTTGCCTGCTATGAAAATATTATGCTATAATGAGTTGATGGTGTACCTGTAATCTCTCTGTAAGATATTGTTGTTGGATCGATAATGTTTGTGTATAAATTCATATGTCTGCAATTAAGTGCCTTGGATATGCCTGGGAGTGGCGCTTTTGAGGGAAGTTGAGGGAGTTGAGGCTTGGGCAGGGGTGCCGGGAGTGGGGGGCTTGGGGGCTGGAGCCCCGAATTGGTCCCCAAAAAGCCCAGAGTCTCATGCATTTGGGTCTCCATTGTTAGCCCCGAGCGAGCGGCTAGCGGCAGGACCGATCTGATCCAGAGCGCTGCCGAATGTGTCCGAATCCTGTCGAGTGCGGCCGAGTGCCATAGCAGGTCCCACCTTCTGGAGCCTGTGCAACTCCTATGATGGACGTCCAATTCCGGTAACCGCGGGTCGTGTGACGTACATCATAGGCGCTGCAGGAAAATGCTGCAGGAAATTACCATACCTCCCAACCGTACCACGATTCGCGCCAAACCCCCCCCCCCCCCGCTCAACAACTCCGATCCACGGAACCCCCCCCCCACTCAACAACTTTGATCTGCGGAACCCCCCCGCTCAACAACTCTGGAACCCCCCCGCTCAACAACTCCGATCTGCGGAAACAACTTCGTTGGGAGGTATGCCCTCATTCTGAAGTTGAAAAGTTGGGAGGTATGGAATTACAATGCCGTCCAACCTCACCAAACAGACATGTGCACCTACACCACATAAAGTGCAAGCTTACCAGAGGGCAAGCAATGTGAGCTTGTGGCTATAAACCCCAGCCAGGGTCTTTATCCAAGAGGTTCAGGAGCAGCAACTCGGGATATATGGTGTATAGAGGCAAACCACAGCAGATAGCCGGGATTGTCATACGCTCAATAATCACGAACATGAACCAGTCATTTACCCAAAAATGAAAAGGAACTGGACATAGTGTAAAATCGTAACTTAAGAGCTTTTGATAAAATGAAGGTTGCACTTACACGAAATATTAATTAAAACAGCAGACGTTTTAAAAGCAAGCTGGCTAGGAAACACCCGTCCAATGCAGAGATACAATGCAATGACGTCAGCACGTTACTCCTCCCAACGCACGTTTCGTCACACTCTGACGTCGTTCTGTGTGTATTCCCTTTTCTAAGCTTGTCTAAGCCATATCTGCATCTTCCCATTCATTACAAAAAATAAATAAATTATTGAATTCATTATCAAATCATCATTATAATTATCAATCATTATTGATTTATTCAAATCAATAAATACATAGACCAACAACATGGGTGGGGTTAATCGTAATCCTATTGGGGAAAAAAAACAACAACCCCCCTGTAACAGAATGCCCCACACTCCGACCGAGTGCTCCTGTCATATACCGCTTCCTATCAGTCTGGATATAGATATCAGATATTCCATCTGCCCTCAACACACAACAAGACGAGACTTGTCTGTGTGCTGAACATGGAGTGTTTAATAGAACCAAGAATGCAACCTTATATACAGTAAAGAGGAGGTAACCAAAACATAAATTAACATGAGTTAATTAACTAATCATTTACCCAGACGAGGTGAGTAGACTTTGCGTCTCCTCATTCACCTGCTATACAATACACATTATCTTAAGTGTAAACACAGAACATCTTCACACACAATAGCAGGGTCAATTAGCACAGAGAACAGACAGATGGCTGGAGGTGACGGCATTGACATCTATGAATGAGTCACTCTTACAATTATCCCTTTGAGTTCAGAATCAACAACCAGTAAATAGTCCTACAGATATCCTGGGAGATATTGTGGATAATAAATACATAATAATCCCATCTCAAGTAGTCCAAGATATCATTTCTCAGTCATCCTATGCCCTTAGTGGACATAGGATGATTTTAGACATAAGAGGTTCCGAATCTGTCACATTCCTCCCTTTCCGAACTCTATTCTAAAACCCTCTGATACTTTTACCTTTACAGTTTTTTCTATTTTTTACTTTTACCATGAATTAGATTATGAAAGTCGAGCTCCAGCAAAGAAGCCCAGAACCTATGTACATGAACGGGATTCCATAAGCTATTCCAATGAACTGGACACCAGTGTTTCCTCATTACAATCGGGAGTCAAAAGCTCAAGTGATGGTGAGACAAATATTCCTCCAGGCTCATATTCCCACCTCGGGACTATTTTGTGACATCCAGATATAAATCTCTCTTTGTTGCAGCTACAAGGAGATTTGAAACGCCGAATCAGACTGTGATAACAATGTATGGGCCCGAGGGTTCCTCAGTGGACATTCCTGAATATCCCCAACAAATCAACACTACAAAAATGTTTGAAGAAAGACAAGATTCCAGAGGAGACCCAGACAGGACCTCACAAAGAGGTAACTCTTACAATTATCCCTTTGAGTTCAGAATCAACAACCAGTAAATAGTCCTACAGATATCCTGGAATATATTGTGGATAATAATTACATAATAATCCCATCTCAAGTAGTCCAAGATATCATTTCTCAGTCATCCTATGCCCCTAGTGGACATAGGATGATTTTAAACATAGGAGGGTCTGAGTCTGCCACATTCCCCCCTTTCCGAACTCTATTCTAAAACCCTCTGATACATTTACATTTACAGTTTTTCTTTTTTGAACTGGACATAGTGTAAAATCGTAACTTAAGAGCTTTTGATAAAATAAAGGTTGCACTTACACAAAATATGGATAAAAACAGCAGACGTTTTAAAAGCCGGCTGGCTAGGAAACACCCGTCCACTGCAGAGATACAACGCACGTCACTCCTCCCGACGCGCGTTTCGTCACGCTCTGACGTCATCCTGTGTGCGTTCGCTTTTCTAAGCTTGTCTAAGCCATATCTGCATCTTCCCGTTCATTACAAATAAATAAATAAATTATTGAATTCATTATTTAACAAATAATGGAACAAATCAATGAATACATGAACCAACAACATGGGGTGAGGGTGGTGTTAATCTTAATCCTTTTGGAGGAAAAAAACAATAACCCCCCTTTTCCGAACTCTATTCTAAAACCCTCTGATACATTTACCTTTACAGTTTTTCTATTTTTTACTTTTACCATGAATTAGATTATGAGAGGCAAGCTCCAGCAAAGAAGCCCAGAACCTATGTACATGAACGGGTTTCCATAAGTAATTCCAATGAACTGGACACCAGTGTTTCCTCATTACAATCGGGAGTCAAAAGCTCAAGTGATGGTGAGACAAATATTCCTCCAGGCTCATATATTCCCACCTCGGGACTATTTTGTGACATCCAGTTATAAATCTCTCTTTGTTGCAGATACAAGGAGATTTGAAACGCAGAATCAGACTGCGATAACAATGTATGTGCCGGAGGGTTCCCCAGTGGACATGCCTGAATATCCTCAACAAATCAACACTACAAAAGTATTGGAAAAAAGGCAAGAGTCTAGGGAAGACCCGGACAGGAGCTCACAAGGAGGTAAGGATCGATTGATGCTTCGTTAGTACGACCTGCAAATTTCATTATTTTTTTTTTTATTCAACTTTCCCAAAACCCTTTTTATGTTGAAAAAAAAAAAAACCATATGAAAAACAGATCTTTATCATGGGGGGGGGGGGGGGTGGAGTAACGAGAAATACATAAAACAGCTGTAGGCAGAGATACCCCCTGATCCATACCAAGACACAGGGGTATACTAACTTTCGGCCAGTATTGAGAGGAGTTCAGCCTGATTGGCGGAAGGTCTCGCACCTCCCGGCAGTCCTACAGTCTGTTTCTTCTTGTGAATGGGAAACGCTGCATTCTGGGAACTGTGTGTGTCCCAGAAAACAGCCGGCCCATTCACAAAGCGCCGCCCTGCTCGCGCATGCGCAGTAGGAAACGGGCAGTGAAGCCGCACACCGCTTCAGTGCCTGTTTCCATTACTATGGATGGCGGCGCCTGGAGCGGCCAGGATCGAGGATCGGCCTCGGTGGGGACCGACAACGCTGGCGAATAGGACGAGTAAGTGTCCTTATTAAAAGTCAGCAGGTACAGTGTTAGTAGCTGCTGACTTTTAATTTTTTTTTTCTTTTGAACGGACCTCCGCTTTAATTTGCCGCCGTGTGGTCGCACGTGCCACCAGCGGCGCTCTCCCGACCCTGTCACGAGCTCTGTGACAGTGCCCACGGGACCCGCAGACTCGATGTCCACCGGTGTCCCGCGATCGTGTCACGGAGCTGAAGAACGGGGCGCCGTCAGTGTAAACACAACGTCTCCTCGTTCTTCCTAGTGACATGTCCCTGATCGTATGCTCTCCTCTCATCGGGAGCAACGATCAGTGATGTGTCACTCGTAGCCACGCCTCCGAACAGTCAGAAATTACTCCCTAGGGCACACCTAACCCCTTCAGCGCCCCCCTACAGGTTAACCCCTTCACTGCCAGTGTCATTTTTACAGTAATCAGTGCATTTTTATAGCACTGGTCGCTGTAAAAATGACAATGGTCCCAAATTGGTGTCAAAAGTATCCGAAGTGTCCGCCATAATGTCGCAGTCATGATATAAAAAAATCGCTGATCGTCGCCATTACTAGTAAAAAAAAAAATAATAAAAACCCCATAAAACTACCCCCCTATTTTGTAGACGCTATAACGTTTGCGCAAACCAATCAATAAACGCTTATTACGATTTTTTTTTTTTCCTTACCAAAAATATGTAGAAGAATACGTATCCGCCTAAACTGAGGAAAGAAAATGTATATATTTTTTAAATGCATATTTTTATTATAGCAAAAAGTAAAAAATATTGCACTTTTTTCAAAATCTGTCGCTTTATTTTTGTTTATAGCGCAAAAAAAAAACGCGTCCTTTTTTTCCCCACAAATAGAGATTTCTTTTGGTGGTATTTGATCACCTCTGTGTTTTTTTTTTTTTTTTGCGCTATAAACAAAAATAGAGCCACAATTTTGAAAAGTAAAAGCAATATATTTTACTTTTTGCTATAATAAATATCCCCAAAAAGCTATAAAAAAAACTATATTTTTGTTAAAAAAAAAAAAAAATCGCAATTAAGCATTCTACTGATTGGTTTGTGCAAAAGTTATAGCGTCTACAAAATAGGGGATAGATGTATGGCATTTTTTTTATAATTTTTTTTTATTAGTTAAGGTGGCGATCAGCGATTTTTATTGTGACTGCGACATTATGGCCGACACATCGGACATTTTTTACGCTATTTTGGGACCATTGACATTTATACAGTGCTATAAAAATGCATTGATTAATGTGTAAATGACACTGGCAGGGAACGGGCTTAAACACTAGGGGGCGATGAAGGAGTTAAGTGTGTCCTAGGGAGTGATTCTAACTGTGGGGGGCGGGGCTACAAGTGACACGACACTGATCACTGCTCCCGATGATGCCAGGAACATTTCTACTCCAAAGTCGGCCCCTCCAAGAGTCTGAAGGACAATAAACCGGCCCTTTGTTTAGAATGTTTGGAGACCCCTGGACTAGAGCATTCTCTCATCCTCACATACAATCCCTGTATCATTACACCAGTGGTGGCCGCTCATGCAGGGCCAGAGGCGGCTCTTTAATTAGGCAAATTAGGCGGTCGCCTTAGGCCTCGCACGTCCAGGAGCCTCGCGGCCAACTAATTTGCCTGAAGTGTGTGTAGGAGTGGGAGGGAATGTCCCCCGGTGACCCTGTCGGTGTCCCCACTAAGTGAGCTGGATGGATGAGTAAGGGTCTCTCCTAGTATGCTGCCGCGTCGCTGCTATATCATCAGCGCCACGCGCCGACCAGAAAAGTCTTCCCTCTGCCACTCTCGCCTCTCTCCAGGGCCCCCTCTGTGCCCTCCAGGTAGAGGCTTAGGCTGATTAGAGGCTTAGAGATGGGCTCGGAGCCCACCCACTTGTGTGACATTAGCAAAATAATATTCGCTAATGTCTTACTGCTTCTCCCCCTGCCAATCGGGATCCAGAAGTGAGTGATGGGGCCAGGTTTGTTTTCTGTCCCCCCCCCCCTCTCCCCAAAATAACTTGAGCACCAGCCTCCACTGCATTACACAGGACTATCAAAACAGTATATTTCTGTAACAGCAATTGATGCAAAGCTTCACATATACCAGCCCTCAAAATTTACACTCGCCTGCTCACATTCTGCGAGTACATTTTGAGGGCTGGCGAGTGTGGGCTGCCTGGGAGCAGGGGGGCAGGCAAGGAGAGGAGAGTCGCGTCGCCGCTGATGTCGCCGCCGCCGCCTGGTTGTTCAAAGCGCGAGGAACATTACATCTTTCAATCCAATAGCTGTGTTCCCCCGCCGCGAGCGACATATTCAGCCCCTCCCCTTGTCCGGGCACTTTGATAGACAGATCACCTATCCCAGGATTAGGCAGGTGATTTGTCTATAAAAGTTTCCCGGACAAGGGGGAGGGGCTGTACATGGCGCTCGCGGCGGGGAACACAGCTATTGAATTGAAAGCTGTTCCCCGTGCTTTGAACAACCAGGCTGCAGCGGCGGCGGTTGCTCCGGCTCCTCTCTCTTACCCCGCACAGATAGGCTGCAATGTGGGGACATTTGGCTGCAATGTGGGGACATTTGGCTGCAATGTGGGGACATTTGACTGCAATGTGGGGACATTTGACTGCAATGTGGGACATTTGGCTGCAATGTGGGGACATCTGGTGGCAATGTGCAATTATCTAATTTCATGAGATAATTTATGAGGCGTGTCTAGGGGCGGGATTAGGGGCGGGACATGGTAGGGGTTGGGCGGGGCAACTGGTTGCGAGTACTCCTTGAGGCCTGGCTAGTAGCTCAGGACTTGAAATGTTGAGCCCTGACATATACTATACATTCACATCATTCCCTATCCTCAAGGATACAGACTAAGGTCTCACACTCACATACACACAGGGGCCAATTCAGACAGCAGACAATTAACTTATCATCATGTCTTTGCAGTGTTGGAGGAAACCAGCGTGCCTGGAGGAAAGCCACGCAAGCAGACGCACACTCCAGGTAGGTAGTGTCATGGTTTGACCCAAGAGCTGCCAAAAAACTAAAAAAACACAAAACTTTACAATCACTTTAACTATCTTTATTTACATCAGATTTGTATTCTTTTGTTTCCAGACCATATAAAGGAGATGTTTCTCAAGAAGCTCATGGCTTTGGACGTCACTGCAAGAAACATTTGTCCCCCGGACAGAGACATGGATGCATGCTTTGATTTTAACGAGGACTCTGATGATTTTGAGGATTCTGATACCGACAACCCTCTGGATGTCATTTGTGATGTTCTTCGTGACTCGGATACCTTCTTACAACAAGAGATTGTCTCCAAAATGTCCATGTGCCAGTTTTCCCTCCCTCTGCTGCTCCCCGGTGATGACGGATCATCCTACACCTTCATGTTGTGGGCGATGAGAGACATTGTAAAGAAGTGGAAACCACAGTCACTAGTGGACAGTACGGGGTTTGAAGAAGGCAACTTAGTTAACATTTCAATGCCTATTTTCTCTTTCTTCAGACTGGGGGAATGCAGCTTATCGAAGTCAAAGCTTCTAAATCAAGTATTAAGCCCTCCTCAGTTCATTCAAAATTATTTTGTCCATAGGGACATGCCTGGTGGAAACGCCCAACGCCGTTGCTCAGACGGGCTGGTGGAAATGTCTTGCTATTTCCCAGCCGGACGTGGACAATCAGATATTTTTTCAGAACCCGTAGGCTTTCTTAACCTGAGAGGGGATCTTGAGGGTCACTTGAAACAGTTTGATCTATTATCAAGGGTATCAGCGGCTGTGTTTGTGTTTATTGAGTGTATAAAAGATCAGCAATTTGATCTGTTATCAGACCTGGTAAGCCAAAACCCACACTTCTTCTTTATTGTGAACTTACGAGTTGAAAACGGCGATATTCTTGAATTCCTTAAAAGTTTATCGACAACACATAACCTAAAAAAAGAGAAATTTATTATTAAAAGCCGAAATGTCAATGACACACAAGTAGTCAAGACTTTACAGTCAAAGATAAAAGCACTAATCGCAAATACCACGGAAAACCCAACTCTAGAGCAAATTTCTCAGAGAGCTTCTAAATTACATTTCCATATTGATGAGAATTTCAGGGAATGTGAGGAAGCAAAAAAAGCCGCAACGACAATCACCAGTCAGATAAAGAATGTCCTGGATTATAAAAAGGAAATGATGAAACTACAAGGCGATCTTTGGAAACAGCTGACTAAGATCGAGAAGGAAATGTGTAGAATGAGAAAATTGGAGGACAAAGACGTGGAAGAATATCAGTCACAGCTCCGGGAAGACCATTTCCAGCTCCGTAAGCAGCAAAGAAACCAAAAGATGGCCCCTGGCGTGAAGCAATTTCTGGATGCCCTACAAAAATTTACTCCAGCAGAGCGAAAAGTATTCCTGAAGTGGCTGAAGATACAACTAGACAAACTTGGAAGACACCAGCTTGCAAAATTAAATGATGAATACCGGGAGCTGTTGACGGATGTGGCATCAAATGCCAATGCCTTTATGGAAATTGATCAGAAATTAGCTGATGGTTCGCTAGGTGTTGAACATTTTATACGCGAGTTGGGGCAGTTTTATGAAGTAGAAAATTCTTTAGGGAAACAAAAAATGGGGAGTCTCTCAACAATAGCTGCTAATCTGTTGTTGGATGGGTTCCCACTGGAGTTGATAGATGGCGATGCCTCCAACATACCCATGCAGTGGGTAACCGATGTCCTGAGTGAGCTAGAAATCATAACACAGAGAAACTGCACAGTTAGAGTAATTACTGTCCTGGGAGTGCAAAGTACAGGGAAGTCCACCCTTCTGAACACCATGTTTCGCCTGCATTTACCTACATCTAGTGGCCGATGCACACGAGGAGCCTTCATGACTCTCCTTGATGCAAAAAAGATCTTTGAGGAGGATCTGGGCTGTGACTACGTTATGGTTATTGACACTGAAGGATTAAAATCCATGGAACTAGCCTCTCTTGATGGCAGTTATGAACATGACAATGAATTGGCGACAGTAGCAGTTGGGTTGAGCGACGTCACCATAGTTAACATGGCCATGGAAAATACAGAGGAGATGAAAGACATACTACAGATCGTAATCCATGCCTTTCTGCGGATGAAGGAAGTAGGGAAGAAGTCCAGCTGCCAGTTTGTGCATCAGAACGTGAGCGACGTGTCCGCTCATGTGAAAAACCGCCAAGCCAGAGAAAAATTTCTCGAGCAGCTGAATGAAATGACCAAAGTATCTGCAAGAATGGAGAACAAAAGTGGAGTAAACACCTTCTCTGACATCATACACTGCGACATCGAGAGTAACTCCTGGTATATTCCCGGATTGTGGCACGGCATTCCACCGATGGCTTCCGTCAACTATGGCTACAGTGAAAATGTTCAGGAGCTAAGAAAGTCTATAGGAAAGTATCTAGAGTCTATGGCGGGAAAACCACAAGATATCAGACAGTTCACAGAGTGGATGAGAAGTTTGTGGGAAGCAGTGAAACATGAAAAATTTGTCTTCAGTTTCAGAAACCGCTTGGTCACTGAGGCCTACAATCAGCTTTGCATCCAGTACTCAGACTGGGAATGGAGATTTCAAAAAAATAGCCATGACTGGATGATTAAGACAGAAACTCTAATCTTTAACCTATCATCTGATCAGTTGGGATCTAAAATGTGGGACAGGATAAAAAGCGAGATGAACGGTTTATTGGACGAAGAAGAAAGGGTCATGGCTGGATCTCTAGAAAAGTACTTTAGGGATGATTGTGACAATGCCCATCTTTTGGAGATGTTTAAAGATGATTTTTTCCAAAGCATCAAGTATCTCAGGAGAAACCTTGAAAATGGTCTTCTCGGCAAATGTGATCTGACAATCAACATCCAAAAAGAGAAATGCCAGATCCAAGCTGTACAAGAGAGATATATTGGAATCATAGAAGAAAGCGTGTCGGACATCATGGACAAAATAAGAAAGAATGAGTACTCAGTAAATGGAGAACAGATAAACAAAGAATTTGAGATGATATGGGCAAAAGCAACATCCACTTTACCACCGCCAACGTTAAAAATACGGAACGTCGACCTGGCAATCATTCAACAGCTGAAACGAGACATGCAGTGTGATGACAGTAGTGTTAATCTAAAACTAAATGAACTTAAAAGCCTTAATCAATATAAAGGAGAGGACTTTTCTATTAATAGAAACTATCTCCAAGTTGATTCCGAAGAAGAGAGGGATTGTGCAAAAGATCTTGCCTTGTCTGTACAGAGAAGATGTAAAGAAAAAGTAACAGAAATTGCAAATTCCAAGACTGACTTTAATGAAATGTATTCTCAGGAACTGCTGAAAATGATCAATAACAACCTGAACCAGCATAAAGTGGAAAATCTTCGGACGACCAAATTGTTTGAGCTGGACCTTAAGCTTTGGGTTTTAGGAAATGCGGTCGTGACGTTTCAGAGAATGCATGAAGAGTTTGTCCGGCGTAATGATCCACAAAGCTACCTGGAGGAGATGAAACCTCAATACTTCTCCACGTTCATCAACATGTTTGAAACAAGGAATGAATGTCAAAGAAGGGCTAAACAGTTCTGTACGGTGTCTTTAACACCAGCCATCTTGGACCACATCTACAGGTGCCTCGGCAAAGAGATCGTGGATGACGTTCTTCAGAAAAGCGGCCCTCAGGAATTCAAGAGCCGGAAAATCTTACAACGAGAGGTGCTCAAAACATTGCTTAGTGATGGCTCTCCTGAAAAATATGCAGAATACATCAACAGCTATGAAGATTTCATGAAAAGATGGATCTCACGATACCTTACTGAGCATTATAAATGCCGAAATACTATCCATGTATTGCAAACAAAAATTTTGCAGAGTCTTTTGGTAAGAGTAAAACAAGCTCTTCGAGATGAAAAAACTCTTCAAGCCGAGACTATACACGACTTCTTAGCTGAGTTTTGTAACGTTTTGAAGAAAGAACTTGTCGTTTCACAGAACAATATGAAAGTCGTCATTTTTGAAAACAAGTTGAGTACTATTAAGCAGTTTGCACGCGAGATTGAATTGTACCTATCCGACTTAGAAAGACTGGTCGAGCGAGACGTAAACTCACGAAACCTAGAAACAATATTTTTGAATTTGACGCTGAAACCTCAGGATGAATTGTTCATGAAGGTGATTGGATGCGGCAAGCAGTGTCCTTTCTGTAAAGCCCCCTGTGAAGCCGGAGGAGGGGATCATAAAGAACATTTCGCATCTGTCCATCGGCCCAGAGGGCTAGCCCAACATGTCAACGAAAAAACAAAAGCCCTCGACCATTCCATATGCTCCTCCAACGTCATTTCTAATAAGACTTTTAGGAATGCAGAAGGGAAAGCCCACCCTTATAAAGATTACCAAAAATATTACCCAGACTGGGCTATCTACCCTGACACAACTGCCGACGGCTCGGATTACTGGAAGTTAGTTCTCATCGAGTTCAATAATTCTTTTGCCAAACTGTACAATGCCAACCCAGCCAAACTTCCAGAAGACTGGCACAAACTGACGAGGGAAGAAGCTCTCAAGAGCCTGAATAAAACCCAGTGAGCTAAGAGTAGATTGTAACGGGAGTCACTTTTGGGCAAAGTATGAGCCAGGAAATAATGGACATTCAGAATATATCTTGGATTGCATTCTATTGTCTATTGTGGTTATTAAGTCTGCTACTGTGATAATGTAAATTGAATCCAGACTAACTTCTAAGGATCTTTTATTGTGGCGTGTGCTAATTGACACTGTATTGTGTGAAGATGTCCTGTGTTTACACTTATGATAATGTGTATTGTATAGCAGGTGAGAGGAGACGGAACGTCTACCATGAAAGGTCATATCTTAGGGAAACCTAGTCTGGGTAAATGATTAGTTAATTAGCTCATGTAAATTTATGTTCTGGTTACCTCTTCTTTAAACTGTATATAAGAGCTGTATATAAGAGCTGTAATTCTCAATAAAGGGTCTATTCCTGTGGAACCTCAAACAGAGCTGTGTCTCGTTATTGGGGTTCATTTGCCTGACTGTGGAGTTTCAGTAGCTGCCTTGTGTTCAAGAATGGAATATCCTAAACGGCTTTAACCCCTGTCCCATATGGGGTTTCGTTACAATTGTTGGCAAGCAGTGGGATGATTCTACAATCTTAAAGGACAGCTACAAGAGGACACAGGACAGGAGACATAGATCATTATATAATATAATACAGATTATTCACTAATCGTCAGCCTTATGCCGCGTACACATGCTCGGATTTTCCGACAACAAATGTTCGATGGCAGCTTGTTGTCGGAAATTTTGACCGTGTGTAGGGCTCCATCGGACATTTGCTGTCAGAATTTTTGGGCAGGTGGTTAGCACAGTGCCTTGTTTCCTCCAAACATAAGTGTAAAGGCACCCCAAATGCGAAAGGGTTTAAAGCCGTTTAGGATATTCCCTTTCAGAACACAAGGCAGCTACGGACACTCCACAGTCAGGCAAACAAGACCCAAAATAATAATTTTTCCCCAGAGACGAGGTGGTGCTCTGTATGTAGTTCAAGCAGGTGTGACCCTTTATTGAGAAATACAGGCTCTTATATACAATTTAGGATACTGCAGTAACCAAATGAACAATTACCTAACTCCACCCACAACATCACACAATGTTTACCTAATGAGCCCCCCCAATACACATCATGCTCAATACATCTCTTTAGCAGACACGCTGGTTACGGGACCTGACCTAATTTACATGAGCTAATTAACTACAGCTGATGACTCAGACACCTGACCTTTAGGCTGTCTATTAACTTACAATACACATTATCACAGGACTCCTTCACACAATACAGGGTCAATTAGCACAAGCCACAATGAAAGATCCTTAGAAGTTAGTATGGATTCAATTTACATTACACAGGCAGCCAGGTAGCTGGAGGTGATGACATTAACATTTTTCAATTAACCTGCGTTCAGAATTAACAAACAGTAATAGTTCTTTACAGATATCCTGGAATATATTGTGAATTACAGACCCATGTTAAAGCAATCCAAGATGTATTCTGAATTTCTATTATTTTCTGGCTCATACTTTCTAAGAGCTTCTGGGTCCCACGGGCCCTCCCGTTACAATAAGGTTTTGCAATTGAGGCCAAACGGTTAAATCTTGGTTTCATCAGACCAGAGAACCTTGTTCCACACAGTCTGAACGTCTTTCAGGTGCTTTTTTGCAAAACTTCAAGCAGGATTTCGTGTGTTTTGCACCGAGGAGAGGTTTTCATGTAGCCACAAATTCCAAATCAGTGGAGGGCTGCAGTGATGGTTGTCCTTCTGTGACTTTGTCCTATCTGGATGTTTGGAGCTGACCATCGGGGGAAAAAAATGAATATAAATGAAAAAAAAAATGAATATAAACAATTGTAGTGAGTCTGCAACATAAAATAGTTGAAAAGGTGAAGGGGGTCTGAATACTTTATACACTGTATATCAGGGCTGTCTTAATGAGAGGGCACACCTGGGCACTGCCCGGGGGCCCCAGCTGCATGGGGGGGGGGCCCTGCCTTTTCCCCAAAGCAGCTGTTCCTTGAGCCCGGCTGTCCCTCTACATCCCAGATATCCCCCCAGCACTCTGACCCCTCTACACCCTAGATATCCCCCCAGCACTCTGACCCCTCTACACCCTAGATATCCCCCCAGCACTCTGACCCCTCTACACCCTAGATATCCCCTACCTCATACCTACTTAAATTAATGTTTACCTGCACTGCCTCCATTGTAGGGGCCCCAGAGTATTACTTTGCCCAGGGGCCCATGATGCTATTAAGACGGCCCTGCTGTATATATACAGTATACTGCGTAGTTGTCTAAAAAAGGTTTGCAGCAAAGTTTTACCAGCAGAGACCACCAGATTGCCCGACTCAACCGGCAACTATTGATGTTTAGAAAATTCAGTTACAGTAATCCAGAGATCATGCATTGGGCTTTAGGAGAAGATCTTGTGCACTGAGGTTGGCCATAGAAAAAGTTTAACTGGTGCCATATGAGCTCTATGCCTATAGAGTGAGTGAGTAACTTGTTTAGCCCATTCAAATGCAAACTAAATCGCCTCAAGGTCTTTACCAGTGATGGCGAACCTTGGCACCCCAGATGTTTTGGAACTACATTTCCCATGATGCTCCACTACACTGCAGAGTGTATGAGCATCATGGGAAATGGAGTTCCAAAACATCTGGGGGTACCAAGGTTCGCCATCACTGGCCTATACAATCAATGGCTTTAAATAGGTTCTTTGTCTTGCTATACCTGATGCAAATGCACTACAGAATAATGTGTTCAATATATAAGGTGCTGTAAATTGAATCCAAAAATGCTTATGATTAAATATAGTGAATATCATGATGTATGGTTTTGGTCTTTACGATTCATATGCAATCTTTGAAAAAGAACAAGGATGAATTTTCATAGACAAAAATTATTTTTTATTCAGCAGATGCTAAAATAGTGAATATTCTTACAAATCAGGAATATTTGGTCACCCACATGTATAATGTGTTCTTGTGTAATGATTGGAATAAAAAAATATCTATTTTGGACGCCTGGTGTTTTTCCTCTACAAGTTCAAATCCAAAATTGGCGGTGGACCCAGTTTATACGATTTATATAGCGCCAACAGTTTACGCAGCGCTTTACAACATAGGCGTGCGCACAGGGTGGATATTTGGGGGGAACCCCACATAGTTTTTTTTTTTATTTGATGCGGGGTCCCCCCCAAATATCCATTCCAGACCCTTCAGGTCTGGTATGGATTTTAAGGGGAACTCCACCCCAATTTTTTTTTTTTAAATGCAGTGGACCCCCACACATTTATTTTTTTTATGAATGACTTTTCTCTGTATTGCCGGGAGCCGACAATTCATTATAGCCGCAAGTGATTTTAAATTACTTTTTTTCCTTCAGAAATGACACTTTGTGCAGGGACAGTTCTAAGCACGGGAAACAAGCGCTACTTTACAGGCATACTATACACACCCCCCTAGGTACGAAATTTAAAGGAATATTTCACTTTTATTGTTTCACTTAAAGGAATTATTAAAATCACTGCTGCCAAAAAATGCAGTTTTTAAAACATTTTTTTGCATTGATACATGTCCCCTGGGGCAGGACCCGGGTTTCCAAAAACTTTTTTTTACAATAACTTGCATATTAGCCTTTAAAATTAGCACTTTAGATTTCAAATGTTCGAGTCCCATAGACTTTAACAGGTTTCTAAAGTTCACACGAACTTGCCGCAAACACCCCAAATAGTTCGCTGTTCGGCGAACAGGCAATGTTCGAGTCCAACATGAGTTCTACTCCAACTCGAAGCTCATCCCTACTCAAGAGCACCACACACAGACGGATCCTGGACATGGGCTTCAAATGTCGTATTCCTCTTGTCCTCCTAAACAACAAACAACGTCAGAAGCTTCTTACCTGGGCTAAAGAATAACACAGCTGGTCTGGTGCTCAGTGGTCCAAAGTCCTCTTTTCCGATGAGAGCAAATTTTGCATCTCATTTGGAAGCCTGTGGAGGCAGGGCCATCTAAATAGCATCATGGGCCAATGGGCAAAGTAATGCTCTGGGGCCCCTACAATGATGACAGTGCAGGTAAACAGACATCAAGTAGGTAGGAGGCAGACGTCCTCCCCCTGTGTATCTATCACTATCAGTGCCATCATGGGGCCCCCAATTTCGGGCCAGCGTGGGCTCAAGGACCAGCTGCTTGGGAGGAAGTGCAGGGGCAATTTATATTTATATGTAAGTAGTGCGTTGATGTCCGCTAATACTAGAACCAATTTCTACAGATTGGAATTACATATATACTGTAAATGGAGGAAGACACAATTGGTTATCACAGAAGTACCGGTGATATGGGTCCAGCTCCATCAGGAGTTCTGTAAATCTTCGGTCGCTCTGTACATTTTAGGAAAATGTGTTTCAGTTGAAGAAAATCAGAATGTTTGCTTTTCTGTTCTAAGAATGCAGCAAAACCGGTCATTCTATCCAACCTCAATAAGTCCCATGACAGGAACCTGAAGTTCCACATTGCTCTGCAAAGTACAGAAACTTCTATTTGTATGGAAGAGATTCTACAAAGTCTCATCAGAGAACCAGGAAGAGCGAGGGAAGAAATCCCAGAGAACGACGCTCCTTCAAGAAGAGAAACTACAATTATGATGCAAATTTCCCCTCCAATTCATGCAAATATTAAAGTATATGGGACCCCAATCACTAAAGGGGTTGTGCAGTTGATCTTCATATTTAATAACTATAAATAAATACATATATACACATATATATATACTGTATATACTGGAGTATAAGCCGTTTTAAGTTTTTCAGCACATTTTTTTTGTGCTGAAAATACCCCCCTCGGCTTCTCCCGGACTTTGGGGACACGGTACCAGCCAACCTTGGCACACATGTAGCCCCACTTTTCCTCTACAAGTGTGCAAAGTTTGTTGTCCGGGGGACCTACGGCCGGGGAGCACCGATTTTTCAAAGCCGGGCACCCCTTCCATAGACTCCCATGTTAAATGGTAATTTCTCTGGTGAATTTGGGGACCCGGTACTAGCAGGTCGTAGGTCTTCTAGACCCGGAGCTTGGCACACATGTAGCCTAATTTCTCCTCTACAAGTGTGCAAAGTTTGTTGTCTGAGAGACCTACGCCAGGGGAGCACCGATTTTTCAAATCTGAGCACCCCTTCCATAGACTCCCATGTTAAATGGTAATTTCTCAGGTGAGTTTGGAGACACGGTACTGGCCGGTCGTAGGTCCCCTAGACCCGCAACTTGGCTCACATGTAGCCCCATTTCTCCTCTACAAGAGTGTAATGTTTTTTTGTCTGAGGGACCTACGGCAGGGGAGCACTGATTTTTCCAACCTGGGCATCCCTTCCATAGACTCCCATGTTAAACGGTCATTTCTCAGGTGAGTTTCGGGACCCGATACTGGCTGGTTGTAGGTCCCCTGGACCCGGAGTATGGCACACAAGTAGCCCAATTTCTCCTCTACGAGTGTGCAAAGTTTGTTGTCTGGACGACCTATGGCTGAGGAGCGCCGATTTTTCAAATCCAGGCACCCCTTCCATAGACTCCCATGTTAAACGTCAGTCAGTGAGGCATGGGCACAGTGAGGCATGGACATGGACACAGTGAGGCATGGACACAGTGAGGCATGGACACAGTGAGGCATGGGCACAGTAAGGCATGGACATGAACACAGTGAGGCATGGGCTTAGTGAGGCATGGGCTTAGTGAGGCATGGGCACAGTGAGGCATGGACACAGTGAGGCATGGACACAGTGAGGCATTGGCACAGTGAGGTATGGACACAGTGAGGCATGGACACAGTGAGGCATGGACACAGTGAGGCATGGGCACAGTGAGGCATGGACACAGTGAGGTATGGACACAGTGAGGCATGCACATGGACACCCTAGGCTTAAACTCGAGTCAAAAAGTTTTCCCAGGTTTTTTGTGGTAAAATTAGGTGCCTCAGCTTATATGCGGGTCGGCTTATACTCAAGTATATACAGTATATATATATATATACACCCATACATATACACAATATTACCAAAAGTATTGGGACACCTGCCTTTACACGCACCTGAACTTTAATGTCTCATCAGTTGTTAAGGATGCAGCGGCTGGCTTCCCGACCCGATCCTTAGCAACCAGCTATATACAGTGAATGGAGGGGAAAAAACGCAAATCGGGGCAAAATCGCGCTTTGGATGTGGGTCCATTGAAGTCTATAACAAACTGCTGCATTTTGCAGGAAAAAAGTCCCGACCCCTTTCCAAAAACGCAGAGGCGCAAAAATGCATTGAACGTGTTCCATAGGAACCCATGTTAAAAAAAATTCCCTGCATTTCTGCAAATTGCAAAAAGCGTTAAAAAATGCTTTAGTGTGAAGGGAGCCTAAGACTGGGATGCCAATAAAATGTATGTGGGCATAAAGGAAGGTGTCTCAATACTTTTGACAATATTATATATATATATATATATATATATATATATATATATCTTTTTTTTTATCCTAGAAATTGCCTAAAATGCACCGTAGACCATCTAGGCTACAGCTTCAGGTAATATAAAAGTGAAAGAAAAAATACATATTTTTGGCTAGGTCACACTGAATAAAAAAAGATACATAGAACAACTCTGTATATATAATAAAGCCTGTGGTGTACATCGCCCTCTAGCGTTACAAATGAGATATAACCGCGTTGTTTCTCATCGTTCACATTATTAACCCGATTGCACTCCTGAGCCATTTTCACATTTTTAGATATCGGCTTATTATTTCTGAAATAACTTTGTTTTTACTCATTTTACATAAGCAAGGCATATATTGTTTCAGCCATTCATTTCAAATGTATTCCAATTTTACAATTCCTAAGTGAAAAGTGTACGTCCAGCCAAAAGTTATGTGTTTATTTTCTTTAGATTTGGGTAGGATGGGGAAAAAATTAGAACCCCTGTTGACTTTTACCATTATCTGGGACTGACTGTTAGAGAGATTAAACCTAACTTCCTGTCCTGGTGACAACAGTTTCATCATTAACAGGAAGTGAGGAAACACTAAAAAAACAAAAAAAAACATAATAACATTAACCACTCATTTTCATTTGTCATATAAGGGTTTAAAGAAAAAATTTGTTTTTTCCATGAGATCAAATCTTATAAAGACAAAGAAAAATGGATAGCCGCACTCCAAAACCTGATGGGTGGTCTTTTATTCAATAGACAGCATGTACAAAAACATGAATAAGCACTGATCCAGTGCGAAACGCGTCGGCTGTTCCTTGTTTCCACTGCTGTGACCCTATTTTTGTACATGCTGTCTATTGAATAAAAGACCACCCATCGGGTTTTGGAGTGCGGCTATCCATTTTTCTTTGTCTTCATTTTGCCTAGTGCACCGCCAGCACCCTCGGTATCCTGCACCACCTGTAACCATTTAGTGATCCCACCTGGAGCGGTGACTCCTTTCTTTAGATCAAATCTAAATCAAATCGTATATATTTTTTTTCACAATCTCATTCTTTCCAGCCTGGAGGAGAGATGTGGGGTCTTATTGGCCCCGCATCTCTCCATTACAAAGGACCTGTCACACACTATTCATATTACAAGGGATGTTTACATTCCTTGTAATAGGAATAAAAGCGATCACATTTTATTTTTATTTTTTTAAGTGTAAAAAATTAATAAATAAGTAAAATAATAAAAAAAAATTAAAACACCCCTGTCCCCGGTAGCTCGTGCTCAAAAGCGAACGCACACGTAAGTCCAGCCCACATATGTAAACGTTGTTTAAACCACACATGTGAGGTGTCACCGCGTGCTTTAGAGCGTGTGCAACATTTATAGCACTAGATCTCCTCTGTAAATCTAAACTGGTAATCTGTAAACATTTTAAAGCGTCGCCTATGGAGATTTTTAAGTACCGAAGTTTGGCGCTATTCCATGAGTGTGCGCAATTTTAAAGCGTGACATGTTAGGTATCTATTTACTCGGCGTAACATCATCTTTCATATTTTACAAAAAAATTGGGCTAACTTTACTGTTTTGTTATTTTTTAATTCATGAAACCGTAATTTTTTTCCCCAAAAAAAAGGCGTTTAAAAAATGATTGCGCAAATACCGTGCGAGAAAAAAAGTTGCAATGACCGTCGTTTTAGTCCCAAGGGTGTCTGCTAAAAAAAACATATATAATGTTTGGGGGTTCTGAGTAATTTTCTAGCAAAAGAATGATGATTTGTACATGTAGGAGAGAAGTGCCAGAATAGGCCCGGTATGGAGGTGGGTTTTAAAGCCCGGTATTGAAGGGGTTAAAGAAGCATATGTATAACCAAGAAGAGTGTCACCGTGCAACGAACATGATCAGTGAATGTTCCAAATCATGGCGGGATCTGAACTTCCCACGATCGGTATCTGCCCGGTAATCAGATTGTTATCGTCTTTCTCGTCACACAGCTGGGAAATGATAATTCAGCACATTGATGTTTCTACTTGTAGAACATTACTAAACTCTCTATATGTCTGTATATCGGAGACCGCAGGGACACTCACTGCTGGATAGTATTACAATTGTGATAAAAGAAAGAGAGATACAGGAATTATTATAGAGATAGATAGATTTATATATATATATATATATGTATATTTATATATATATATACAGTATATATAAATCTGTCTATCAATCTCTATAATAATTCCTGTATCTCTCTTTCTTTTATCACAATTGTAATACTATCCAGCAGTGAATGTCCCTGGCCAGATTCTTAACATTTTTGGTGGTTTATCTTTACGCCTGAAAACGCCTTACGTAAACCTTATATATTTACTGCGACGGCCGGGCGTCGTCGACGTCGTGAATCGACGCATCTAGCTAATTTACATATTCGACGCGTAAATCTACGGAAGCGCCACCTAGCGGCCAGCGTAAATATGCAACTAAGATACGACGGCGTAGGAGACTTACGCGGGTCGTATCTTAGCAAGATTTAAGCGTATCTCGTTTTGAGAATACGCTTAAAGATACGACGGCTCAGATTCTGAGTTACGATGGCGTATCTACGGATACGCCGGCGTAACTCTACGTGAATCTGGCCAATAGAGAGTTAAGTAATGTTCTACAAGTAGAGACATCAATGTGCTGAATTATCAGCACATTCATGCCTTGAAAAAGTATTCATACCCCTTGAAATTGTCCACACTTTGTCATGTTACAACCAAAAACATAAATGTATTTTATTGGGATTTTATGTGATAGACCAACACAAAGTGGCACATAATTGTGAAGTGGAAGGAAAATGATAAATGGTTTTCAATATTTTTTACAAATAAATATGTGAGAAGTGTGGGGGGTACATTTGTATGGAGCCCCCCAGAGTCAATACTTTGTAGAACCCCCTTTCTCTGCAATTACAGCTGCAAGTCGTTTTGGGGGTGTCTCTACCAGCTTTGAACATCTAGAGAGGGACATTTCTGCCCATTCTTCTTTGCAAAATATCTCTGTCTCTGTCAGATTGGATGGAGAGCGTCTGTGATCAGCAATTTTCAAGTCTTGCCACAGATTCTCAATGTGATTTAGGTCTGGACTGTGACTCGGCTATTCCAACACATGAATATGCTTTGATCTAAAAGAGGGGTCTTCAAACATTTCAAACAAAGCGCCACTTTATTGTCCTTCAGACTTTAGGAGGGCCGGATTGTGGCCAGCAGGGGCAGAAAATTTTAATGGGCCTAGCATCAGTGAGAATAAATATGGCCTCAGGGTTGGTGGTCAATAGAAGGAGGAGTATTCTCCATATTAGTAGGAGGAATTGTATCCCATCATTGGTATCCGTGGAAGATATAGTCTCCCATTGTTGGTGTCAGTGGAAGGAATAGTGCCTCATATCAGTGGACGGAATTGTGTCCCAAGGGCCGGAGTAAGGCTAGCAAAGGACCTCATCTGGCCCGCGGGCCGCCGTTTGGAGACCCCTGATCTAAGCCATTCCATTGTAGCTCTGGCTTTATGTTTAGGGTCGTTGTCCTACTGGAAGGTGAACCTACGCCCCAGTCTCAAGTCTTTTTCAGACTCTAATGCCCCATACACACGCTCGGGATTTCCGACAGGAAAAAGTCAGTCGGGAATCCCGACGGGAAAAAAAGAGAGCTGGTTCTCTTTTTTTTGCCGGCAGGTTTGGCAGTTTTCCCGTTGGAAAAACTGTAAGGGAGCATACACACGGCTGGGATTCCCGGCCAAAAGCTCTTATCGCAGTTTTCCCGTCCAAAAACTCGGTCATGTGTATGAAGCATGACAGGTTTTCTTTTAAGATTGTCCTGTATTTGGCTCCATCCATCTTCCCATCAGCTCCGAACAGCTTCCCTGTCCCTGCTTAAGAAAATCATCCCCACCACATGATGCTGCCACCACCATGTTTCACAGTGGGGATGGTGTGTTCAGGGTGATGTGCAGAGTTAGTTTTCTGTCACACTTTGCTTTAAGGCCAAAAAGTTCAATTTTGGTCTCATCTGACCACAGCATCTTCTTCCCCATGTTTTGCTGTGTCCCCTCACCCACCTGGCTTCTCTCAAACTGCAAACAGGGCTTCTTAACGACTTACTTTCATCAATTGCTTTTTTCTTGCCACCATTTATCATTTTCCTTCCATTTCACAATTATGTGACACTTTGTGTTGGTCTATCACATAAAATCCCAATACAATACATTTAAGTTTTTGGTTGTAACATGACACAATTTGGAAAATGTCAAGGGATATGAATACTTTTTCAAGGCGCTGTAGATAGATAGATACTGTAGTAGACAGATGGCAGAGGAGAGGAGAGGAGGAGGAGGGAGGGGAGGAGAGGAGGAGGAGAGGAAGAGAAGAGGAGGATGGGAGAGCAGAAAGGAGGGAAAGGAGAGGTGGACAGGGGAGAGAGGAGAAAAGGAGGACAGGAGAGGGTGGAGATGAGGAGGAGAGGAGAGTGGGAGGAATGCAAAATAAAGAATGATGAGAGGATTGAAGAGCAAGAGTAGTGGAGTGTAGAGGACAAGAAAAGCAGGAGGAGAGGAGGAGGAGAGGAAAAGGAGGGAGAGAGGCAAAATAGAAGACAAGGAGAGAAGAGGAGGAGGAGAGGGAGAGAAGGGAGAGAGGCAAAAAAGAAGACAAAGAGAGGTGGAGGAGAGAGGAGGAGGATAAAAAGGAAGGAGAGAAGAAGGAAAGGAGAGAAAAGGAGGGGGAGGGGAGATTGAGGAGAAGATGAGAGAGGGGGACAGGAGAGGGAGAGGGAAGGAAAAAAAAGGATGAGAAGTTGGAAGAGCAGAAGGAGGAGTGGAGATGACAAGGAGAGCAGGAGAAGAGGAGGGAGGAAGAGGAGGAGGAGAGGAGTAGAAGAGGACGAGGACAGGAGGAAGAGAGGAGGAAAAGAGAGGAGAAGAGGACAAGGAAAGGAGGAGGAGAGGAGGAAAATAGAGAAAGAGGAGGGGAGTAGAAGAGGAAGGAAGGGAAGGAGGAGAGAAGAGAAAAGGAGGGGAGATGAAAGATGGAGGAGAGGAGGAGGAGGAGATAAGGAAGAGGGGAGGAGGGGATGGGAAGAGTTAGAGGAGAGGAGGCTGAAATAATGAATAGGAGAGTTGAAGAGGATGGTTTGGGGAGAGGAGGAAGAGGAGATAAGAAAGAGGAGTGGAGGGGATGGGGAGAGGAGGAGGGTGATAGGGAGAGATAGAGGAGAGAAGGAGGAGATAAGGAATAGGAGTTGGAGAGAAGGGGATGGGGAGAGGAGATGGAGGCAAGGGAAATAAAGATGAGAGGATCAGAGAGGAGAGCAAAAGGGGAAGAGGGGGAGAGGAGGTAGAAGGAGGGGGAGAAGAGAGAATTAGCAGAGAAGGAGGAGGGAGGTAGAGGAAGATGGGAGAGAAGAGGCGATGGAGAGGAGGAGAGAGAGAGGGGAGAGATGGGGGAGAGGAGAGGAGGAGGAGAGGGAGAGGAGATAATAGGATAGAAAAGGGGGTAGAGGAGAGTTTGAGGAGAGGAGAGATGGAGGCGAAGAGGAGGCGATGAGGAAGAGAAGAGGAGGAGGAGAGGGGAGGAGAGGATAGGATAGAAAAGGGGGGAAGAGGAGAGATTGAGAAGAGAAGAGATAGAGGAGAGGAGAGATGGAGGTGAGGAGAGATGGAGGCGAGGAAGAGGCGATGAGGAAGAGGAGAGGAGGAGGAGAGGGGAGGAGAGGAGGGGAGAGGGAAAGGAGAATGTAGGATAGAAAAGGGGGGAGAGGAGAGAATGAGGAGAGAAGAGATGGAGGAGAGGAGAGGAGAGATGGAGGCTAGGAAGAGGGTATGAGGAAGAGGAGAGGAGGAGGAGAGGGGAGGAGAGGGAGAGGGGAGGAGAGGGAGAGGAGAGGATAGGATAGAAAAGGGGGGAGAGGAGAGATTGAGGAGAGAAGAGATGGAGGAGAGGAGAGATGGAGGCGAGGAGGAGGAGATGAGGAAGAGGAGAGGAGGAGGAGAGAGGAGGGGGGGAGGAGGAGAGTAGGGGGAGAGGGAGAGGAGAGGATAGGATAGAAAAGAGGGGAGAGGAGATATTGAGGAGAGAAGGGATGGAGGAGAGGAGAGATGGAGACTAGAAAGAGGCGATAAGAAAGAGGAGAGGAAGGGGAGAGGAGTGGATAGGATAGAAAAGGGGGGAGAGGAGAGATTGAGGAGAGAAGAGATGGACCTGAGGAGTAGGAGAGGTGGGGGAGAGAAGGAGAGGAAGACAGGAGATGAAGAGGAGAGGAGGAGAAGAGAGGAGAAGGAGAAGAAGACAGGAGAGGAGGCATAGAGAAGGAGAGGAGAGGAGAGGGTGGAGACGAATGACATAACACTGTTTATAAACATTGATCAGACAGGTAGAAGTAATATTGTAAAGTAACCTGTTACTAGACCTAGAAGAAGTGTAGACATTGCGGTGGTTGATAGGTCGGTCGGGGTACAGGTGTGGGAGATGAACTTGTTGAATTATTTGACACTTTTGTATCGAATGTAGTAAAAGAAAAATATGTAAATCTTCTCCTTCCATGGATCCGTTTTAAACCACCTTCAGATTACCTTTCAGAGTAAATGTAACCTTCATTGTGCGCACTCACAGAATCCTCCTCTGATTTCCCTTTAAATGAAGATACTCCGTGATAGAAGTGCCTGCAGACACAGCGCACAGCCCGTCAGGTGCTGATAGGACAAGTCCAGGCACAGGGGACGCCGCCGCTCTACACAGCCCCCAATTCAGGGACAGAAACACGATAAAGCAATATTCAAATAAAATTGTTGATTTCCAAATGGGGTGGGAGGGGTCTGATCACTACATCTGATAGGAAATTCTACCGGATTGTTTCATATCTGGAAATGTTCCTCGCCCCGTACAGACCACAGAGATGGCCCTTCTTCATCAGACGGACGTCGCTGTCAGAACAGCGCTGAGCCAGTGAGGAAAAAGAGGTGAAGTGAACTTTTCTTTCTCTTCCTATAACATAACTTTAATTTGTTTCATTAGAATTTACTAAACGAATGCCCCGTACACACGATCGGAAATTCCGACAGCAAAAGTCCGATGTGAGCTTTTCAATGGAAATTCCGACTGTGTGTAGGCTCCATCGGACTTTTGCTGTGAGAATTTCCGCCAACAAAAGATTGAGAGCTGGTTCTCAAATTTTCTGATGGAAAAAATTCCTATCGGAAAGTCCGATATTCTGAAACAATTCGATGCATGCTCGAAAGCATTGAACTTCTCATTGAACAGGCTGGTTGTACACAAGTTGATTGATAGATTGACTTGTGTACACCCAGCCTGCCCATACATGGCTGAACCGGCCGAATATTGATCCCATGTATGGCCGGCTTAACACTAACACTAACACGACCCTCCTTCTATCTCTCACAATAATGCTGGCCATACATTGTTCAAAATGTCTACTGAACTGGCCAAATTCCAATCCATGTATGGCCATTGCTATTCATGAAAATTGGATCTATTTATCAGCTTTTTATGAACTTGCTTGTTGGAAATGTTTGCTTTGATTATACCATGCAGGCAATAACAGTGCTCAATTTTCTTGGGGGAACAGCCCGTGGATCCCCCAATCAGGTTGTCACATAACCAACCCCAGTGCTCGCTTAAACGATTGCCCCCCCATCGCTCGATTGATCGCCCGATTTCCCCTCTGCACTTACCCCATCCCCTGCATCTCCTCCCCAGAGGTCACTTCTCCTCCCAGTCAATCAAGAGTTAGGACTCGCGACCAATTGGGTCTTAGGACTCCCGGCTAATCGGGACTGAGGATCTGCTTCCTGATTGGCCGGGAGGAGAAACAGTAAGATACTAGTGAATATTAATTTGCTAATGTCACACAACTTGGTGGGCTCGGGCGCAGTCCACTGGCCAATAAGCTACCGCGCTGATCAGCGTATTCAGAAAGCTAGTCTCCCTGCTCTCAGAATTCAATGACACATTGCAGAGAATTCCTCAATCCACATCAAATATGTGGATGGGGAAATTGGTTCAGTTTTTTTTTGTTCAGCCAGATGGTTGAGGGAAAAAAAAACTGAACCATGTATGACCAGTCTAATTCTGTCCATTTAGAGATCAATTTCCTTATATGCCTAGATTCACATTCCCTATATCTCTAACTCCATCCCTAAGTTTACCTTTCCTATATCTCTAACTCCATCCCTAAGTTCACCTTCCCTATATCTCTAACCATATCCCTAAGTCCACCTTCCCTATATCTCTAACTCCATCCCTAAATTCATCTTTTCTGTACCTCCAACGCCATCCCTAAGTTCACCTTCTCTATATCTCTAACTCCATCCCTAAGTTCACCTTCCCTCTATCTCCAACTCCATCCCTAAGTTCACCTTCCCTATATCTCTAACCCCATCCCTAGGTTCACCTTCCCCATATCTCCAACGCCATCCCTAAATTCACCTTCCCTCTATCTCTAACTCCATCCCTAAGTTCACCTTCCCCCTATCTCTAACCCTATCCCTAAATTCATCTTTCCTGTATCTCCAACGCTATCCCTAAGTTGACCTTCTCTATATCTCTAACTCCATCCCTAAGGTGCCGTACACACGGCAGAGAACCTCGACGGGCAGAACACATCGTTCCGCCCGTCGAGGTTCTCTCCCGGCCGTCGGATTCGGCGACCCGCCCGTCGGGAATGGCAACCAGCCATTCTTCCAGGCGGGCCGTCGAGGAAATAGAGAGCGTGCTCTCTATTTCGGCTCGACGGGCTTCCCGACGGGAAGCTCGCTGAGACCGTACACACGGCCGAGGTCCTCGCTGGAATGTGCATTCCAGCGAGGTTCTCGCTGATTTTCAGCGAGAACCTCGGCCGTGTGTACGGGGCCTTAGTTCACCTTCCCTCTATCTCTAACTTCATCCCTAAGTTCACCTTCCCTATATCTTTAACCCCATCCCTAAATTCACCTTCCCTCTATCTCTAACCCATCCCTAAGTTCATCTTCCCTATATCTCTAACCCCATCCCTAAGTTCACCTTCCCCATATCTCCAACGCCATCCCTAAATTCACCTTCCCTCTATCTCTAACTCCGTCCCTAAGTTCACCTTCCCTCTATCTCTAACCCTATCCCTAAATTCATCTTTCCTGTATCTCCAACGCTATCCCTAAGTTCACCTTCTCTATATCTCTAACTCCATCCCTAAGTTCACCTTCCCTCTATCTCTAACCCATCCCTAAGTTCATCTTCCCTATATCTCTAACCCCATCCCTAAGTTCACCTTCCCCATATCTCCAACGCCATCCCTAAATTCACCTTCCCTATACCTCTAAACCCATCCCTAAGTCCACCTTCCCTATATCTCTAGCTCCATCCCAAAGTTCACATTTTTTCTACCTCCATCCTTAAGTTTAACCTCCCTATATCTCTAACTCCATCCTTATGTTCACCTTTTCTTTATCTCTAATCCCATCCCTAAGTTCTCCTTCTCTATATCTCAAACCCCATCCCTAAGTTCACCTTCCTTATATCTCTAACCTTACGCCTAGGTTTGCCTTCCTTCTAACTCCGTCCCTATGTTCACCTTTCCTCTAACTCCATCCCTAGTTCACCTTCCCTATAACTCCATCCCTAGGTTCACCTTCACCTTAGTACAAAGATCTCCCTGCTGCACTATTGTGTTCTGACAAGGTGACGCCCCTCCCTCAAAAACACACTGGCCAGCATTCTCAGCCATTGACTGAAAGTGCTGACTGGATGCCGGTCAGCAGACCTTTTTCAGTCAGTCTTCTTTGACAGAAGACAGTCTGGTTGGCATGATATGGCATATGGCACATTCCCAGCATTGAGAGCCCCTGGCCCCATTCTGACAGTCGGGACCCAGAACGTCCGATTCCAGGTCACCTAATCGCTGTGATAGCCTCTGATTGGATTTACTCCTCTAAATGCCTTATAAGTTCATCCTCCTGCCGGCAGGTGTGTGTTCAGTAGCAGAAAAAAAATTAATCAATTAATCTTCATAGCAGGGAGTGAGCTGTCTGTGCAGATCCTACGGATTACACTCATGATAGACAAATTAGTAAATCTAGTAACAGAACACTCCAGGCAGTTTTAAGCCATTAAATACTTCTATAGTTAAAGAATATATTTGTGGTATACTAACGTCACATATGCTTTGGGGAAGGCCGTCCACAAGGTTCAGGAGTGTGTCTGTGGGAATGTTTGGCCATTCTTCCAGAAGCACATTTGTGAGGTCAGGTATCGGTGTGGACAAGCCTGGCTGTTATGTCTCCGCTCTAATTTATCCCAAAGGTTATCTATCGGGTTGAGGTCAGGTGCAGGCCAGTCGAGTTCCTCCACTCCAAACTCACTTATCCGTGTTTATGAACCTTGCTTTGTGTACTGGTCCAAATTATTTGGTAGAGGGGGGATTATGGTGGGGGGTTGTTTTTCAGGGATTGGGTTGGCCCCTTAGTTTCAGTGAATGGAACTCTTAAGGCATCAGCATACTAAGACATTTAGGACAATTTCATGCTCCCAACTTTGTAGGAACCTCTTGGGGGATGGCCCCTTCCTGTTCAACATGACTGTGCACCAGTGCACAATCAAGGTCCATAAAGACATGAACGAGTTTGGGGTGGAGGAACTTGACTGGCCTGCACAGAGTCCTGACCTCAACCCAATAGAACACCTTTGGGATAAATTAGAGCAGAAACTGCGAGCCAGGCCTTCTCAATCAACATCAGTGCCTGACCTCCCAAATGCGCTTCTGGAAGAATGGTCAAACATTCCTATAGACACACTCCTAAATCTTGTGGACAGCCTCCTCAGAGGAGTTGAAGCGGTTATAGCTGCAAACCCTACAGACTAAGACTGGGGTGCCATTAAAGTTCATGTGCATGTAAAGGCAGGTGTCCCAATACTTTTGACAATATATGTCTCCAGTGCTAAATTGATTTATCCTTTTTTGCTCATAATACCTATTAATGAATGCATCTATGGGTCAGGTCTAAAAAATAAAAAAACAGCATTCTATGTGGTTTAGATTTTATTTCAGTAGTTTTTATTCTGGGGAGGGTGGGGAGTCCTCAATAATATAACAGTGAGCCGCTAATGGGGAAATATTTGAATTTACATATGTTATACAGTACAAATAAAATATGCTGCATCAATATAAATTGCATATTAAATAAAAAAAATGAATGTTAAAATAAACATTTCAAATACAGTACTTGCTCATATACACCATAGACTCCATTTACATTGTTGAGAGGCTGTTATTTCATTATTTATTTAAAGATGAGAGAGAATAATATGGAAATGACCATTAACATGAAGATTTACTGTATGTCAAGTACTAATAATCCAAAACCTGCCGTTTGGAATCCATTGGATTTTAATACCAGTTCTTTTTTTCTAGATTGAGGAACAATCCAGATTACCATTATGGATCCAGACCAAGGGGGCTTTTATCACAACTATCTTCTTCAGGAAGACATCCATAACAAGGAGGAAATCAGTCAGGAAGACAAGATGAAGGAAGGGTTGAGGAATAGTAAGCAAAAGAACGAGAACCCTAATATGAAAACCTTTAGTCAAGAAGAGAATATCCAGCAAGATGAAGAGAACACCTGTGAGAAAAATGGCATTGACCAAGAGGATAAGAATATCAAGCAAGAAGCCCCCCATCATGAAAACATCAGCCTAGAGGGGGAGAACTTAAATCGAGAGGAAGAAGAAGAGAGCATCAAACAAGAAGAGCATCTCAAAAATATTGGGAAGATTACAAATCAAAAAGAGGAGGTCAACGATAAAGAGGAGGTGATTATCATTCAAGAAGAGGAGCTAAACAATAAAGAAGAGGAGATCACCAGTCAAGAAGAGGAGGTTAATAATAAAGAGGAGGAGATCATCAGTCAAAAAGAGGAGGTTAATAACAAAGAGGGGGTGATCACCAGTCAAGAAGAGGAGGTTAAGAATAAAGGGAAGATCATCAGTCAAGAAGAGGAGGTTAATGATAAAGAGGAGAGGATCATCAGTCAAGATGAGGTTAATAATAAAGAAGAAGAGATCATTAATCAAAAAGAGGAGGTCAAAAAGAAAGAGGAGAATATCATCAATCAAGAAATAAAGGTCAACAATAAAGAAGAGGAGATCATCAGACAAGAAGAGGAGGTTACTGATAAAGAAGAGGAGATCATCAGACAAGAAGAGGAGGTTACTAATAAAGAAGAGATCATCAGACAAGAAGAGGAGATTAATAATAAAGCGGAAAAGATCATCAGTCAAGAAGAGGAAGTTAATAATAAAGCAGAAGAGATCATTAATCGAGAAGAGGAGGTTACTAATAAAGAGGAGAAGATCATCAGACAAGAAGAGGAGGTTACTAATAAAGAAGAGATCATCAGACAAGAAGAGGAGATTAATATTAAAGCGGAAAAGATCATCAGTCAAGAAGAGGAAGTTAATAATAAAGCGGAAGAGATCATCGGTCAAGAAGAGGAGGTTACTAATAAAGAGGAGAAGATCATCAGACAAGAAGAGGAGGTTACTAATAAAGAAGAGGAGATCATCAGAAAAGAAGAGGAGGTTACTAATAAAGAAGAGGAGATCATCAGACAAGAAGAGGAGGTTACTAATAAAGAAGAGGAGATCATCAGACAGGAAGAGGAGGTTACTAATAAAGAAGAGGAGATCATCAGACAAGAAGAGGAGGTTACTAATAAAGAGGAGGAGATCATCAGACAAGAGGAGGTTACTAATAAAGAAGACGAGATTATTAGACAAAAAGAGGAGGTTACTAATAAAGAAGAGGAGATCATCAGACAAGAAGAGGAGGTTACTAATAAAGAGGAGAAGATCATCAGTCAAGAAGAGGAGGTTAATAATAAAGAGGATAAGATCATGAACCAAGAATTAAAGGACAACAATAAAGAGGAGGAGATCATCAATCAAGAGGGTGAGGTTAACCATAAAGAGGTGGAGCTCATTAATAAAGAAGACGTCAACAACAAGGAGGAAAAGATCATCAATCAAAAAATAAAGGTCAACAATAAAGAGGAGGAGCTTGTCAATCAAGAGGAGATTAAGAATAAAGAGAACAAGATCATTATTGAAAAAGAGGAGGTCAACAAAATAGAAGAAGAAGAGATCATCCATCAAGAAAAGAGGGTTAACAATAAAGAAGAGGAGATAATCAATCAAGAAAAAAGGATTGACAATAAGGAGGAAGATATTACAAATCGGGAAAAGGAAGTCGACATCAAAGAGGAGATAAACATCTATCAAGAAAATGTGGTTAACAATAAAGAGAATGGGATTATGAAAGAAGAGGAGCTCAATAATAAGGAGAACACTGTTCAAGAGGAGGAGCTTATTAATACGGATGAGGGAAATGTCAATCTAGAGGAAAACATATTCAGTTATGACAAAGAAAATAGTCAACAGAACCTCAGCCATGAGAGGGAGATCAATGATGAAGAGAAGATCAATCATGAAGGAAAAATCACAACTCGTGAAGGAAAGGAAATCACCAGTCTAGAAGAGGAGAGCATAAGTCAAGAGGGCGAGAAATTTACCAACAAAGGAAATGCAAATCAAGAGACAGAAAACCTCAATCAAGAGAACATTAATCAAGAGAAGGAAATCATCTATAATAAGGAGGAGGGCTTTAAGGAATGCAATGCAAAGCCATCAAACCTCAATCAAGAGAGCATTTTTCCCGAGCAGGAGGAGATCAATCATGAACAGCTCACAATTAGTCACGAGACAGAGAAAAAATTAGGTCAACAGAACATAAATCAAGAGGAGGCGAACATAATTCAAGAAGAGGAGAACATCAGACATGAGGAGGAGGTAGCCAATCATAAGGAAGAAAGCATTAGTAAACATAGCATTAGTCATGAAGATAACCTTTCAGATGAAGTTGATAACATCATTCAAGAGAACATAAAGAACAAGACACAGAGCCTCAGTCAAGAAAATGGGGACTTCAATAAAGACCAGACCAGTCAAGAAGATGAAAGTACCAGTATACAAAATGGGAATGCCAATAAAGAGGAATCCAAGCCACAGGAAGCCACCCCTCAAGAGAAAGAGGACACCACTCAAGAGAAGAACGTCAATGAGGAGGAGAGAACCAGTGAAGAGAAGGAGAGCAGCAGGCTAGAAACAGAAAATGTTAATGAGGGAGAAAATACCAGACAAGAGGGGAACATTAGTAAAGAAACCCTCAATCAAGAAGAGGAAAATATCAACCAAGAGAAGGTGGAGCAAATCAGTGAAGAGAAAGTAGATACACTAAAAGAAGCAATAATACAAAACATGCAAAATTCAGACTTTCTTGACCATCATCAGGAGAACAATTTGGACATTTCCGAATCATCAGATCTAGAAGAATATTTCTGGGGCTGTAAGTACATTATATTGTTCTCTTTTTGTGTTGTCCTAAAGTGGTAGTGACATTTTTACCTACAGGTAAGCTTATAATAAGAGCTTACCTGTAGGTAAAATGAATATCTCCTAAACGTGCACCGTTCCGGAGATATTCCAGTGAGCAGCAGACAGTGATGTCACCAGCGCATGTGCTCTGATAAAACAGCATACCTGCGCCATTTTTTCAGAGCTCTGTGGTGTGTCCAGGGCTCCCGTGCGCATGTGCGGGGTTGACATAATTCTGGCTTGGTCAGTCAGAAGGCCGAAGCCCAAGAACCTAGAAAGAAGAGCGGATGAAGATAATAGTGATGATAGTGATGAGATGGCACCTCTGGCAGCACTTTGGTTAGAGGAAAAGCAACTCTGAAGATATAAAAAATGAATAAAGAAAGGAGCCTCTAAGAGCAGTATACAAAATATAATAAAGCGCACAAAGGATTAACAGCCTTTAAAAGATTGTTGAGTGTTGACCACTTCAGGCCCCGACCATATTGCTGGTCAATGACCGGGCCATTTTTTGCGATTCGGCACTGCGTCGATTTAACTGACAATTGCGCGGTCGCGCGACGTGGCTCCCAAACAAGATTGGTGTCCTTTTTTTCCCACAAATAGAGCTTGGTGGTATTTGATCCCCAAAAATATCTAAAAAAATAAAAAATCCTCAGTTTAGGTCGATACGTATTCTTCTACCTATTTTTCATAAAAAAATCGCAATAACCGTTTATTTATTGGTTTGCGCAAAAGTTAAAGCCTTTACAAAATAGGGAATAGTTTTATGCCATTTTTAATAATATATATATTTTTTTTACTAGTAATGGCAGTGATCAGCGATTTTTATCGGTACTGCGACATTATGGCGGACACTTCGGAAACTTTTGACACATTTTTGGGACCATTGGCATTTTTATAGCGACCAGTGCTATAAAAATGCATTGTATTACTATAAAAATGCCACTGGCAGGGAATGGGGTTAACACTAGGAGCGAGGAAGGGGTTAATTATGTTCCCTGGGTGTGTTCTAGATGAAGGGGGGTGGGACTCACATGGGGAAATGACTGATCGCTGAACAGAAGATCAGGCATTTCTCTCCCTGACAGGACCAGGAGCTGTGTGTTTACACACACAGCTCCCGGTTCTCACTCTGTAACGAGCGATCGCGGGTGCCCGTTGGCGATCACGCAAGCTGGGATCAGGGGCGAGCTGGGGGGCACGCACCCCTATTGGCTAAGCTGGGAGATGACGTATACCTACGTGATCTCGCCCAGCCGTGCCGACCTATAACTGCGGCGGCTGGTCGGCAAGTAGTTAAAAGACATGATAAAATCAGCCTCATCGGTGGCATGTGTCCATCATCCGCATGGGGTTGGAGAGCAGTGTAGTGCCGTCCAGCAGCTGTAAAGCGTTCTCGTATGTGTTTTGTAGAGAGGAGACAGCAGGGAAGCCTGTGCTCCAGGTTCACTGCAGGACACACAAGGCTGATGTGTCAGTCAGGAGAAAGGGGCGGCAGCGCGTTTCGGCGCATGTGCGGCTCCTTCATTAGGAAATAAGCTGGTAGAAATTTTCTTTAAATATTCAGCATAGCTCTTTAACTTACTATAAATACAGTGAATTTGAATAGAATGTAGAATACTGAATTATATAATGTATTTTTCTCTTCCACAGCTAAAATAAAACATTTTGATGACAAACTGAGGGAATTAAATCTGGTGAAGTTCCGGACATCAAAGCTCAGTCTTATGGAAGTTCTGAAGATTGGTCAAGAAAATCTAAAGAACACTGTCCCTCAGAGGATGGAGGACATACCCTGGCGATTCCTACAGAGCCTCATGGCCTTAAACAGTACAGCAAGAAACACTCGGCTTAATCATTCCCTGTATACAGAACAAAACACAATGCAAGATGAAGAATTGGACTTTATGGAAGATATAGACATGTCAACTTCCATTCATCCTCTGGATGTTCTTTGTCTTCTTCTGAATAGTTCAGATAGTTTTCTGCAACAAGAGATTGTGACTAAAATGTCCATGTGCCAGTTTGCACTTCCTTTTCTGCTTCCTGCCGGGGAAGGGTTTCATATAACTTTCATGCTGTGGGCAATGAGGGACATCGTGAAAAGATGGCGACCCCAATCATTAGCAAACATTAAAGGATGCAAGGAGGACAACTTGGTCAATATACCCATGCCTGTTTTCTCATTTGCTAGACTGGGAAGGTGTAATCTTTCAAAATCCAGAATTCTAAATCAAATCCTAAGTCCAGTCCAACAACACCATGATATTTTTGTCCATCAGAACATGGAAGGGGCAAATATGGCAAAGGAAGTCTCTGATGGTTTGGTGGAAATCTCCTGGTTCTTTCCCGGAGGAAGCGAACTCTTGGACCTGTTTCCGGAACCAGTCGCGGTGACAAATCTCCGGGGTGATCTAGAATCTAACTGGACTCAATTCAACTTTCTAACAAAAGTATCCTCAGCTGTGTTCATATTTATTGAGACTATGGATGATCAAAGCTATAGCATTCTATCCAACATTGAAGAATCAAACACAAACTACTTCATAATCCTTGCTCCTTCTTCAAGATGTATAAGCGTAGAGACCCAGAACCACATAAAGATGTTATACCCCATCTTGAAAATCAACAGAAAAAATGTTCTGGTGAAGAACAACTCCATTAACGATGCAGAAATGGTGAAGAAACTGCAGCTGATTATCTCAGATTTAATTAACTCTTCCCCTTATTACATCGCCCTGGAGGAGATGTCTCACATAGCCGCAGATCTAGGAATATGCATTGACGAGGGTTCAGAAGAACAACAAAATACAAGGACACTTGCGCTGGAAATTACCAAGGATGTGAAAGATGTTGTGCAGTACAAGAATGAAACAATGGTACTACAAGGAGAATATTGGAAACAGTTGGCCAGAATCGAAAAGGAAATGTGTCGAATGAAAGGACTGGGTAGTGAGAAAGCAGAGGATTACAGAGCAAAGCTAATTAAGAAGTGTGCCGGCCTAAGAAGGAAACAAAGTGAGTGCAGTATGCCTGATGGAATACTCACATTTATAGCTGCACTCAACAACCTGCCACGTATTGAGAAACATTATTTTTTGAAGTGGATGAAGCTTTACCTCGATTCAGTCACTAGAAATCATCTTTCAGCACTCCAAGCTGAGTACAAGGAGCAGTACTTTAAAGTTAACCCCAACGTAGAAAGACTGAAAGAACTAGATCAAATCATGATGAACAGCTCACTAGGAGTAGAACATTTCATTCGAGAAGTAGGCCAGTTTTATGAAGCCGAGCACTTCCTCGCAAATGGGTGTACAAGTAATCAAGAGCTTCATAAGCTACCAAGTATTGCTGCTGATCTATTGTTGGATGGGTTCCCGTTGGAGTTAATTGATGGAGATGCCTCAAATATCCCCATGCAGTGGATAACTGATGTCCTGACAGAGTTGGACGCCAAGACAGGGGGACAATGCAGAATTAAAGTGATAACTGTACTGGGAGTTCAAAGTACTGGGAAATCCACCCTTCTCAACACCATGTTTGGTCTGCAGTTTCCAGTGGCCAGTGGGCGATGTACACGAGGGGCCTTCATGACTCTCCTAAAAGTGAAAAACAACTTAGTGGATGACCTTGGGTGTGAGTTAATTCTGGTAATTGACACAGAGGGGCTGAAAGCTCCGGAGTTGGCTTCTGTTGAAGACAGTTATGAACACGACAACGAGTTAGCAACCTTTGTGGTTGGGTTGAGCGACATTACTATAATTAACATGGCCATGGAAAATACAGCAGAAATTAAAGATATTTTGCAGATAGTGGTCCATGCATTTCTGAGGATGAAAGAAATAGGTAAGAAGCCCAACTGCCAGTTTGTTCATCAAAATGTTAGTGATGTGTCTGCTCATGAGAAGAACATGAGAGACAGGCAGAAACTCCTGGAACAGTTAGATGAAATGACCAAAGTAGCGTCTAGAATGGAAGAAAAAAGTAACATGGCCAAGTTTTCAGATGTCATGGACTACGATATTGAGAAGCACAGCTGGTATATTCCAGGATTTTGGCACGGGGTTCCACCAATGGCTTCAGTAAATACGGGGTACAGTGAAAAAACTTTTGAACTAAAGAAGCAACTATTTGAAACCATGAAAAGGCAGCTAGAGTCCAGAAGTCCTCAGAGTATATCTGATTTTATCAAATGGATAAAGAGTTTGTGGAATGCGGTGAAGTACGAGAAATTTATTTTTAGCTTCAGAAACAGCTTGGTGGCCGAGGCCTACAATCAACTGTCAATAAAATACTCAGAACTGGAGTGGAATTTCCGTAAGAGAATGCACACGTGGATTAACGAGGCTGAAAATGAGATCTTTAATCAGCCGGCTTCAGAACTTGAAACTGAAATTTGGGCTGGCATAAAAGAGGACATGTATCAAGTTTTACAAGAAGAAGAGAAAGTCATGCTGGAAGCCCTGGAAGAATACTTTGAGAGCGGGAACAAATACGTGCACCTCGTAGAGAGATACAGGGAAGATTTTTTTAGGAGTGCAACAACCCTTAAGAATGAAGTCGAAGACAATTTAACTGTCAAATGTGAGGAAGCGATCCGCATACAGAAAGGAAGACATGAAATACAGTTTGTTCAGAACAGCTATCTGAGGATCATTGAAGAGAAAGCCACCAGCCTCTTGGACAACTGCAAAAATGCAAAACATCAGCTTAGCAATGAGGAACTAAAATCTGAGTTTGAGGTCATGTGGAATAAAACAATATCCGTGTTACAGTTTAGCAGTTTAAAAAAGCACAACATCAGCCAAGAAATGATCGACCAACTCAGGAAAGACATGAGGCACAAAGCGGGTTACATTAATGAAAAGCTGAACGAAGTAAAAAATTTAGACGACTGTGGACAAAACGGGCTGGACTTGGATAAGAAATACACTCAGAGCAGTTGGTATGAAAACATGCCGGAAGTGAAGAATGAGGAATACTGGAACAAGGTGAGCAGTCTTGTGACTTCTTTGAAAGAGCAGTGCAATCGCTACGTAACAGAGCAAGTAAACACGATGAAAGATTACGATCAAACATATTGCCAAGAACTTCTAAATGTTGTTAACGAAAGACTCAATGAGGAGGAGGTCAGGAGTCTTCATCTCATGCCATTGTTCGAGCTGGATCTGAAGCTTCTCCTACTGGGTCAGGCTGCCCCCGTCTTCCAGAAGAAGCACAATATTTTTTTCCAGGAAAATAATATGAAGTCCTACCTTGATCAAATAAAACCTCAGTACTTCTCCACATTTAAGAATGTCTACCAGGAGAAAGACGAGTCTAAAGTCAGAGCCCAGAGATTCTGCGAGGTGTGCCTAAAGCCGGCTCTTACAGACTACGTGTTCAAACATTTGGGTGGTGAAATTGTGAACGACGTACTAACCAGCAGAGATTCGATCAGGTACAGCAGTAGAACCTTCTTCCAATACACTTTGCTCGAAGAGCTTTTGGAAGACCACGATTTCACCCGTTACATAAAATACAACAGTCAATACGAGATCTTTGTAAAAAACTGGATAGTCAAATTTATTACCAACAAATACAAGGATTCCACCTCCCTTGAAACGTTAAAGTCAAATATTCTTGCTTGCGTCATGAAAAAGGTAAGGCAAACCCTGAAAGATCCAAGAGTACGAGAAACGCCTAATGTTTCCGAGTGCTTAAAAACATTTTGCGCAATATTAAAGAAAGATTTGGTCATTGTGCAGAACGAGATGAAAGTGATTACGTTTCAGAACAATGCAAGTCCTGTCCAGTTTTCGGTTGACATTGGAGAGTTCCTGGAAGGTGTCGAGAAAGAAATTATCACTGAAATCAAACACTTTACTATTGAGTATGTGCTGAACAAGAAAACCTTTAAACCACAGGATGTATTGTTTATGAAGGTCTTTGGATGTGGTAAGCAGTGTCCATTCTGTAAAGCCCCCTGTGAGGCCGGTGCCGCTAATCACAAGGAGCACTTTGCATCGGTCCATCGGCCTCAAGGTTTAGGAACGTACCGCTGTACAGATACCAAAGCTCTCTCGCATTCGATATGCACCACCGATGTGGTCGGAAACACAACGTTCCTAAATTCAGACACCGACTGGAAGCCATGTCTTTACAAAGAATACCGCAAAATTTATCCCGATTGGACAATACAGCCCGATGCCATCATTGGAGCCTCCAATTACTGGAAATATGTCTTCAAGGAGTTTATTAAACAGTTTTCAGATTACTACAATGGGAAGCCAGCTACCCTACCAGAGGACTGGTATCAAATCACCAAAGAACAAGCTCTTCAAAACCTAAAGGAATCTTTCAATATGAACTAAATTTCAACATATTATCTGATCGTAGGTTCCAATGAAACACAGGACAAATAACATGGGGCTGAATAAACAAAGAAAAGAAGAGCCTATCAAGTCAGGGAGGTCCTTTTTTATCCTGACAATTATTGAGTGCACAGGTCAATCTGGACTGTAAGACCTCGTGGCTGCTCGTAGCCTGGTACTCTGGAAACACTGAATCTAAAATCTACGCTAGTGCAGGGGAATAATTCTAAGTCATCAGAGAAATAATTCATACCCAGGGGCGGACTGACAACTCAAGGGGCCCCCGGGCAAAAGAAGATTATGGGGCCCCCAGGCTTACAGATGGCCACCAAGCCAGGTGGTAGTACCGAGGTGGGGCAGCTAAAATCTCGGGATTTTCACATCAAAAAGCATGTAGGTTTTGGACATATCAGGGACAGATGTAAAAAAAAAACACAGATTTTTACATACAGTCCCTGCTTTTAATGAGCCTGGCAACCCTGATGGGGCCCCCTAGTGGCATGGGGCCCTCGGGCAGTACCCGAGTTCCTCAATGGTCAGTCCACCCCGGTTCATATTCTACTAATACCCAACCACAGTTTACAGCATAGGAATGATATCTTGAGAAGAAAGTGGCAAGAGGCTGCAGTGCCCGACTCTGGAAGCCGTGAAATATCAGCAGTGATAAAACTACATGAAGCTCAAATTAAATAGAACACATGGACAAAAAATGTGAATTATGTGAAAAAATTTCAACCCTACAACCACCAGCTATTATGAACAATTCAGAGATGTTATATATTCCTTGTATGTGACATACTAAAGGTCGTGGTTGCACAGTGATCAAATTCATGACTTGTGCAACCAAAAATAAATTTCCTGTTTTTTGTAGGATTAAACATACCAAAAGCGAATGGGAACATCCAAAACTCTGAAGCCTGAGTCTAGAGATATGGCAGGAGGATCTCGTGGTTTTAGGTTTTCTAAGACATAATGAAAGCCCAACAAAAACAATCATTTTTTGGTGGACTGATACTTTAAAGATGATGTAATTTATCAAAAACTATTTTAATATTTTTTTAAATATATGCTATGTAACACTGAGTGAGGTCAGACAATGGCAGCTCCCAGTTATTTACATGTTGAGGGACCACTTGGAGGACATTTGGTTTTGTTCTAATGGTGAGCTACAGGAAAGCCTACAATCAACTATGCAGCTGAGGGATCGAAAATGAGAACTAGAGCAGTGTTTTTCAACTCCAGTCCAGGCACACCAACAGGTCATGTTTTCAGGCTTTCCATTATTTTGCACAGGTGATTTGATCAGTTTCACTGCCTTAGTAATCACCACAGCCATTTCATCTGAGGTAAACCCTGAAAACTTGACCTGTTGGTGTGCCTTGAGGACTGGAGTTGAAAAACACTGAACTAGAGGATTCAATGGAGAATGAAACTTTGTAGAGTCTTATATTCCCTTTAATAAGAGCTTATTCCCAAAAATATATATATATTTATATATATCTAAAATGTTGCATACATTCTCCCTCTTCCAGTCTGTAAAGTGCCCGCAAAATGCCAATACCAAGTCAAACACAGATACTAAGTGCCAGATTTAAAATAAATAAATGTAATAATTTATGAATACAGAGATGTATTAATTTGTCTCTTTAATATCTGCCTGGAGTTTAGATTTAAGGTGGATTCAACCCATTAAAGTACCTAAAATTCCTGAATTAAAATAAATAAATGTAATGATATATTTAATAAATACAATTTGTGTTTTTTATGCTCTAGGGTTGATTTCACCCAGGTGGAACTAATATTTTTTAAACCTTGTAAGTATAATTATAAAGGATGAAATCGCCAAATGTGGAAGGTAGACTAAAGCCCTGTACACACGACCGGGATTCCCGGCGGTAAAAAAAGTCCACCGAGAATCCCGGTGGGAAAACCAAGAACCTGCTCGGTAACTTTCCCCCTGTACACACCAGAGGTTTTCCTGTCGGGAAAACTGTGGTGAGAGCTTTGGCCGGGAATCCTGGCTGTGTGTACGCTCCACCGAAGTGTTTCCCCATAGGAAAACGGCCAGGTTAAAAACCAATGCGAACCCATTGCAAAAAAAAAAAAAAAGAAGAGAACCAGCTCTCTTTTTTTCCCCGTCGCGATTCATGGCAGTTTTCCTGTCTGGAAAACCGGTCGTGTGTACGAGGCATGAGAGTTGGTCTTATCATTTCAACACTTTGTTGTTCAAATTATTCTATACAACGAATATCAATAGATGGGTCCGGTCTGCCTTTGGTTTGTCGGGCTGGGGGTGCTCTGACCTGGTTTGGTCTCTCACAGCAGCAGTCAGGCTGAAACATTTAATTGAAAAACCTGTATGAGTGACACAATAAAATGAGATTTTTGGTTACATTACTACTTGATACTATTGTTATTTCACAAGCCTTTCCAAGCTATATATTTCATTTGGTCCTCGTTTTAAAGGCCATCTTTTGTGAAAAAAAAATATAATAAATGCACCTATATTTAAAAAAAAAACAAAAACAAATGTGCTCCTATTATTTTTTTAAATTGGAGACTGGACGGCATTGCAACGGCAATCAGTGGACCACAGCAGCGTCTCTACCCCCAAGGTAGAGAGATTTCGTTACAGGGCTGCAGCACTAGAGATGAGCTTCGAGTCAAACTCATGTTCGACTCGAACATGGCCTGTTCGCCGAACAGTGAACAATTTGGGGTGTTCGCAGCAAATTCAGAAAGCCGCAGAACACCCGGGAAAAGTCTATGGGAGAAATCTAAAGTGCTAAATTGTAAAGGCTCATATGCAAGTTATTGTCATAAAAAGTGTTTGGGGAGCCGGGTCCTGTCCCAGGGGACATGTATCAATGCAAAGAAAGTTTTAAAAAGCAGTGATAATAATGCTTAAAGTTAAACAATAAAAAGGTGCCGTCTCCACTTCCCTAATTTTTATTTTTATTCTTTATTAAAAAAATAAAAAAAAAAAGTTAAACAATAAAAGTGAAATATTCCTTTAAATTTCTGTGTCTATAGTATGCCTGTAAAGCAGCGCTTATTTCCCGTTCTTAGAATTGTCCCTGCACAAAGTGTCATTTTTGAAGGATAAAAAGTCATTTAAAAATCACTGCTCCCGAAATAACTGCAGCTTTTAAAACTTTTTTTGCAATGATACATATCCCCAGGGGCAGGACCCGGTTCCCCAAAGACTTTTTAGGACAATAACTTGCATATTAGCCTTTAGAATTAGCACTTTAGATTTCAAACGTTTAAGTCACATAGACTTTAATGGGGTTCTAATGCTCACACAGACTTTTGGTCTGTTCGCAGGTTCTGGTGCAAACCGAATGGGGGGGGGGGGGTGTTCCTCTTATCCCTATGCAGGACGTGTCAATGGACTATGAGGTCAGTGATGTCACTTCCGTTGTGTTCCATTGGTAACTTTGAGTCCCTAAATATTGATGTAACATGAAACAAGGGTCAAAAAATAGGGTTAGTCTTTAAAGAGACCATCTAAGATATGAATCAAAATGCCAGAACCCTACAAAAGAGGAGTATAAATATGTCTCCTCCTACTGTCTCTCCTTTTTGGCATTGCAGTCTCCATTAGTCCATTTGGCTCTTGACATTTAAGAAAGTGTTGGATGCCTAAGTCCCCTGCAGCATGCCATTGCTCCGTTTTTGGTCCCCTGCCTCTCTAAAGCACTCAGTCATGATATAGAGCAGTGGTCTTTTGCTTGATTTTATCTGGCCCATGGAGAAACACGGGAAGAAAGAGAAAGAGAAAGAGAAAAAGAGAAAAAGAGAAAAAGAGAAAAAGAGAGAAAGAGAGAAAGAGAGAAAGAGAGAGAGAGCTTAAATCTATACAGCGGTGATTGGTGCTTGTAACTTCCCCACGCACTGATCACCGCTGACTGTACAAGTATCGGGTGAAGCATGGGGGACATTTGCCTAAGTACTTGGGCAAATGCTTGTATCGGTACCAGTATCCGGACAACCCTACCGGAGAGGAAAGTATAATAATTCTTCTATTACAGGGAACGAAGGGGAGGTAAGAGACACAGGACACTGGAGAGAAGCATATCAATACTCTTCTATTACGGGGAACAGAGAGGAGGTAGGAGACAAGGGACACCAGAGAGGCAACGGTCTGTACCACCTCTTCTATTGAAGGAGGGGGTAAAAAGACAACGAACACGGGAAGCTTTTCTATTAAAGGGAACAGAAGAGACGTAGGAGATATGGAACACATACAAGAGAGACTACTCTATTACAGGGAATGGAGAAGAGGCAGGAGATAAAGGACACTGGAGAGGAAAGTATAATGCCTCTGACATTATTACCCCTACTTTTTCTATTTGTAAAGAAAATTAGGACCAACCGCGCAATTTCAGCTAAAGCGAAGCAGTGCCGTATATCGCAAAAAAATGGCCTGGTCGTGACGTGTAAAACCTTCTGGGGCTGAAGTGGTTAAATATACATTTTACTTGTAATAAAGCACTGCATTACGATAAAATGCAACGCGCAGCGATGTAGCAAGAGATGGCGTGAACAGTCCCTATGAGCGGCAAGGCTTTTCTAATGGGATGGTGTTTGGCAACCCTGCCAATCGGTGTTGGTGTGAAAGAGCCCTAACCAAAATTTTGGGTGGGGTGACCCCAGTATGAAAAAGAAAAGAAAATACTGACCCCAGTATGATGGGAAATCGTGGTGTAAAGACTGTTTTTTAAGTTGGGTGTAGACACTCGGAGGAAGACATTGTGTAAAACATCCAATTTATTAGAAGACAACACAAGGCTTGGAATGGTGGAGACACAGGATGACCCTTTACTGAAGGCACTTAGCGGCATAAATGATACACAGACAGTTCTATCTGCAGGCGGTCACATGCTGTAGTGTTATAAACCACACAACTAGAGGATTATGGGTAAGAAAAGAGTCAGATAAATTCAGTCTTGAGGTTCACTTGGTACCTAGAAAAGGGAAAAATGGGAACCACCAATTCCTGAGCTGTTCCTCATTGGCTTCAATCTTCCCACAAAATGTTCAGCCTCCCCCAGGAAGGTCCTCATATCAGGCAGAATATTTCAGACAGAACCGCTCTACTCATCCCGATAAAAATGCTAAGAAACCTTTAAAAATAAAAAAGTTGATTTCTATAAAAAAATTGTAATACTGTCAATTAAAAATTCCTGAGTGTCGTTGCCGACATAATGCAGAGAGAGTCACGGCGATCGTTATTGTGTCTTGCGCTTGTTTTTCTTGTTCTTCTTCTTCTGGGGCTTGGCGGTGAGGTAGCGCAGCCGCACCACGTTCAGCAGCAGCAAGGAGAAGTTTAGGACGTAGGTGGTGATGCAGATGACGCAGAAGTCCTCCAGGATGTAGAAGAGGATGTAGGCCAGGTAGAGGGAGCCGGCGATGGACACCAGTGATGTCACGAGGAGGGTGGCGGCCGCGGCCAAGGAGGGCACAAATCCTGAAGAGAGATAAAAACCCATTAACAGCAAGCAAGTGGGCATTGTGATGTGGAGATACAGTACAGGCTGCTCTCTGATACTGGATTTTCTTACTCAGCATTGAGTTCACATTTCCTCCTCCTCCAACTGGCCTCCCATCTCTGTAAAACTCCTCCTGATCAAAAAATACCCCTCATTGTCAACCCCCCCCCCATCATTCATCTCGACCACACTCTCTCATCCAAACTTTCTCCCCTCATCTGTAGAACTACACATTCCATACAACTTGTATTAAACTGTGTGGTTCGTCCACATGTTGGCTATGTCTTACTCAGAGTTGAGTTCACATTTCCTCCTCCAACTGGCCTCCCATCTCTAAACTCCTCCTGATCAAAAAATACCCCTCATAGTCAACCCCCCCCCATCATTCCTCTCGACCACACTCTCTCTCATCCAAACCTTCTCCCCTCATCTGTAGAACTACACATTCCATACAACTTGTATTAAAGCGGAGGTTCACCCTAAATATAAGCCCTAACATGTGATCCAGCATACTGGCGTCAGCGCCAGTATGCTGTTTTTTTTTTTTTAAATCCATGTACTTACTGTCTTATGCAGAATTTTATTTTTTTTACCCCGCGGTGGACGGCGCCAGTATAGCGCGTCACATCTTACGAAAGTACCCGAAAAGGACTCGGGTAATCGCGGTGAAAATGTGGCGCCTGCGCACAGACCTAGGAGCTGACTTCGCAGGCGCCGTATTTCTCCGAGTCCTATTTCGGCGTTTTTTCGGAGGGCGTGACGCGCCATAGCCGTAGGACTCGGAGAAATACGGCGCCTGCGCAGTCAGCTCCTAGGTCTGTGCGCAGGCGCCGCATTTTCGCCGAGATTACCCGAGTCCTTTTCGGGTACTTTCGTAAGATGTGACGCGCTATACTGGCGCCGTCCACCGCGGGGTAAAAAAAATAAAATTCTGCATAAGACAGTAAGTACATGGATTTAAAAAAAAAAAAAAAACAGCATACTGGCGCTGACGCCAGTATGCTGGATCACATGGGAGGGCTTATATTTAGGGTGAAATTCCGCTTTAAGCTGTGTGGGTTGTGTAGATACAAATGCTGGGGTGTGTTCCCTCACTGGAGACGACGTATCGGCTTGGAGGAGCCAGAAAACATCTTCAACATCAATCAACACTAAGAACAAGATGGGTTCCTGTAAATGTTTCTTACCCACCCCGTTTTTGGACAATCAACACTGTACACACCCCATGGTGAGAAGATGGAGGTGTGTGTGCTACCTATGTGTATAGAAAATCTTGACACCCATTGGAACTGAGGAAATGTCTTGATGAAGCCATGAAACACCTTCAACATCAATCAACACTGTCCAAGAACAGGATGGCTTGTAGTAGATGCTGATTGCTCATTCTGGTCTAGTCGGCATCTACAATGGATATAAATGGGAGGACAAGCGCCTGACACTTATTATAACTGAAGTGGCGGCTAGGAGATGCTACAGTACAAAACATCTCGTGTACATGCCGACTGGCCGAGAACGGTGTGGGTTTGTGATCATGTTGGCTGGCCAAGAACGAGATGGGTTCTTGTAGAAGTTTGTAGTCCATCTTGGTCTTGGACAATCAACATCTACACATTCCATGGAGAATGGATGAAGGTGTTGGTGCTTCCTGTGTGGACACAAATGTTGGAGTATCTTCCTGACACTCATTAGAAACAAACATCAATCAACATTGTGCTGAACTAAACGGGCTCATCTACATGTTGGCTGACCAAGAACGGCACGGGTTCATGTACATGGTGACTGGCCGGGAACAAACAGGAGGGGTTCTTGTAGATGTTTGGGGTCCATCTTGTTCTTAGACAATCAACATGTACACACATTCCATGGAGAATGGATAAAGGTGTTGGTGCTTCCTGTGTGGACACAAATGTTCCTGACACTCATCAGAATCGAGCAATCAACATTGTGCCAAACGAGACGGGTTTGTGAACATGTTGAATGGCCAGGAACGAGATGGGTTCTTGTAGAAGTTTGTGGTCCATCTTGGTCTTGGACATTCATCATCTACACATTCCATGGAGAATGGATGAAGGTGTTGGTGCTCCCTTTGCTGACACAAATGTTGGAGTATCTTCCTGACACTCATTAGAATCGAGCAATCAACATTGTGCTGAACGAAACTGGGTCGTCTACATGTTGGCTGGCCAAGAACGGCACGGCTTCGTCTACATGTTCCCCCCAATACTCACCGAGTACAATCTGCAGGGTGTAGAACAAGATCCCAAACACACTGTTGGGCTGATTGAGGGGACTCCGCGCTCCCAAAATACCTTCAACCAATCCAAAGCCTCGACCCCATCTGGAAGAGATGGAGAGAAGAATCGAAGAGAAATCAGACAGCGAAAGCACAAAATCATAACTGGTTACACATTCTACAATCTGCACCACACATTGGAGGAGGGGGGGGGGGGTTCTTTAGTGTTAGGAGGGGTAAGGATGTGGAACTCCCTTCCACCATCGGTGGTTTCAGAGGGAAGTGACAATTTAAAAAAAACTTTTAGATATAGATGAGCATCTTATGTATCACAATATTCACCAATCACAGCTACTGGGGAATAAGAACTCTGCTTACCATTGCTGAACAGGGGCATGTCCCGCCCCCAAGGTGTGACCTCTACTGGAGCCCCCCGCCCCCAAGGTGTGACCTCTGCTGGAGCCCCCCCCACCGGCCCCAATGTGTGACCTCCACTGGAGCCCTGCCCCCCAAGGTGTGACTTCTATACTGACATCCCTATGTAGGACACACCGATCCCCATACACCAATCGCTATGTAGGACTCTCTGATCCCCACACACTGATCCCCATGTAGGACTCTCTGATCCCCATGTAGGACTCTCTGATCCCCATGTAGGACTCTCTGATCCCCACACACTGATCCCCATGTAGGACTCTCTGATCCCCACACACTGATCCCCATGTAGGACTCTCTGATCCCCACACACTGATCCCCATGTAGGACTCTCTGATCCCCATGTAGGACTCTCTGATTCCCACACACTGATCCCTATGTAGAGTATACTAATCCCTATGTAGGACTCTCTGATCCCCACACTCTGATCCCCATGTAGGACTCTCTGATCCCCATGTAGGACTCTCTGATCCCCATGTAGGACTCTCTGATCCCCATGTAGGACTCTCTGATCCCCATGTAGGACTCTCTGATCCCCATGTAGGACTCTCTGATCCCCATGTAGGACTCTCTGATCCCCATGTAGGACTCTCTGATCCCCATGTAGGACTCTCTGATCCCCATGTAGGACTCTCTGATCCCCATGTAGGACTCTCTGATCCCCATGTAGGACTCTCTGATCCCCATGTAGGACTCTCTGATCCCCATGTAGGACTCTCTGATCCCCATGTAGGACTCTCTGATTCCCACACACTGATCCCTATGTAGAGTATACTAATCCCTATGTAGGACTCTCTGATCCCCACACACTGATCCCTATGCAGAATACACTGATCCCCACACACTGATCCCCATGTAGGACTCTCTGATCCCCATGTAGGACTCTCTGATCCCCATGTAGGACTCTCTGATCCCCATGTAGGACTCTCTGATCCCTATGTAGGACTCTCTGATCCCCATGTAGGACTCTCTGATCCCCATGTAGGACTCTCTGATCCCCATGTAGGACTCTCTGATCCCCACACACTGACCTGGAGGTGAAGACCTTGGAGCAGCTGATGTCGGGGTTGATGTCACACAGGGCGGTGTATTCCGGGTCTCTCTCCCGGGAAGTCTCCACATGATAGGCGTACACCGACAGCCCGATCCCCGCCACACACAGCACGACCCTCACCGCCCGCTCCATCCTCCGATCACCGCTGACGTGTCCCGCCTGCCCGGCTTCACTACAGGAGGAGGAGGAGGAAGAGGCGGGGACCGGGGCGGGGCTGCAGAGACCGTCTGCGCCGTCATCACTCACAGAGGGCGGGGCCGGCCATAAACGACATTGTATCAATTGTAAGGGGCGGAGCACGCGCGGCAGCGGATAGAATAGTATCGCTGTCATGGGGCGGGGCTGATCTCTTTGTATCTCTTAGGGGGGCGGGGCATGCGCCGCAGCCAATACAATGTGTCATTCTGAGATTGGAGAAGATACAGAGAGAAGTACAATGATTGTACAGAGGGGGAGGGGCTCAGTGCTGGCCATACACAGGAGGACATTGTGTATATATATATATCATTGTCTATGGAGATATGATCGGAGGATGGAATCGATCATTCCCCGCCCCCATACACTTATTGATCACATCGATCTCCTCCAATCACATCTTCCTATCCGCAATAATAAGAATATTTTTTTCTTAAAAAATCAATCAGTTTTGCTTGTAATCGATCAATAGGCCTTCCCAATAATTCACTGATAATTCATATCCCATCCTGTAAGGAATTATTCCATCGGTCTATCAGACTAGTGCTGGCAGGGCCGATCCGCCCTATAGGCTCGCTATGCAAGTCGCTTAGGGCCCCCGCAAAGCTGCGGAGGGCCCCCCAAATTACTAGAGGCTCCAACTGGTGAGAAGTCATTTTCGCCCCCCCCACCCTGCTTCTAAACCCACTGGCTGCATGGGAGAAGAGGTAAGAAGTCAGCACCCCCCACTTCTCACTTTTATGTAAGTTGTAATTTCCGACAACAGAACACCCCCTCCCCCCTGCGTCTCAACTTATTTAATCTTTATTGTGACATGCGCCCCCCCCTCCTCCGCTTCCCAACTGTAATGTGACATAACAAGCCCCCCCCCCCCCCCCACTTCTCAACTTTAATGTGACATGTAATTTTGCTTAGGGCCCCAAGGAGATCAGGATCGCCATACACCATATACAATTATTATTTCCGTATTTATCGCGGTATAACGCGCTCCCGCGTATACCGCGCACCCCTAAAGTGACCCCCAATCCTGTGGAAAAAAAAGTTATTCTTGTACTTACAGTTTTGGTGTCTTGCGCGGCATCCATCGTCGGGTCCGGCATCCTTCTGCGGCTTCGGGTGTCCTCTTCGGCGGGTCTGGCGTCCTTCTGCGGCATCGGGTGTCCTTCTGCGGCGAGTCCGGTGTCCTCGCGGCGTCCTCCCCGCTCGTTTCCCACGCCGAGTTTTAAATACTGCGCCAGCATATACCCAGCGCAGTACACTCGGGCAGGCTCGGCAACTGTCGCGCTCACGTCCTGTACGTCCAGGACGTGACAGCGGAAGAAGCCGAGACTGGCCGAATATACCCGAGTGTACTGCGCTGGGTATATGTCGGCGCAGTATTCAAAACTCGGCGCGGGAAAGCCGGTATCGGCGTATATCGCGCACCCACGATTTTGCCCAGGGCAAAAAAGTGCGCGATATACGCAGATAAATACGGTATATAAATATGGTGGCAAGTGATGGGTACAGTGGAAATGGAGGAGCACAAGGTCTCCAACATCCACCAGCTCTGTGATGTCGTCATGGGGGAGGGGAAGAGGACTCCGGTGGCAACCTGTGAAGCTCTGGTGACCTCCATGCCCAAGAGGGTTAAGGCAGTGCTGGAAAATAATGGTGGCCACACAAAATATTGACACTTTGGGCCCAATTTGGACATTTTCACATAGGGGTGTACTCACTTTTGTTGCCAGCGGTTTAGACATTAACCACTTAAGGACCGCCTCCTGCACATAAACGTCGGCAGAATGGCACGGCTGGGCACATGTACGTATAGGTACGTCCTGTACTAGTACCCAGCCCTGGATCACAGGCGCGCTGAAGCTCCGGGACCGCGGGCCCAATCGCCGCTGGAGTGCAGCGATCAGTCCCCGGAGCTGAAGAACGGGGAGAGTCGCGTGTAAACACACCTTTACTGTGGCGGTATCATCGATCGCGTGATCCCTTATACAGGGAATCGCAATTGATGACATCACACCTACAGCCACACCCCCCTACAGTTGTAAACACACATTAGAAAACACATAACCCCTTCAGCGCCCCCCTTGTGGTTAACTCCCAAACTGCAATTGTCTTTTTTTTTTACAGTAAACAATGCAATTTTAATGCATTTTTTGCTATGAAAATGACAATGGTCCCAAAAATGTGTCAAAATTGTCCGAAGTGTCCGCCATAATGTCACAGTCACGAAAAAAAATATAAAAATGCAATAAAACTATCCCCTATTTTGTAAACTATTGCGATTTTTTTTTTTACAAAAAAATGTAATGGTCCCAAAATGTGTCAAAAGTGTCCGAAGTGTCCGCTTTAAGGTCGCAGTAACAAAAAAAAAATCGCTGATCGCCGCCATTACTAGTAAAAAAAAATATTAATAAAAATGCCATAAAACTATCCTCTATTTTGTAGACGCTATAACTTTTTGCGCACACCAATCGATAAAACGCTTTTTGCTATTTTTTTTTTTTTACGAAAAATATGTTGAAGAATACGTATCGGCCTAAAGTGAGGAAAAAAATATATTTTTATATATTTTTGGGGGATAATTATTACAGCAAAAAGTAAAAAATATTGCATTTTTTTAAAAATTTCGCTCTATTTTTGTTTATAGCGCAAAAAATAAAAAAACGCGGAGGTGATCAAATACCACCAAAAGAAATCTCTACTTGTGGGGAAAAAGGACGCCAATTTTGTTTGGGAGCCATGTCGCACGACCGCGCAATTGTCAGTTAAAGCGACGCAGCGCCGAATCGCACAAAGGGGCAAGGTCCTTAAGTGGTAAATGGCTGTGTGTTGAGTTATTTTGAGGGGACAGCAAATGTACACTGTTATACAAGCTGTACACTCACTACACAACATTGTGACAAAGTGTCATTTCTTCAGTGTTGTCACATGAAAAGATATTACAAAAATGGGAGGGGTGTACTTACTTTTGTGAAATACTGTACATGTCAATATACATACCACTGATATTTCTTGAAAAAAAAAAAAAGGAGAACAAAATTTCACAAAAAGACTCCGCTAGATAAATAAATATAAATTTTATTAAACAATAAACTGAAGACATCGCAGTGTCAGAAACAGGAGCACCGCTGTAGTTTTAGGCCTGGTTTGTACTTGAGCCTGGTAAAAATAGGCAACTGAGCCACCATTTTTCTTCCCCCCCACCCATTAACGTGGCTGTAAAGGTTTAATTTATTCTCTGAATTAGGATTAAAAAAAAAAAAAAAAAAAAAAAAAGTTTTGTGTTCAGCTCCTCAAATACTTACCCGAGCCCGATCTCAATCCAGTGCTGTGCCTGAGAGCAGCGGCTTTCCCCCTCCTTACTGGACACGGAGGCAGCCATTGGCTCCTGCTGTTGTCAATCACAGCCTGTAAAGAAACAACAGGAGGGCGGGGCTAATCAACAAATACACAGAGCCTGACTCAGGATCGAGCCCACACAAGTGCCTCCATAGCATGCGGCTTGTTATGGGGACACTCAGAAGGGTGGGGAGAGCCGGTGTTCTGTCAATATCTCCGACCCATCAGAAACTGCAACCACGTCACTTTTGGTTTATTTAAAACCTTAGCAATCGGATGGTGGTTGGCAGTGCCGATCCTGACCTCCCTGGGGCCCTAAGCAAAATTATATGTCACATTAAAGTTGAGAAGCGGAATGGGGGGCTGAAAAAGACTTCTCACCAGGCAGGGCCTCTAGTAATTTGGGGGGGCCCTCCGCAGCTTTGCGGGGGCCCTAAGTAGCTTGCATAGGGAGCCTATAGGGCGGATCGGCCCTGGTGGTTGGACACAACACCGACAACCGAATAGAGTCCGGTGCAGGAAGACTGAGCAGTTTTGACAGCACAACGGCGAACGAGGACAAAGTTGCGGCCCCCACCCCGGAGGCGGCCATTTTGTTGGTTAGTATCGGAGTGGAGTAAGAATCTCCTCTCAAATTATCCTGCACCGGACTCTAGTCGGTTGCCATTGCTGTGTCCCACCACCAAGTCGTCAAAAACTGCTTTTTAAAAAAACGGAAGTTAATCGGCTGGAGTTTCTGACGGGTTGGGGGAACTTGACAGAACATCGGAGGGGGGAATACAGAAGAGGAGGATCGGAGCTGCTCTGTGCAATACTATTACACAGAGCAAGTAAGTGAAACAGGTTTGTTATTTAAAAAAATAAAAACAAAATTACCATTACAATCACTTTAACCCAACACAAAGGGGTTGATTTACTAAAACTGGAGAGTGCGAAATCTGGTTCAGCTCTGCATAGAAACCAATCAGCTTCCAGCCGTGTTTTTTTTTTTGTCAAAGCTTAATTAAACAAATTGAAGTTAGAAGCTGATTGGCCAACATGCACAGCTGCAGGGCTGGGACAAGGGGTGGGCAGGAGGGTCGGCTGCCCTGGGCGCAGTGGTTTACTGTATGGATGGGAGCGCCAGTGAGCTCATTGTGGTACAAGGCAATTTGGCAAGCAGATTACTGCTGGAGGGGGGTGGGGGATGGGGTAGCATCTCCTGAGCTCACATATAATGGAGGGGGTGCAGGTTGGCTTCTTTGCCCTGGGGCACTGGATGATCTTGCCCCGGCACCAGGTTTTGCACTCTCCCTCCGGTTTTAGTAAATCAACACCAGCGGGTCGATATGGCTATACAGATGCCGTGGCCACGGGAAAAAAAATACATATACCCCCTGTCCCTTTCACGAGCGTTTCACAATACAAGCACTGTGTCGTAAAACATTCAGGATCCAAGCCAAAGCGGCGCGCAGTACCACATTTGGCCTGAGGTTGAGGGGGGGTCGCGGGAGCCGATCGGCGCCGTTTGAAGCAGTTCGGAAAGACTAGGAAATACGCCGTTCCTGAGGTCAGCCGAGCCGTCCTCGGGCCCTGTTCCCGAGGCCCTCTGGCGCCCCACCACACCTGGCCACATGCGGTATTGCATCCCATTGAAGTCAATGTGGAACAAACTTTTTTCGTTGCCATTGACTTCAATGGAAAAACTTGCTTTGGAATGCGAGTACTTTGGATTACGAGCGTTCTCCTGGAACGGATTATGCTCGTAATCAAAGGTTCCACTGTATTCTCTATGATCATCAGCTCCATCTTGTGACCATAATGCGGTATTACAGGTTGTGGCATTTCAGGAAAATACTGCATCGTGGCCACTAGATGGCGCTGATGATCCTATGAAATACACATTAGACACATTATGGGGATTATCCAGGACAGATGTATAGGGGGCTTTATATAAAAAAAGGTTTTCAGGTAGGTGGGCAATTCCTCTCATTCAGATTTATAGGCACGTTCAGAAGTTTTGAAGGCTTTTGTCCGCGTTCATTGGTTCGGGTGGCTCAGTGCGCCTTGGTCATAAGATATCGAAGGGGACCTGTCACTCATACGTGATGAAAGCAGTGGTCACCTGTGTAAGTCTCTTCCTCTATAGGGCCCCCAGTGAAGCTCCAACATGTGTACAGTGGGGATGGAAAGTTTGGGCACCCCAGGTAAATATTAGTATTAATGTGCATAACGAAGCCAAGGAAAGATGGAAAAATCTCCAAAAGGCATCAAATTACAGATTAGACATTCTTATAATATGTCAAAAAAAGTTACATTTTATTTCCATCATTTACACTTTCAAAATGACAGAAAACAAAAAAATGGCGTCTGCAAAAGTTTGGACACCCTGCAGAATTTCTAGCATGCACTGCCCCCTTTGCAAAGCTGAGAGCTGCCAGTGTCACGGATTGTTCTCCATCATCGTCTGGTAAAACCAGGTGATGTCACTCTCATAGGTTTTAAATGCCCAGACTCATCTGACCTTCCCCACCAATCAGCACCATGGGTTCTTCTAAGCAGTTGTCTAGAAAACTGAAAATAGTTGTCGCTCACAAAGCTGGAGAAGCGATAAGAAGATAGCAAAACGTTTTCAGATGTCAATATCCTCTGTTCGGAATGTAATTAAGAAATGGCAGTCATCAGGAACAGTGGAAGTTAAAGCAAGATCTGGAAGGCCAAGAAAAATATCAGACAGAACGGCTCGCAGGATTGTGAGAAAAAGCAATTCAAAACCCACGTGTGACTGCACGATCCCTCCAGAAAGATCTGGCAGACACTGGAGTTGTGGTACACTATTCCACTATAAAGAGATACTTGTACAAATATGGAAGAGTCATCAGAAGAAAACCTCTTCTACGTCCTCACCACAAAAATCAGCGTTTGAACTTTGCAAATGAACATATAGACAAGCCTGATGCATTTTGGAAACAAGTTCTGTGGACCGATGAGGTTAAAATAGAACTTTTTGGCCGGAATGAGCAAAGGTACGTTTGGAGAAGAAAGGGCACATAATTTAATGAAAAGAACCTCTGTCCAACTGTGAAGCATGGGGGTGGATCAATCATGCTTTGGGGTTGTATTGCAGCCAGTGGCACAGGGAACATTTCACGAGTAGAAAGAAAAACTGATTCAATCAAATTTCAGCAAATTTTGGATGGTAACTTGATGCCATCTGTGAAAAAGCTGAAGTTAAAGAGAGGATGGCTTCTACAAATGGATAATGATCCTAAACACACCTCAACATCCACGGGGGATTACATCAAGAGGCGTAAACTGAAGGTTTTGCCATGGCCTTCACAATCTCCTGACCTCAACATAATTGAAAATCTATGGATAGACCTTAAAAGAGCAATGCGTGACAGACGGCCCAGAAATCTCAAAGAACTGGAAGACTTTTGTAAGGAAGAATAGGCAAAGATCCCTCAAACAAGAATTGAAAGACTCTTGGCTGTCTACAAAAAGCGTTTACAAGCTGTTATACTTGCCAAAAGGGGGCAGTACAAGATATTAACTCTGCAGGGTGCCCAAACTTTTACAGACGCCATTTTTTTGTTTTCTGTCATTTGGAAAGTGTAAATGATGGAAATAAAATCTAACTTTTTTTTTGACATATTATAAGAATGTCTGATCTGCAATTTGATGCCTTTTGGAGATTTTTCCATCTTTCCTTGGCTTCGTTATGCACATTAATACAAATTTTTACCTGGGGTGCCCAAACTTTCGATCCCCACTGTAAATGACAGGTGCTCACGCATCTGACAAGCCCACATAGGTCCTGGACCTCCCATGGCAGAAGAGCCGACCTCCTGCCAACCCAAGTGATACCTAACCGGAGTGTGCGAGACGATGGGTGGGCTCCTGATCCTCGTCATATATCATCCTCCATGCAAAAAAGTCTGTACACAAGCATAGACCTCCAATAACAATCCAGATCTGGCTCCTGGAGTCTACGGGGCCCTCACCTACCAAGAGAGTGTCTGGGAGAAGAACTGCCGGTGGTGCCCAGAGAAATACCAGCTGAAATCAGGCTTGTAGTGGGGGAGGAGCAGCTTTTTAATACGGGTGGGATGTGGAAGTACCTAGGTTACCCTACAGAGGGGGAAGGACTTAGTGTGGTGCCATCGGGGGGGTAATGACTACTAAGGGGCCCAACGAGCTCACAGGAAGTCCTCCAGGACTATGAAGAGAATAGAAAGGTGAGGGATTTCAGTTGGGGCGTTGATGACCGGTTCCTTCTCGGCTTTAGCCATCCCTTATTTTAATAAATGCAAGTTCCCCCAGTGGCGTAGCATGGGGGGTGCGAGGGGGGCCGTGACCCCGGTGTAACATTTGGGGGGGGGCGAAATCCCGTGCCAGTGTGTCCCTCCCGGCTCCTTCCTGCTTATTTTGCTTTCCTGTGTCTCCATGCTTCGGCCGCCATGTTCTGTCAAAGGCGCCCTGTGATTGGGGGAATGGAGCCTTGCCCCGGGTGCTGACAACCCACGCTACGCCACGGAGTCCCCCTATGGTCAGTGTTCATCGATCTGACTGGTAGCAGATCAGGAGCAGATCAGACAGTTCTCATTTCAGAGACACAGGATAAGTCAAGGTTCTGTCCCTCCACGGAGAGCTTCGTTGGGCGTGTCCTCAGCTGTCTTGGAGGTCGGGAATGTCGGAGAGGATCATGGGAGATCCCAGCTGCAGGTCTTCCTGGAGGGCGGTCAGGTCTGCGGGATTCATGCGATGAACCTCCAGCCAATCGGCTAGGAGTGATGCTGAAAGAGGGGCGGAGTCTACCAGGCTGAAAGAAAGAGACATGGACGCGGTGTCAAGAAACAGGCCCACAAATGTGGATGAATAAACCCCCGACATGTCACATTATATAATAACAGGGACCCACTGGACAGTCCCAAGCTCTGGTAAAGGGGGACCCACTGGACAGTACCAACACTGATAAAGGGGGACCCACTGGACAGTCCCAAGCTCTGGTAAAGGGGGACCCACTGGACAGTACCAAGCCCTGATAAATGGGGACCCACTGGTCAGTACCAAGCCCTGATAAAGGGGGATCCACCTCATAATACCAAGCACTGATAAAGGGGGACCCACTGGACAGTACCAAGCCCTAGTAAAGGGGGACCCACTGGACAGTACCAAGCCCTGGTAAAGGGGGACCCACTGGACAGTCCCAAGCCCTGGTAAAGGGGGACCCACTGGACAGTACCAAGCCCTGGTAAAGGGGGACCCACTGGACAGTACCAAGCCCTGATAAAGGGGGACCCACTGGACAGTACCAAGCCCTGGTAAAGGGGGACCCACTGGACAGTACCAAGCCCTGGTAAAGGGGGACCCACTGGACAGTACCAAGCCCTGGTAAAGGGGGACCCACTGGACAGTACCAAGCCCTGGTAAAGGGGGACCCACTGGACAGTACCAAGCCCTGGTAAAGGGGGACCCACTGAACAGTACCAAGCCCTGATAAAGGGGGACCCACTGGACAGTACCAAGCCCTGATAAAGGGACACACACTGGACAGTACCAAGCCCTGATAAAGGGGGACCAATTGGATAGTACCAAGCTCTAATGAAGTGGGACCCACTGGACAGTACCAAGCACTGATAAAGGGGGACCCACTGGACAGTACCAAGCCCTGATAAAAGGGGACTCACTGAACAGTACCAAGCCCTGATAAAGGGGACCCACTGGACAGTACCAAGCCCTGATAAAGGGACACACACTGGACAGTACCAAGCCCTGATAAAGGGGGACCAATTGGATAGTACCAAGCTCTAATGAAGTGGGACCCACTGGACAGTACCAAGCCCTGATAAAGGGGACCCACTGGACAGTACCAAGCCCTGATAAAGGGGACCCACTGGACAGTGCCAAGCCCTGATAAAGGGGGAACCACTGGACAGTACCAAGCCCTGATAAAGGGGGGCCCACTGGACAGTACCAAGCATTAATAAAAGGGAGACCCACTGAACAGTACCAAGCCCTGATGGAGGGGGACCCCTGGACAGTACCAAGCCCTGATTAAGGGGACCCACTGAACAGTACCAAGCCCTGATAAAGGGGACCCACTGGATAGTACCAAGCCCTGATAAAGGGGACCCACTGGACAGTACCAAGCCCTGATATAGGGGACCCACTAGACAGTACCAAGCCCTGATAAAGGGGACCCACTGGACAGTGCCAAGCCCTGATAAAGGGGGAACCACTGGACAGTACCAAGCCCTGATAAAGGGGGGCCCACTGGACAGTACCAAGCATTAATAAAAGGGAGACCCACTGAACAGTACCAAGCCCTGATGGAGGGGGACCCCTGGACAGTACCAAGCCCTGATTAAGGGGACCCACTGAACAGTACCAAGCCCTGATAAAGGGGACCCACTGGATAGTACCAAGCCCTGATAAAGGGGACCCACTGGACAGTACCAAGCCCTGATATAGGGGACCCACTAGACAGTACCAAGCCCTGATAAAGGGGGACCCACTGGACAGTACCAAGTTATAATGAAAGGGAGACCCACTGAACAGTACCAAGCCCTGATGGAGGGGGACCCCTGGACAGTACCAAGCCCTGATAAAGGGGACCCACTGGACAGTACCAAGCCCTGATATAGGGGACCCACTAGACAGTACCAAGCCCTGATAAAGGGGGACCCACTGGACAGTACCAAGTTATAATGAAAGGGAGACCCACTGAACAGTACCAAGCCCTGATGAAGATGAATCCATTGAAGGGCACTGAGCCCTGATGAAGGGAGAACCACTGATTCCTTCCAAGCCCTAAATTAGCCCTCTTACCTCTCCCGGCTCTCCGATGCCATATCGAAGGACTGGTTCAGGAACTCCTCAAGATCGAAGCCCAATCCGTACCCAGCACCACTTCCTTTCGGTGTGACAGAGAAGACGGGGGGCAGGACATCCTCTACCTGGGAGTGTTCAAGGAAAAAAAATCAGTAGAAAAAAAATTGTGTTTAAAATAACTGCTGCGCAACTATCACATGACATAAAACAATTGCAACACCCCCTGTTTTATTCTCCAGGGCAGGGGGGGTCTCAAACTGGCGGTCCACTGGCTGTTTTGCGAAACTACACGTCCCATGAGGCATTGCAAGGCTGACAGTTACAAGCATGACTCTCACAGGCAGAGGCATGATGGGAATTGTAGTTTCGGCATTGCTGGAGGGCCCGCCAGTTTCAGACCCCCGCTCTAGTCCTCTGTTTAACTGCTTGCCGACCAGCCGCCGCAGTTATACGGCGGCAGGTCGGCTTTGCTGGGCGAGAGCGCGTAGCTCTACGTCACCTCGCCCAAGAGCCAATAGGGGCGCGCCGCCGGAGGCACGCACGCATGCCCCCCTGACTCCGACGTGCGTGCACGGCGGGCGCGATCACCGCCGGGCACCCACGATCGCTCGTTACAGAGCGAGAACAGGGAGCTGTGCGTGTAAACGCACAGCCCCCGGTCCTGTCAGGAGGAGAAATGACTGATCGTCTGTTCATACGATGTATGACCAGCGATCTGTCATTTCCCCCAGTCAGTTCCACCCCCCCCCCCCCCCTTCAGTTAGAACACACCCAGGGAACATAATTAACCCGTTCCCTGCCAGTGACATTTTTATAGTAATCAATGCATTTTTATAGTACTGAGTGCTATAAAAATGACAATGGTCCCAAAATGTGTCAAAAGTGTCCGCTATAAGGTCGCAGTACCGAAAAAAAAATCTTGTAAAAAAAATATTAATAAAAATGCCATAAAACTATCCCCTATTTTGTAGACGCTATAACTTTTTGCGCACACCAATCGATAAAACGCCTTTTGCTAATTTTTTTTTTTACAAAAAATATGTAGAAGAATACGTATCGGCCTAAACTGAAGGAAAAAATAGTTTTTTTATATAATTTTTGGGGGATATTTATTATAGCAAAAAGTAAAAAATATATTTTTTTTTCCAAAATTGTCGCTCTTTTTATGTTTATAGCGAAAAAAATAAAAACCGCAGAGGTGATCAAATACCACCAAAAGAAAGCTCTATTTGTGGGGAAAAAAGGACGCCAATTTTGTTTTGGAACCACGTCGCACGACTGCGCAATTGTCAGTTAAAACGACGCAGTGCCGAATCGCAAAAAGTGGCCTGGTCTTTGACCAGCAATATGGTCCGAGGGTTAAGTGGTTAAAAAAAAGATCTATATAATGTTTGAGAGTAAATAATAATACAGATATGTAAATGTAAACAAAAAGTATCAGAAGTGGCCTGGTCTTGACGGGTAAGCCCCAATATTTGGCATTTCTTGGTGTTCTGAGGGACGCAGTGATTGGCGCTCCTACCTGAGACTTTGAGAACTGTTGGGTCACCAGGTTGATATCTGGAGAGATGGAGGTGGAGGGGTCGGCTGCGTTGAAGGTGGTGGGTCGGAGAGGTATCAGATCTTGGGGTTTGGGCTCTTCTTGAACGCGACAATCCACCCCACCGGGGAACGTTATTCCGGGGACTTGCGTTGGTTGCGCCATGTCAGTGGGGTTGCGTAGGAAGAGCGATGGATCCACGGTGATGGAATTCCGCTTCCCGTCTCCCGTGTCGGCCGCTGGCCAGCTCTCTTGGTGCCCCCCTCTGCTCCATGTTGGGTTGATTCTGGCCTGAGCAGAGAAAGCCCCGGGAAGAACGTGCCCGCTGGAAATACATTTGACATCTGGGGGAAGCTGGTTGGCGATTGGAGGAGCCACCGGCTTCACTTGGGGAGCCAGCACCACAGGGGCAATCTGGAAGGGTGCTGGGGTGGGTGGCACATAATGGAGCAGGTTGGGCACAGGGCAGGGGTTCAGGCACCTTGGAATAAACTGGATATTTGGTGCGACGACGGGAGCCGAGATGGTTCCGTTCTGATGGCATCGGACCTCAGGAACTGGATTGAGATTGGCCATGCCAAACACTGTCTGTTGGGGAAGGGGCGGAGTCATGGTGCCCATGTCTGGACATGGAGCTGGTTTTGGCACGGTTGGGGGTGGGTTGGTGGGAGGCGGGGCCTGCTGGGGAAGCGGCTGTTGCTGCGTGTGGTCGATCATCCGTGTCCATCGTTCCAAAAGGTTCTTGTCATTTTCGCTTAAAATCAACCCGCCGAATCCGTCGGCTTTCTCCCGCCGCTCCTTCTCTTTCTGCTTCTTTTCCTTCTCCCGGGCCCGCTCCTGCCGCCGCCTCCTCTTCTCCTCCCTTTCACGCTGTCGCTCCTGTGCCGTGATTGGCTTCTTTAATTCCGGGGTCTCAGGAATGGAACTTGGGGCGTCTACGGGAAAGACACGAGGACAAGAATTAGATGATTACATTATTGGTGTAAAGATACAGGATTGGGGTTTGTGCCCTCATCATTGGGGTGCTTCTAGTAGGCAAGGCTTCATCCAGGACATTGGGGGCCCTGGTGCAAGAAACAATGAAGGGCCTCCTGACCCAATGGTCCCGGGGGCCCTTTCCTCTGAGAACAGGCCCCTTCTCACTGATCCTGTGGCCCTTTACTCCTGTCCTAGGGCCCTTTTTTATGGTCCAGCAGAGGGACCCTTTCCTGCCATGGTGGCGGTAAGCCAGGGCCTAGTCCCAAGTGTGACCTTTGCAACCCTGGTAGTTCCGCCACTGTCTCACCTTCAATGATCATGCACAAGACTCACCTCCACCGATCCTCCGCACAAGACTCACCTCCACCGATCCTCCGCACAGGACTCACCTCCCCCGGTGGCACGCACAGGACTCACCTCCCCCGGTGGCACGCACAGGACTCACCTCCCCCGGTGGCACGCACAGGACTCACCTCCCCCGGTGGCACGCACAGGACTCACCTCCCCCGGTGGCACGCACAGGACTCACCTCCCCCGGTGGCACGCACAGGACTCACCTCCACCGATCCTCCGCACAAGACTCACCTACACCGATCCTCCGCACAGGACTCACCTCCCCCGGTGGCACGCACAAGACTCACCTCCCCCGGTGGCACGCACAAGACTCACCTCCACCGATCCTCCGCACAGGACTCACCTCCCCCGGTGGCACGCACAAGACTCACCTCCCCCGGTGGCACGCACAAGACTCACCTCCCCCGGTGGCACGCACAAGACTCACCTCCCCCGATGGCACGCACAAGACTCACCTCTACCGATGGCACGCACAAGACTCACCTCCACCGATGGCACGCACAAGACTCACCTCCACCGATGGCACGCACAAGACTCACCTCCACCGATGGCACGCACAAGACTCACCTCCACCGATGGCACGCACAAGACTCACCTCCACCGATGGCACGCACAAGACTCACCTCCACCGATGGCACGCACAAGACTCACCTCCACCGATGGCACGCACAGGACTCACCTCCACCGATGGCACGCACAAGACTCACCTCCACCGATGGCACGCACAAGACTCACCTCCACCGATGGCACGCACAAGACTCACCTCCACCGATGGCACGCACAAGACTCACCTCCACCGATGGCACGCACAAGACTCACCTCCACCGATGGCACGCACAAGACTCACCTCCACCGATGGCGCGCACAGGACTCACCTCCACCGATGGCGCGCACAGGACTCACCTCCCCGATCACACGCACAGGAATCACCTCCACCGATGGCACGCACAGGACTCACCTCCACCGATGGCGCGCACAGGACTCACCTCCACCGATGGCACGCACAAGACTCACCTCCACCGATGGCGCGCACAGGACTCACCTCCACCGATGGCGCGCACAGGACTCACCTCCCCGATCACACGCACAGGAATCACCTCCACCGATGGCACGCACAAGACTCACCTCCACCGATGGCACGCATAGGACTCACCTCCCCCGATCACACGCACAGGACTCACCTCCACCGATCACACGCACAAGACTCACCTCCAACGATCCACTGCATTTTACATTTTAAACATAGTGTACAGGCTTGTGTGGATGAGCTTTGTTTACAAACACTGCATTGTGCATCTGAATGTAGCACAAAGAGAAGCGGGTCAGACGGGCCTTCAAGGGGTAATCCACATAACAAGAATAAAAGCGACACTGGAAATGCCTTCAGCTCACCTTTGGATTTGTTGCGCAGGGCTGACTTCAGTAGAGCAGCTTTCAGCGCCGCCTTGGTGTCGTCAGAAATGGCGCCCTCTCTCTTTGGCACTGGCTCGGGATCAGTCTTAATCACTGGAGCCTCCTCTTTCACCTCCGTACTTTCTCTCGTTGGCACAATATCTTCAATCTCCGAGGGAGAGGTCAGGTCGATGGTCTCCGGCTTCACGGGCGCTCTTGGCGACTCCATGGGGAAATCTCCTCTTTCCCTGGCGGAGTTGGCACTTGGCATATCCACATCAAACCCTTGAGGGGGCGGCGGGAGCGGCGGTGACTGGAAGTCATCTGACCTAATGAGGTGGTCGGTCACCGGGCCCTCGTCCGCTGGTTTCAGGACGGGTTTGAAGCTGATCTGCCGTCGGATGCCCTCTCTCCTCTGGTGGAAGTTGTCTATCTCCGCCACGATGGCCTCTTTGATCTGCTCTTTGGTCAGGATCTGCTTGTCAAAGTCAAAGTCAAATGCTGGCACGCATTCCGGCTCGTCGTCCGGGTCGTGGTACTTGGATAGAAAAGGGTGCCGCAGGGCTTCGCACACGGATATCCGCTCACGCGGGTCAAACCTCAGCATTTTGGAGAGCAGATCCAAGGACTTCCTGTCTCCTTGAGGGTACAGGCTCGTCCAAGGTACCGGCTGGCGAGAGGGCAAGCTCTGGATGTAGGCCCGGACCCTCTCTGCTCCGATGGCGCGGATCACCTGGCTGGACGGCGTTCCAAGCACCGTCATGATGAGCTGAAGCTGGTGGATATAGTTCTTGCCGGGGAAGATCTGTTTGCGGCCCAGCATTTCGGCAAAGATGCAGCCCACGGACCACATGTCGATGGCCTGAGTGTACTCATGGAGCGACAGCATGAGCTCCGGGGCGCGGTACCAGCGGGTGGCCACATACTCCGTCATGAAGTATTTGTACTCGTCGGGCTTGGTGCAAAGTCCTCGGGCCATGCCAAAGTCGCCGACCTTCAGCTCACAGTTTTCGTTGATCAGAAGGTTACTTGGCTTCAGGTCGCGGTGGAGAACGTTTGCCGAGTGGATGTATTTTAGACCCCTCAACAGCTGGTACAGGAAGTATCGGGCGTGTTCCAACGTCAGCGGCTGCGAGGAGTGGATGATCTGGTGAAGATCACTCTCCATGAGATCCAGCACCACGTATCTGAAGATCAGAAGAAAAAAAAAACAGAAAGAAATACTTTGAAAAGCAGTAAAAATGTGTCACGGAGCGGCAGAACGGGGAGATGCCTGTGTGAACAAAGCATTTCCTTGTTCTGCCTTGTGACAGGACACTGATCTACGACTCCCTGTCATCGGAATCAGTGATCAGTGTTTCACTGGTAGCCCATCCCCAACACAGTTAGAATCACTCCCTAGGACACACTTAACCGCATTCCTCGCCCCCTAGTGGTTAACCCCTTCCCTGCCAGTGTCATTTACACAGTAATCAGTGCATTTTTTTTAGCACTGATCGCTGTATAAATGACAATGGTCCCAAATTAGCGCCAAAAGTGTCCTCCATAATGTCGCAGTCACGATAAAAATCGCAGATCGCCGCCATTAATAGTAAAAAAATATATATATATAAATATATTAATAAAAATGCCATAAAACGATCCCCTTTTATAGACGCTATAACTTTTGCGCAAACCAATCAATAAACGCTTATTGCGATTTTTGTACCAAAAATATGTAGAATATGTATCCATATTTACAGGTAAAGTCTATATACTTTAAAATTCGATTTACAGATATTTTCTAGGAATGGAGAGCGGTCTACAAACCCCCCCAGGAATGGAGAGATCTCTACCCCCCCCCCACCCAGGAATGGAGATCTCTCTACCCCACCACCACCCAGGAATGGAGAGATCTCTAACCCCCCCCACCCAGGAATGGAGAGATCTCTATCCCCCCCCACCCAGGAATGGAGATCTCTCTACCCCACCACCACCCAGGAATGGAGATCTCTCTACCCCACCACCACCCAGGAATGGAGATCTCTCTAACCCCCCCCCACCCAGGAATGGAGATCTCTCTATCCCCCCCACCCAGGAATGGAGATCTCTCTACCCCACCCCACCACCACCCAGGAATGGAGAGATCTCTAACCCCCCCCCCCCCCCCACCCAGGAATGGAGAGATCTCTATCCCCCCCACCCAGGAATGGAGAGATCCCTATCCCCCCCACCCAGGAATGGAGAGATCTCTATCCAACCCACCCAGGAATGGAGAGATCCACCCAGGAATGGAGAGATCTCTATCCCCCCACCCAGGAATGGAGAGATCTCTATCCCCCCCACCCAGGAATGGAGAGATCTCTATCCCCCCACCCAGGAATGGAGAGATCTCTATCCCCCCCACCCAGGAATGGAGAGATCTCTATCCCCCCCACCCAGGAATGGAGAGATCTCTATCCCCCCACCCAGGAATGGAGAGATCTCTACCCCCCCACCCAGGAATGGAGAGATCTCTACCCCCCCACCTAGGAATGGAGAGATCTCTACCCCCCCCCACCCAGGAATGGAGAGATCTCTCTACCCCCCCACCCAGGAATGGAAAGATCTCTCCCCCCCCCCCCCCCACCCAGGAATGGAGAGATCTCTCTACCCCCCCACCCAGGAATGGAGAGATCTCTCTACCCCCCCACCCAGGAATGGAGAGATCTCTATCCCCCCCACCCAGGAATAGAGAGATCTCTACCCCCCACCCAGGAATAGAGAGATCTCTACCCCCCACCCAGGAATGGAGAGATCTCTATCCCCCCCCCCCCCCAGGAATGAGGAGATCTCTATCCACCCCCACCCAGGAATAGAGATATCTAACTCCCCCTTCCCACCGCAGGAGAAGGAAAAGAAATGAGTGCTTCTTACACAGATTTGAACTCGGAATACGGCACCGACGGCTTCAGGATGTCTTTGATGGCGATGACGTTGTCATGTTTGAAGTGCTTCAGAATCTTCAGTTCTCGTAACGTTCGCTTGGCGTGAGTCACCACATCGAAGGCGTTGGGGATCTTCTTAATGGCGACCTTCTGACCTGCAGAGGAACGGGAACATATATACCATATTATATATATATATATATATATACACACACACACACACACATACAGTTGTGCTCATAAGTTTGCACCCCCTGGCAGAATTTCTGATTTCTTGGCCATTTTTTCAGAGAATATGAATGATAATACAAAAACTTTTCTCTCACTCGTGGTTAGCGTTTGGCTGCAGCCATTTATTATCAATCACCTGTGTTTACTCTTTTTATATCATAATCACAACAGAAACTACCCAAATGACCCTGATCAAAAGTTTACACACCCTGGTGATTGTGGCCTGATAACATGCACACAAGTTGACACAAAGGGGTTTGAATGGCTATTAAAGGTCACCATCCTCCCCTGTGATCTGTATGCTTGTAATTAGTGTGTGTATAAAAGATCAATGAGTTTCTGGACTTCTGACAGACCCTTGCATCTTCCATCCAGTGCTGCAGTGACGTTTCTGGATTCTGAGTCATGGGGAAAGCAAAAGGATAGTCAAAGGATCTGCGGGAAAAGGTAGTTGAACAGTATAAAAACAGGAAATGGATATAAAGAGATATCCAAGGAAGTAAGAATGACAATCAGCAGTGTTCAAACTCTAAACAAGAAATAGAAAATGAGGGGTTCTGGTGAAACCAAACCACGGTCAGGTAGACCAACTAAAATTTCATCCACAACTGCCAGTAAAATTGTTCAGGATACAAAGAAAACCCACAAATAACTTCAGGTGAAATACAGGACTCTCTGAAAACATGGGGTGTGGCTGTACAAGATGCACAATAAGGAGGCGCTTGAAGAAAGATGGGCTGCATGGTCGAGTCTCCAGAGGAAAGTCATTACTACGCAAATGCCACAAAGTATCTGCTTACAATACGCCAAACAGCACAGAGACAAGACCCAAACCTTCTGCCACAAAGTCATTTGGAGTGATGAGACCAAAATTGAGCTTTTTGGCCACAACCATAAACACTACATTTGGAGAGTCAACAAGGCCTATGATGAAAGGTCCACCATCCCTACTGTGAAACACGGCGGTGGATCGCTGATGTTTTGGGGATGTGTGAGCTGCAAAGGTGCAGGAAATTTGGTCAAAATTGTTGGCAAGATAACTGCAGTATGTAATTAAAAAATACTAGAGGAACATTTCATTTATCGGCCAGGAAGCTGCTCATGGGACATACTTAGACATTCCAACATGACAATGATCCAAAACACAAGGCCAAGTCCTCCTGTCATTGGCTACAGCAGAATAAAGTGAAGGTTCTGGGGTGGCCGTCTCTGTCTCCTGACCTCAATATCATTGAGCCCCTCTGGGGAGATCTCAAACGTGCCGTTCATGCGAGACAGCCCGAGAATTTACAGGAACTGGAAGAGGAACGGGGAGCTTTACCACCTGAGAAGATAAAGAGCCTCATCCACAAATACCACAGAGGACTTCAAGCCGTCATTGATGATAAAGGGGGCAATACGCGGTATTAAGAGCTGGGGTATGTAAACTTTTGATCAGAGTAATTTGGGTAGTTTCTGTTGTGATTATGATATAAAAAGAGTAAACACAGATGATTGATAATAAATGGCTTCAGCCAAACACCAACCATGAGTGAGAGAAACGTTTTTGTGTTCTCATTCATATTCTCTGAGAAATGGCCAAGAAATCAGAAATTCTGCCCCAGGGTATGTAAATCAGGGCTTGAAAAATGAGCTTGGAATCTAGGAGCCAGCTAAAAAAAGTAAGGAGCCAGGAACGCACCCCGTCCCGCCAAACTTGCGCGCAGAAGCGAACGCATACGCGAGTAGCTCCCGCATATGTAAACGGTATTCAAACCACACATGTGAGGTATCGCCGCGGTCGTTAGAGCGAGAGCAATAATTCTAGCCCTAGACCTCCTCTGTAACTCAAAACATGCAACCTGTAGAATTTTTTAAAAGTCGTCTATGGAGATTTTAAAGGGTAAAAGCTTGTCGCCATTCCACGAGCCGGCGCAATTTTGAAGCGTGACATGTTGGGTATCAATTTACTCGGCGTAACATTTTTTTTCACAATATAAAAAAAAAATTGGGAAAACTTGACTGGCGTTTTACTTTTCAATAAAAAAAAGTGTATTTTTTCACAAAAAAAAGTGCGCTTGTAAGACCGCTGCGCAAATACGGTGTGACAGAAAGTATTGCAACGACCGCCATTTTATTCTCTAGGGTGTTAGAATTTAAAATATATATATATATATATATATATATAACGTTTGGGGGGTTCTAATTAGAGGGAAGGAGATGGCAGTGAAAACACAGGGGAAGCTCCATTAGCATTGCTGGTTGTCTTGTCATACCAACAGCCACCACAAGAGGGCGCCAGATCACAGAAGGAAGCTCAGGCCTGCAGAAGGCCGCACAGAGACACAGGATACCCCAGCTGTGCCGCCCAGGGAGCCAGGTCGCTAATTCTAGTTGCAATTGCGATCTGGCGCCCTGGCTTTGTTGAACCCTGATGTAAACTTATGAGCACAACTCATTATACTGTATATATAAATAAACACACATACACTGTACATATATATATATATATATATATATATATTAAACTCAGTATAAAAACACGATTACCGGAGCCCTTCCTGCGAGCAGAGGACACCACGCCATAAGCTCCGGTGCCGATCGTCTCGATGATCTCGTATTCGTCTCCCACGTCGAAGGTAATGTCGAAGGAGCGCTCTTTCAGGATGGCGAGGTTCTTGGCCGCGTTGGACGTGCAGTCGGACGCTTCCAGTTTGGACGGCTCCCTGTCCTGCGCAGGATTTTCAGGATTCTTCTCCGCCATGGCTGCCTGAAGGAGGGAGAAAAGGCGGGAAAATTAAACAAAATATACCGGAGGGCCGCAGGTTAGACATTAGAGGGTCCGTGAAAACGTATTTACATTCGATCCGAGGCTAAATCAAATGTTCTTAGGCTTTTGTCTCTTGTGTTAGAACGGTCTTCAAATTCCACGGTCAGTTGTAAAGATTCATAATGAACATAGTGTGACTATGGATAATACCGCCCTATGGCCACTAGATGGAGCCGAGGATCCGAAGAAATAAATACATCTTGGAAAGAAAAGATACAATGTAACAGTTTTGTAGAACTCTGGAGGAAAATAGCCAATCAGTGGGAAGCCTGTGGTAGCAATTGTTACATTTGTTTGCTGATTCTCTAGGAGGATACATTGTATTTCTTTTTACCGAGGTGTGTTTATATCCTGTGGTCTCCAGCGCCATCAGGTGGCCATATTTATGCACAGGAGAGAATGGAGCGTTTGATTTGCCCCATTCTCAGAGCAGCTGGTCACTCCCCTTCCCTGTACACAGCGTCTCATTGGATGAAGAGCTGCGCAAAATATTTTATAAATACAGTCATTCAATCCATAGGAGTGAGGACATCTTGTGGTGAAAAAGGAGTACTGCGGGGGGAGCATTGCAGCTGTAATAAATATCTGTCCAGAGAGAGGCTCCATTATATACCCCCCCAGTGAGGGGTGTACCCCCATTATATACCCCCAGTGAGGGGTGTACCCCCATTATATACCCCCAGTGAGGATGTACCTCCATTATATACCCCCAGTGAGGGGTGTACCCCCATTATATACCCCCAGTGAGGGTGTACCCCCATTATATACCCCCAGTGAGGGTGTACCTCCATTATATACCCCCAGTGAGGGTGTGCCCCCATTATATACCCCCAGTGAGAGTGTGCCCCCATTATATACCCCCCAGTAAGGGCTGTACCCCCATTATATACCCCCAGTGAGGGGTGTACCTCCATTATATACCCCCATTGAGGGTGTACCCCCATTATATACCCCCCAGTGAGGGTGTACCTCCATTATATACCCCCCAGTGAGGGTGTACCCCCATTATATACCCCCAGTGAGGGGTGTACCCACATTATATACCCCCAGTGAGGGTGTACCTCCATTATATACCCCCAGTGAGGATGTACCTCCATTATATACCCCCCAGTGAGGGTGTACCCTCATTATATACCCCCAGTGAGGGTGTACCTCCATTATATACCCCCAGTGAGGGTGTACCCCCATTATATACCCCCAGTGAGGGTGTACCTCCATTATATACCCCCCCAGTGAGGGTGTACCCCCATTATATACCCCCAGTGAGGGGTGTACCCACATTATATACCCCCAGTGAGGGGTGTACCCCCATTATATACCCCCAGTGAGGGGTGTACCCCCATTATATACCCCCAGTGAGGGTGTACCCCCATTATATACCCCCAGTGAGGATGTACCTCCATTATATACCCCCCAGTGAGGGTGTACCTCCATTATATACCCCCAGTGAGGGTGTACCCCCTTATATTACCCCCAGTGAGGTGTACCCCCATTATATACCCCCCAGTGAGGATGTACCTCCATTATATACCCCCAGTGAGGGGTGTACCCCCATTATATTACCCCAGTGAGGGGTATACCCACATTATATACCCCCAGTGAGGGGTGTACCTCCATATATACCCCCCAGTGAGGGTGTACCCCATTTATACCCCCAGTGAGGGGGTGTACCTCCATTATATACCCCCAGTGAGGGTTGTACCCCCATTATATACCCCCAGTGAGGGTGTACCCCCATTATATACCCCCAGTGAGGGTGTACCCCCATTATATACCCCCAGTGAGGGTGTACCTCCATTATATACCCCCAGTGAGGGTGTACCCCCATTATATACCCCCAGTGAGGGTGTACCCCCATTATATACCCCCAGTGAGGGGTGTACCCCCATTATATACCCCCAGTGAGGGTGTACCTCCATTATATACCCCCAGTGAGGGTGTACCTCCATTATATACCCCCAGTGAGGGTGTACCTCCATTATATACCCCCAGTGAGGGTGTGCCCCCATTATATACCCCCAGTGAGGGGTGTACCTCCATTATATACCCCCAGTGAGGGGTGTACCCCCATTATATACCCCCAGTGAGGGTGTACCTCCATTATATACCCCCAGTGAGGGGTGTACCCCCATTATATACCCCCAGTGAGGGGTGTACCTCCATTATATACCCCCAGTGAGGGGTGTACCACCATTATATACCCCCAGTGAGGGTGTACCCCCATTATATACCCCCCGTGAGGGTGTACCCCCATTATATACCCCCAGTGAGGGGTGTACCTCCATTATATACCCCCAGTGAGGGGTGTACCCCCATTATATACCCCCAGTGAGGGGTGTACCCCCATTATATACCCCCAGTGAGGGTGTACCCCCATTATATACCCCCAGTGAGGGGTGTACCCCCATTATATACCCCCAGTGAGGGTGTACCCCCCATTATATACCCCCAGTGAGGGGTGTACCCCATTATATACCCCCAGTGAGGGGGTGTCCCATTATATACCCCCAGTGAGGGGTGTACCTCCATTATATACCCCCAGTGGGGGTGTACCCCCATATATATACCCCCAGTGAGGGGTGTACCCCCATTATATACACCCCCAGTGGGGGTGTACCAGTGAGGGGTGTACCCCCATTATATACCCCAGTGGGGGGGGTGTCCAATATATAACCCCCAGTGAGGGTGTACCCCTCATTATATACCCCCAGTGAGGGGTGTACCCCCATTATATACCCCCAGTGGGGGTGTACCCCCATTATATACCCAGTGTGGGTGTACCCCCATTATATACCCCCCAGTGAGGGTGTACCCCCATTATATACCCCCAGTGAGGGGTGTACCTCCATTATATACCCCCAGTGAGGGGTGTACCCCCATTATATACCCCCAGTGAGGGTGTACCTCCATTATATACCCCCAGTGAGGGTGTACCCCCATTATATACCACCAGTGAGGGGTGTACCTCAATTATATACCCCCAGTGAGGGGTGTACCCCATTATATACCCCAGTGAGGGGTGTACCCCCATTATATACCCCCAGTGAGGGTGTACCCCCATTATATGCCACCAGTGAGGGTGTACCCCCATTATATACCCCCAGTGAGGGTGTACCCCCATTATATGCCACCAGTGAGGGTGTACCCCCATTATATACCCCCAGTGAGGGGTGTACCTCCATTATATACCCCCAGTGAGGGTGTACCTCCATTATATACCCCCAGTGAGGGGTGTACCTCCATTATATACCCCCAGTGAGGGTGTACCTCCATTATATACCCCCCAGTGAGGGGTGTACCCCCATTATATACCCCCAGTGAGGGTGTACCTCCATTATATACCCCCGAGTGGGGTTTACCCCCATTATACAACCCCAGTGAGGGTGTACCCCCATTATAACCACCATGAGGGTGTACCCCCATTATATACCCCAGTGAGGGGTGTACCTCCATTATATACCCCCAGTGAGGGTGTACCCATTATATAACCCCAGTGAGGGGTGTACCTCCATTATATACCCCCATGAGGGTGGGTTGTCCCTCCATTATATACCCCCAGTGAGGGTGTACCCCCATTATATACCCCCAGTGAGGGTGTGCCTCCATTATATACCCCCAGTGAGGGTGTGCCTCCATTATATACCCCCAGTGTGAGGGGTGTACCTCCATTATATACCCCCAGTGAGGGGTGTACCCCCATTATATACCCCCAGTGAGGGTGTACCCTATTATATCCCCCCAGTGGGGGTGTACCCCATTATATACCCCCAGTGAGGGGTGTACCTCCATTATATACCCCCAGTGAGGGTGTACCACCATTATATACCCCAGTGAGGGGTGTACCCCCATTATATACCCCCCGTGAGTGGTGTACCCCCATTATATACCCCCAGTGAGGGGTGTACCTCCATTATATACCCCAGTGAGGGTGTACCCCATTATATACCCCCAGTGAGGGGTGTACCCCCATTATATACCCCAGTGAGGGTGTACCCCCATTATATACCCCCAGTGAGGGTGTACCCCCATTATATACCCCCAGTGAGGGTGTACCTCCATTATATACCCCCAGTGAGGGGTGTACCCCCATTATATACCCCCAGTGAGGGGTGTACCTCCATTATATACCCCCAGTGAGGGGTGTACCCCCATTATATACCCCCAGTGAGGGGTGTACCCCCATTATATACCCCCAGTGAGGGTGTACCCCCATTATATACCATTTGTCATGCTCAGTGAAGGGCACTACACAGTCCATACCTCTGTACACAGACAGTGTAACCGGACACCTCCACCCACACCCCCTCCACCCCACCCGGAAGAGTCGGGCACGGCGGCCCCTTTAAGAGAACTCACCCAGCGGCTGAGCCGCCGCAGGACCCGGATGTTCGGCGGAGAGCAGAGGGCGGGGCCAGAGTCACCGCTGTCCCAGCGCCTCCGCCAATCAGAGGCGGGGAGAACGCCGAGCGTCGGAGGGAAGAGGAGAGAGCGTAGGGAGGCGTGTCCTGTCTCTAGGAAACGGGGGAGGCCGACCCCGCCCATTATCAGGAAGCATCTCGGACACGGAGGGGGCGCGGCACTAGGGCTAGAGGGGTGTGGCAGCGGGCGGGGCCTCTATGGCGCTGTGCTTGTCCCTCGGCCACGTGGTCTGATGTCTCCCTTTCCAGTGTGTGAGATCCGGGGGAGGGGCCTGAGGGGTCACCGGATGGGCTGATTGGCTGATTTCCTGAGATTGATACGGAGACCCTACATGAGATTGTACAATCAGATTGTATAGGATTTGTTCAACCTAAAGCACCCCACACACCATACAATCTGATTGTACAATCTCATGTAGGCTCTTCATACACCATACAATCTGATTGTGCAATCTCCTTTACACCGTGTTCTTTTAGATTTGCTAGCATTATGCGGGGGCGAGAGTGGGGCGCTTTGCCGGCGATGTGCGGGGGCGAGAGTGGGGCGCTTTGCCGGCGATGTGCGGGGGCGAGAGTGGGGCGCTTTGCCGGCGATGTGCGGGGGCGAGAGTGGGGCGCTTTGCCGGCGAGAGTGGGGCGCTTTGCCGGCGAGAGTGGGGCATTTTGGTGGCCGATGCGCAAGGGCGAGAGTGGGGCGCTTTGCCGGCGATGTGCGGGGGTGAGAGTGGGGCGCTTTGCCGGCGAGAGTGGGGCGCTTTGGTGGCCGATGCGCGGGGGCGAGTGTGGGGCGCTTTTCCGGCGATGTGCGGGGGATGAGAGTGGGGCGCTTTGGTGGCCGATGCGCGGGGGCGAGTGTGGGGCGCGCTTTTTCCGGCGATGTGCGGGGGTGAGAGTGGGGCGCTTTTCCGGCGATGTGCGGGGGATGAGAGTGGGGCGCTTTGGTGGCCGATGCGCGGGGGCGAGTGTGGGGCGCTTTTCCGGCGATGTGCGGGGGATGAGAGTGGGGCGCTTTTCCGGCGATGTGCGGGGGATGAGAGTGGGGCGCTTTGGTGGCCGATGCGCAGGGGTGAGAGTGGGGCGCTTAGCTGGCGAGAGTGGGGCGCTTTGGTGGCGAGAGTGGGGCGCTTTGGTGGCGATGTGCGGGGGCGAGAGTGGGGCGCTTTGGTGGCCGATGCGCAGGGGTGAGAGTGGGGCGCTTAGCTGGCGAGAGTGGGGCGCTTTGGTGGCGATGTGCGGGGGCGAGAGTGGGGCGCTTTGCCGGCGAGAGTGGGGCGCTTTGCCGGCGAGAGTGGGGCGCTTTGGTGGCGATGTGCGGGGGCGAGAGTGGGGCACTTTGGTGGCCGATGCGCGGGGGCGAGAGTGGGGCGCTTAGCTGGCGAGAGTGGGGCGCTTTGGTGGCGATGTGCGGGGGCGAGAGTGGGGCGCTTTGGTGGCCGATGCGCAGGGGTGAGAGTGGGGCGCTTAGCTGGCGAGAGTGGGGCACTTTGGTGGCCGATGCGCGGGGGCGAGAGTGGGGCGCTTTTCCGGCGATGTGCGGGGGATGAGAGTGGGGCGCTTTGCCGGCGATGTGCTGGGGCGAGAGTGGGGCGCTTTGGTGGCCGATGCGCAGGGGTGAGAGTGGGGCGCTTAGCTGGCGAGAGTGGGGCGCTTTGGTGGCGATGTGCGGGGGCGAGAGTGGGGCGCTTTGCCGGCGAGAGTGGGGCGCTTTGGTGGCGATGTGCGGGGGCGGAGAGTGGGGCACTTTGGTGGCCGATGCGCGGGGGCGAGAGTGGGGCGCTTAGCTGGCGAGAGTGGGGCGCTTTGGTGGCGATGTGCGGGGGCGAGAGTGGGGCGCTTTGCCGGCGAGAGTGGGGCGCTTTGCCGGCGAGAGTGGGGCACTTTGGTGGCCGATGCGCGGGGGCGAGAGTGGGGCGCTTTTCCGGCGATGTGCGGGGGATGAGAGTGGGGCGCTTTGCCGGCGATGTGCTGGGGCGAGAGTGGGGCGCTTTGGTGGCCGATGCGCAGGGGTGAGAGTGAGGCGCTTAGCTGGCGAGAGTGGGGCGCTTTGGTGGCGATGTGCGGGGGCGAGAGTGGGGCGCTTTGCCGGCGAGAGTGGGGCGCTTTGCCGGCGAGAGTGGGGCACTTTGGTGGCGATGTGCGGGGGCGAGAGTGGGGCGCTTTGGTGGCCGATGCGCAGGGGTGAGAGTGGGGGCGCTTAGCTGGCGAGAGTGGGGCGCTTTGGTGGCGATGTGCGGGGGCTGGGGGGCGAGAGTGGGGCGCTTTGCCGGCGAGTGGGGCGCTTTTGCCGGCGAGAGTGGGGCACTTTGGGTGGGCGATGCGGCGCGGGGGCGAGAGTGGGGCGCTTTTCCGGCGATGTGCGGGGGATGAGAGTGGGGCGCTTTGCCGGCGATGTGCTGGGGCGAGAGTGGGGCGCTTTGGTGGCCGATGCGCAGGGGTGAGAGTGGGGCGCTTAGCTGGCGAGAGTGGGGCGCTTTGGTGGCGATGTGCGGGGGCGAGAGTGGGGCGCTTAGCTGGCGAGAGTGGGGCGCTTTGGTGGCGATGTGCGGGGGCGAGAGTGGGGCGCTTTGCCGGCGAGAGTGGGGCGCTTTGCCGGCGAGAGTGGGGCGCTTTGCTGGCGATGTGCGGGGGCGAGAGTGGGGCACTTTGGTGGCGATGTGCGGGGCGAGAGAGTGGGGCGCTTTGGTGGCGATGTGCGCGGGGGCGAGAGTGGGGCGCTTTGGCCGGCGAGAGTGGGGCGCTTTGCTGGCGAGAGTGGGGCGCTTTGGTGGCGATGTGCGGGGGCGAGAGTGGGGCGCTTTGGTGGCCGATGCGCAGGGGTGAGAGTGGGGCGCTTAGCTGGCGATGTGCGGGGGCGAGAGTGGGGCGCTTTGGTGGTGATGTGCGGGGGCGAGAGTGGGGCGCTTTGCCGGCGAGAGTGGGGCGCTTTGCTGGCGATGTGCGGGGGCGAGAGTGGGGCGCTTTTCCGCCGATGTGCGGGGGCGAGAGTGGGGTGCTTTGCCGGCGAGAGTGGGGCGCTTTGCCGGCGAGAGTGGGGCGCTTTGCTGGCGATGTGCGGGGGCGAGAGTGGGGCACTTTGGTGGCGATGTGCGAGGGCGAGAGTGGGGCGCTTTTGGTGGCGACGTGTGCGGGGGGCGAGAGTGGGGCGCTTTGCCGGCGAGAGTGGGGCGCTTTGCTGGCGATGTGCGGGGGCGAGAGTGGGGCACTTTGGTGGCGATGTGCGAGGGCGAGAGTGGGGCGCTTTGGTGGCGATGTGCGGGGGCGAGAGTGGGGCGCTTTGCCGGCGAGAGTGGGGCGCTTTGCTGGCGAGAGTGGGGCGCTTTGGTGGCGATGTGCGGGGGCGAGAGTGGGGCGCTTTGGTGGCCGATGCGCAGGGGTGAGAGTGGGGCGCTTAGCTGGCGATGTGCGGGGGCGAGAGTGGGGCGCTTTTGGTGGCGATGTGCGGGGGCGAGAGTGGGGCGCTTTGCCGGCGAGAGTGGGGCGCTTTGCTGGCGATGTGCGGGGGCGAGAGTGGGGCGCTTTTCCGCCGATGTGCGGGGGCGAGAGTGGGGTGCTTTGCCGGCGAGAGTGGGGCGCTTTGCCGGCGAGAGTGGGGCGCTTTGCCGGCGAGAGTGGGGCGCTTTGCCGGCGAGAGTGGGGCGCTTTGCCGGCGAGAGTGGGGCGCTTTGGTGGCCGATGCGCGGGCGTGAGAGTGGGGCGCTTTTCCGCCGATGTGCGGGGGCGAGAGTTGGGCGCTTTGCCGGCGAGAGTGGGGCGCTTTGGTGGCCGATGCGCGGGGGTGAGAGTGGGGCGCTTTGCCGGCGATGTGCGGGGGGGAGAGTGGGGCGCTTTGAGTTTTATTATCAAAGCTTTACTGAAGAAGCTGAACCTCGAATCTGATTGGCTCCCAGGCACAGCGGCTCTGGATCGCTCCAGTTTTAGTAAATTCCACTCCTTTGTTTCCGAAGACTTTGTTATATTCTATAGATCCCCCTCCCCTCCCCCATTGATGCTTTGTACTCTAAAGGATTTGTCTTTGTTTAGAATTCTGAACCCTCCCCCTCCCCCCATTGATACTTTGGCTGCCCCCCCCCCCCCCCACACACGGGTCGAATTTCGAAAGAATTTTCAAAGATCAGAAATTCTGTGCGTTTTGCGATCTGATTGGCGCCGCCATTGGTTTTAGAAAATTCGCCCTTCAAACCTCCGATTCCCCCTCCGTGTTCCTGGCCGGGAATCTTCTTTTCCTTCCGGGAAATTTTATTTTCTTGCGCATTTCTTTTTCGAATTGCATTTCTCGCACGATTCTCCCGCCATTGGTTAGAAAATTGTTAAATTAAAAAAAAATAATAATATTTAACGTGTCCGAATATTAAAATTCGTCGCTGCAGCCCGATAACGGTGCGAAATACGAAGGAAGATTCTCAAATCAGATTTTTGAAGGAAAATTCTTTCGAAATTCGACCCGTTTGTTGTATAGTAAGAATCTGTTACGTTGTATAAAGTTCTGGTTCCCCCTCCCCCATTGATACTTTGTATCTGAGGATTTGTTACATTGTATACAGTCCTGGATCCCCCTCCCCCATTGATACTTTGTATCTGATGACTTGTTACATTGTATACAGTTCTGGTTCCCCCTCCCCCATTGATACTTTGTATCTGAGGACTTGTTACATTGTATACAGTTCTGGTTCCCCCTCCCCCATTGATACTTTGTATCTGAGGACTTGTTACATTGTATACAGTTCTGGTTCCCCCTCCCCCATTGATACTTTGTATCTGAGGACTTGTTACATTGTATACAGTTCTGGTTCCCCCTCCCCCATTGATACTTTGTATCTGAGGACTTGTTACATTGTATACAGTTCTGGATCTCCCCTCCCCCATTGATACTTTGTATCTGAGGACTTGTTACATTGTATACAGTTCTGGTTCCCCCTCCCCCATTGATACTTTGTATCTGAGGACTTGTTACATTGTATACAGTTCTGGTTCCCCCTCCCCCATTGATACTTTGTATCTGAGGACTTGTTACATTGTATACAGTTCTGGTTCCCCCTCCCCATTGATACTTTGTATCTGAGGACTTGTTACATTGTATACAGTTCTGGATCTCCCCTCCCCCATTGATACTTTGTATCTGAGGACTTGTTACATTGTATACAGTTCTGGATCTTCCCTCCCCCATTGATACTTTGTATCTGAGGACTTGTTACATTGTATACAGTCCTGGATCCCCCTCCCCCATTGATACTTTGTATCTGTTACATTGTAAACAGTCCTGGATCCCCCTCCCCATTGATACTTTGTATCTGAGGATTTGTTACATTGTATACAGTTCTGGATCCCCCTCCCCCTATTGATACATTGGGGTTAATTTATTAAAACCGGAGAGTGCAAAATCCGGAGCAGCTCTGCATGGGAGCCAATCAGCTTCCAGGTTTCATTGTCAAAGTTTCACTGAAGAAGCTGAAGGTAGAAGCTGATTGGCTCCCAGGCAGAGCTGCACCGGATTTCTCTCTCTCCAGTTTTAGTAAACCCCCCCCAATGTGTTTGTTACATTGTATAGAATTCTGGATGTCCGTTTATTGATGCGTTATATTGTAAGAATGTGTTACATTGTATAGATTTCTTCATCTCCCCCCCCCCCCCCCCATGATACTTTGTATTCTTAGGCTGCAGTCACACCTAGGCGTATTTACGCCCGACGCCCGACGCTACGATACGCCGGACCGTCGAATTTACATTATTCTCTATGGAGATCGCTCACATCTCCGAACGCCGAACCCTGAAATTCAAACAAGTCCCGGACCCTTTTTCGGCGCGCGTATCGGGCGTCTTCGGCGTTCCGCATTGCCGACAATACAATGTAAAAAAAAATGCGGTTAAAAACGCAAATCGCAAATCGCGGGACAAAACGCCTATTTTTTGTCGCCGCAAACCGCATTCGCGAAGGTGTGAATGCATGATACCCCCATGATACTTTGTATTCTAAGGCTCTTGTTACATTGTATACAGTTCTGGATTCCCCTCCCCCCACCATTGATACTGTGGGATTCATTCACAAACACTGGAGAGTGCAGAGTCTGGTGCAGCTGTGCCTGGGAGCCAATCAGCTTCCAGGTTTTATTATCCATGCTGAATACAACAAGCTGAAGTTAGAAGCTGATTGGCTCCCATGCAGAGCTGCTCCGGATTTCTCCCTATCCAGTTTTAGTAAATTCAACTCCTTTGTTATCTAAGGATTTGTTACATTGTATACAGTTCTGGATTCCCCTCCCCGCCATTGATACTGTGGGATTCATTCACAAACACTGGAGAGTGCAGAGTCTGGTGCAGCCGTGCCTGGGAGCCAATCAGATTCTACCTTCAGCTTCTTCAGTGAAACTTGGACAATAAAACCTGGAATCTGATTGGCTCCCATGCAGAGCTGCTCCGGATTTCTCCCTATCCAGTTTTAGTAAATCACCCCAATGTGTTTGTTACATTGTATAGAATTCTGGATCTTCCCCTCATTGATACTTTGTATCTGAGGATTTGTTACATTGTATACAGTTCTGGATCCCCCGCCCCCACACCCCTCACATCATTACAATAAAAAGCATCAATAATGGGACATTCCGAATTCTATACAATGTAACAAATCTTTACAATACAAAGTATCACGGGGGGGGGGGGGGGGGGTGAAGAAATCTATACAATGTAACACATCCTTACAATATAAAACATCAATAAAGCAACATCCAGAATTCTATACAATGTAACAAACACATTGGAGGTTCATTTACTAAAACTGGAGAGAGAGAAATCTGGAGCAGCTCTGCCTGGGAGCCAATCAGCTTCTAGCTTCAGCTTCTTCAGTGAAACTGACAATAAAACCTGGAAGCTGATTGGCTCCCAGGCAGAGCTGCTCCGGAGTCCGCACTCCAGTTTTAGTAAATGAACCTCCAATGTGTTTGTTACATTGTATAGAATTCTGAATGTTGCTTTATTTATGTTTTATATTGTAAGGATGTGTTACATTGTATAGATTTCTTCATCTCTCCCCTCCCCCTCCCCGTGATACTTTGTATTGTAAAGATTTGTTACATTGTATACAGTTCTGGATGCCCCTCCTCACATCCTTACAATATAAAGGATCAACAAAGAGACATCCAGAATTCTATACAATGTAACAAACACATTGAGGGGGGGGGGATTTACTAAAACTGGAGAGTGCGGACTCCGGAGCGGCTCTGCATGGGAGCCAATCAGATTCCAGGTTATATTGTCAAAGTTTCACCAAAGAAGCTGAAGGTAGAAGCTGATTGGCTCCCAGGCAGAGCTGCACCGGATTTCTCTCTCTCCAGTTTTAGTAAATCACCCCAATGTGTTTGTTACATTGTATAGAATTCTGGATGTCTCTTTATTTATACTTTATAGTGTAAGAATGTGTTACATTGTATAGATTTCTTCATCCCCCCCCCCCCCATGATACTTTGTATTCTAAGGCTCTTGTTACATTGTATACAGTTCTGAATCCCCTCCCCCCGCCATTGATACTGTGGGATTCATTCACAAACACTGGAGAGTGCAGAGTCTGGTGCAGCTGTGCCTGGGAGCCAATCAGCTTCCAGGTTTTATTATCCATGCTGAATACAACAAGCTGAAGGTAGAAGCTGATTGGCTCCCATGCAGAGCTGCACCGGATTTCTCCCTCTCCAGTGTTAGTAAATCACCCCAATGTATTTGTTACATTGTATAAAATTCTGGATGTCTCTTTATTGATACTTTGTATGTAGGTTTTTGTTGTCAAAGCTTCATTGAACAAGCTGAAGGTAGAATCTGATTGGCTCCCACGCACGGCTGCTCCAGATTTCGCACTCTCCGGTGTTAGTAAATCCCCCCCCCCCCCCAATGTGTTTGTTACATTGTATAGAATTCTGGATGTCTCTTTATTGATACTTTGTATGTAGGTTTTATTGTCAAAGCTTCATTGAACAAGCTGAAGGTAGAAGCTGATTGGCTCCCACGCACGGCTGCTCCAGATTTCGCACTCTCCAGTCTTAGTAAATCCCCCCCCCCCCCCAATGTGTTTGTTACATTGTATAGAATTCTGGATGTCTCTTTATTGATACTTTGTTTTCTCAGGCTTTGTTCCAGCGATCCCTTTTCTCTGCGTCGGTCGCTGTGACCTTCTCGGTGTATCGGGGTGGGGGGGGGGGGGGAGGGTCACGTGATTGTCCATTTTCGCGCTCCCCCGACACATAACGCAGTGCGACATTCTGCAGACGCTCTAATAAATAATGGCGCTCTCGCCTCTCTATCCGTCTCGCCCGTCGCCCCCATAATTCCACGTCAGACCCCATTTTCTTTCCACCCCTCCGCCCTCTGATCCTCCATCATCCCCCCCCCCCCCCCCACCATGCTCCCCTCCCCCCCTCTCCACGCTCCCCTCCTTCTTCTCCAAAAACACGCAATTAACCCCTCGCCCTCCTCCTCCCAGGTACAATGTAACCACACATGTAGGATGAAGAGCTTGCAATCTAATCCCAAGGAGCACATGGCCTTAGTGCTGCAGCAGCCTGCATTCCCCCCTCCCCCCCCCAATGGCTGCTTTGTTTGCAGCTTCCCCCTCCTCTCCTGTGCCCCTCCCTTCTCTCTCCCCCTCCCCCTCTCCCCCTATTATTGTATGAGCCCCCCCCTCGCCTCCTCCCCTTCCCCCCCTTCCTCCTCCCTTCCCCCTCCCTCCTGCCGCTCAGAGACAGACGCACCACACAGGGGAGGAAATAGGGGCGAGAGAGACACCCAGGAAGAGGATAGGGGTCACTCAGAGACAGCCAGGCCTGCAGGGAATAAGAGACAGCAAGGGGCAACCAGGGAGACTGCTGGGAGCAGAGAGACATCCAGAGGGGGAGAGACATCTGGGACAATAGGAGAGACAGCCTGGGATAGAGACATCTGGGACAATAGGAGAGACAGCCTGGGATAGAGACATCTGGGACCATCTGGGGCAATAGGAGAGACAGCTGGGAGAAGAGGGGGCAGAGAGATAGCCATAGGAATAGAGACATCTGGGACAATAGGAGAGACATCCTGGGATAGAGACATCTGGGACAATAGGATAGACATCCTGGGATAGAGACATCTGGGACAATAGGAGAGACATCCTGGGATAGAGACATCTGGGACAATAGGAGAGACATCCTGGGATAGAGACATCTGGGACAATAGGATAGACATCCTGGGATAGAGACATCTGGGACAATAGGAGAGACATCCTGGGATAGAGACATCTGGGACAATAGGAGAGACATCCTGGGATAGAGACATCTGGGACAATAGGAGAGACATCCTGGGATAGAGACATCTGTGACAAGAGGAGAGAAAAACAGAGATAGAGACATCTGGGAAAATAAGAGAGACATCCTGAGATAGACATCTGGAGCAATAGAAGAGACATCCTGGGATAGAGACATCTGGGACAAGAGAAGAGACTGCAAGGCTGAGAAACAGCAGAGATTACTACTGAAATAGAGACATCTAGGACAATAGCAGAGACAGCTGGGAGCAGAGAGACTGCAGAGACAAACACAAAAAAAGAGACAGCTGAGAGAAGTGGGGACTAAGAGATAGCAGAGACAGTCAGCGGTATAGAGAGATCTGGGCGAACAGAAGAGACAGAGGAGAGTGGAGAAGTCAGAGAGACAGCAACCCTGAGAGACCGAGGGATCATAGAGAGGTCGATTTCAGCGAGACATCAGCACTTCCGAGAGACAGGTGGTTCAGACATTAGAGAGGGAAAATTTGAGACTTCAGAGTCACCAAGAGACAGTCAGCGTTCAGGGACACTTCAGAGAGACAGTCACAGCTTTATAGAGACAGTCAGAGGTCAGAGAGACCGTCTGAGTTCACGGAGACTTCATAGTCACCGAGAGACAGTCAGATTTCAAAGAGACCTCAGAGAGGCTGTTAGAGTTCACAGACTTCACAGGGACAGTCAGAGTTTAGGGAGACTTCAGAGAGACAGCGTGAGTGGCAGAGACGCCCATAGCTCAGTGAGAGACCCCTAGTCGCAGAGACAGCCAGAGTGACAGCCTGAGGCCCAGCGGGACAGTCTGAATTAGGAGCCCCAAACTGCAGCAATGGCCAGCAGCCCCAGTCCATTGCCCCTTCTGCCCTCCCTGAGCTGTGTCATGTGCCACGATGTGCCCCGTGAGCCCGTCACCATGTCCTGTGGGCACTGCCTATGCAGGGGATGCTTGGAGCGATCTTGGAGGGGTCAGGAGTCTTACCCGTCGTGCCCAAAATGCCGCCCACCGCCGGTGCAGTCCCCCGATGGCGGGCAGAGGAGCGTGTGTTCGGAGCACGGGGAGAAGGTTCAGTTTTTCTCCACCCAAGACAGCCGGCTCCTGTGCCCCCGCTGCAGAGGGTCCTCCGAGCCCCTGCCTGGGCATACACTAATCCCCATACAGGAGGCCGTGGGGGGATACAAGGTGAGTCTACATTCGCCCTCCGCCCCGTACGATCGCCCTCCGCCTCGTACGATCGCCCTCCGCCTCGTACGATCGCCCTCCGCCCCGTACGATCGCCCTCCACCCCGTACGATCGCCCTCCGCCTCGTACGATCGCCCTCCGCCTCGTACGATCGCCCTCCGCATCGTACGATCGCCCTCCGCATCTTACGATCGCCCTCCGCCTCGTACGATCGCCCTCCGCATCGTACGATCGCCCTCCACCCCGTACGATCGCCCTCCGCCTCGTACGATCGCCCTCCGCCTCGTACGATCGCCCTCCGCCTCGTACGATCGCCCTCCGCCTCGTACGATCGCCCTCCGCATCGTACGATCGCCCTCCGCATCTTACGATCGCCCTCCGCCTCGTACGATCGCCCTCCGCATCGTACGATCGCCCTCCGCCTCGTACGATCGCCCTCCGCCTCGTACGATCGCCCTCCGCCCCGTACGATCGCCCTCCGCCTCGTACGATCGCCCTCCGCCCCGTACGATCGCCCTCCGCCTCGTACGATCGCCCTCCGCCCCGTACGATCGCCCTCCGCCCCGTACGATCGCCCTCCGCCTCGTACGATCGCCCTCCGCCTCGTACGATCGCCCTCCGCCCCGTACGATCGCCCTCCGCCCCGTACGATCGCCCTCCGCCTCGTACGATCGCCCTCCGCCTCGTACGATCTTCCTGTGCCCCACAACATGCTATTCATATTTTTGTATTTTCTTGCCAACAGGAGGAGTTGATGTCGGCCATTTCCCCTCTGGAGTCCCGCCTGAAGGAGCTGCAGCAGATGCAGTGTGCCCAGGAGCAGATGATCGCCCAGCACCGGGTAAGTTGTCCATCCTCCACCATCTCCTATACAATGGACAACTGTCTATCCATGGCAGCCTTTCCCAACCATTTTACCTGGGAGAAACCCTTGGCGTAACTTTTAGGTCTAGGGGAACCCCTGATAAGAAAAATTTACCGGGGTCAGGGAAAAAATGGCCCATACATTGGGGGTCAGGGAAAAATGGCCCTTACATTGGGGGTCAGTGGGAAAAATGGCCCATACATTGGTGATCAGTGGGAAAAATGGCCCTTACATTGGGGGTCAGTGGGAAAAATGGCCCATACATTGGTGATCAGTGGGAAAAATGGCCCTTACATTGGGGGTCAGTGGGAAAAATGTCCCATACATTGGGGGTCAGTGGGAAAAATGGCCCATACATTGGTGATCAGTGGGAAAAATGGCCCTTACATTGGGGGTCAGTGGGAAAAATGGCCCATACATTGGTGATCAGTGGGAAAAATGGCCCTTACATTGGGGGTCAGTGGGAAAAATGTCCCATACATTGGGGGTCAGTGGGAAAAATGGCCCCCTTACAGACAGTTGAAAAGATAATTGGTGTAACGCCGTAGCCTCTGCCAAGTGCAAGAATTATGCCAGTACCAGAGAAGCCACCAGCAGGAGGTCCTGATCCCCCAAATAGATATTTATATCACTAGAGGGGTCTCCAGCAGGAGGAAGGAGGTCCTGATCCCTCTATATAGATCTTTATATCACTAGAGGGGTCACCAGCAGAAGACCTATATATTATTGGAAGGGTCCCCCTGAGGTAAGGCGTTTGAGAAGACTAACTAAAGTGTGTTAGTGACATATTCTGATTATGGTCTTCCCAGTGCCAGTTGTTTGGTTGTGTCTGTGATAGGAGCACACCGATGGACCGTCTATGTGGGATTGGTCTGGGATAGGTCCACCAGGACGTAGGATATAAGACCAGTTGGAGGTCCCGCATGATGATATGTGACCAGTGAACTGTTTGTTTGCCAGGGGAACCTCCTGAACACCAAACACCATGTCAGTATGGAGTTTGAGAAGCTTCATCAGTTCCTGCGGGAGAGAGAAGAGAGACTGCTCAGAGACCTGCAGCAAGAAGGAGACCTCATCCTGTCCGAGATGGAGGAAAGTCTCAGCAAGATAAAACAGAACTGTCAGGGGATCCTACAGACCATTAGCAGCACCCAACCACGGCTGTACGAGCAGGACCCGGTCTCCTTCCTGACTGTGAGTATACTCCACCCATAGACGTACCCAGCCTCCTTCCTGACTCTGAGTGTACTCTACCCATACCTAGTCTTCCTCCTGACTTTGAGGCCGCGTACACACGATCACACATGTCCGATGAAACATGTCCTATGGACCGTTTTCATCGGACCACACTGAAGTGGTCTGTTGGTCTGATGTGCGTACACACCATCGGACCAAAATCCCCTCGGACCAGAACGCGGTGACGTAGAACACGACGTAATGAAAAAACGAAGTTCAATGCTTCCAAGCATGTGTCGACTTGATTCTGAGCATGCGCAGGATTTTGGTCCGATGATTTCGTGTACTAACCATCGAACCTGTCCGACGAACAGGTTTTCCAGCGGACAGGTTTCAAAGCATGTTTTGAAACTTTTGTCCGCTGGAAAATGGTCCGATAGGCCGTACACACGATCGAACATGTCCGCTGAAAATGGTCTGCGGGCCAGTTTCAGCGGACATGTTCGATCGTGTGTACGCGGCCTGAGTGTACTCTACCCATACCTAGTCTCCTTCCTGACTCTGAGTATACTCCACCCATAGCCGTACCCAGTCTCCTTCCTGACTCTTGAGTATACTCCACCCATAGCTGTACCCAGTCTCCTTCCTGACTCTGAGTGTACACTACCCAAAGCCGTACCCAGTCTCCTTCCTGACTGTGAGTATACTCCACCTATAGCTGTACCCAGTCTCTTTCCTGACTCAAAATATACTCCACCCATAGCCATACCCAGTCTCCTTCCTGACTCCGAGTGTACTCTACCCATAGCCTTACCCAGTCTCCTTACCGACTCTGAGTATACTGCACCCATAGCTGTACCCGGTCTCCTTCCTGACTGTGAGTATACTCCACCCATAGCTGTACCTGGTCTCCTTCCTGACTCTGAGTGTACTCTACCCATAGCCGTACCGGTCTCCTTACTGGCACTCCCATTGGTCCCCTAAATGCTGAGGATTGTCTGAGAGACGATACAGTCAGTGATAATTGTTTTCTCTTTTTGTTTTGCAGGATATAAAGTCCTGTATGGATATGTGAGTATCTGCTGATCATCATAGACATGTATTCTTCTGTATATTGATATTCTCTATGCTGTCAGGTTAGATTTATTGTCTTTCACATCTGGGGCTATGGACTCCACCAGGGACGTGATCCATCAATCCAGGAGGTTCAGTCCAGGAGGTTAGAGGATTGTATCTGAGGCTGTGTGGAGACATAGGTGTCATGAGGGTGCACAGGACACACTGAAGTCTCTGGATGAAACTGGGTGCACTGGGGTAACATGGTGCATAAGGCACACTGGAGATGCCAGATGACACAGGGTGCTCTGGGGTCACTGGGAACACAGGGTGCTCTGGGGTGACTGGGGACACACATGGTCTGGGGTGACTGGGAACACAGGGTGCTCTGGGGTGACTGGGAACACGGGGTGCTCTGGGGTCACTGGGAACATAGGGTGCTCTGGGGTCACTGGGAACACAGGGTGCTCTGGGGTGACTGAGAACATAGGATGCTCTGGGGTGACTGGGAACACAGGATGCTCTGGGGTGACTGGGAACACTTGGTGCTCTGGGGTCACTGTGGGACTGGGTGCTCTGGGGTCACTGGGAACACAGGGTGCTCTGGGGTCACTGGGAACACAGGGTGCTCTGGGGTCACTGGGAACACTTGGTGCTCTGGGGTCACTGTGGGACTGGGTGCTCTGGGGTCACTGGGAACACAGGGTGCTCTGGGGTCACTGGGAACATAGGGTGCTCTGGGGTCACTGGGAACACAGGGTGCTCTGGACTGCTCTTGACTGTATGGTTCTTTTCCTCGTCTGTATGGCTCTCTTCCTCGTCTGTATGGTTCTCTTTCTCGTCTGTATGGCTCTCTTCCTCGTCTGTATGGTTCTCTTCCTCGTCTGTATGGTTCTCTTCCTAGTCTGTATGGTTCTCTTCCTCGTCTGTATGGCTCTCTTCCTCGTCTGTATGGCTCTCTTCCTCGTCTGTATGGTTCTCTTTCTCGTCTGCATGGTTTTCTTCCTCATCTGCATGGTTCTCTTCCTCGTCTGTATGGTTCTCTTCCTCGTCTGTATGGCTCTCTTCCTCGTCTGTATTGCTCTCTTCCTCGTCTGTATGGCTCTCTTCCTTGTCTGTATGGTTCTCTTCCTCGTCTGTATGGCTCTCTTCCTCGTCTGTATGGCTCTCTTCCTCGTCTGTATGGCTCTCTTCCTTGTCTGTATGGTTCTCTTCCTCGTCTGTATGGCTCTCTTCCTAGTCTGTATGGTTCTCTTCCTCATCTGTATGGTTCTCTTCCTCGTCTATATGGTTCTCTTCCTCGTCTATATGGTTCTCTTCCTCGTCTGTATGGCTCTCTTCCTTGTCTGTATGGTTCTCTTCCTCGTCTGTATGGTTCTCTTCCTCGTCTGTATGGTTCTCTTCCTCGTCTGTATGGCTCTCTTCCTCGTCTGTATGGCTCTCTTCCTCGTCTGTATGGTTCTCTTCCTCGTCTGTATGGCTCTCTTCCTCGTCTGTATGGCTCTCTTCCTCGTCTGTATGGCTCTCTTCCTCGTCTGTATGGTTCTCTTCCTCGTCTGTATGGCTCTCTTCCTCGTCTGTATGGTTCTCTTCCTCGTCTGTATGGCTCTCTTCCTCGTCTGTATGGTTCTCTTCCTCGTCTGTATGGCTCTCTTCCTCGTCTGTATGGCTCTCTTCCTCGTCTGTATGGCTCTCTTCCTCGTCTGTATGGTTCTCTTCCTCGTCTGTATGGCTCTCTTCCTCGTCTGTATGGTTTTCTTCCTCGTCTGTATGGTTCTCTTCCTCGTCTGTATGGCTCTCTTCCTAGTCTGTATGGTTCTCTTCCTCATCTGTATGGTTCTCTTCCTCGTCTATATGGTTCTCTTCCTCGTCTGTATGGCTCTCTTCCTTGTCTGTATGGTTCTCTTCCTCGTCTGTATGGTTCTCTTCCTAGTCTGTATGGTTCTCTTCCTCGTCTGTATGGCTCTCTTCCTCGTCTATATGGTTCTCTTCCTCGTCTGTATGGCTCTCTTCCTTGTCTGTATGGTTCTCTTCCTCGTCTGTATGGCTCTCTTCCTCGTCTGTATGGCTCTCTTCCTCGTCTGTATGGCTCTCTTCCTCGTCTGTATGGCTCTCTTCCTCGTCTGTATGGCTCTCTTCCTCGTCTGTATGGCTCTCTTCCTCGTCTGTATGGTTCTCTTCCTCGTCTGTATGGCTCTCTTCCTCGTCTGTATGGCTCTCTTCCTCGTCTGTATGGCTCTCTTCCTCGTCTGTATGGTTCTCTTCCTCGTCTGTATGGTTCTCTTCCTCGTCTGTATGGCTCTCTTCCTCGTCTGTATGGTTCTCTTCCTCGTCTGTATGGCTCTCTTCCTCGTCTGTATGGTTCTCTTCCTCGTCTGTATGGCTCTCTTCCTCGTCTGTATGGTTCTCTTCCTCGTCTGTATGGTTCTCTTCCTCGTCTGTATGGTTCTCTTCCTCGTCTGTATGGTTCTCTTCCTCGTCTGTATGGTTCTCTTCCTCGTCTGTATGGTTCTCTTCCTCGTCTGTATGGTTCTCTTCCTCGTCTGTATGGTTCTCTTCCTCGTCTGTATGGTTCTCTTCCTCGTCTGTATGGTTCTCATCCTCGTCTGTATGGTTCTCTTCCTCGTCTGTATGGTTCTCTTCCTCTTCTGTATGGTTCTCTTCCTCGTCTGTATGGTTCTCTTCCTCGTCTGTATGGTTCTCTTCCTTGTCTGTATGGTTCTCTTCCTCGTCTGTATGGTTCTCTTCCTCTTCTGTATGGTTCTCTTCCTCATCTGCATGGTTCTCTTCCTCATCTGTATGGCTCTCTTCCTAGTCTGTATGGTTCTCTTCCTCGTCTGTATGGTTCTCTTCCTCGTCCGTATGGTTCTCTTCCTCGTCTGTATGGTTCTCTTCCTCGTCTGTATGGTTCTCTTCCTCGTCTGTATGGTTCTCATCCTCGTCTGTATGGTTCTCTTCCTCGTCTGTATGGTTCTCTTCCTCGTCTGTATGGTTCTCTTCCTCGTCTGTATGGTTCTCTTCCTTGTCTGTATGGTTCTCTTCCTCGTCTGTATGGTTCTCTTCCTCTTCTGTATGGTTCTCTTCCTCATCTGCATGGTTCTCTTCCTCATCTGTATGGCTCTCTTCCTAGTCTGTATGGTTCTCTTCCTCGTCTGTATGGTTCTCTTCCTCGTCTGTATGGTTCTCTTCCTCGTCTGTATGGTTCTCTTCCTCTTCTGTATGGTTCTCTTCCTCATCTGTATGGCTCTCTTCCTAGTCTGTATGGTTCTCTTCCTCGGGTTTTTAGTTTTCATAGTGAAGCCAAAAATATACCAACCAATCAGCTCGGATTCAGGGTATGTTTTGGAAAACGATCGGCTTCTGTGCTGGATTGTCCGGTGAGGACGGCTTTGTGAACTCGGAATTATCTGGAAATATATAAATGAATATGCGTTTGATGGACTTCCCTCTCTTCAGATGTTACGGAGGTTACAGAGACGGTTTTCCGGCCCACAATGTGGTGACTCCTCGGGATTTTGGCTATGGAGCGGTGAAGGATCTGATCCAATACACGGCCTGGAAGGATATGAAGTCCTACATCAGTCCTGGTGAGAACTGCAATGTCATTGGCTTGCCTCTCGCAGCTATTATCTTTCAATGCCATCAATCGAGTTTGATCTTTGTCATGTGTGGGTGCGATCTATGGGGCTTGAGTAGGTCACTGTTCTATTATTCTTAACCCGTTCAATCCCGGGCTTCAATACCCACCTCCATACTGCGCCTATTCTGAACCCCCAAACATTATATATGTTTTTTTTAGCAGACACCCTAGGGACTAAAACGGCGGTCATTGCAACTTTTTATCTCGCACGGTATTTGCGCAATCATTTTTCAAACACCTTTTTTTTTTGTAAAAAAAAAAAAAAAAATGGTTTCATGAATTAAAAAATAAGAAAACAGTAAAGTTATCCCAATTTTTTCATACAATGTGAAAGACGATGTTATGCCGAGTAAATAGATACCCAACATGTCACGCTTTAAAATTGCGCACACTCATGGAATGGCGCCAAACTTCGTTACTTAAAAATCTCCATAGGCGACGTTTGAATTTTTTTAGAGGTTACCAGTTTAGAGTTACAGAGGAGATCTAGTGCGAGAATTGTTGCACACGCTCTAACGCACGCGGCGGCACCTCACATGTGTGGTTTGAACGACGTTTACATACGTGGGCAGGACTAACGTGTGCGTTCGCTTCTGAGCGCGAGATACCGGGGATAGGGGCGTTTTAATTTTTTAATTTATTTTTTATTTTACTTATTTTTTATTTTATTTTTTTCGATCGCTTTTATTCCTATTACAAGGAATATAAACATCCCTTGTAATAGGAATGGTATGTGACAGGTCCTCTTTAACCACTTCAGCCCCGGACCATATTCCTGTCCAAAGACCAGAGCACTTTTTGCGATTCGGCACTGCGTCGCTTTAACTGACAATTGCGCAGTCGTGCGACGTGGCTCCCAAACAAAATTGGCGTCTTTTTTTTACCACAAATAGAGCTTTCTTTTGGTGGTATTTTTATTTTTATTTTATTTTTTAAAGTGTATTTTTGTGCGTGAACTCGAGATAGAGGAGCCGGACTGCAGGAGTTGAGAGTAGGCAGACCCTCCCCCCGGAGGCAATCGCCATCCTTCTCCATGCCCCCGGTGGCAATGGCGGGTGTGAGGGGGGGCCTCCCACTCACCCCGCCCTACCTGCTCCTCTTGGGAGCCCAACTGGGGCCCGTAGGTCCTTCGCCTCTCTTTTTTTTATTATAGGAGACCGTATGGCCAAAGTACGTGTGTTTTAAACCAATTTCGTGTGCGTGCAAGTGTGGTGGTTTTTGTGGGGGGGGGGGGGGTGGGCGTACTAAGCACAGGCGTACCTTGCATAGCACACCCACCGGGAGCCGGGATGAGACCACCAAACTCAATTCACATGTAGCCGAGACCGGGATCCGAACCCTTGGCTGCAGAGGTGAACGGCTCCCCTTTTGGTGGTATTTGATCACCTCTGCGGTTTTTATTTTTTGCGCTATAAACAAAAATAGAGCGACTATTTTGAAAAAAGTTCAATATTTTTTACTTTTTTTCTGTAATAAATATCCCCCAAAAATATATAAAAAAAAACGTTTTTTTCCTCAGTTTAGGCCGATACGTTTTATGGCATTTTTATTATTTTTATTTTTTTTACTAGTAATGGCGGCGATCAGTGTTTTTTTTCGGTACTGCGACATTATGGCGGACACTTCGGACACTTTTGACACATTTTTGGGACCATTGGCATTTTTATAGCGATCAATGCTATAAAAATGCATTGGATTACTATAAAAATGCCATTGGCAGTGAAGGGGTTAACACTAGGGGGGCGGGGAAGGGGTTAAGTGTGTTCCTGGGTGTGTTCTAACTGTATGGGGGGGGGGTGGACTCACTAGGGGAAATCACTGATCTTCCGTTCATACATTGTATGAACAGGAGATCAGCGTTTCCCCCGCTGACAGGACCGAGAGCTTTGTGTTTGCACACATAGCTCTCGTTCCCCGCTCTGTATCGAGCAATCGCGGGTGCCCGGCGGCGATCGTACCCGCCGGGCACGTGCGCGGGACTCGGGGACGAGCGGGGGCCGCGAAAGTGCCGACGTAGAATGACGGGCTCTCGCCCAAGAGAGCCGACCTCCCGCCGTAGAATGACGGCGGCTGGTCGGCAAGTGGTTAAGGAGAGATGCGGAGGGAGGGGTTAATAAGACCCCACATCTCTCCTCCAGGCTGGAAAGAATGAGATTGTGAAAAAAAATTCACCGATCTCATGATTAGTGTTGCTTACTAGCCGCAATTGTGGTTTGTTTACTTACAGCTCCCCGGGCGTCACGTCATCACATCACGCCCGGGCCTCCGACGGTCATAGAGATGACTGGTGACCATCTGGTCACCGGATGGCGGCTGGAGGGGGCCTATAAGAACGATCAAGCTGCGGAACCGCCACTATGATCGTTCTTATGGTGCGCAGGATCGCGCCGGAACACAATGATATCCGAATGATGATGCCTTTAGGTGCCCCCATCATTCAGATATCCCCCAACAAAGTGCAGGACGTCATATAAAGACAGGGTGCTGTGACATTTACAGGAGCCTGCCCACCAAACATGATCTTGCTACAGAGCAAGGGCCATTAAAAAGACTCAATGACAATGTCATTGGGTCTCAAAAGTGATATTTCTTAGAAATGAAATGATTTGATTGGTACATTTGAATTGCATGTTGGTCAGAGGAGGGGGAGGGGCTTCCTGTTTAATCTAATAAATTGTCTAGCCTCCCATGATGTACAAGCATTGAGATCTTACCACCATAGACCCCAAGAGATATGAGGAGCCACTAGGTGGTTCAACTCTCCAGCATCCACCACAAATGAAAGATTTGGGTGGGGTGACCCTTGAAATGTTTGCTAGTGTAGATAGAGTCCAAATAGCCTTACCGGATGGGGTGGTCCTTTAAATGCTAGTGTAGGTAGAGTCCAAAAAGCCTTACCGGATGGGGTGGTCCTTTAAATGCTAGTGTAGGAAGAGTCCAAATAGCCTTACCGGATGGGGTGGTCCTTTAAATGCTAGTGTAGGTAGAGTCCAAAAAGCCTTACCGGATGTGGTGGTCCTTTAAATGCTAGTGTAGGAAGAGTCCAAATAGCCTTACCGGATGGGGTGGTCCTTTAAATGCTAGTGTAGGTAGAGTCCAAAAAGCCTTACCGGATGGGGTGGTCCTTTAACCACTTCCCGCCCTAGTGTAGGTAGAGTCCAAAAAGCCGATTTACCGGCATGGGAAGTGGTCCTATGAAATCGTGACTAGACGTTCTCAAACGTCTAGCACGATTTCATGCCGCACGCGCCCGTGCGGGCGCGCAGCGCGGCGATCGGTGGATGCGGGGTGTCAGTCTGACACCCTGCACCTCCGATCTCGGTAACGAGTCTCCGGCGGAGCCTCGTTACCACGTGATCAGCCGTGTCCAATCACGGCTGATCACGATGTAAACAGGAAGAGCCGCCGACGGCTCTTCCTCACTCGCGTCTGACAGACGCGAGTACAGGAGAGCCGATCAGCGGCTCTCCTGACAGGGGGTGGTTCGCGCTGATTGTTCTTTATCGCCAATGACCACCTACAAAAAAAAAGACACAAAAAAATGACAAAAAAAAAATGACAAAAAAAAAAAAGACAAAAAAAAAAGGGGTGGAGTAAAAAAAAAATGCCAATCAGTGCCCACCAAAAAAAAAATGACAAAAAAAAAAAAAGACAAAAAAAAAAGGGGTGGTCCATTTAATCATGCCACCCCTCAGTGATCATAGGCCACCCCAGTGTCTGAGTGCCACCCCACAGTGCCAATCCATGCCAGTGCCCACCTACCAGTGCCCATGCCACCTATCAGTGCCCACCTGTGCCGCCTATCAGTGCCCACCTGTGCCGCCTAAGTGCCCATGCCTCAGTGCCCACCTGTGCCCACCTGTATGAGTGCCCAAATTGCCTGTGCCCACCTATGAGGCCCATCTGTGCTGCCTATGCCTATCAGTGCCCACCTGTGCCGCCTTGAGTGCCCATCAGTGCCGCCCATGCTAGTGTGTGCCGCCCAGGTGCCCATCAGTGCCCAATACCAGCGCCGCCTAAGTGCCCCTGCTACCTAATCGGCCCATGCCCATCAGAACTACCTCATCGGTGCCCATCAGTGCCACCTTTATCGGTGCCCATCAGTGCCACCATATAGTGCCCATAATTGAAAGAGAAAACATACTCATTTACAAAAAAATAGCCTTACAGAAAAAAATAAAAATGGAACTACCTCATCGGTGCCCATCAGTCTTTTCAAAATCTTGCTATTTTTAGTGTTAGCACAAAAAAAAAAAACCGCAGAGGTGATCAAATACCACCAAAAAAAGCTCTATTTTGGGGAAAAAAGGACGCCAATTTTGTTTGGGGTGTAGTGACCGCCAATTGTTTCAAATTGCGCAGTGCTGAAAGAGTCCTGAAAAGCCTTACCGGCTTGGGCGGGAAGGTGCGTAAGTGCCTGGTATGGAAGTGGTTAAATGCTAGTGTAGGTAGAGTCCAAAAAGCCTTACCGGATGGGGTGGTCCTTTAAATGCTAGTGTAGGAAGAGTCCAAAAAGCCTTACCGGATGGGGTGGTCCTTTAAATGCTAGTGTAGGTAGAGTCCAAAAAGCCTTACCGGATGGGGTGGTCCTTTAAATGCTAGTGTAGGTAGAGTCCAAAAAGCCTTACCGGATGGGGTGGTCCTTTAAATGCTAGTGTAGGTAGAGTCCAAAAAGCCTTACCGGATGGGGTGGTCCTTTAAATGCTAGTGTAGGAAGAGTACAAATAGCCTTACCGGATGGGGTGGTCCTTTAAATGCTAGTGTAGGAAGAGTACAAATAGCCTTACCGGATGGGGTGGTCCTTTAAATGCTAGTGTAGGAAGAGTCCAAATAGCCTTACCGGTCCTGATCTTCCAATAACTTGTCCTTGCCTTTCTTCTAGCATTACCGAATATAATTATGGATCCTACTACAGCTCACCTCAACCTAGTCCTCTCCGAAGATCTGACCGGCGTGCGGTACAGCGACACCAAGCAATCCTTGCCGGAAAACCCACGCCGCTTCGACTACTGCTGTTGCGTCCTGGGCACCGAGGGCTTCTCCAGCGGTCGCCATTACTGGGTGATCGACGTCACCAACAAGACCAAGTGGAACCTGGGCGTGGCCAAGGAGTCTGTTAACCGGCGAGGTGGGATCACTTTGTCTCCCGAGAACGGCTTCTGGATCCTGTGGCTGAGGAACGGGCATGAATTCAAAGCCTTGGACGTCCCGTACCGGGCTCTAACCTTGAGAAGCAAACCGCAACGCGTTGGGATATACCTAGACTACGAGGGCGGCGTGCTCTCCTTCTACAACGCCGATGACATGACTCACATCTACACCTTCGTCACCTCCTTCTCCGAGAACATCTACCCGTATTTCTGCCCATGCCTCAATGATTCCGGGAAGAACGGAGGTCCGCTGAAGGTCCTTCACCACATACCGTGAGGTGGAGTCAAGGTCGGAAACAAGGGATCAATCTCGTGAACCATTCCATCGCTAATCGGTGTCCTTTGACAAATAATCATTATTAGGATCAGGTTCTTAATCTCCAAGTCTCTTCACGCTCTCATCCTCTTCCTCTGCTGGCACATAATGGTCTACTATCGCCTATCGGTGTGTTCATCAAGGAACTTTCCTCCATTAACTTGGTTTTCCTGACTTGCCTCTCTATACTACACTGTAGGGTTCCAGCTTTTTTGTGGAACGCTGCTCTTGATTGGTTTGTTGTAAGGTCCTTCCTACTTTTCTGATGCCTCACAAGCTCCGCCTCACTTTTCTGATGTGTCACAAGCAACTCCTCCTTTTTTTTAATGTGTTAGAATCTCCTCCCACTCATAGGGTTGCCTCACAAGCCCCTCCTACTGTTTTTTCACATGGGACTCACAGCCTCTTCTGTTCTTGAAGGTGGAAATCCCATCATGCTTGAGGAACTGGCCGCTCCGCGGAGGTTGGGGTTTACCTACTGTGAACTGCGAAGGTGTGTATACTATCCAAACAGACGAGGCCAAAGGAGACAAAGGGACACCATTTGTGGGATGTTGAGGAGACGTACAGCGAAATCAGGTCAACGCTTATATGGATGATAATGGTCATAGGGGTGAAGCCTGATCACTGACACAAATGTACACCGGGGTGGAGTTACCCTTTAAAATGTATTTTATCACCAGATGTGGTCATTTCCAAGCATTGGGTCATACGGTATGTGAAAGAACGCAGCCAATCAACTCACTAGGATCCGGTGACATCCTTGGCTGAAGTTGGTTTCACCATAGAAAGTGTCCTTCCTTTGTAGAACAGTGGTCTCCAATCTGGGGCCAGATGTGGCCCTTTGCTTGCTTTTATCTGACCTTCAGGGTACTATTTTTCCCACTGATATCAGACACTGTTCTGCCAACTGACACCAACAATGGGGCACTATTCCCACCCAGTGATACCAACGATGGAGCACCATTCCTCCCCTAATTCCAAATGTGGCCATGTTTACTCCCACTGATGGTAGGAAAACTTCCACCCTCACTGGCCACATTCTGGCCCTCCTGAAGTTTGAAGGACAATAAACTGGCCCTTTGTTTAGAAAGTTTGGAGACCCCTGCTGTAGAGGGACATCATGTGATGTACACTTCAATAATGATGGGAGGAGCTTGTGCATTGTCATTCCCTTACACACAAATTTCTCAATAAACATTTGATTGGAAGGAAATGCTTGTTACCATTGTTTTACTTTGTCAACATTTTAGCATGAAAACCACATCAACCTGAACTCGACCCTTAAAATGAACCCTGAAACTTGCCCTAACCCTTAAACCAGAGCCCAATCCTTAAAACAAACCCTGAACTTCAACCTAACCCTAAACTAGAACCCAAACCCTAAAACTAACCCTGAACCTCAACCGAACCCTAAACCAGAGCCCAACCCCTGAAACTAAACCTCAACTGAACGCCCTAAACCAGAGCCCAGCCCCTAAAACTAAACCTGAACCGAACCCTAAACCAGAGCCAAACCCATAAAACTAACCCAGAACCTCAACCTAACCTTAAACCAGTGCCCAACCTCTAAAACTAAACCTCAACCGAACCCTAAACCAGAGCCCAACCCATAAAACTAACCCTGAACCTCAACCTAACCCTAAACCAAAGCCCATTCTTTAAAACAAATTCTGAACCTCAACCTAACCTTCAAATGGAGCCTAACCGCTAAAATTAGACCTAAAACTAACCCTGAACCTCAACCTAACACTAAACCAGAGCACAACCCTTAAAACTAAACCTCAACCTAACCTTAAACCAGAGCCCAACCACTAAACCTGAACCTCAACCTAACCCTAAACCAGAGCCCAACCCCTAAAACTAAACATCAACCCAACCCTAAACCAGAGACCAACCCCTAAAACTAAACCTCAACCTAACCCTAAACCAGGCTCCAACCCCTAAAACTAAACCTCAACCTAACCCTTAACCAGAGCCCAACCCATAAAACTAGCCCTGAACCTCAACCTAACCCTAAACCAAAGCCCATTCTTTAAAACGAATCTTGAACCTCAACCTAACCTTCAAATGGAGCCTAACCGCTAAAATTAAACCTCAACCTAAAACTAACCCTGAACCTCAACCTAACATTAAACCAGAGCCCAACCCTTAAAACTAACCCTGAACTTCAACCTAACCCTAAACTAGAACCCAATTCCCTAAAACTAACCCTGAACCTCAACCCATGGGCACAGCATAAAGGGTTGCAGGGGTCACAATCGCAACCCCTAGCTCCAGGGGGCCCCTGCAGCCTCCCTGTCATATTATCATATCCTCCACAAAGTCCAGCTCCAATCTGCCCAAGGGCCCCACAGCCATTCTCCAGTACTGGGCTTCCGCTTTGCCTTCCACGGTCCACACCCCTCCGTTCTCATTGGCTGGGGACAAGCTGTGAGCCATTTCCTGAATGGAGAAGAGCACAGGGTGAGAACAGCCCAGGAGCCAGGTCAACTTTTGCATCGGGGCCCACAAGCTTCAAGCTACGCCTCTGTCTCAACCTAACCTTAACCAGAGCCCAACCCCTAAAACTAAACATCAACCCCAACCTAATCTTAAACCAGAGCCCAACTCTTAAAACCAGGGCCGATCCTCCCTATAGGCGCACTATGCAAGCCACTTAGGGCCCCCAAAACTACTAGTCATTTTCGCACCCTCAACCCGGCTTCGAAAATCGCTGACTGAGTCATTTCCGACAGCAGAACACCCCCTCCCCCCGCTTCTCAACTTTCTTTAATGTGACATGTCACTGTCGGCAGGATCGGGACTGCTTAAAACAAATCATGAACCTCAATCTAACCTTCAAACATTCAAACAGAGCCCAGTCTCTTAAAACTAAACCTCAACCTAACACTAAGCCAGAGCTCAACCCTTAAAGCTAACCTTGAACTGCAACCTGACCCTAAACCAGGGCTCAACCTCTCAAACTAACCCTGAAACTCAACCTAACCCTAAACCAGAGCCCAACCTCCTAAAACGTAACCTTAAAGCGGAGGTTCACCCAAAAATCAACTTTCTGACATTAGATCCAGCATCCTGCTAACATCTGCAGTATGCTGGTTTTTTTTTTTTGTACTTAGCGTTTTATGAGCCGTTGCTATCCGGCTCCGAGCGGGGAATCCTGCGGGGAATGGGCGTTCCTAAGCCAAGAGGAGTTGATTGACGGGCTGCTAAGGCATGTCACGCCTTTCCGAAAACACCCGAAGTGACACTTTGGGTGAACCTCCGCTTTAAAGGATCACTAAAGGATTTTTTTTTTTAGCTAAATAGCTTCCTTTACCTTAATGCAGTGCTGTTTTCATGTTCTCATTGTTCGTTTTTTTTGCTTTGAAGTTGCTGTAATACTTCTCTGATCTCCACACTTCCTGCTTGTCTGGCTCCTTATGAAAAATCTCATGGCAGCTTTTCACTGTGGTCCAAGCTGTCATTACTGTGTGTCTAAGACTCCTCAGAACCAATCAGATTCATTTTAAAAACAAAACACTGCCCTGGATTTGTTTGTTTTTGTTCTGTGTGTCTCTCTACTTCACGTAAACACAAAACCAGTTTAACCACTTCAGCCCCGGACCAAAATGCAGGTAAAGGACCTTGCCCCTTTTTGCGATTCGCCACTGCGTCGTTTTAACTGACAATTGCGCGGCCGTGCGACGTGGCTCCCAAACAAAACTGGCGTCCTTTTTCCCACAAATAGAGCTTTCTTTTGGTGGTATTCGATCACCTCTGCGGTTTTTATTTTTTGCGCTATAAACAAAAATAGAGCGACAATTTAAAAAAAAATGCAATGTTTTTTACTTTTTGCTATAATAAATATCCCCCAAAAATATATAAAAAAACTTTTTTTTTCCTCAGTTTAGGCCGATACGTATTCTTCTACATATTTTTGGTAAAAAAAAATCGCAATAAGCGTTTATCGGTTGGTTTTCGCAAAATTTATAGCGTTTACAAAATAAGGGATAGTTTTATTGCATTTTTATTAATTTTTTTTTTTTTTACTACTAATAGCGGCGATCAGCGATTTTTTTTCATGACTGCGACAATATGGCGGACACTTCGGACAATTTTGACACATTTTTGGGACAATTGTCATTTTCACAGCAAAAAAATGCATTTAAATTGCATTGTTTACTGTGGAAATGACAGTTGCAGTTTGGGAGTTAACCACAAGGTGGCGCTGTAGGGGATGTGTGACCTATGTGTTGTGTTTACAACTGTAGGGGGGTGTGGCTGTAGGTGTGACGTCATCGATCGCCTCCCCCTATTACAGGGATGACGCGATCGATGCTACGGCCACAGAGAAGCACGGGGAAGCCGTGTGTACACACGGCTCTCCCCGTTCTTCCGCTCCAGGGACGGATCGCCGCACTCCAGCGGCGATCGGGTCTGCGAATCCCGCGGTCCCGGTCCTGGAGCTTCGGACCGGGTCACGGGCGCCCGCCCGCGGGTGCGCGCCCGCGGCCCACGGCTGGGTACTAAAATCAACGTATATATACGTTGATGTGCCATTCTGCCGACGTAAATGTGTAGTAGGCGGTCCTTAAGTGGTTAAAAAAGTGAAACTAGAGGCATATTATATGATTGATTTTTATCTATTTTTAATCATTTTTAAAAGGAATCAGTTAACTTTTATGTCTCTATACCCTGTGTAAACAGTCATTTCAGCAAAACATTTTTTTTCCTTTAGTGATCCTTTAATCTAATACTAATTCAGAGTCCAGACCCTACACCAACCCTAAACCTCAACCTAACCTTAAAACAGAGCGCAATCGCTAAAACTAGACCCGAACCTCAATCTAACCAGAAACCAGAGCCCAACCCTAAAAAAGAACCCTGAACCTTAAAACAGATCCCAATTGCTAAAACTAATACTGTACCGCAACCTAACCTTAAAACGGAGCCCAACCCCCTAAAACTAACCAAGTCCAACCTAAGCCTAAAAATCAGTCTAACCCTAAACCAAAACGTAATTCCTTAAGGCCGTATATCTAATTCCCTCAATATTGTCCCTTCTAAGCTGCTGACCGTGGATAAAGTTTAAGGGCCAAATTCTCAGACGAGTTACGTCGACGTATCTCGAGATACGCCGCGTAACTTCTAAGGAGCGCCGGCGTATCTATTTTCTGTATTCCGAAAAACAAGATACGCCGGAATTTTGCTTAGATACGACGGCGTAAGTGACTTGCGCCGCTCGTATCTAAGTTGCATATTTACGCTGGCCGCTAGGTGGCGCTTCCGTCGATTAGCCGCGTCAAATATGCAAATGAGCGAGATACGCCGATTCCCGAACGTAATTGCGCCCGTTCGTCATATTTTACGTTGTTTGTGTAAGTGTAAAGTTACCCCTGCTATATGAGGGGTAACTTGGCATAGGTGAGCCGTACGCAATGTTAAGTATGGACGTCGGGACAGCGTAGATTTTTACGTCATTTGCGTAAGTCGTTTGCGAATAGGGATTTGCGTAAGCATTGACTATTTGCGATGTGATTTCGCGCATGCGCACTGGGATACGTCCACGTACGGCGCATGCGCAGTTCAAAAAATGCGTCAAAAACGTGGGGTCACAACACATTTACATAAAACACGCCCACCTCATCCACATTTGAATTACCCAGGCTTACGCCGGGCCAGTTACGATACGCCGCCGTAACTTAGGACGCAAGTGCTTTGAGAATACAGCACTTGCGTCCAAAGTTGCGGCATAGCGTAAATAGGATACGCTACGCCCCGCTCGAATATACGCCGGGATACGAGAATCTGGCCCTCGGTTTACCTAAAATTACAAACAGAAAAATCCGCACAAGAGACATAACTTACATTTAGTAGGATGTGTCCCTTGTAATGATTCAGCAGAAATCTTCCTCCATCCACTGAGGAAATAGTGTATGCCGCCCTCTAGTGGTTCTCTTGGTAGTAACCCTCTGATATGAGGAGATGGTATATGCCGCCCTCTAGTGGTTCTCTTGGTAGTAACCCTCTGATATGAGGAGATGGTATATGCCGCCCTCTACTGGTTCTCTTGGTAGTAACCCTTTGATATGAAGAGATGGTATATGCCGCCCTCTACTGGTTCTCTTGGTAGTAACCCTTTGATATGAAGAGATGGTATATGCCGCCCTCTACTGGTTCTCTTGGTAGTAACCCTTTGATATGAAGAGATGGTATATGCCGCCCTCTACTGGTTCTCTTGGTAGTAACTCTTTGATATGAAGAGATGGTATATGCCGCCCTCTACTGGTTCTCTTGGTATTAACCCTTTAATATGAGGAGATGGTATATGCCGCCCTCTACTGGTTCTCTTGGTATTAACCCTTTAATATGAGAAGATGGTATATGCCGCCCTCTACTGGTTCTCTTGGTATTAACCCTTTAATATGAGGAGATGGTATATGCCGCCCTCTACTGGTTCTCTTGGTAGTAATCCTTTGATATGAGGAGATGGTATATGCCGCCCTCTACTGGTTCTCTTGTTAATAAGCATCTCATATGAGGAGATGGTATATGCCGCCCTCTACTGGTTCTCTTGGTAGTAACCCTTTGATATGAAGAGATGGTATATGCCGCCCTCTACTGGTTCTCTTGGTAGTAACTCTTTGATATGAAGAGATGGTATATGCCGCCCTCTACTGGTTCTCTTGGTATTAACCCTTTAATATGAGGAGATGGTATATGCCGCCCTCTACTGGTTCTCTTGGTATTAACCCTTTAATATGAGAAGATGGTATATGCCGCCCTCTACTGGTTCTCTTGGTATTAACCCTTTAATATGAGGAGATGGTATATGCCGCCCTCTACTGGTTCTCTTGGTAGTAACCCTTTGATATGAAGAGATGGTATATGCCGCCCTCTACTGGTTCTCTTGGTAGTAACCCTTTGATATGAAGAGATGGTGTATACCGCCCTCTACTGGTTCTCTTGGTAGTAAACCTTTGATATGAAGAGATGGTATATGCTGCCCTCTACTGGTTCTCTTGGTAGTAACCCTCTGATATGAGGAGATGGTATATGCCGCCCTCTACTGGTTCTCTTGATAGTAACCCTTTGATATGAAGAGATGGTATATGCGGCCCTCTACTGGTTCTCTTGGTAGTAACCCTTTGATATGAAGAAATGGTATATGCCGCCCTCTACTGGTTCTCTTGGTAGTAACCCTCTGATATGAGGAGATGGTATATGCCGCCCTCTACTGGTTCTCTTGGTAGTAACCCTTTGATATGAAGAAATGGTATATGCCGCCCTCTACTGGTTCTCTTGGTAGTAACCCTCTGATATGAGGAGATGGTATATGCCGCCCTCTACTGGTTCTCTTGGTAGTAACCCTTTGATATGAAGAGATGGTATATGCTGCCCTCTACTGGTTCTCTTGGTAGTAACTATTGGAAATGAGAAACTGGTGATTTCTGATATGAGGGGATGGTGTATGACGCCCCCTATACTGGCGCTCTTGTTAATTACCTTCTGATATGAGGAAATGGTGTATGATGACCTCTACTTGTTCTCTTGGTAATAACCACTGCATAAGAGAACATGTTATATGCCGCCATCTAGTGGTTCTATTGTTTCATGTTCAATATTTTTTTATTGATTTTAAGACATTAAAAGTACAACAAGGCATGAGGAAATACTATGAAAAAACCCACTTCAGGCCAATACATTAAGATAGCTATATATGTGACCAAATAGTATTGAAGTTCTCTGATATGAGGAGATGGTATATGCCGCCCTCTACTGGTTCTCTTGTTCATAATCATCTGATATGAGGAGATGGTATATGCCGCCCTCTACTGGTTCTCTTGTTAATAATCATCTGATATGAGGAGATGGTATATGCCGCCCTCTACTGGTTCTCTTGTTAATAATCATCTGATATGAGGAGATGGTATATGCCGCCCTCTACTGGTTCTCTTGTTAATAAGCATCTCATATGAGGAGATGGTATATGCCGCCCTCTACTGGTTCTCTTGTTAATAATCATCTGATATGAGGAGATGGTGCATGCTGCCCTCACTGGCTTCGTCCTTCTGGAGAGTCGGGGGGGGGGGGGGGTTCTGTGATCTCTATGATCGGCAATAAATACCTGAAAGGGTTACATTGATTGACATTTCAGCATGTTAGGAACGGAGTCTAATAATTGGTCCAACTTAAGTAATGGTAGCATCTCGCTCGGTGCTGGAGTTGTTTTATTGGATATTGATCAGAAGTGTAATCAATAACAGAGTCTCAGGCTGGCAGTGGTACATTGTATACTTTGTATTTATTGGCTCGCTATGACATTTAATACACAATCAGGAGTCTGGGATTTGCTCTGACCTACTTCCATCCCATAGGTTGCACCTCCTATGTTATTGTGTCCCATATGGGAGTCCAAACACCCCTCCCCCACCATCTAGTTGGAGGCCCTCCTCATCTTCATCTGGCTGGCCCGCAGAGTCTCCGGGAAGTCCACCCAAGTCGACCAGAAAAAAGCGTGGTGATGCGGTTTGATTGCTGTGTAGCGGCCATTAAGTCCAACGCCGCCGCAGCTCTGCGAGTGGTACCAGAAGCCGCCGCCCCAGTAGGCCGCACAGTTCTGGACGTCCCCATCTTGGTCATTGTCATAAGTGGAGAACATGTGACCGACGTGAGCAGCCAAGGCATCACCTGGGCAATGGAAAGACACTGTCAGCTTATTTCACTGTCCCATCAGTCCCAACCTCAAACCAACATTTTTTGTATATCTGTTTGTTGTGGATGAAGTGGGGGAAGGGTTAGCTCCTCAGCCAAGTTTTTATTGTTTAAAAAAGGTTGACAGTCAGTATGAAGTTTATTTGTCACAGTGTTTCTGCTCATTTCGGGGGTTCCTAGGGGGCCTTTATCGGGGCTACAAAGCAATAACCAATCTCTATAATATTGGAGTCCAGATTTATAATTACTCTATTAAAGAAAGTTGTAGGTTGACGCCCCCATAGCCTCAATTCAAATTTGCACTTTCCTAACAAAATTACAGCTGGGGGTTCTAATAGGTTCCGTGTTTCCCAAAGACACCATGGCCAAGGTGGGTTACCTGCATCACCATCAGTGAACGCTCCCAGGTACAGCCTGTATCCATCGTTCTCCGGGTTCAGGGCATTACGGGAAAGGCTGAAGTTGCCATACTGGGCAAAGGCTGTGTCCCCCAACGTGTCTTCCAGGTCCACCCTCAGTTCATACTCTCTGTTCATTGTCAACAGGTAAATGTTCTGTAACCCTGGAACCGAAATAGAAAAGATGGCAACGTGTACAGATCCCAGAGGAAGGTATCAGATCCCTATAAAAGTGTGCAAGTCCCAAGACCCCCCCAATCTACAATGTATAACAGGCAAATACTTATCAATGGGGAACCTGAGCCTGGGGAAAAGCACACAGCCCCCTTGATGACATTCACTGTACATCAAAGGTCCCCCATCAAATCAGAGCCCCCCCCCTCTTTAAGTCAGAGGTCCTCCCCATCATTTTAGAGCTCCCCCTTCAAGCCAAAGCTCCCCTTCAAGTCAGAAGTCCCCCATCACGTCAGACCAACCTCCAAGTAAGAGGTCCTCCCATCACTTCAGAGTCAGCCTCCAAGTAAGAGGTCCTCCCATCACTTCAGAGCCCCTCTCTAAGTTAGAGGTCCTCCAATCACTTCAGAGTCAGCCTCCAAGTAAGAGGTCCTCCCATCACTTCAGAGCCCCTCTCTAAGTAAGAGGTCCTTCCATCACTTCAGAACCACCCCTTAAAGTCAGAGGTCCCCCCTTCAAGTTAGAGATCCCACCATCACTTCAGAGCCTCCCACTCACTTCAGAGATTCCCCCTTCAAGTCAGAGATCTTCCCTTCGAGTCAGAGGTCCCACCATCACTTCAGAGCCCCAGAATCACTTCAAAAATTCCACCTTCAAGCCAGAGCTCCCCTTCAAGTCAGAAGTCCCCTATCACTTCAGAGCCAGCCTCCAAGTAAGAGGTCCTCCCATCATTTCAGAGCCGCCCCCTTAAAGTCAGAGATCCCCCTTCGAGTCAGAGGTCCAACTATCATTTCAGTGCCTCGAAATGACTTCAGAGATTTTCCCTTAAAGTCAGAGATCTCCCCTTCGAGTCAGAAGTCCCACAATCACTTCAGAGACCTTCCCTTCAAGTCAGAGGTCCAACTATCATTTCAGTGCCTCCCAATCACTTCAGAGATTCACCCAAGTCAGAGATTCCCCATTCAAGTCAGAGATCTTCCCTTCGAGTCAGAGATCCCATAACTAAGAAATTTGCCCCGTTATGTAACTACAGTCTTAAAGAATACCCAATCATGAGTGGAGAAAACAAGAATTGCTGCTTGTACATGATTGGATGATTGGAATTCATATTTCTTCACCTCATTAACCATGGTTTGGAAAAATGTATTTGCAAAGTGAAACTTTGCTAGATGAATAGTAAATATTCAACTCTTCCTGCGATCGACTGATCCCAGATTGGGAAACATGTACAGCCTGGTAACTGGTTGTCCCACTGATATGTGAGGAATGACAGAAGAGATTGGACAGATATTAGGGAAAAGAGTTTACCCAACCAGTACTCCCCATCGGCGTTCCCGAATCCGTTCACATAGTCCTGCCATGGTTGCTGGAAGTCCATCGAGCCATCCAGACGTTTCTGGAACACCTGCCAAGGAAGAGCATGTCTCTATTAAAGTGGATCTATACAGTGGAACCTCAGAATACACGCAAAATCCGCCCCAGGAGAATGCTAGAAATCCAATTTCCAGGTTCGAGTTTCCCCATAGAAGTCAATGAAAATGACAAATAATTGGTTCCGCATTGACTTCTATGGTATGCGATACCGCATGTGCCCAGAGGTGGGGGGGGGGGGGCGCACCGGAGAGCCTCAGAAATATTTGGGACAGCTTGGCTGAACTCAGAAACCCTTGGGATCAGAGTATTTCTGACCAGCTCCGGCGCCCCACACCTCTGGCCAAATGCGGTACTGCACACCACTGTGGCTTGAATCCTTCTTGTTTTGCGACACAGTACTCGCAAACTGAGTCAGGGTTTAAAAAAGCTTAACCTCTATCTTACCGGGCCATTGTAAAATGACTCCGGCAGGAACCCTCCCTTGATCCGGGTGGACGTCATAAGACGTCCTTTCTTCCCGGCAATCTAGAGCGCACACGCCCGCGGCAACACCCGTGACCCGGCCCGCGTGCCCGGCGGCCACGATGTCCGCCGGGCACCCGTGATTGCCGGTGATCACGGCAGGAGTGTGGATCTGTGTGTGTAATGATGGGGTGTAAACACACAGATCCACCTCCTGTCAGAGGTGAGGAGACTGATGTGTGTTCCCAGTACAGAGGAACACACATCGGTCTCCTCCCCTTGTGAGTCCCCCTCCCCCTACAGCTAGAACAACTTTATGGAACATATTAACCCCTTCAACGCCCCCTAGTGTTAACCCCTTCCCTGCCAGTCACATTTATACAGTAATCAGTGCAGTTTTATAGCACTAATCGCTGTGTAAATGTGGTATTTATAAAAATAAATAAATATATATATATTTTTTATTTTAAATTGTCGCTCTTCTTTTGTTTATAGCGCAAAAAAATAAAAACCGCAGAGGTGATCACATACCACCAAAAGAAAGCTCCATTTGTGGGGGGAAAAAACATAAAGGTTGAATATGTGTACAGTGTAGCATGACCGCGCAATTGTCATTCAAAGTGCAACAGCGCTGAAAACTAAACATTGGTCTGGGCAGGAAGGGGGTGAAAATGCCCGGTATGGAAGGGGTTAATTGAACAAGCTGAAGTTAAAAGCTGATTGGCTCCCATGCAGAGCTGCACCAGATTTTGCACTCTCCAGTTTTAGTAAATTAACCTCAATGTATCAATTTAACCACTTCAGACCCGGACCATTATGCAGCTAAAGGACCTTGCCCCTTTTTGCGATTCGGCGCTGCGTCTATTTAACTGACAATTGCGCGGTCGTGCGACGTGGCTCCCAAACCAAATTGGCGTCCTTTTTTCCCCACAAATAGAACTTTCTTTTGGTGGTATTTGATCACCTCTGCGGTTTTTATTTTTTGCGCTATAAACAAAAATAGAGCGACAATTTTGAACAAAATGCAATATTTTTTACTTTTTGCTATAATAAATATCCCCCAAAAATATATAAAAAAAAATTTTTTTTCCTCAGTTTAGGCCGATACGTATTCTTCTACCTATTTTTGGTGAAAAAAATCACAATAAGCGTTTATTGGTTGGTTTGCGCAAACTTTATGGCGTTTATAAAATAGAAGATAGTTTTATTACATTTTTATAAAAAAAAAATTTTTTTTACTACTAATGGCGGCGACCAACTATTTTTTTCGTGACTGCAACATTATGGCGGACACATCGGACAATTTTGCCACATTTTTGGGACCATTGTCATTTTCAGAGCAAAAAATCTATTTAAAATGCATTGTTTACTGTGAAAATGACAATTGCAGTTTGGGAGTTAACCACAAGGGGGCGCTGATGGGGTTATGTGTGATCTCATCTGTGTATCTAACTGTCGGGGGGTGTGGCTGTAGGTGTGACATCATCGATTGGGTTTCCCTATAAAAGACATCACCCGATCGATGACGGCGCCACAGTGAAGAACGGGGAAGGTTTGTTTACACACGGCTCTCTCCGTTCTTCAGCTCCGGGGACCGATCGCGGGACTCCAGCGGCAATCGGGTCCGCGGGTCCCGTGGTCGCGGGCGTGCACTGCGGGCGCGCGCCCGCGACCCATGGCTGGGCATTAACCAATCACGTACAGGTACGTGATTGTGCCCAGCCGTGCCATTCTGCCAACGTATATCGGCGTTAGGCGGTCCTTAAATGGTTAACTTGATCATTTTTTTTTCAGTACATTGCTTCTAAAGAGTCACAAACAACATATTTAGGGGCGGTCCATAAATTCCTCTCACCGTCCAGATCCTCCCATCGGTGGTCATGTCACAATAGACAGGCAGGGGGCGCTGTGCTCCTTGTGGGTAAATGATATATACACCATCAGCTTGCTGACCATGGTCCCAAATCTCCTGACAGTCCAGCGGGAACCAGTCCTCCTCCGCTTTATCTTTAATTCCTGAGGATTGATGGAAGAAAACATAAATTTACCAGAATTTGGATATTCCTTAGATCAGGGGGTCTCCAAACTTTCTAAACTAAGGACCGGTTTACTGTCCTTCAGATTTTAGGGGGGGCTGGACTGCGGCCGTTGGGAGTAGAAAAGGTCCCAACATCATTTAGATAAAAATAATGCCCCATTGTTTGTCTCGGTGGGGAGAAATGTGCCCCATCATTGGTGTCATTGGGAGAAATTGTGGCCCATCATTGGTATTAGTGGGAGGAATTGTGCCCCATTGTTGGACTCACTTGGAGGAATTGTCCCCTATCATTGGTGTCATTGGGAGAAACTATGCCTCATCATTAGTGTCAGTGGGAGGAATTGTGCCCCATCATTGGTGTCATTGGACCCCATTATTGGAGTCATTGGAAGTAATTGTTCCCCATCGTTAGTGTCCTTGGGGGAATTGTGCCCCATCATTGGTGTAATTGGACCCCATTATTGGTGTCATTGGTTTAAATTGTCCCCCATCGTTGCTGCCATTGGAAGGAATAGTGCCTCGTCATTTGTTTCACTGGGAGGAATAGTACCCCATCATTGGTGTCATTGGAAGGAATAGTATACCATCATCGGTTTCATTGAGAGGAATTGTGCCCCATCATTTGTGTCATTGGGAGAAACTGTGCCCCATCATTAGTGTCAGTGGAAGGAAATGTGGCCCACCATTGGTATTAGTGGCAGGAATTGTGCCCCATTGTTGGACTCACTTGGAGGAATTGTCCCCTATCACTGGTGTCATTGGACCCCATTATTGGTGTCATTGGAAGAAATTGTTCCCCATCGTTAGTGTCATTGGGGGAATTGTAACCCATCATTGTTGTCATTGGGAGAAATTGTGACCCATCATTGGTATTAGTGGGAGAAATTGTGCCCCATTGTTGGACTCACTTGGAGGAATTGTGCCCTATCATTAGTGTTATTGGACCCCATTATTGGGGTCATTGGAAGAAATTGTCCCCCATCGTTGCTGCCATTGGAAGGAATAGTGCCCCGTCATTTGTTTCACTGGGAGGAATAGTACCCCATCATTGGTGTCATTGGGAGGAATTGTGCCGTTTCGAGCCATTTCGAAATACTCAGAAATCACTCAGAAATACTTGGAAATACTCTGTTCCCAAACCTTTCCGAGGGTTTCCGAGATCAGCCGAGCTGTCCCTAGTATTTCTGAGGCTCCCTGGCGCCCCCGCCCCACTCTGGCCACATGCGTTATTGCATGCCATAGAAGTCAATGCGGAACGAATTATCTTCCTTTCCATTGACTTGAACCCCTGCAGTGTGCTGCATGTCTTCTGTCAAATTTGGGAGATTGTAATTAATTTGTATCTGTCTTATTTAAAAATTTCTTGTGTGTTTACATTGGTCTAAAATAATCTTTATTCTCTATTGTAGTGATCTTTTATACAGTGCCTGATATTAGAGGGCTCCTGATGAAGCCATTGAAATGGCGAAACATGTAGAGACCCCATCAGCTTGCGCTTTCTGTTTATATATCAAGATCAAATGTTGAATGTATTCATTTACCGTATATACCCGAGTATAAGCCGAGTTTTCAGCACATTTTTTGGTGCTGAAAATGCCCCCCACGGCTTATACTCGAGTCACTTTCTTGCACCTGATCTCCCGGGATTTGGGGATCCGGTACTGACCGGCTATAGGTCCCCTGGACCCCAAACTTGGAACACATGCCGCGCCAAATTTTCTCTAGAAGTGTGAAAAGTTTGTTGTCTGGGGGACCTACGGCTGGGGAGCACCAATTTTTCAAAGTCGGGCACCCCTTCCATAGACTCCTATGTTAAACGGTCATTTCTCTGGTAACTTTGGGGACCCGGTACAGGCCGGCCGTAGGTGTTCTGGGCCCGGAACTTAGCACTATTGTAGCCCCAGTTCTCCTCTACAAGTGTGCAAAGCTTGTTGTCTAGGGGATGTACGGCCGGGGAGCACCGATTTTTCAAATCCGGGTACCCCTTCCATAGACTCCAATGTTAAATGGTAATTTCTTTGGTAAATTTGGGGACCCGGTAACGGCCGGTCGTAGGCTCCCTGGACCCGGAACTTGGCACACATGTAGCCCCAGTTCTCCTCTAAAAGTGTGCAGAGTTTGCTGTCTGGGGGAACCTACGGCTAGGAAAGAAACCGATTTTTCAAACCCGGGCACCCTTCCTATATACTCCTATGTTAAACGTAAGTCTAGCCATGGACACAGTGAGGCATGGACACAGTGAGGCATGGGCACAGGGAGGCATAGACACAGTGAGGCATGGGCATAGTGAGGCATGGACACAGTGAGGCATGGACACAGTGAGGCATGGAAACAGTGAGGCATGGGCACAGGGAGGCATGGACACAGGGAGGCATGGACCCAGGAAGGCATGGACACAGTGAGGCATGGGCATAGTGAGGCATGGACACAGTGAGGCATGGGCACAGGGAGGCATGGGCACAGGGAGGCATGGGCACAGTGAGACATGGGCAGAGTGAGGCAAAGTGAGGCACAGTGAGGCATAGGCACAGTGAGGCATGGACACAGTGAGGCATGCAGATGGACACAGTGAGGCAAAGTGAGGCATGGACACAGTGAGGCATGGACAGTGCCGGGACATCCAGCGCCCAAGGCAAAGATGCCAAGTTGCGTCCCCCTTTCCCTTAGGGTTAGGGTCAGCGTGCCCCACATCCATGTGATAAACCATTGCACCAGGGGCAGCCGTTCCTCCTGCCCACCCCTTGTCCTGGCCCTGGGCATGGACACAGTGAGGCATGGACACAGTGAGGCATGGACACAGTGAGGTGTATATATATGGTAAATTGAACTTTTAATCTATTAAATTTATATATTTTCCTATATTTTCTACATTTTTGTATTTCTTGTACCTTAAAAATCTCACAAAAAATATCTTTCTTTATGTTACAATGAAATAAAATTGTAATTAGGGGGCTCCATTAAATTGGTTGTCCCAGGACATTTTCCTATAATTAACATTTCCGTCCTTCATATCAATCACGTGATACCGATCTTCCGGAATAATTTACCTGGTGATGGATGGGCGGGGCTTCCGCTGACGTGGTTATATTGCCACAAGAAGAAAATCATCAAGATCTAGAGAGAGAAACATGGATTGTTAAAGAGGGCCTGTCACATCTATAGCAGACGATAAATGATCGATACCATATCAATGACAAAAAACATCACAGATATATAAAATTAGGCGATTGTGAGCCCAATTTTGCGCTCATTTATGAAATGCGTGAAAAAAGGCTCATGGCACTTGTGGTGCCAATTGGTTGTAAATGGCACCCCAAACACAACAAAACGGGGATGTATTTTTCATCTGATAAATGAAGCAAAACGGAATTAAAAATCAAAGTTCGAAAATGGTAAATGCTAATTAAGGATTGAGAACAGCCTCAGCCTTGACTCCTCCCCAACCAAGTCCACCTTCTCACTTGGTCCCACCCACAGGGCTTAGTCGTAGAGATCATGGAGCTCAACGGCGCTTAGAGGGGCGAGTTACTTTATGGGGGTCAAATCTCAAAAGGGTGCATAAGAGACTTAAAGTGGAAGTAAACCCTTCTATCATTTTCAGCCAAGGAAGCTGCCATCTTGGCCTCTGTTTAATCTTCAACTGCCGTGGTGCTGCACATGTGATCAGTTATGACACCAGCCATTGGATGGATTGACAATTTGGTTGAGAGCACAACCAATGTGACAGTTGGCAATCCCAGCATGCCGGAAATTTACCTGCTTTTTGAAACTGTTAAATCGATGGGTTTACTTCCGCTTTAAGAAGGACTGGAAGAAAATTGTGTAAATCCTGGATGAAAATTGTGTAAATCCTGGAAGAAAATTGTGTAAATACTGGATGAAAATTATGTAAATCCTGGATGAAAATTGTGTAAATCCTGGATGAAAATTATGTAAATCCTGGATGAAAATTGTGTAAATCCTGGAAGAAAATTGTGTAAATACTGGATGAAAATTGTGTAAATCCTAGAAGAAAATTGTGTAAATCCTGGAAGAAAATTATGTAAATCCTGGATGAAAATTATGTAAATCCTGGATGAAAATTGTGTAAATCCTGGAAGAAAATTGTGTAAATACTGGATGAAAATTATGTAAATCCTGGATGAAAATTGTGTAAATCCTGGAAGAAAATTGTGTAAATACTGGATGAAAATGATGTAAATCGTGGGTAAAACATTTATAGATAGAAACCTAGGGCACCTATTTAACCAGAGAACGGCATAGTACTACCCAGAATGACCTCTAGGGGGTCTATTTATAAATATGTTTACCCAAGACTGGCGCAACTTTCACCCAGGGTGACCCACAGAGTCTGTTAATGTTTTTGCCCAAGATTTACATAACTTGCACCCAGGGTGACCCATAAAGGATCTATTTATAAATGTTTTACCATAGACTTACACAATTTTACCCAGTAGGGCCCGTAGTCTATTTATAAATGTTTTTGCCCAAAATTGAGACAACTTTTACCGAGGATGACCCTTAGGGGGTCTATTTATAAATGTTTTTACCCAAGACTTACAAAACTTTACCAAGGGGGGGGGTCTATTTATAAATGTTTTAACCGTAGACTTACAAAACTTTCACATAGTATGGCCCATTGTCTATTTATAAAAGTTTTTGCCCAAAATTTACAAAACCTTCACCCAGAATGATCCATAGGGGGTCGATTTATAAATGTTTTTACCCAAGACTTACAAAACTTTACCCAGGGTGCCCCCCAGGTGGTCTATTTATAAATGTTTTAACAGTAGATTTACAAAAAGTTCACCCAGTAGGGCCCATAGTCTATTTATAAATGTTTTTCCCCAAAATTGACACAACTTCCACCCAGGGTGACCCTTAGGGGGTCTATTTATAAATGTTTTCCCCCCAAGACTTACAAAACTTTACCCAGGATTTTTTTTTATAAATGTTTTAACTGTAGACTTACACATCTTTACCCAGGGTGACCCCCAGGGGGTCTATTTATTAATGTTTTTACCCAGGATTTACACTACTTTTCAATTAAAGTCTTAGAGCCGAGGGCATGGATGGAGTGGGGCCGAGCTGTCTAAGCACAGCTTGGGATTTAGCATGTACGAATGTCCCTATAGCAAGTGGCTTGCTATGGAGGCACTCAGCTGGGAGGGGGGGGTGGTAGGATTCAAGAGCGCCAGCAGGGCACCCCAGAAGAGGAGGATTGGGCTGCTCTGTGCAAAACCAGGAGCAGGTAAGTATAAAATGTTTGTTATTAAAAGAAAAATGAGTTTACAAAATTACATTAAGGTCACGGGTGCAAATCAGGAGGACACATTGGTCTAACTTACCTTCATCCTGTTCTAGTTGTCTCTCCACTTATCATCTGACCCTAAAAATCAACCTCTCTCTCTATATATATATAGACCAAGTGGCACAATGGAGGGAGGAGGAGGAACTGGAGAGATTTGGGGGAAATCCAGTTCTGGGAGATGCGGTTGCTCAGAATGGGAAGTCTTTCAAGCATCTCTGAGATTCTGAGAAATTCTGAAAAGGAGGACAAGGCATTTCCTTGGGGTAAGAGAAGAGGAACACTTGTCTATGATAAAACCACTTGCCGATCGCCGCATGCCAATATTAGGGTGACCACGTGTCCCGGATTTGCACGTCTGTCCCGGGCACCTTCATTCCAGGACAATACAGTGTCCCAGAATGTAACTGACACAGTTTGATAGGGATAGAAATTGCTGTGATTTCTCTCTTTCAATCCTGCTTTTGCTATCTTACAAGCAATGGGGGTGATCTCTAGTCCAGTCTGATCACACCAGGCTGACAAATCACACCTCACACCCTCCCAGGGTAAAAGTTCCCAGCCACTGAGGCATGGTCTTGCACAGTGAGCTGAGCAGTCTCTTTGTTTTTGTAAAGGTCTCACCTGATTGTGGTCAGCTATGGCTGGATTCTGCTCAACACCTGAGGACTTTTTAGATGCATCCCTTAAAGACAACGTTATTGCTCAATAAACAGGCCCATAGCAAAAATGTAAAACTTGGGGCATACAGGCATGAGGGCTGAACTATTACTGTGTTGTAGAGAAGACTTTAGACTGACACTTATACTTTTATGCCGTGGGGGGGGGGGGGGGCGGGTCAGGGGTGTTCAAACCCCCCCAAGATCATCCTGGCAACATGCCCAGACAGTGTCCATGCTGTTTAGCCTCAGCATCAGATTCAGCACAGTAGAAGCAATCAGAGTTTCAGAATGCAGCCCCCCTTGCAATTGTGCCCAATTCCCTCAGTTTAACCACTTAAGGACCCCTTTGCGCCGATATACATCAGCAGAATGGCACGGCTGGGCACAATCACGTACCTGTATGTGTCTCTTTAAGTAGGGTGACCAGACATCCCCAGTTTCAGGGGACAGTCCCCTGATTGAGGACACTGTCCCCGGACCAAGTCTGTCCCTGGTTTTGTCCCCAGATTGGATTTAATAGGGGGCGGGGCAATTTCAAAGACAGTCAGTGCAGAATTAAACTAAAAAATTAGAATTACACCCCCCCTCCGCTCTGCCGTGCCTACTAGTATAGGGGGGTTGTATTTTTCCCATTATCTGTGACCCTTTCTGATGATCATGTGCTGGTCGGAGTGGAGGGAATATTTCTTCAGTTTCGGGCGCATGCCCATTCAGCTCCGCTCGCATGTTCTTCTGCCTTGGCTCAAGTCCCGGCCAGCCACCTGCCTATCTCCTTGCCTTCCCTGGTGGAGGGATCTTCCTCCACTCCTAACCCAGTAGTAGCCGGGGGCCCGAAGGGTAAGACATGAGAGGCTGTGAGGCGGGCGGCGACGGGCAGAGAGTCGCTGATTGCTGCCATTACTAGTAAAGAAAAAAAATGTCCCCAGATTTCATTTTAAAAATCTGGTCACCTTATCTTTAAGGCCCAGCCATAGGGTCGCGAGCGCGGTCCGAAGCTCCATGACAGTGCACGCGGGACCCGCGGACCCGATCGCCGCCGGTGTCCCGTGATCGGTCACCGGAGCTGAAGAACGGGAAGAGGTGAGTGTAAACACAGCTTCCCCATTCTTCACTGTGGCAATGTCAGTGATCGTCTGTTCCCTGATATAGGGAAAGATGATCAGTGACGTCACACGTCCAGTCCAGCCCCCCTCCATTTAGAAACACATATGAGGTCACACTTAAACCCCTAGTGGTTAACTCCCAAACTGCAATTGGCATTTTCACAGTAATCAGCGCATTTTTATAGCACTTTTCGCTGTGAAAATGACAACGGTCCCAAAAATGGGTCAAAATTGTCCGATGTGTCCGCCGCAATGTCACGAAAAAAATTGCTGATCGCCGCCAATAGTAATTTTTTTTTTTTATAAAAATGCCATAAAACTATCCCCTATTTTGTAGACGCTATAAATTTTGCTCAAACCGTTCAATATATGCTTATTGCGATTTTTTTTTTTTTTAAACAAAGATATGCAGAAGAATACGTATCGGCCTAAACTGAGGAAAAAAAAATACTTTTTTTATATATTTTTGGGGGATATGTATTACAGCAAAAAGTAAAAAATATTACATTTTTTTTTTTAAAGTGTCACTCTTTTTTTGTTTATAGCGCAAAAATAAAAACCGCAGAGGTGATCAAATACCACCAAAAGAAATCTCTATTTGTGGGGAAAAAAGGGCGTCAATTTTGTTTGGGAGCCACGTCGCACGACCGCGCAATTGTCAGTTAAAGTGACGCAGTGCCGAATCGCAAAAAGGGGCAAGGTCCTTAACCTGCATATTGGTCCGGGGCTGAAGTGGTTAATAAGGGCCCCCCCCCCTAAAAAGCATGACATTTTTTTTTTTTTTTTTTTTTTTTTAGGCATCAAAAAAATTCACCAAAACTCATGGCTGTTCCTCTCCATGGAAATCTTTAGTAAAAGGAGAAAGATTTATTCATCCAGAAGAGAAACCAAAAGCATGAAATGATTGCAAGGTCTCACTCTGCTGTCATGTGTTTTTACTGTACACCCCCCCAACATAAAAGCGTAAATGATGCCTTTAGAGTTTGAAAGACCAGAGGGCCGTCTTAATAGCATCATGGGCCCCTGGGAAAAGTAATGCTCTGGGGCCCCTACAATGATGACAGTGCAGGTAAACAGACAAGTAGGTAGGAGGCAGACTGTCTCCCCTGTGTATCTATCACTCTCAGTGCCATCATGGGGACCCCCAATTTCGGGGCAGCATGAGCTCAAGGACCAGCTGCTTTGGGGAAAAAACAAGGGCCCCCCATGCAGCTGGGGCCCCTGGGCAGTGCCCTGGTGTGCCCTCTTATTAAGACAGCCCTGCCCCCCCCCCCTCATTTTTTTTTATCTACGGCCCGATCTGAAGGGCTGATACGTTGAAGGTGACCATAGAGTACGATTTTGGCTTCTTTTGATGTAAAAAATCCTAAATGTGTTCGGAAAAAGGCGACGTGTGCGTTCCTGGTATAAAGGACGGCAGCTTCCTCTTCCATTGTTCTCACCCATCTAAGAATCTTTGTTTTCAGAAGGAAAGTCCCGACTTAAAGGGGAACTTCGGGAAACACAAAAAATAACAGATACGCTGCGGTCTGTCTGTCTGCAGACATAAAACACCCACTTTTGTTTTTCCGAGATTATGGTTTTTATTACCTATTGATTCTGCCGGTAGATTTGCTATTTTCCCCATGAACTACTTACAAGTGTTACTGGAGTTGAGCTTTTGTCCTTCATTTAATCACTCTAGCCCCGGACCATTTGGCTGGCCAAAGACCAGAGCACTTTTTGCCATTGGGCACTGCCATGATTCGTGGTTTGCACCCAGGCGCCTGAAGAGGTGGGGGCGCCGATGGGTATACACACACACAAAAGTGCCTCAAAGAAGCTACTTGCGGGAAATTTTTGGACGCCCTGCCAGCACACCGCTCCAGTGTGAAAGCACCCAGGCTGTCACACTGGGATTGCAGATTTCACACTGAAGCGTTTTTACAGCATTTTAGTGTTAAAAATAGAGCTCTTAAAACGCTCATAAAATACTTTCCATGCATCTCAATGGACCCTTTCACACCGAGTCCTGCAAGCAGGGCCGGACTTACCATTGGGCTTGACTGGGCTAAAGCCCATGGGCCCCGTCCAATAGGGGGCCCCTCTTTTTTTTTAGGGGTCCAGAGGTCCCCAGAGCCCCGGACAGCAACCCTTCCTTTTTTTTATTTATTTTCATAAAATAATATGTTTTTTATAAATTTATATATATATATATATATATATATATATATATATATATATATATATATATATATATATATATATATTATCATTATTATTATTATTAAAGGGCCCAGAGGACTCCAGGGCCCCTGGATGGCAACCCCCCCTTTTTTTATAAAGCAATTTACATTTATATTTATATATATATATATATATATATATATATATATATAATTTATTTTTTATTAAAGGGCTCAGAGGTCCCCAGGGCCCCATGTGGCAACCCCCCCTTTTTTTTATTTATTTTTTATAAATGTTTATTTTTTATTATTTTTGTTTGTATTTTTTTATTTTTCATTAAAAGGCCCAGAGGTCCCCAGACCCCCCAGATGGCAACCTCCCTTTTTTATGTTTTTTTTATAATTGTTTATTTTTTTATTATTTTTTTTAGGGGTCTGGAGGTCCCCAGGGGCCCGGAGGCCCCCAGGGCCCCGGACAGCAACCCCCACTTTTTTTTTTATAAAAAAAAAAAAAATATATATATATATATATATATATATATATACTGTATATATATATATATATATATATATATATACATATATATACACACACACACACACACACATATTCTCACGGCGTAAAATCTTTTACATTTATACAAAAAAAAAATGGGCCAACTTTACTGCCTAGTTTTTTTTAAATTCATTAAAGTAATTTTTTTCCTAAAAAATGCATTTAAAAGGACTGCTGTGCAAATACAGTGCAACATAAAATATTGCAACAACCGCCATTTTATTCTCTAGGCCAAGGTCTTTACTAAAAAAGTATATAATCTTTGGGGGTTCTAAGTAATTTTCTAGCAAAAAAAAATAATGATTTTAACTTGAAAAGAGCTGTCAGAAAAAGGTTTGGTGTTTAAGTGGTTAAAAATTCCTAATTTACATACAGAAGAAGTTAATTCCTTTGAAGAGATACAATGGCCCAGATTCACAGAGCGATTACGCCCGTGTAACTGGTGTTAGACAGGAGTAATTTCAAATTTCGCGCGCCGTATCACTAGTTTGAATCCTCAAACCATGATACGGCGGCTTCGGGCTTCGATCCGAGAGGCTTACGTCTTCGTAAGCCTTCGGATCTACGCTGCGATATTTTTGCGGCCGCTGGGAGGAGTTTGCGTCGTTTTGATGCGTCAGGATATGCAAATGAGTTTTTACGGCGATCCACGAAGATACGAGCGGTCTTCGCAATCGCTTACGTCTATTTTTTTTTACGTACTGTTAGACCAGCTTTTTGCTGGTCTAACGGTGCGTAGCCCATGTTAAGTATGGCCGTCGTTCCCGCGTCGAATTTTTTTTTTTTACGTTCGGGAATAGAAATGTCCGTAAACGACGCTACTCAAACAACGAATGACATAACGACGTGATTTCGCGCAATGCACGGTGGGAAATTTGCGAACGGAGCATGCGCAGTTCGATCGCCGCGGGAACGCGCCTATTTTAAATGCTTCACGCCCCCTACTCGTCTATATGGATTGCGACGGGAGAAATACACTACGCCGCCGTCGTTTACTGGACAAAATCTACCTGGATTCCACGTAGAGCCAGGTAAGAAACGGCGGCGTAGTGTATTTCTGATACGCTACGAGAATCTAATTCTCTCTGAATCTGGGCCACTGTTTAGACTTAACTTTCCACTGATAAATGAATGTTTCCAAAACTTGGCAGATTGCCCAGACTGACTTTTGGCTGAGTGCAGACAGGAAATTATTTTCATGTGAAAGATCGTGAAACCCTGTATCAAGAATCGCAACGGGAAAAAGATCGCGATAACGATTCTTGACGATTAATCGTGCAGCTCTAATATATATATATATATATATATATATATATATATATATTTATTATTATTATTATTATTGAAGGGCCCAGAGGTCTCCAGGGCCCCGGATGGCAACCCCCCTTTTTTTTATATAAAAATATTTACATTTTCTTTATATTTTTTAATTTTTTTTGTTAAAGGGCCCAGAGGTTTCTTTTTTTTATTAAAGGGCCCAGAGATCCCCAGGTCCCTGGATGGCTACCCCCCTTTTTCTATATACTGTATATATATATGTCTTTATTTTTATCCCGTGCACAGATGAGAGTCACTCTCCCCCCCCCCCGCTCAACAACTTTAATGCCCCCCCGCTCAACAACTTCAATTCACCCCCCCGCTCATTTTAATGCGCACCCCCGTCAACAACTTTAATGTGCCCCCCCCCCGCTCAACAACTATGATCCCCCCCTCGTTCCCAGGGGGCCCCTTCAACACTCAAGCCCAGGGGCCCCCACCACCCTAAGTCCTGCCCTGCATATACATTTAACCCCTTCAACACAATCCCAGGACAATTTTCAGCTTTCAGCGCTGCCACATATAGAATGACAATTGCGCGGTCATGGAACACATGATGGGCAAGGATAGGTGGCACTGATGGGCACTGATGAGGCCGTACTGATAGGCAGCATTAATGGTTACCGATAGGCACTGATGGGCATTGATGAAGCAGCACTGATGGGCACTGATAGGCAGCACTGATGGGCATTGATGAAGCAGCACTGATGGGCATTGATGAAGCAGCACTGATGGGCACTGATGAAGCTGCACTGATGGGCACTGATAGGCAGCACTGATGGGCAACGATGAGGCAGCACTGATGGACACTGATAGACGGCATTAATGGTCATTGATAGGCAGCACTGATAGCAACGGATGGGCATTGATGAAGTAGCACTGATGGGCACTGATAAGGCTGCACTGATGGGCACTAATAGGCGGCATTAATGGTCACTGATCGGAGGCACTGATAGCTACTGATGGGCCACTTACGGGTTAACCACTAGGGGCTAGGAAGGGGCTAAGTGTATCCTAGGGAGTGATTCTAACTGTTAGCGACCGTGGCTTACTGTGACACGTGACTGATCGCTGCTCCCGATGAGAGGGAACATACGATCAGTGTTGTGTCACTAGGCAGAAAAGGGAGATGCCTTGTTTACACTGGCCCCTCCCCGTTCTGCAGCTCTGTGACCCGATCCCGGGACACCAGCAGACATCGAGTCCATGGGTCCCATGGACATGGTCATGGAGTTCGCAGCAGGGGCGCGCGCATGGCGCCAAATTCTAAGCGCTGTACATACACGTCTCTTTGCACTTCCGCGCCATTCTGCCGACGTATATCGGCGTGAGCCGGTCATCAAGCGGTTAAATGTGTGCCTTCTAACTGTGTGGGGGAGGTGATTGTACTGTGGGAAGGCAGACTGACGTATTTCCTGTCTCCCGAACAATGGGGAGGGGTCGTTGACATCGCGTCCTCCGGACCCGCTGATTGGATCCCCGCGGCACGCGTGTGCACCCCAGACCTGGAAGTGCGGAATCACGTACAGGTACGTGATTCTGCACAGGGGAGCCGCCTTGCCGTCGTATATGCACAGTATACAGTCGGCAAGCGGTTAGAGCAGAACTAAAGGCCTTTCATTTTGTATATAGTAAGAGAGAGTTATAAACCCTATGGGCCAGATTCATATACAATTGCGGCCGCCGCAACTTACTAGAGCAAATGCTTGATTCACAAAGCACTTACCTGTAAAGTTGCGGCGGCGTAGCGAAAATCCCCCGGCGCAAGCCCGCGTAATTCTAATGAGCCGGGTAGGGGGGCGCAGACCATTTAAATTAGGCGCGTTCCCGTGCCGAACGTACTGCGCATGCGCCGTCCCAAAAACATCCCGACGTGCATTGCGCAAAATGACGTCGCAAGGGCGTCATTGTTTTCAACGTGTACGTAAATGGCGTCCAGCCCCATTCACGGACAACTTGCGCCAACGACGTTCGATTTTAAAATGGCGACGCCATACTTAACATGGGATACGCCACCTAGGGGGCATGTTTTTCTTTACGGCGCGTATCTCTTACGGAAACGTCGTAAAGTCACTGCGTGGGGTCCGCGTACGAGCGTGAATTGGCGTATCTCGCTGATTTACATATTCTCATCGTAAATCAGCGGGAACGCCCCCCGGCGGCCATTTTAAAATTGCAGTTCCGATACGACGGCGACATAGTTTTACGCCGCTCGTATCTGAACTAAACCCCGGCGTATCTTGTTTTCTGAATACGGAAAGCAGGTACGCCGGCGTAGGTTAGAAATTACGCGGCTTACCTACAGATAAGCCGCGTAACTTCTACCTGAATCTGGCCCTATAAGTTTTTTTTTTTTTTTTTTGCCATCTGCGTTTCCCTTCACTTCCTGTCCCATAAACAAAACAGGAAGTGAGAGGAAATCCCTTTGAAGTGAAAAAATTCCAGGTTGTCACCAGAAGTATTGGAAGAATTCTCCTTCATTTCACAAGGTTTGGGATTTTCTTTCACTTTGATTCTCAGTGATAACAGTATACAGGATAAATAGAGAGGGCGAATCTCACTAACGGGGGCACAGACAGCAAAAAGAACCCGACAGGGGTTCTAATCCCTCTCCACTCTACACAAATAATAATAAAAAAAAGGGTGGCCAATATATTGAGGCGGTGCGTCCATAGAGGGCGTCGGAGCGCTGCCCCCTCTCGCTGACGCACACGCCACTGATTGCACTACATAGATTGATGCATTGCACGAATCTATGTATTGTTGCCTCTGCCGCAGACTATTCAGATGGCCGGCCGGATGGTGAGCGCTGGCCGTCTGAATAACGGCAGCTGGTTGGCTGTGTGGAAGCGGCCCTGATAGGCTTTGCGAGTACAGCCCTCAGGCTGTATTCGGCTTCCAAATACTTATCTAAAGGACGTACGGGGGGTGCGTTCCTTGGATAAGACTGACAGGCGTCTCAGCCAATCAGGTTCACCGGTTCTGATTAGCTGAAGCATCATCGAGGGCGGGAGAAGACATCGAGGGACGTGGAAGGAGGATGGCCGACCCCAGAAAGGTAAGTGCCGGGCGGGGGAGTGGCATTTTACAGGGCACAGCAGCGACAGTAGGCACAGTGGCATCAATTGGCACAGTGTCAACAATGGGCACAGTAACGACAATTAAAGGTCACAGTGGTGACAACTAAAGGGCACAGTGGCACAGTGGTGACAATTGATGGGCACAGTGGCTGCATTTGATAGCATGGCACAGTGGCTGCATTTGATGGCATGGCACAGTAGTGACAATTGATGGGCACAGTGGCTGCATTTGATAGCATGGCACAGTGGCTGCATTTGATGGCATGGCACAGTAGTGACAATTGATGGGCACAGTGGCTGCGTTTGTTTGCATGGCACAGTGGCGACAATTGATGGGCACAGTGGCTACGTTTGATGGCATGGCACAGTGGCTGCATTTGATAGCATGGCACAGTAGTGACAATTGATGGGCACAGTGGCTGCATTTGATGGCATGGCACAGTAGTGACAATTGATGGCATAATGGCTGCGTTTGTTTGCATGGCACAGTGGCGACAATTGATGGGCACAGTGGCTGCGTTTGATGGCATGGCACAGTGGCTGCATTTGATAGCATGGCACAGTGGCTGCATTTGATGGCATGGCACAGTAGTGACAATTGATGGGCACAGTGGCTGCATTTGATTGCATGGCACAGTGGCGACAATTGATGGGCACTGTAGCTGCGTTTGATGGCATGGCACAGTGGCTGCATTTGATGGCATGGCACAGTAGTGACAATTGATGGCACAGTGGCTGCATTTGTTTGCATGGCACAGTGGCGACAATTGATGGGCACAGTGGCTGCATTTGATAGCTTGGCACAGTGGTGACAGTTGATGGCACAGTGGTGACAATTGATGGCACAGTGGCTGCATTTGATGGGCACAGTGAGGCTGCAATTGTTTTTGTTTGTTTGCACACCCCCCCCCCCCCCAAAAAAAAAAAAATGTAAGCACCAGCCGGCACTGTTCCCATCACTGGAATGTCTAGTAGGCACTCACCATATAATAGGCATTGTAGTCCTGTAGGATAATATGTAATATATGTAGGATATTGGGGGAGATGTTTACACAACGGAATTTCTCAATCACCCCCCATTGTTCGAAGGATTTACTCAGCTGAGCCAAAAACAAATATTGGAGAGAACAATTCCAGTTATCTATACTGCTGAAATACTGGAAGCTTCGCTGACCCTTCACCTGGGCACCGACTTCCCAGCATGTATAACAGATGTCTATTGCTGCAATAACCCCTTATCACTCCAAACCTCTTACTTAACCTAAGTAACGACACCGCACTAAAATAGGCCGTAGCAGCCTTATATATTTAAATAACATTCTTTGCAGGGACCTCAAATCACATATAGCAAACCTGGGACTGCAGTACCTCTCAATCTGGTCCCAGCTGGTTCAGAGACTACCACTGACCGCAGTGCCCACCCATTACCAAATTATTACAGCTAAACCTCAATTAACTGCAATAACCACCCTCAGGACCCATACCACCGATAGATCCTGACCACGACCTTTTGAGGTATCTTCCTTCCCCCGCAAAGACCAACACCCGCCACGGCACACAAGGGCAAAACCTTACCCGTGTGAGCCCCTCCACACACCCTAAGAGTTTGCTGTATGCCCTCTTGTATGAGGGGTGGCAGTGGAGGGCAGTATAATATGAGGGGTGGCAGTGGAGGGCAGTATAATATGAGGGGTGGCAGTGGAGGGCAGTATAACATGAGGGGTGGCAGTGGAGGGCATTATAATATGAGAGTGGCAGTGGAGGGCAGTATAATATGAGAGTGGCAGTGGAGGGCAGTATAATAGGTGGGGTGGCAGTATGTTGGGATGGGGTGGTAGTGGAGTATAGTATAATGTACAGCATAACTGGAGGGGTGCAGTGGAGGGCAGTATAAAAGGAGGGGTGGCAGTGGAGGGCAGTATAATAGGAGGGGTGGCAGTGGAGGGCAGTATGTTGGGAGGGGTGGCAGTGGAGGGCAGTATAATAGAAGGGGTGGCAGTGGAGGGCAGTATGTTGGGAGGGGTGGCAGTGGAGGGCAGTATAATAGAAGGGGTGGCAGTGGAGGGCAGTATGTTGGGAGGGGGTGGCAGTGGAGGGCAGTATAATAGGAGAGGTGGCAGTGGAGGGCAGTATAATAGGAGAGGTGGCAGTGGAGGGCAGTATAATAGGTGGGGTGGCAGTGGAGGGCAGTATGTTGGGAGGGGGTGGTAGTGGAGGGCAGTATGTTGGGAGGGGGTGGCAGTGGAGGGCAGTATAATAGGAGAGGTGGCAGTGGAGGGCAGTATAAAAGCTGAGGTGGCAGTGGAGGGCAGTATAATAGGAGGGGTGGCAGTGGAGGGCAGTATGTTGGGAGGGGGTGGAAGTGGAGGGCAGTATAATAGGTGGGGTGGCAGTGGAGGGCAGTATGTTGGGAAGGGGTGGTAGTGGAGTACAGTATTATGTACAGCATAACTGGAGGGGTGCCGTGTATGGGATGGAGCAGAGTGACCACAAGCTACTCAGTCTCAGAGTCAGGGCAGTGCAGGAAGCATTTCGCCTGCCTTTCTTCCAGCGCAGGAACACTACAGCCATCAGGGAAGAGGCGGAAGTCGGGGGCGGAGCTTAGGCGCAAGGAGGACTCCTCCATCGGCTCGCTCGGAATGCTGGGGCTCCACTCTCCTCCTTGTTGTGATGTCACTGGTTGATAGATGCCAGTGTTTTTTACGTCACCGCGTTGGGCACGATCAGATTTTTAACTGATGGTGTGTGGGCAAGACTGATGAAAGTCAGCTTCATCGGACATCCAATGAAAAAATCCATCGGCCCGTTTTCATCAGACGAACCGATCGTGTGTACAGGGCATCATTGTACACACTTCAAATTCAAGGTCATCTACCCTGCCGCCCCTTGGTTACCCTTTGGGCTGAATAGTGACCACTACAGGTCTCTCTCTGCCTTGTAAGCCCACGAAAGTTGCACCCCCTCTCCTATCCAATGAGCTAATAGAAGAGCCATTCTCACTGGAAGGCTGATTTCAAATTTCAACATTAACCACTTCCCGCCCTGTCAATGGACAACTGACGTCCGGGAAGTGGTTCTGAAATCCTGACTGGACGTCTATTGACGTCCTTCGGGACAACATGCTGGCGCGTGCAGCGCGGCGATCGGTGATGCGGGGTATCATTCTGACACACTGCATCTCCGATCCGGCGGAGGCTCTTTAACACATGATCAGCTGTGTCCAATCACGGCTGATCGCGATGTAAACAGGAAGAGCCGTTGATCGGGTCTTCCTCACTCTTGTCTGACAGATGCGAGTAGAGGAAAGCTGATCGGCGGCTCTCCTGACAGGGGGGGTTCGCGCTGATTGTTTATCAGCGCAGGCCCACCTCAGATGCCCACACTGGACCACCAGGGAAGGGGGCAGTAATAAAACAATTAAGAACAATAGATGCCAATCAGTGCCCACAAATGGGCACTGACTGGCAACATGGGCACTGACTGGCACAGTATGGTATCAACAAGTGATGCCCAGCAATGCCATCTGTGCCACCCTTTAGTGTCCATCAGTGCCTCCTCTGTGCCCATCCATGCCCAGTGCCCACCTATCAGTGCCCATCTGAGCCACCCATAAGTACCCATCAGTGCCAGCCATAAGTGTCACCCATGAGCGCCCATCAGTGGCGCCTATGAGCATCCATCAATGCCGCCTATGAGTGCCCAGTGCCGCCTATGAGTGTTCATCAGTGCCACCTATCAGTGCTTATTAGTGCCGCCTCATCGGTGCCCATCAGTGCCGCCATATCAGTGCCCATAATCGAAGAAGAAGACTTACTTATTTACAAAAAAATTAACAGAAAAAAATATATTATTAATAAATGTTATGTTTTTCAAAATTTTCGGTCTTTTTTTAGTTGTTGTGCAAAAAATAAAAATCGCAGAGGTGCTCAAACACCACCAAAAGAAATCTCTATCTGTGGGAAAAAAATGATAAAAATAATTGTTTGGGTACAGCGTAGCACGACCGCGCAATTTTCATTCAAGTTTGGCCTGGGGAGGAAGGTGCGTACGTGCCCCCCGGTGTGAAAGTGGGTACATGAAGTAAATGTAATGACTTTCCAGGGAAACTTCTTTTTCAAGGACCACAAACTTAAATAGATATTTTAGTATTTTTATTGATGTATAAGTGATGAATGTGTGTAGACACGTGGCCCAGTCTTCGGGAATTCGGTGGGGCCAATGATATCTTCAGGCTTTGGGAACAGACGGAGAGATCATCATCGTCGTCTTCTTAAATGAATAGAAGGCTCCTTTGGCAGTGGCCCAAACCACACCAGTGGCGTACTCCGTAGTGGTACCATTTAGATATTTCCCATTCAGGTTGGCACCGTGGCATTTGTTGTACCAAAATGCGCCATGATACATGGTGGCACAATTACCGGTATAGATATCTCTATCGTTGTCATGCGTGGAGAAATTCATCCCAATGTGACCGACCAAGGAATTCCCTGCAGGGAACAGCAGAATAATTATTGGTTAGAAAGGAAAAACAAGCGTGTAAAACACGGCGTTTACATATGTGGGCGGGACTTGCATGCAGTATTTGCAGGGGTATTTATGGGGCATACTTGCAGGGGTATTTATGGGGCATACTTGCAGGGGTATTTATGGGGCATACTTGCAGGGGTATTTATGGGGCATACTTGCAGGGGTATTTATGGGGCATACTTGCAGGGGTATTTATGGGGCATACTTGCAGGGGTATGTATGGGGCATACTTGCAGGGGTATTTATGGGGCATACTTGCAGGGGTATTTATGGGGCATACTTGCAGGGGTATTTATGGGGCATACTTGCAGGGGTATTTATGGGGCATACTTGCAGGGGTATTTATGGGGCATACTTGCAGGGGTATTTATGGGGCATTCTTGCAGGGGTATTTATGGGGCATACTTGCAGGGGTATTTATGGGGCATACTTGCAGGGGTATTTATGGGGCATACTTGCAGGGGTATTTATGGGGCATACTTGCAGGGGTATTTATGGGGCATTCTTGCAGGGGTATTTATGGGGCATACTTGCAGTGGTATTTATGGGGCATACTTGCAGGGGTATTTATGGGACATACTTGCAGGGGTATTTATGGGGCATACTTGCAGGGGTATTTATGGGGCATACTTGCAGGGGTATTTATGGGGCATACTTGCAGGGGTATTTATGGGGCATACTTGCAGGGGTATTTATGGGGCATACTTGCAGGGGTATTCATGGGGCAGACGCCATTGGTTCTGGGTCTTAATTAACCACATGCCCACCGCACTATAGGGAAAGTACGTCCTATTTTTAAAGATGGATATCTCGGTAACGGCAGCAGCTGCTGCCACAACCGAGGTATCCATCTTTGCAGTGGGCAGTTCTGTACACGATAACGGCGGTCTCCGCGGCGGATTCGCCGCGAGATCGCCATTATCGGTGGCGGGAGAGGCCCCCCCCCTTCCCGCCGCTCTCCCGCGCCCTCCGCCGCTTACCGGAGCCGTCGGTAGCGGCGGAGGCGATCGGGTCCTGTCGGCAGCCGTGTTGGGATACGAGTGAGGTAAAAATCGCCCCCACCCGTCCCCAGAGCTCTGCTGGGCGGAAGTGACGTCAAAACGTCAGTCCCGCCCAGCGTCTTAAAGAAACATTTTTTTTTCTGTGATTTGAAAAAGTGACAGTTCAATTTTTTTTTTTTTTTTTGCATTTAAGCCTAAATATGAGATGTGACGTCTTTTTGACCCCCAGATCTCATATAAGAGGACCTGTCATGTTTTTTCTATTACAAAGGGGTGTTTACATTCCTTGTAATAGGAATAAAAGTAATCAATTTTTTTATTTTTTTTTATTTCAGTGTAAAACATTATAAACTAAATTCAAATAAATAAGAAAACAAAAAAAAATGTTTTAAAACGCCCCGTCCCGACGAGCTCGCGCACAGAAGCGAACGCATACGAGAGTAGCGCCCACATATGAAAACTGTGTTTAAACCACACAAGTGAGGTATCGCCGCGATCGTTAGAGCGAGAGCAATAGTTCTAGCCCTAGACCTCCTATGTATCTAAAAAAATGCAACCTGTAGAATTTTTTATACGTCGCCTATCGAGATTTTTAAGGGTAAAAGTTTGACGCCATGCCACGAGCGGGCGCAATTTTTAAGCGTGACATGTTGGGTGTCATTTTACTCGGCGTAACATTATCTTTCACAATATATAAAAAAAAATTATTGTTGTCTTATTTTTAAATAAAAAAAAGTGATTTTTTTCCAAAAAAAAGTGCGCTTGTAAGACCGCTGCGCAAATATGGTGTGACAAAAAGTATTGCAATGACTGCCATTTTATTCTCTAGGGTGTTAGAAAAAAAATATATAATGTTTGGGGGTTTTAAGTAATTTTCTAGCAAAAAAAACAGTTTTAGTCTCGTAAACACCGAATCTGAAAAACAGGCTCGGTGGTCAAGTGGTTAAGTAAAATAATTTTTATTTTTTTTAAAACGCTCCTGTCCCCGTTATCTTGCGCGCAGAAGCGAGCATTTAAAAAAAAATATATATATATATTATTTTACTTAATTAAGACCCAGAACCAATGGCGTCTGCCCCATAAATACCCCTCCCCAGCATGCACAAACCCTCCTGATTGGTCGCTGGGAAAGAGCACCCAAACATTGACTCCGCTGCTGCCACCTGCAGCATCGGGGCTGGAAGAACACTCCAGTACAACAGAATGAGCCCACAGCGTAGCCAAGCTGAGACAGAGACCCTATTCTACACACAACAATTTGGATCAGAGTTTAAATACAGTCTCGAAAAAACTGAAGTTTTTAAAACGTTTTTTCTGGCATTAATACATGTCCCCCGGGGCAGGACCCAGGGTCCCCAAACACTTTTTATGACAATACCATGCATATAAGTCTTTATAAACGGTGTTCCGTGGCTTTCGAATTTGCCGCAAACAACCCAAATTGTTCGCTATTCGGCGAACAGGCGAACACCCGATGTTCGAGTGGAACTTACTAAGGTTGTCCCGATACCGAGTATTTGCGGGAGTACTTGTAATCCCGCAAATACCCCCAATACCAGAATAGAATACTTTTTCCGTTCCCCCCCCCCACCGCCGAAGCATCGAAACCCGCCACCGCATGGGTTAAACATCGTGCGGGAACATCACAGCATTCATTTGAATAGCTGTAGTGTTCCCGCCCGTATAGACACTCCCCCTTGCTCAGGATTGGATGGGTGATCGTGATCTTTCCAATCCCGAGCAAGGGGGAGTGTCTATACGGGCGGGAACACTACAGCTATTCAAATGAATGCTGTGATGTTCCCCGGGCGGCGGTGGCTAGGTAGGGGGGACATGGCTGCATATGTGGGTGACATGGCTGCATTTGTGGGTGACATGGCTGCATATATGGGTGACATGGCTGCATATGTGGGGGACATGGCTGCATATATGGGTGACATGGCTGCATATGTGGGGGACATGGCTGTATATGTGGGGGACATGGCTGCATTTGTGGGTGACATGGCTGCATATGTGGGGGACATGGCTGCATTTGTGGGTGACATGGCTAAATTTGTGGGTGACATGGCTGCATATATGGGTGACATGGCTGCATTTGTGGGTGACATGGCTGCATATATGGGTGACATGGCTGCATATATGGGTGACATGGCTGCATATATGGGTGACATGGCTGCATTTGTGGGTGACATGGCTGCATTTGTGGGTGACATGGCTGCATATATGGGTGACATGGCTGCATTTGTGGGTGACATGGCTGCATTTGTGGGTGACATGGCTGCAATATGTGGGGGACATGGCTGCATTTGTGGGGGACATGGCTGCATTTGTGGGGGGACATGGCTGCATTTGTGGGGGACATGGCTGCATTTGTGGGGGACATGGCTGCATATGTGGGGGACATGGCTGCATTTGTGGGGGACATGGCTGCATTTGTGGGTGACATGGCTGCATTTGTGGGTGACATGGCTGCATATATGGGTGACATGGCTGCATTTGTGGGTGACATGGCTGCATTTGTGGGTGACATTGCTGCATTTGTGGGTGACATGGCTGCATATATGGGTGACATGGCTGCATTTGTGGGTGACATGGCTGCATTTGTGGGTGACATGGGTGCATATATGGGTGACATGGCTACATTTGTGGGTGACATGGCTGCAATATGTGGGGGGACATGGCAGCATTTGTGGGGGACATTTAAAAAAAGTATCGCTATTCGGTATCCGCGACTAATTGAAAAAAAGTATCGGTACTTGTACTCAGTCCTAAAAAAGTGTTATCGGGACAACACTAGAACTTACGTTCCACACGAACATCGGGCTCATCCCTAATTAAGAACCGTATCAACTAGTTCTTCCAGTCCACCATAAACTATTCTGTTAATACCCTTGCCCAGGATTGGATTGGTGATCGTGATCTTTCCAATCCCGAGCAAGGGGGAGTGTCTATACGGGCGGGAACACTACAGCTATTCAAATGAATGCTGTGATGTTCCCCGGGCGGCGGTGGCTAGGTAGGGGGGACATGGCTGCATATATGGGTGACATGGCTGCATTTGTGGGTGACATGGCTGCATATGTGGGGGACATGGCTGCATTTGTGGGTGACATGGCTGCATTTGTGGGTGACATGGCTGCATATATGGGTGACATGGCTGCATATGTGGGGGACATGGCTGCATTTGTGGGTGACATGGCTGCATATATGGGTGACATGGCTGCATTTGTGGGTGACATGGCTGCATATATGGGTGACATGGCTGCATATATGGGTGACATGGCTGCATATGTGGGGGACATGGCTGCATTTGTGGGTGACATGGCTGCATATGTGGGGGACATGGCTGCATTTGTGGGTGACATGGCTGCATTTGTGGGTGACATGGCTGCATATATGGGTGACATGGCTGCATTTGTGGGTGACATGGCTGCAAAATGTGGGGGACATGGCTGCATATATGGGGGACATGGCTGCATATATGGGTGACATGGCTGCATATATGGGTGACATGGCTGCATATGTGGGGGACATGGCTGCATATGTGGGGGACATGGCTGCATATGTGGGGGACATGGCTGCATTTGTGGGGGACATGGCTGCATTTGTGGGTGACATGGCTGCATTTGTGGGTGACATGGCTGCATATATGGGTGACATGGCTGCATTTGTGGGTGACATGGCTGCATTTGTGGGTGACATTGCTGCATTTGTGGGTGACATGGCTGCATATATGGGTGACATGGCTGCATTTGTGGGTGACATGGCTGCATTTGTGGGTGACATGGGTGCATATATGGGTGACATGGCTACATTTGTGGGTGACATGGCTGCAATATGTGGGGGGACATGGCAGCATTTGTGGGGGACATTTAAAAAAAGTATCGCTATTCGGTATCCGCGACTAATTGAAAAAAAGTATCGGTACTTGTACTCAGTCCTAAAAAAGTGTTATCGGGACAACACTAGAACTTACGTTCCACACGAACATCGGGCTCATCCCTAATTAAGAACCGTATCAACTAGTTCTTCCAGTCCACCATAAACTATTCTGTTAATACCCTTGCCCAGGATTGGATTGGTGATCGTGATCTTTCCAATCCCGAGCAAGGGGGAGTGTCTATACGGGCGGGAACACTACAGCTATTCAAATGAATGCTGTGATGTTCCCCGGGCGGCGGTGGCTAGGTAGGGGGGACATGGCTGCATATATGGGTGACATGGCTGCATTTGTGGGTGACATGGCTGCATATGTGGGGGACATGGCTGCATTTGTGGGTGACATGGCTGCATTTGTGGGTGACATGGCTGCATATATGGGTGACATGGCTGCATATGTGGGGGACATGGCTGCATTTGTGGGTGACATGGCTGCATATATGGGTGACATGGCTGCATTTGTGGGTGACATGGCTGCATATATGGGTGACATGGCTGCATATATGGGTGACATGGCTGCATATGTGGGGGACATGGCTGCATTTGTGGGTGACATGGCTGCATATGTGGGGGACATGGCTGCATTTGTGGGTGACATGGCTGCATTTGTGGGTGACATGGCTGCATATATGGGTGACATGGCTGCATTTGTGGGTGACATGGCTGCAAAATGTGGGGGACATGGCTGCATATATGGGGGACATGGCTGCATATATGGGTGACATGGCTGCATATATGGGTGACATGGCTGCATATGTGGGGGACATGGCTGCATATGTGGGGGACATGGCTGCATATGTGGGGGACATGGCTGCATTTGTGGGGGACATGGCTGCATTTGTGGGTGACATGGCTGCATTTGTGGGTGACATGGCTGCATATATGGGTGACATGGCTGCATTTGTGGGTGACATGGCTGCATTTGTGGGTGACATTGCTGCATTTGTGGGTGACATGGCTGCATATATGGGTGACATGGCTGCATTTGTGGGTGACATGGCTGCATTTGTGGGTGACATGGGTGCATATATGGGTGACATGGCTACATTTGTGGGTGACATGGCTGCAATATGTGGGGGGACATGGCAGCATTTGTGGGGGACATTTAAAAAAAGTATCGGTATTCGGTATCGGCGACTAATTGAAAAAAAGTATCGGTACTTGTACTCGGTCCTAAAAAAGTGTTATCGGGACAACCCTAGAACTTACGTTCCACACGAACATCGGGCTCATCCCTAATTAAGAACCGTATCAACTAGTTCTTCCAGTCCACCATAAACTATTCTGTTAAACACCAGTCGAGTTGGTCTGCTCTCTGCCCTAATAAAAATATACAGTGGCCTCTATGACCCACAATTGTAGACACATCAGACATATGGCATTATGGTGGTAAAATGCCATCCCAAGTGGTGTGATAAATACAGAAAATTCGTTGAAGTTGAAGATCTAATAAAAGAAAGTTCAAAGAAAAATGTCCTGCTTACCAGTAGGTTTGGTCGGATCGCCCTCTTTAAACCCCTCCAAGTATAGTTTGTATCCATCTTCTTCGGGGTCAACTGCTAGACGGGAGAGGGCAAAGTCCTCATATGTTACAAAGTGGTCGACGTCATCCCAATCCACCAAGGTGATTCGGAGGCGATAGCTCTTTTTCAGGGTTAAGAGGTAGATATTCTGCAAACCTGAAGTGGTAAGATAGAAATTAGTTAACAGAATAAATGAAAAGAATACCTAAATTTGGATATACACCCCCACTTATCCCAACACCACCACCACCAATCTGCTGTAGAATAATATAAGAGGAACATGATAAGAAAGGGTGGTAGAGTAGCAGAAGACTAAAGCCTTTACCCAACCAATACTCTCCATCCACTCTTCCGAAGCCGGCTTTGTACTCTTTCCAGCCTCGATAAAAGCTCACTTGTCCATCAAACCTCTTCTGAAAAACCTGAAATTAGAAGTTTAGGTCATTGATTTACTAAGTCCTTGTGATGTTCTGTTGTTACTATAACAGTGATTTAGACTTCAACAAAATGGTGGCCTTTTCTCCACCTGTAGAGATGTGTTTCGCCCTTTTGGGGCTTAATAATATGGGCTCTACAATTAGGACTCAAGCCTTGAAAAGGTCAAACACATCTGAAGAGTTCTCTACAGGTGGAGAACAGGCACGGAAGCCTCTACTCATCTCAATCATATTTATGCAGCAGGGAGCTCCTGTCTGTGCCACCATTTTGTTGAAGTCTACTGGAGCTTGGACCAGTCTTTTCACCACCCCCCTATCAAGGAGGTGTAGTATGGGACGGGGGTCCTTTGTAATGATGGGGGGGGGGTGTGGTAATGCAGGGGTCTTTGGAGGGAGGGAAGGGACTGTGTAACGATGGGAGTAGTATGAAGTGGGGGTCTTGTATATTGATGGAGGTAGTATGGGGGAGGGGTCCTTTGTAATGATGGGGAAGGTGGTAATGCAGGGTCTGTGGAGGGAGGGGAAGGGACTGTGTAATGATGGGGGTAGAATGGGGGTGGGGGTCTTGTGTAATGATGGAGGAGGTTAGCAAGTACTTACCGTCCAGGGTCCATCCTTGGTAGACATGTCACAGTAAACAGGGACGGGATTGGAGGATTTCCCTCCAGGATATATCAGATAAACTCCATCTGCTTTTTTCCCCTGAGAGGCCAAATCTGCGCAGTCCTGAGGGTAGCAGGTCTCCGAACAAGTCAGAACTAAAAATACAGGGAACAGGGGAAAGTCAGATCCCTTGGTACTCATCTTCTGTAGACATTTTCATCAGAATAATATTTCATACCAATGTAAGGGACATTCTTCTCACTGATCACCAATGTAAGGGACATTCTTCCCACTGATCACCAATGTAAGGGACATTCTTCCCACTGATCACCAATGTAAGGGACATTCTTCCCACTGATCACCAATGTAAGGGACATTCTTCCCACTGATCACCAATGTAAGGGACATTCTTCTCCCTGATCACCAATGTAAGGGACATTCTTCTCACTGATCACCAATGTAAGGGACATTCTTCCCACTGATCACCAATGTAAGGAACATTTTTCCCACTGATCACCAATGTAAGGAACATTCTTCTCACTGATCACCAATGTAAGGGACATTCTTCTCACTGATCACCAATGTAAGGAACATTCTTCTCACTGATCACCAATGTAAGGAACATTCTTCTCACTGATCACTAATGTAAGGGACATTCTTCTCACTGATCACTAATGTAAGGGACATTCTTCCCACTGATCACCAATGTAAGGGACATTCTTCCCACTGATCACCAATGTAAGGGACATTCTTCCCACTGATCACCAATGTAAGGGACATTCTTCCCACTGATCACCAATGTAAGGGACATTCTTCCCACTGATCACCAATGTAAAGGACATTCTTCTCACTGATCACTAATGTAAGGGACATTCTTCTCACTGATCACCAATGTAAGGGACATTCTTCACTGATCACCAATGTAAAGGGATCACAATGTAAGGGACATTCTTCTCACTGATCACCAATGTAAGGGACATTCTTCTCACTGATCACCAATGTAAGGGACATTCTTCTCACTGATCACCAATGTAAGGGACATTCTTCTCACTGATCACCAATGTAAGGAACATTCTTCTCACTGATCACCAATGTAAGGAACATTCTTCTCACTGATCACCAATGCAAGGAACATTCTTCTCACTGATCACCAATGTAAGGGACATTCTTCCCACTGATCACCAATGTAAGGGACATTCTTCCCACTGATCACCAATGTAAGGGACATTCTTCTCACTGATCACCAATGTAAGGGACATTCTTCTCACTGATCACCAATGTAAGGGACATTCTTCCCACTGATCACCAATGTAAGGGATATTCTTCTCACTGATCACCAATGTAAGGGACATTCTTCTCACTGATCACCAATGTAAGGGACATTCTTCCCACTGATCACCAATGTAAGGACCATTCTTCCCACTGATCACCAATGTAAGGGACATTCTTCTCACTGATCACCAATGTAAGGACCATTCTTCTCACTGATCACCAATGTAAGGACCATTCTTCCCACTGATCACCAATGTAAGGGACATTCTTCTCACTGATCACCAATGTAAGGAACATTCTTCCCACTGATCACCAATGTAAGGGACATTCTTCTCACTGATCACCAATGTAAGGGACATTCTTCTCACTGATCACCAATGTGAGGACCATTCTTCCCACTGATCACCAATGTAAGGGACATTCTTCTCACTGATCACCAATGTAAGGAACATTCTTCCCACTGATCACCAATGTAAGGGACATTCTTCCCACTGATCACCAATGTAAGGGACATTCTTCTCACTGATCACCAATGTAAGGGACATTCTTCTCACTGATCACCAATGTAAGGAACATTCTTCTCACTGATCACCAATGTAAGGAACATTCTTCCCACTGATCACCAATGTAAGGGACATTCTTCTCACTGATCACCAATGTAAGGAGCATTCTTCTCACTGATCACCAATGTAAGGGACATTCTTCTCACTGATCACCAATGTAAGGAACATTCTTCTCACTGATCACCAATGTAAGGGACATTCTTCTCACTGATCACCAATGTAAAGGGACATTCTTCTCACTGATCACCAATGTAAGGGACATTCTTCTCACTGATCACCAATGTAAGGGACATTCTTCTCACTGATCACCAATGTAAGGGACATTCTTCTCACTGATCACCAATGTAAGAAAAATCTCACCCCATAGTTAGCAATGTAAGGGACATATTTTGCAGATTGCCAGGCAATGAGAAATTCACGTTCCTGTCGGAGACCGGTAGAGGAATTGTCCACAAGAACCACTAATTGTGGTGTGGAGACCCGATAATGGAAGTGTAAAAGGTGTCTATGAAACCCGTTTATGGGACCCTTTAGTTCAGCTGAATGTTCCTCTTTCCTTAGTAATGGTCGTCAGTATTGTGCACATTTTATATCTTTTTCTCTCTTACCCTCTTCCTGGTTCTTTGGCACCTCGCTGGCACCCTGGCATCCTCTCTCCAGGATCAGGAACAGGGTGAGGATGGTGAGAGAGATCCACATCGTCTACCTGATGAAGAAAGGCCAGTTTAGTGTTTTTTGGAACTGATTTAGGGATTTTGCAGTCAAATTAACGCAGAAGATTTGCTTGGAGAAGACACATTATAATGTAACAATGGAGGAGCTTTTCATGTGTTTCTAGAAAGATATATTTATGCGTTTTTGAAGCATTTATAAAGCTTGGCAAATGCCCCCATGTGTGGTGGTTATAAATTTGTATTTTTTAACCACTTAAGCCCCGGACCATTATGCAGGTTAAGGGCCTTGCCCCTTTTTTGCGATTCGGCACTGCGTCGCTTTAACTGACAATTGCGCGGTCGTGCGACGTGGCTCCCAAATAAAATTGACGTTGATTTTTCCCCACAAATAGAGCTTTCTTTTGGTGGTATTTGATCACCTCTGCGGTTTTTATTTTTCTCGCTATAAACAAAAACAGAGCGACAATTCTGAAAAAAAATCAATATTTTTTACTTTTTGTTGTAATAAATATCCCCAAAAAAGATATACATTTATTTATTTTTCCTCAGTTTAGGCCGATACGTATTCTTCTACCTATTTTTGGTAAAAAAGCATTTATCGATTGGTTTGCGCAAAATTTATAGCGTTTAGGGGATAGTTTTATGGCATTTTTATAAAAAAAAATGTTTACTAGTACTACGAATGGCGGCGATCAGCGATTTCTTTCATGACTGCGACATTATGGCGGACACATCGGACAATTTTAAAACATTTTTGGGACCATTGTCATTTTCACAGCGAAAAGTGCTATACAAATGCACTGATTACTGTAAAAATGAAAATTGCAGTTTAGGAGTTAACTACTAGGGGGCGCTGTAGGGGCTAAGTGTGACCTCATATGTGGTTCTAACTGTAGGGGGGCAGGGCTGGACGTGTGACGTCAGTGATCGCCTTTCCCTATCAGGGAACAGATGATCACTGACATTGCCGCAATGAAGAACGGGGAAGGTGTGTTTACAGTCACCTCTCTCCGTTCTTCAGCTCCTGTGACCGATCGGGTCCACGGCTCCCTCGGGCGCGGTGACGGAGCTTCGCACCGGGTCGCGAGCATGCCACCGGCGGCACGCTCACGACCTAACGGCTGGGCCTTAAGGAGACAGTATCACTCTATGACAATAACATAGTATATAAATATATACATAATTTTTGATGTACATTGCATTTGATAAAAATAACAATAATATGAGTAATAATAATAATGATGGTAACAATAATAATAATTATTATCATCATTATTATGATTTATATTATTAATTAATAATAATATTATTATTATATTAGTAGTAATAATACTAATAACAGTAATAAGGATGAAAATACTAATGATAAGAATAATGATACTAAAATAATAATGCTAAGAATAATATTACTAATAATACATTTTCTTATTTATTTTATTTTATTAAATTGTATTATTTTAATAAATGTTTAGATTGTTATAACACACTTCTTATTTCATTATTTCATATTTACACTTTTTTTTTTCTCTCTCTATAATCCCTACTGACAGTAAATAACTACTTGACTTGACATTATTCTTTTTTTCCATTTAAATTAACTTGACATTATTCTAATTACAAAGCTTATCATCTACTGTTTTTGTTTTTTTGTTTTTGTTTTGTTTATTCCTCTTACACGCCAATTGCATTGTATGTATATCTGTATACCTTTAAAAATGTTCTTTAATAAGATACTGTGAAAAAATATATATATAATATTATTTTATTTATTATTCATTTATTATTATCAATAATAATAATGATACAAATAACTTACCCAATTTTAAATATATATATATATATATATATATATATATATAAAAAAACAATAATAATAATATTAACAATAATAGTAATAACAACAATAATAAAAATAACCATCATCATAGGAATAATAATCATACAGACCTAATTTTATGTATATAAAAAATAGTATTAACAATGATAGTAATTACAATAATAAAAATAATAATCATCATCATAGGAATAATAATCATACAGACCTAATTTTATGTATATAAAAAAATAATAAAAATAATATTAACAATGATAGTAATTACAATAATAAAAATAATAATCAGCATCATAAGAATAATAATCATACAGATAATAATATTAATAGACGTTTCCATACCTAATACAATGTACCAGGGGACGTTCTTGGTCAGTTGGAGTACCTGGTTATCTCCTGGAATGAGACCACACAGGAATTCTTATACAAAGATATAGTATTACCCTATGACAATAACATAGTATAAAAGATATGCATAATTTGATGTACATTGCATTTGAGTATGTTGATAAAAATAACAATAATATGAGTAATAATAACAACGATGATCATAATAATAATATTAATAGTAACAATAATAATTATTATCATTATTATGATTTATATTATTATATTATTAGTAATAATACTAATACTAATAACGGTAATAAGAATAAAAAATAATAATAATAATAATATGAGGAATAATAATAACAATATGAAGAATAATAATAATAATAATGATGATAAGAAAAATTACAATAAATATAATATGAGGAATAATAATAATAATAATGTTACTAATAATAAATTTTCTTATTTTTATTTTATTTTATTAAATTGTATTATTTTAAATTGCTATAACATACTTCTTACTTCATTATTTCAGAATTATACTTTTTTTTCTCTCTATAATCCCTACTGACAATAAAAAAAAACTACCTGACTTGACATTATTCTAATTACAAAGCTTATCATCTACTGTTTTTGTTTTTTATTTTTTTGTTTATTCCTCTTACACGCCAATTGCATTTTGTATGTATATCTGTATAACTTTAAAAATGTTCTTTAATAAAAATTATATTGTAAAAACATATATTTATAATATTATTTTATTTATTATTCCTTTTATTTTTATCAATAATAATAATAATGATACAAATAACTTACCCAATTTTATATAAAAAAATAAATACTAATAATATTAACAATAATAGTAATAACAACAATAAAAGAATAATAATCATACAGATAATAATAATAATGATACAAATAACTTACCCAATTTTATAAAAAAAAATATATAATAATAATAATAATATTAACAATAATTTTAATAACAACAATAAAAAAATAATAATCATACTGATAATAATAATAGAAGTTCCCATACCTCATACAATGTACCGGGGGACGTTCCTGATCGGCTATCTCCTGGGATGAGACCCCTCAGGAATTCTTATCTTCTATATATACTATGGGATGCCGCGTTGCTCAATTTGCTGAGGATATTTTACACAACACATTCTCACAGATGTAAGCCTTTATCTTGGCGCAGAGTCAGCATTTTACACCATTTCTATGTTTTGGTTATTTTTGTTTTGCCATGTCTGCACGTCCTCAAGTTTAACTTCCTTTTTATTTTATGGGGAAGCAAAGTAATTAAAGCTGGTGCTTAATCTGTTTTATATACAGTGGAACCTCGGATTACGAGTATAATCCGTTCCAGGAGAATGTTTGTAATCCAAAGTACTCGCATATCAAAGCCAGTTTCCCCACTGAAGTCAATGGAAACTAAAATAATTTGTTCCACATTGACTTCAATGGCATGCAATACCGCATGTGGCCAGAGGTGGGGGGTGCCGGAGAACCTCAGAAACAGCCGAAAAAGGCCAGAGGACAGCTCGGCTGACCTCGGAAAACCCCGGAAAGGCTCAGGAACGTAGTATTTCCGAGTCTTAGCAAACATTTTTGTTTGGCTCCGCTAGACTCTGGCGCCCCCCCCCCCCCACCTCAGGCCACTGCTTTTTTCCTCAGCAGCCAATTAGTGAGGGTAGATCGCCTTGCTGTGCTTGCTGGGTGAAAGTTTTTAAGGAACAGATGTCACTAGTTTGGGGTTGTCATGTGTTTCTGGTCAGTTGTCCCACTACCCCCCTGTGAGTGGCCCTCCTGGCCGCAGGGTGCATGTTCAAGAGTTCCTGGCACCGGGACCATGTTGGTCCGGAGCTGTGTCCTACCAGGTAGGCCCGGTAGTCAGACTGGGTCTACATTTTACAATCCTGTGCTGTCCGTCCTAGAGGGAGGAAGCCTCTGAATGAAGCACCTCTTCTGGAGAGAACCGAGCACGAGGCTGGTAAGCTCAGGGGAGGCCTGAAACTTAATTGAGGGACTCACAATTGCTGAGGGGCTGAGTGAAAGTCGCCTGTCAGTTCAGAGTTTACAAGAATCTGTTCAAGAAGAGATCCGGGTGCTTAATCCTATGCTGAGAGGATTCTGGGCCAGTTACATCCCTATTCTTTTGGGAAAGGTCGGTGGCAGAGACTTTACCAAAAAATCTGTGTTACACCCTGGCTGCTAGGTTAGTGAGAGAGCCCTATCTAGGTGCACAACACCACTGGTGTAGCGGGGGGGGGGGGGCTCACGCACCGGGCGAAAAATTGGGGGGGGGAGGGCGAAGTCCCAGCGTCCGGACCGGGACTGTGCCGACGCGTGCGTGTCACTTTTTAATATTAATATGGGAGTTATAAACAGTCCCGAGACCCGAGGCGAGTACGGCCACCGCCCTGTGATTGGGTGTATGTGGTCATGTGCTCACTCAGTGCCAGCGCGCCGGATCTGGCCAACCCATTATCGTGGGTGCCGGGCGCATGCGCAAAGGCTGCCCTAGCCTAGAGGAGTCCCGCCCGCGCTTCTCCAGAAGGATACTGCTGCGGCGCCAGGCATCTTCTCTAGGCATGTGCAAAAGTGAAAAATTTGTTTTGTTTCGTTTCAATTCGTCATTTAATAAATTTCGTTAAGTTAGGTTCGTTACATGTGTTGAATTCGTTTTCGGAATTCGTTCGTTTTCGACCGAATTTCGAAAAATCCGGTCGAAATCGAAAATATTTCAACCAGATTAGAAAACAAATAGTCTCTTTTCGCATAGAATTTTTTTCGAATTAAATTCGAAAATATATATATTTTTTTTTTTTTCGAATTCCGATCGAATTTAGTCCGCGGGTATTCGATTCGGAATTCGAAAAAAAAAAAATTCGATTTCGACCATTTTTTTTTTCCGAAATTCGGTCGAAAATGAACGAATTCCGAAAACGGTCGAAATTTTTCGCTAATATAGCAATTCGGGAATTCGTATGCATCCGAATGTCCTAATAATGGAAAATTCGTCCGAATTTCGATTCGGAACGAAACGAAATGCACATGCCTAATCTTCTCCTCCTGAGTCCTGACAGACTGAGAACTTCAGTGAGAAGGAAGAATCTCCCTCCCAGTCCCTGGCTGACACTGACATCCCCTGCCCTGGGCCCTGAGCGCCGCGGATGTGCAGTGGAGCTGGAGCACAACCTTCCCTTGTGTAGACGACCAAGGTAATGACAACAAGACTTGCCTAGATGATGATGGTAGTGGTACTACTCCTCCGTGTACTTAGATAACTGCTATTTGTAAATGATTGAATCTAGATATGTGCATTCCCGTTCGTACGAATGTTATTTTCGTACGAAAATGTTCATTTTCGTACCCGCGGGATAATGTGTACATACGAAAACGGTAAAGCACCAAAATACGAAAACGACGGGATAACGGATGAGCCGCATAACGAATGACCGCAAATACGAACGAACGATCCGACGGGAAAAAACGACAAAACGAAAACGGCAAAATAACGAAAATGAAATCTGTATCAAGAGATTTGCATTGTGTATTTTGTTTGAATCCGTTTTGTGTTCTTTTTCAGTTGTATGTTCATTGTTCAATGACATCTATAACAAAATAATTTCATTATGTATATTGAATGAATTCCTTTTTCTGTTTTCTGTGTATTCAAAATACTGAAGGCAAATTTTTTGTTATAGGTGTCATATCAACATACGGAAATAACAAAAGAAACGTGTTCAAATGCAAATTTTTTGTTTATGTTTTTTTTTAATGTCCAGAGAGTTAGGCTGGCCATACATGATACAATTTTCTGTGCAATTTTCTTTAGATTTACCTTCAACTATGTAGTGCAAGGGCCTGCCTGATTGCATACAATTGAAAGTGTTGTTTAGTTTGACCTCATATATGGTTTTTGGTAAATCTAAAAGAAAATTGTACAAGAAAATTGATCATGTATGGCCAGCCTCAGTGACTGAAAGCAGCTTCTCTTTTGTGCAGAATAGTGAGTACACTTGTACAGTAAAGCCTAATAAACTTTTCTGTGGATTTTCATCTGAAGGGAGATCAGTTGGCCAGACTTCTGAACCCAAAAATGGTTTTCTGATGCAGTTTAAAAACGAACAAATTTTCTGAGAACGATCGGAAAAAATCTTTTTTTTTTGTTCCGTTTCGTATGGTCCCGTCTGTTTGTTTCTGTTCGTTTTTCGTAAGACGCCCGTTTTCCCGTTCGTTCCCGTTCGTTTGTCGTACGACGTGATTTTTTCGTATTCCGATCGTTTCGTATTTCCGTTACCGTTTTATTTTCGTACATGCGGGATGATTCGTTATTCTGTTTAATTCATGTTCGTTTCTTGTTAGACAATAATTATCGTGAATTTTCGTCAATTTGCATTCTGTGTATCTTGAATGCTTTTCTTTTGTTAGTGTCAGTTAGTGTAATACTTTTGTTAAGCCCCATACACTTGGTCAGACTATTTTAACAACAAACATAAAAACGTTTGTTTTTTTCTGTGCACATGTCTAGTGGGGGGGGGGGGGGGGGGGGTTAGTGGAGGACAGTATAATAGGAGGGGTGGCAGTGGAGGGCAGTATAATAGGAGGGAGGGCAGTGGAGGGCAGTATAATAGGAGGGAGGGCAGTGGAGGGCAGTATAATAGGAGGGAGGGCAGTGGAGGGCAGTATAATAGGAGGGGTGGCAGTGGAGGGCAGTATGTTGGGAGGGGGTGGTAGTGGAGGGCAGTATGTTGGGAGGGGGTGGCAGTGGAGGGCAGTATACTAGGAGGGGTGGCAGTGGAGGGCAGTATAATAGGAGGGGTGGGAGTGGAGGGCAGTATAATAGGAGGGGTGGGAGTGGAGGGCAGTATGTTGAAAGGGGGTGGTAGTGGAGGGCAGTATGTTGGGAGGGGGTGGCAGTGGAGGGCAGTATACTAGGAGGGGGTGGAAGTGGAGGGCAGTATAATAGGAGGGGTGGCAGTGGAGGGCAATATGTTGGGAGGGGGTGGAAGTGGAGGGCAGTATAATAGGTGCGGTGGCAGTGGAGGGCAGTATGTTGGGAGGGGGTGGTAGTGGAGTACAGTATTATGTACAGCATAACTGGTGGGGTGCAGTGTATGGGAGGGAGCAGAGTGACCATGAGCTACTCAGTCTCAGAGTCAGGGCAGTGCAGGAAGCATTTCACCTACCTTTCTTCCAGCGCAGGAACACTACAGCCAACAGGGAAGAGGAGGAAGTCGGGGGCGGAGCTTAGGCGCAAGGAGGACTCCTCCATCGGCTCGCTCGGAATGCTGGGGCTCCACTCTCCTCCTCGTTGTGACGTCACTGGTTGTTAGATGCCAGTGTTTTTTACGTTACCGCGTTGGGCACGATGGGATTTTTAACCGATGGTGTGTGGGCAAGACTGATGAAAGTCAGCTTCATCGGACATCCAATGAAAAAATCCATCGGCCCGTTTTCATTGGACGAACCGATCGTGTGTACAGGGCATCATTGTACACATTTCAAATTCAAGGTCATCTACCCTGCCACCCCTTGGTTACCCTTTGGGCTGAATAGTGACCACTACAGGTCTCTCTCTGCCTTGTAAGCCCACGAAAGTTGCACCCCCTCTCCTACCCAATGAGCTAATAGAAGAGCCATTCTCACTGGAAGGCTGATTTCAAATTTCAAGTGGATTTAATGACTTTCCACGGAAAGTTCTTTTTCAAGGACCACAAACTTCGAGATAAATAGATATTTTAGTATTTTTATTGATGTATAAGTGATGAATCTGTGTAGACACGTGGCCCAGTCTTCGGGAATTCGGTGGGGCCAATGATATCTTCAGGCTTTGGGAACAGATGGAGAGATCATCATCGTCGTCTTCTTAAATGAATAGAAGGCTCCTTTGGCAGAGGCCCAAACCACACCAGTGGCGTACTCCGTAGTGGTACCATTTAGATATTTCCCATTCAGGTTGGCACTGTGGCATTTGCTGTACCAAAATGCGCCATGATACATGGTGGCACAATTACCGCTGGTATAGATATCTCTATCGTTGTCATGCGTGGAGAAATTCATCCCAATGTGACCGACCAAGGAATTCCCTGCAGGGTAACAGCAGAATAATTATTGGTTAGAAAGGAAAAACAAGATCACCTGTCATGTGAATGTCAGGAGATAGAGGTGGAAGGTCACTCTTTCATTCCAATTGAAGGGGAATGGCCATTCTTGGGGTCTGCTAATATTGATCCTCTGGGATTATTTGACTAACTTTTTAGCCGAGATTTAATCAGTGATGGAAAGAGGTCATAGAGGGTGAATATGTCAAAATGCCCCCCCCCCCCAAGATGTATGAGTGTGTGTCAGCAAAAATTCCCCCCTCAAAAAATAAAATAAAAAAACCGAGCATTAACCTGCATGCTCCCCCTAAGCATAAATCTCACCCTGCCTCCCAGTACAAATGCACCCCAGGGGCGTATCCAAGGTAGGCATGTGCAAAAGTAAAAAATTTGTTTCGTTTCGTTTAGTTTCAATTCGCCATTTAATACATTTCGTTAAGTTAGGTTCGTTACATGTGTTGAATTCGTTTTCGGAATTTGTTCGTTTTCGACTGAATTTCGAAAAATCCGGTCGAAATCGAAAATATTTCAACCAGATTAGAAAACAAATAGTCTCTTTTCGAATAGAATTTTTTTCGAATTAAATTCGAAAATAATTTTTTTTCGAATTCCGATCGAATTTAGTCCGCGGGGTTTCGATTCGGAATCGAAAACGTTAGTTCTGATTCGGTAAATTCGCTAATATTGCAATTCGGGAATTCATATGCATCCGAATGTCTGAATAATGGAAAATTCGTCCGAATTTTGATTCGGAACAAAACGAAATGCACATGCCTAATCCAAGGTATGACAGATATGGCACGTGCCATGGGCACTATATAAAGAGGACATTCGTGAGGGGCTGGGCAGCACGGATGTACTGGCCAAGTGGCCATCGGGACTACCGGGAGTTTCCCGGAGGGTCAATGGCTCAGTGGGCCAGCCTGTGCAAGTTGCACAGCCATTACTTGTCTATAAGCAGGGCCGGACCGGTACAAGGGAAGACGGATACCCTCGACTGGGTGGTGTACAATTTGCTGGAGGGAGGGGGGTGCAGGTGAAGTACCGGCAATGCTTCACACAGTGCACACTAGCTGCAGCTAGCTGTCCTGTAGTGTTCTGAGTCTCTTTACCTTACTGTAACAATGTGCCCAGTGTGCACCTGCACCCGGCACAAGCACCAGCCATCCCTATCCGCACTGCCACTTCACTGCCCCCAAGTCACTTAGTAGTCCCGTCCTGACGGCGTGACGTCACTAACAGCCGGAGGTGAGATGGGAGGAGCTTGGAGAGGGGCGCAGTTTCCGTGCTTGCCATAGGTGCCATTTTCACTATATACACCTCTGATCCACTCCCCTGCTGAAATCCCACCTCCTGGCAGAAATCTTTGCCCCCCATCCCTTCCAGCTCAAATCCCCTTCACCCACCCCCCCTAAATCACCGCTCCTAGCACACCTCCCCACATTTCCTCTTCTGGAACAATTATTAACCCCTGCCACCACCAATCTCCTTGTGTTTCCCCCCCACCTCATATAATAACACAGTTCCCAGGGCAGCCGTCCCTCCTGCCCAGCAGGGCCAGACTTATTATTGGGCTTGACTGGGCTCAAACCCAATGCCCCCGCCTAATAGGAGGCCCAATCGTGGCAACCCCCCCATTTGCAGCAATTTTCGCGGCTATACCCACCCACAATTTCGCGGCAATACCCTGTTCGCGACAATCGCAGCAACCCCTTCCCGCAATTTTGCAGCAATCGCTGCAATTCCCCCGTTCGCGGCAATTTGGACACCCCCCACGTAACAACTTCGGCGGATGGATGTAATTCTAGGCAGCCCCCAGTCCCCCCCTCAACAACTTTGATGCACCAGGGAGCCCCTTCACTGCAGATGTGTAAAATTACTAAAGGTTAAGCTTAACAACTTTGATAGGTCGGTCGGCGGATCCAGTCCCCCCACCCCCCTCTACAACTATGATCGGTCAATGGTAACAACCCACCCCTCCACTTTTCTGCTCCAGGGGGCCCCTTCAATTATTAAGCCCAGGCACCCCCACCACCCTAATACCTGCCCTGCTGTCCAGCCGCCTCTCCTGCCCAGCCCTTGTCCCGGCCCTGGCTGTGATTGACCTACAGTGCGCTCTCACCCATGGCTGCTGTGTAGGAAACTCTGAAATGTTTGTCCAGTGACATCCAGAATTTCCTTTTATCCATATGAGCCAAGTGGTACTCAGGGAAGGTAATAAAGCTGGGCAAAAAATAAGTAATAAAAAAAAACTTCTGTAGCTCATTGACAGGTCCATGACTTACGTTTATCAACTTCTGCTTACAGGGCTTTATTTCTCAGAGAAGAGCAACAATAGACAATGTAATGGAATGACCCATGATACTCTGAGACTTTTGAAGGATGCGGGGTACTCCTGTGCCAGCTTCACCAATCAGTCTTGGGTCTAGGGTCATCCTATGTCCGATAGGGGCATAGGATGACTGAGAAATAATATCATAAATTACATGAGATGGGACATTACTGATAATTCATGTATTGCAGGATATCTTGAAATATTAAAAGTTGTTCCTTATGAACAGGTCAATAGACTGTTGAGGTGTTAATTGAGTCAGGCTCCTAAGATATTCCATTGTCCATTGTGTGATACTAATACTGTTTTTGTGCCTATTGTACTAATTAAGTCTGTAAAGGTCAGATGTCTAACTTTGAGGTGTTAATTGAGTCTGGCTTCTGAAAGACCTTTCATTGTGGATGCTAATGACACTGTATGGTGTGAAAATACTATTGATGATAATATGTGATGTGAATAGCAGGTGAGAGTCATAACGTCTGACTTGTCAGGTGTAGTAATTAGGTCATGTTATTTATGTCAGACCAGTGCCGAAACGTCTGTGGGATGTGTATTGGAGATTTGTCAGCCCTCCCATTGTGTGATGTTGTGGTCGGAGTGTGTCTTTGTTCCTGTGATTACTGCAGCATGCTTTTTGGTGTATAAAAGACTGAGTTTTACCATTAAAAATATTCATTCATTTTGGAACCAGAGAACAGAGCTGTGTGTGTCTCGTTTATTCTTGGAAATGGAATGGGTCATGTCTGTTGGTTTGTTGGAGTGTCGGATAAGCTGTCTTGGGTCAGATTCGGTGGAATGGAAATCGTAAACGGTGGTGACTGTTACAGACCCCCATGCAAAAATACATCCCTACTGGTTGTATATGTATATTGATTGGTTTGTGTGAAAATTATAGCGTCTACAAACTATGGTATTGATACTGGAATTTTATACACAGTTGAAGGTAAATCTAAAGGAAATTTACCAAATTTTTTTTTTAACCACTTTAGCTCTGGAAGATTTACCCCCCTTCATGACCAAGCCATTTTTTGCTATACTGCACCGCGTTACTTCTTGAGCGACGCTGTGCCTGAACAAAATGCATGTCCTTTTTTTTCCCCACAAATAGTTTTCTTCTGGTGGTATGGTATTTGATCACCTCTGTGATCAAATAGAGGGGGCGGGGTCACCCGTACACGTCACTGGGTGGCCCCGCCTTCACCTATACAAGAGCTGTCAAAGTGTGGAAAGCGTCGTTCGGCGGGAGCCTCCTATGGAGGCGGATTTGTTGCAGCTTTTTTTTTTTTTTTCTCGGTCGTCGGCGCAAGATGGATTAACATTGCTGGATTTTTTTATTTTTGAATAAAGGACTTGTTTCAAGCTGTCTCTTGTTTTTTTTTTTTTTTAATTTGCGTGAAAAGGTAGGGGTACCCCGTTACCAATTCACATGGGGGGGGCCAGGATCTGGGGGTCCCCTTTGTTAAAGGGGGCTTCCAGATTCCGATAAGCCCCCTGCCTGCAGACCCCCACAACCACCGGGCAAGGGTTGTGGGGATGAAGCCCTTGCATGTGGCCTGGTACGGTTCAGGAGGGGGCGCTCTCTCGTCCCCCCCTCTTTTTCGACAGCCTGCCAGGTTGCCTGCCTGGTATGGATTTTTGACACCCCTATGCCATTTTTTTAACTTTTAGTGCAGGGTTCCCTGTAGGCCCTGAAGGGCCTGGTATGGAATTTGGGGGGACCCCCACGCAATTTTTTTTTAGATTGTTTTTTTCAATGAGTTTTCAATGACTTTTATCTGTATTGCCGAGACCCGACAATTAATTACAGCTGCAATCAGTTTTAAATGACTTTTTGTCCTTTAGAAATGTCATTTTGCTGTGGGACAGTTCTAAACACGGGAAAAATGCGCTACTTTACAGGCATACTATAGACCCCCCCCCCAGGTACAAAATTTAAAGGAATATTTTACTTTTATTGTTTCACTTTAACTACTTAAGGACCGCCTCCTGCACATTTACGTCGGCAGAATGGCAATGTATGGCGTGGGTAATATGTTGAGGAGAGGAGTGGTGCGGAGTGTATGGCGGGGGTAGTTAGTGGAGAGAGGAGGAAGAGGAGTGCAATACCACCTCCTGATAGTCTTTCAGCCACTGCTATACCACCTTGGTGATGGGGCACTCTGAAGGATGTAAGGGGGCACTCTGGAGGAGGTAAAGAGGCACTCTGGAGGCACTAAGGGGGCACCCTGGAGGTTGTAAGGTGGATAAAAGGGGGCACTCTGGCGATACTAACTTAGTCAGGGCCCCCTTACATCCTCCGAGGTGCCCCCTTACATCCTCTGGAGTGCCCCCTTACATCCTCCTCCAGAGTGCCCCTTAGTACTTCTGTACTAAGGGGCATTCTGGAGAAAGTAAGGGGACGGAGTAAGGGAGCACTCTGGAGGAAGTAAGGGGGCACTCTGGAGGCACACAGATAGTACCTCCAGAGTACCCCCTGCAGAGAGTCCTGAGGAGTGATGGCCATTAATCCATGCCAGGTGAATGTTAGGAAAAGCAGAGCACACCACCCACCTCATGGCTGCCCTATTCCACTACTGCTTGCTTCTCCCTGCCACAGCCATGATATAAGCCCGGTCCAGCCTGTGGTGTATGTCCCCATGTTATCTGTACCTGAATTACTGCAGTTCCTCCGGGGGATGCTGCACCCACTGGTGCTCAGGTCAGGGTGTCCGGAAGTGAGGTCTTCTCCCAGAGTGCACGGTTCTGGGATGAGCTATCTAAAGGGTGCAGGGTTCTAGGATGAGCTATATACAGTGTCCAGGGTTCTGAAATGCGCTATATACAGGGTTCTGAGATGAGCTATATACAGAGTTATAAACTCTATGGGCCAGATTCTCGTAGATCGGCGTATTTTTGTTCTGGCGTAGCGTATCCCATTTACGCTACGCCTCCGCAACATTTACGGGCAAGTGCTGAATACAAACGAGTATCACGTCTAACTTCCGGTCCGGGTCTTACATGTTACGCTGCGTCACGCAGCTTCATCAGAGATCTCTGATCTCTGCGTGATGCAGCGTAACATGTAAGACCCGGACCCGCAAACCGGAAGTTAGACGCGATACTCGTTTGTATTCACCTTGATGTAAGTCTCTATTTTTTATCATTAAAGCGTACATATATACTTCACTATGGCACCATTGCTCTTTATTTGAGTGACACTGGAAACCCCCCCGCCAATCTTGGAACATTGGACCTTTATCATCACACCATCTCACTGAGAGGACGGAGTGACACCTGCTGGGGATTCAGCCAGAGCAACACACACTGAAAGGCTTTATTTTTGCCTTATAAAGGTAAGCAGAATGTGAGCATATTACCGGGGTTAACCCACACGTAGGCTGCCATGGAGTCCATCAGGAAAGGAACATTAAAAAAAAAAAGAAGTCACTTGTAGCCTATATCTGGTTATGTCTACTCCATGCAGGCAATGTTCTGGTAGAAATGTATCCCGATATTGGTTGAGCCCCGTGTGTGGACAGAGCAAACAGTACCAATGTACAATGTGAACATGATAAAAGTATTTTCCATACCAATAGGTTTGGCTGGATTTCCCTCTGTAAACCCCTCAATGTGCAGTTTGTAGCCCTCTTCCTCAGGGTTGGGGGCCAGACGGGAGAGGGAGAAGTTTTCATAGGTCACATGACTGGTGACGTTGTCCCAATCCTCCAGAACGATCCTAAGACGATAGGACTTCTTCAGGGTTAGGAGGTGAATGTTCTGCAGACCTAAAGTAGAAAAACCACAAGCCGTTACCCTGAGAATTGGGGTGTGAAAATACACGGGGTGACCCAACCTACATACCCTGGATTTTATTTATTGCCCTGGTGTTTCATGACTACATGGTCAAAAGCATGAGGACACCCCTCCCAATCATGGAGTTCAGGTGTGTCCAGTGAAGAGTATTATTAATCCTACAGCCAGGGCAGCCAGGAGGCCCCTTACACAGCTTTAGATAGGGCCCCCCTGGAGCAGAGAACCGGGGGGGGGGGGGGGAGGACAGGTGTAATCTCTCTGTTCTCCTGATGCCAGATAATAAGCGGGGGGGCCCTGGGGGACCATCGGGCCCCTTACAGGTGTAATGCAAAAATAATGCAAAGGGAGGGGGGCCGGCCGGGCCTGTAAGGGATTTTCGGGGACCATTGGGCCCCATTAGACCCCTTTCACACCTGTGGACCGTATGTCCGCTCGCTTTTTTATCCATCCATTTGCGGATGAAAAAGGTACATACGTTGGTCCTTATGAGATCGCGGATGTCATCCGCTGACACCCGATCTCGTCCGCCTCCGCAATGATCCGATTCTGCAGACGGAAGAAAATCCCTATTTTTTCTTCCGTCTGCAGATCGGATCGGATGAACACAGACACACGGTCCATGTTCATCTGATCCCACCCCATAGAGGAGAGCGGAGAAAAGACAGGGCAGTCCCTGTACAGTGTGCGGGGACCGCCCTGTCATCTGCTGGCTCAGCGGGGATCAACGGAGCGATCTCTGCTGAGCAAGCGGAGGTTTACGGGGCAGATCAATACTGATCCGCCCCGTGTGAAAGGGGCCTAACAAGTTTAATGTAAAAAATGAATAACATAAAAAATTACAACAAAAAAAAGGGAGGCCTGTAAGGGGCCCTGGGGACCACCGGGCCCCTTAACCACTTCAATATTCAGCCATATACAATTGACGGCCTGAGATGGGAACTACCATCCTAAGTGGCCGTCAATTGACGGCCTGGGCCTTGCGGGTGAATATCTGAATGATGGGGGCAGCCAGAGGCATCATGCAGATATCCTCTTCTTCAGCCGACGATTCTACACAATCTAAGAACGATCATAGCGGTGGTTCCGCCGCTTGATCGTTCTTACAGGCTGCGGGAGGGGACACCCCCCCTCCCGCCGCCATACGGTGCTTCTCCGGGCTTACCTGTGCCTTCGGGGGCCCGGAGAACGAATCGTCGGCGTCGGCAGGAAGCATAGAGATGACTGGTGACCAGATGGTCACCAGTCATCTTTATGACCGTCGGAGGACCCGGGCGCGATGTGATGACGTCACGCCCGGGTCCCTGTAAGTAAACAAAGCCGCGATTGCGGCTGTAAGCCACCATTCATGAGATCGGTGAATTTTTTTTCACCGATCTCATGGTTTCCAGTCTGGAGGAGAGATGTGAGGTCTTATTGACCCCGCATCTCTCCTTAAAGAGGACCTGTCACACACATTTCCTATTACAAGGGATTTTTACATTCCTTGTAATAGGAATAAAAGTGGAAAAAAAAAAATTTGAAAAAAAGTGTCAAAATAAATAAAAAATAAGTAAAAAAAAAAAAATGTAAACGCCCCTGTCCCCGGTAGCTCGCGTGCAGAAGCAAACGCACACGTAAGTCCCTCTGACATATGTAAACGCCGTTTAAACCACATAAGTGAGGTATCGCCGCGTGCGTTAGGCCGCGTACACACGAGGGGATATGTCCGCTGAAAACGGTCCGATGGACCGTTTCAGCAGACATCTCCGCTCGTGTGTATGGGCTAGCGGACAGATTTCTCCACCCGACAGATTTCAAAGCATGCTTTGAAATCTATCCGGTGGGAATCTGTCCGCCCGACATGTCTGCTGGTTAGTACACTTACCAGCAGACATGTCGTCCCCCACCGCCGCCGCGCCGCCGCCGAATGGATTCAGCGCATGCGCGGAAGTGTTTAACTTCCTGGTGCGGTGACGTGGCGGTGACGTGGCGGTGTGTACACGCCATCGAATCAAAATTCCCGATCGGACATATCCGATGGAAATGGTCCGCGGACCGTTTTCATCGGATATGTCCGATCGTGTGTACGAGGCCTTAGAGTGCCAGCAACAAATCTAGCACTAGACCTCCTCTGTAAATCTAAACTGGTAACCTGTAAAAAAAATTAAAGCGTTGCCTATGGAGATTTTTAAGTACTGAAGTTTGGCGCCATTCCATGAGTGTGCGCATTATTAAAGTGTGACATGTTGGGTATCTATTTACTTGGTGTAACATCATCTTTCACATAATACAAAAAAATTGGGCTAACTTTACTGTTTTGTTATTTTTTAATTCATGAAACAATTTTTTTTACAAAAAAAAGGCGTTTGAAAAATGATTGCGTAAACACTGTGCGAGATAAAACGTTGCAATGACCGCCATTTTATTCCCTAGGGTGTCTGCTAAAAAAACATATATAATGTTTGGGGGTACTGTGTAATTTTCTAGCAAAAGAATGATGATTATTACATGTAGGAGAGAAGTGTCAGAATAAGCCCGGTATGGAGGTGGTATAAAAGCCCCGTATTGAAGTGGTTAAAGGTGTAGTGCAAAAAAAAAAAGTACAGGAGGGGGGTAGCCAGGCCTGTAAGGTGCCCTGGGGACCATCGGGCCCCTTACAGGTGTAATGCAAAAAAATATATAAAAAAATAAAATAAAATGGGGCCAATGGGGAGAGGGGCCAGCCGGGCCTCTGGGGACCATCGGGCCCCTTACAGGTGTAATGCCTGTTCCCCCCCTGATGGCGGCCCTGCCTACAGCATACAAAGACATTGTTCTGCCAACAGTATGGTGAAGGCCCTTTATGTTCCAGGATGACTGTGCCTTCCTACATAAAGCCGGCTCTATAGAGACATCATTTGACAGGATTGGTGTGGAGGAACTTGAGTGGTCACCACAGAGCCTTGACCTCAACCCTACTAAACACCTTTGAGAAGAATTGCTGTGCCAATGTTGAACCAAGTTTCCTCGTCCACGTCAGTACCTGAACTCACGAGTGGATACAAATTCCCACAGACACAAGCCCTGTACACACAGGCGGGAATCCCGTTGGAAAAAAAAAAAATGTGGTTTTCCAGCAAGCTAGCCTTGCCTAGCCCTGTCTACATACGGCTATTCAAAAGAACCCCGTTCTTTTGAAAGGCAAGAGTGCAGTGACGTCATCAAGTACGACAAGCATGCGCTCGTCACATTCAATTCCGTTGCCGTCATCTTGCTACACCCTACACTTCCCTTGTATGCTACCGCGCATGCGTCAAAGTCTTTTCGAGCATGCGCACGCTTACGTGGGACAGGCAAGTATTAGGGTGACTACGTATCCCGCATTTTGCAGTTCTATCCCGTGTCCCGGGTACATTCATTCCAGGACAGTACAGTGTCCCAGAATGAAACTGACACAGCCACACAATGAGAGAGCGGGGCTGGGAAGGCTTTCCCGCTGACAGCTAAATAAAAAATAAAGCTGGCAGTAAAAAAAAAAACATGGCAGGGGGTCCCCCTCCCCTAGTTCATTCCAGACTCTGTGGGTCCTTTGGGGGCTTCCAGATTCTGATAACCCCCGTGCCTGCATGCCACCACAACTACCAGCCAGGGTAAGATGAGGACGTAATGCTTTGAGGTGGGGGGGGGGGGGTAGAGCCTGTGGGTGCTGGTATGGACTGGGGGGGGCACTCGTTTTTTTTTTTTGCTTTTTCTTTTTTTCAATATCCGGGTGCCAGCAATTGTAACCGTGAGTCAATTTAAATACATGGTACACATGCCCTACTTTACAGGCAGACTAAGGGGACCCCCCCAGGCACTATATTTAGAGGAATTGTTCATTTTTATTGTTGCACTTTAAGCATGTTTAGAATCACTGCTCCTGAAAATCTTTAAAATTGGTAAATGTTTGTGAAAGAAGGAGGGTGTCCCTGAATGAATGACAGTTTGGAAATGTGGTCACCCTAGTAAGTATACACATGTAACGGGTTCCTCGGCAGGAAACACTCTGCCCGAGAATCCCAACGAGAAAAATAGACAGCAGGTTATCTATTTTTCTCGTCGGGATTCCTGGCAGTTTTGCAGATGAGAAACCATACACACACGCGTTTTTCACGGCAAAAAGCTCTCCCAGCAAATCTCGTTTAAATTTCCAGAAAAGCCCAGAGCAGGGGAATGTAATGGACTGGGCGGAGGGCTGCATGACTAGGGAAACAGGAGAACAACCATTGGCTGGCCGGGGTGTAGGGGCGAGCTCGGCGGTCGCGGCCTCCGGAGCGCTTTTCGCCGGACACATCCCCCAGAGCCAAGCGTCACCATGGGAGTCCCCACTCGCGGGCCCCTCCGGGCCCCCCCGCGAAGCGCGCTGCTATGCCTACGGGAGGGGGGTCTGGGAGGAATCCCCAACGCGGACAGGGCTCGGCGGGAGGCCGCTCCGTCAGCCCTGGGGCGGCCCCAACACCCGCTCGGCGCATGGAGTCGGATTTGGCGGGCCCCGACCTGCGCGCTGCCGCGCGTGGTGCGGCGCCTCAGCGAGGGAGAACGAGGAGCGCGGCGGCTGGGCCTATTACCTCTTCAGCCGGCAGCCTTGTGATTTCCAGCCCGGATGAGGCGGGGCCTAGCGGCAGCAATGGTGGGGGCAACAGGGCTGGGGGAAGCCCCCCAGGCCCGCGGAAGGCGACGCGGAAGTCCGTGGACGGGTCTGGCGTGCTTAGGGATCGACAGGCGGCCGCCAGACTTGCGGCAGCCAGGGACCCTTCCCCTGGTGGGCACTGTGATGCAGAGGACGACTTGGAAGTGGTGCGTTCGGAAGGGGAGCTGACGGAGTCCGAGGAAGACCTACCTCCCAGGAGTGCGGCAGCTGCGGTGGATGCGGGACGGTCGGCTGGTGGGTCCTTACCTAGGCAGCCCGGTGAGTCCAATTTTCATTTACCTTTAACTGCTGGTTTAGGGGTGTTAGCGCCAGTTAGCAGTGGGGTGGGACCTGTTAGTACTGTGGGGTCGGGGCTGACGGGCACGGTACAGGGGGCAGCAGCTGGAGGGGTGGTGTACCCAGGGTTAGGTGGCTTTGCAAGATTTTTGGCGGGTATAAAGGAGTTGGTGGGCAAGTTTAAGACCTCTGGGGGAGCGGTGGTTGGCCCGGAGGCGGCATGGGCCCCCCCTGCGGGGGGGTCGGGGGGACTTCTGTGTCGCCCGTGGTTTCTCCGGCAGGGGGGGCCATTCCCCCAGTTCAGCTGGCCGCAGGGGTGGCTCCTGCGGGTTCAGCAGCTGCCACGTTGGTGGCGCAGGCTGACGGAAAAGGGCAGGGGGTTAGCGAGCCGTCTGTGAGGCAGGAAATAATTTGCCTCGCCGACTCGGCCAAGTGCGAGGTATACCTGTGCTATGAGGCGTCTTTGGGCACCCATTTGAAGGCGGAAGTGAGGGAGAAGATTTGGAAAGGTGAGTACGTTGAGATTTTCTCCCTGCTGCCATTGGAAAAGTTCAATCTGGATAGGGGCAAGCCAGATGAATCCAAGAAGGAGGAGGAGGAGAGACGCAGGTATCGTTTGATTCCGCGGACTTTCACGAATTGGCTGCAGGCCTTTAGCATTTTGGCATGTGTGGTAGGCGAGAAGAAGCCGGAGCACTGCTCGGCGCTCTTCATATACCAGAACGCGATCAGGGAGGCACACAGGGTTTATGGGGGTTTGGCGTGGCTACAACATGACGAGCAGTTTCGGCAGAGGATGGCGGTGCGACCAGACCTGCGCTGGAACCAGAAGGACATGAACTTGTGGCTGTGCCTGATGACGGCGGCGAGGGCCCCGGGCCAGTTTTTTCAGGGGGGGGGGGGGGGCGGTGGTCCATCGTCCCAGGGGCAACCGGCCGGACGGGCAAAAGGGGTGTGTTGGCAGTTCAACTCTGGCACCTGCAGGTTCGGAGGCACCTGTAGATACAAGCATGAGTGCTCTGGCTGCGGGGGCTCCCACCCGTTGTCCAAATGTTTCAAGCAGGGAAAAGGGCATACCGGAGAGTCTACAAACAAGAGGGAAGACTCCGGTGAGGGTGGAAAGGATGCGGCCGTTTCTCGGTAGGTATCCGGACAGACGGGCGGTGCGCATTTTGGAGGAGGGGTTTTCAGTGGGTTTCCGGATTCCATGCAAGCTAGAGGGGGTTCCGCCGGTTTCTCGCAATTTGCGGTCTGCTCTGTTGCATCCCGACGTGGTTTCGGTGAAACTACGGAAGGCGGTGGCGCTAGGCCGTATGGGGGGTCCCTTTTTGGTAGCACCCTTGGAGGGTCTGGTGGTTTCCCTATTGGGTGTGGTCCCCAAAAAAGAACCCAACAAGTTTAGGTTGATACACCACCTCTCCTTCCCAAAAGGGGGGTCGGTCAATGACGCGATCGACCCCGAGGCCTGTTCAGTGAGCTACACGTCATTCGATGCTGTGGTTCACTGGGTTAGACACTACGGGCGTGGCGCCTTGATGGCTAAGTCAGATATCGAAGCGGCTTTTCGCTTACTGCCGGTGCACCCTGACAGCTTCCGGCTGTTAGGGTGTTACTGGGAGGGACGTTTTTACGTGGACCAGTGTCTTCCCATGGGGTGCTCCATTTCTTGTGCGCTGTTCGAGACGTTCAGCTCATTTTTGGAGTGGGTGGTCCGGGACGTAGCGGGTGTCAATTCGATCATCCATTACCTGGATGACTTCCTGTGCGTAGGGCCAGCGGCCTCCAGAATTGCCGCGGTGCATCTGGCCACTCTAGAGCACATTGCGGATCGTTTCGGGGTGCCTTTGGCCCCCAAGAAGACGGAAGGCCCGCACACGGTCATGACGTTTTTGGGGATCACTTTGGATTCCGAGGCCATGGAATGCCGATTGCCGGCTGACAAACTGGAAGTGCTGAAGGCTGAGATCAGGAGGTTTTTGGGGGTCAGGAAGGTTCGGCTCCGGGAGGTTCAATCCTTGCTCTGGAAGCTGAATTTTGCTTGCCGCATCTTGCCCATGGGCCGTGTATTTAGCCGAAGATTGTCGGCCAGTACCGCAGGGGTGGAATCACCGAATCACTTTGTGACCCTGAAGAAGGTGCATAGGGACGACCTGCGGGTTTGGCACACATTTTTAGAGTCATTCAATGGCAGGGCATTGTGGATGGCGGGCCCGGTCAGCAGTTTTGATCTGGAGCTGTACACGGACGCCGCGGGATTCCAAGGCCAGTGGAGCGCGGGCTCGTGGCCTGAGAACTGGGTGGAGGCGGGCTTCACGAGGAATCTGGTCCTGGTTGGAATTGTTTCCGGTGGTACTGGCGGTGGAATTGTGGGGAACTGAGTTCAGGGACCGGAAGGTGAGATTCCATGTGGACAACCTGGGAGTGGTACAGGTTATCAACCGAGTGTCAGCCGCCTCGCCTCCAGTAGTTCGCTTGTTGCAGCACTTAGTTCTGAGATGCTTGCAATTGAATGTTTTTGTACATGCAGTTCACATCCCTGGGGTTGAAAACGTCATTGCTGACGCTTTATCTCGGTTTCAGTGGGACAGGTTCCGAGAGTTGGCGCCGGCTGCAGAGCAACACGGAGTGCCTTGTCCGGAGGGGCTGTGGAAGATTGCGTTGGCGTGATCTCCAAGTGGATCAAGAGGTCGGTGAGTGAGGCTACATGGGGGGCATATAGCAAAGTGTGGCAGGAGTGGGAGTCATTGGCAAGATTGTCGGAGGTTGATCCGTTTGGTGCAGACGTCAGGTGGTTGGTACTGTATTTTGTGTCCAGGAACATTGAGGACGGGGTGTCGGCGGCAGCTTTGAACAGAAAGATGGCAGGCCTGGCGTTCCTTTTCAAGTTACAGGGCTGCCCTGACTTCACCAAGGAATTTTGGGTGCGTCAGGCACTCAAGGGCTACAGGAAGGCAGGGGTGACCAGGGACTCCAGGCGCCCGGTGTCATTCTCGATTCTTCAGGGAATCTTGGGCATGTTACCAGCGATCTGCTCTTCGGTTTACGAGGCGACACTATTCAGGGTGGCTTTTTTGTTGGCGTTTTTTGGGGCCTTCAGGATTGGCGAACTGGTCAGCCCTTCAAGGAAGGTTCAGGGTGGCTTAGGTTTTCACAAAGTGGTTTGTTGTGGGGACAGGGTGTCCATTTGGCTGCGCAGGTCAAAGACTGACAAAGCAGGCAAAGGCAAGGAGGTCCAGGTATTTGCTTTGCCTGGATCGCCGCTGTGTCCGGTGGGGGCGGTAAGGTCCTTTTTGGAAATACGCCCAGAACGGCTGGGGTCCTTCTTGGTACATGGGGACGGATCGCCTCTGTCGAAATTTCAGTTTGTCGCCATTTTTAGGAAATGCGTTCGTTCATTGGGGTTGGATGAGAGGGTTTTCTCGTCTCACTCCTTTAGGATAGGGGCCGCGACCGAGGCGGCCCGTTGTGGGTTGGGCATTGAAGCAGTAAAACGGATATGCAGGTGGGAATCCAGGAGGTTCCAGAGTTATGTTCGCCCCCATTTGGCAGACAACTAGGGGTGACCCGGGAGGAAAAGGGGGATATTGTGAGTGTGTGCTCTGGTTTTGGTTGTTTGGGCTATATGTGGTGATTATCGGATTTTACTTATCTTCTCTTTCAGATGCGATTCAGGCCTTAGTATGGATTCTGGGCCACTCCTTCGTCTTCTGGGGGGCGAGGAGGGCGGATGTAGGCCAGATGGGCGGCAACTGGGCTTCCCTAGGGAGGAAGCCTGTATTCGCTGGCTGGGAGTACCGGGAATGCTTTGGGGTAGGACAGTCCCTGAAGTACATCGCTTTGCGCGATTGGACCGGCCACCCGACGTTTTACTGCTGCACGTGGGTGGCAACGATCTAGGGACTCGATCCATGCTGAATATTACGAGGGACATCAAATTTGATGTTCTGAGGCTTAGAATGGCATTCCCGGATATGATCATCGTATGGTCTGACATAGTGGCTCGGACCACGTGGCGATTGGCAAGATCGGTGGAAGGGATTAATCGGGCCCGAAGGAAGGTCAACCGGGATGTGGGCAGATTTATGGTTTGGAACGGGGGGTTGGTGGTGCGCCACATGGAGCTGGAAGAGGACAGCTGGAGGTACCTGAGGGGGGACGGGGTGCACCTTACAGCAGTAGGGATAGATATGTGGGTTCTGGGTTTACAGGATGGCATACAGCGGGCCATTAGGGTATGGAGGGGCTCACAAGGTTAAGGCTTTATCCTTGTGTGCTGTGGCGTTAGTTGGTCTCTGCGGGTGAAGGACGAGACTTTGAAAGCTGAAATTCGACCTGTCGGTGACAGGGGGTATGATGGTGATTCCAGATAACGGAGGTTAACTGGAGGGACTGAGTATGGAGCACTGCGGTCGTAAGTGTCTTTGAGCCAGCTTGTCGGCCTGAGGCCTGTCAGAGGAAGTCCAGAGACCGCAGTGCAAAAATGTTGAGTTATATATATATATGTTTATATATATAGAGTTGAGATATGGGTTGCTAGAGGCTTTGCCTGCGGAGACCAACTTTAGGTAGTTCAGGTTTTATAACAGATGTGTTTTACGTAAATGTTAAGTTATTACGTTTTAATAAATAGGCTGCTACGGCCTTTGTTTCCCCAACTCAAATGGTGTGGTCTCCAATTAATGGGAGGTTAATGGTTGGGGGGTTTGTCTTCAAGGGGTTACAGTAAGAGTAAGGGGTTACAGGTTGTACTATAGTCATGAATACTGAAGCTGGAAGGGGAAAAGGGAAAGATGGTAACGCCATATCGAAGTCCAATGTTTTTCTATGGGATGTCCAACAAGCTCATATAGGTGTTATGGTCAGTGTCCCACCAACCTTTGACCTTTTCCTTCAACTTAGTGGTCTGACAACACTTAGGGCCAGATCCAGGTAGATGAGAGTATCTTTCCTCTGGAGTAACGCTTCTCATTTACGTTACTCTGAAGACCCTTTCAGCGCAAGTCCTGTAATTCACATAGCAGTTGCGCGTAAACTTGCGCCAGAGTAACGATAATGCGCTGGCGTAACCCGACGCAAGTGGAACTGGGTGTGATCATATGTAAATGATGGGCGGAGCCCAGCGCAGAGGCTTACGTTCAGCGCATCATCCACGGAGCATGCGCAGTGAGTGCGGCTCCACTCGCCCCCCTTGTGCGCATGCTCACAACTTCCGCCGGCACCACTTCCTGGGAAACGTCAGCGCAATGCGTTCCGCTGGGCGCTTAAAAGCGCTGGCGGAAACGCCATTCCGGCGCAAAAGTAGTTCCATTTCCCCCCACCCCAGGGAAGATACTTTTGCCCTGTAATGGCTGCTCCCGCTACCCCCAAAGAGAGGAGGAACCTAAACTATAATGCCCAGGAGGTCACTGTGATAATCTCGGCTATGGAGGCATTTAATGATTTTCTCCATGGGAAAAAAAGCAGGAAGACCAGCCGGGAAAGGAAGCAGGGTATCCTGGCCACCATTGCTGCCAGGGTCAATGTGCTGGGGTACTCCACCCGGAGTGCTTCAGACATTCAAAAAAAAATCAATGACCTGCGGCGCAAGGTGAGGGGCAAGGTGTCCACCATTAGGAGCCATGAGAGGGGCACAGGTGGTGGTCCCCCATGTCCTGTCACCCTGACCGCGGAGGAGGAGGTGGTTGCCCGCTGCCTGGACAGGGAGCAGTTGGAGGGGGTCCCTGGCTATGACTCCGTAGAGGAAGGCTCCAGGACAGGTAAGTGATTTTTACCCCCTTTTTGGTGTGTTGCATGTGGGGGGGGGGGGGTGGGTACATGTGCCAAGTGTGTGGGACCACCAACATGTGTCTGCTTTGTGTCATCCACAGATGACGGTGCTGGGCCATCATCTCGTGCCGGCCAGTCCACCCCAACCCCCCAACGGGATGCTGAAGACGAGGCCCTGGGTGCTGGAGACACCGAGGTGGAGGAGGAGAGTGCCCACACCACTTCAGCAGAGGTGGTTGTGGAGGAGCCTGTCCCTGAACAGGAGTTTATTTTAATGTTGGAGGAGTCCTCCTCCTCTGCAGGGCCCTCTGTGATCCCCTCCCCCATCCTAGGTAGCCCCTCAAGGGCGACTCCATCCCCACGGGGACAACCTTCCTCTGCCCCCAGGAAGGCCACCCGGAAGACCAGGGGGGTGTGTGATTTGGTCGAGGACCAGGTGCTGTTGGACCACGCCAAGCAGACCCAGCAGATGGGGGAGATTGCTGGCCACCTGGACCGGGTCGCTGACAGCCTGGGCTCCATGCCCAGTGGTGTTCAGAACATTGTTACCAGCCTGGGGGAGGTGCAGGCTGATGTACGGCACCTGACAGCAGCTGTACATGCCAACACTGCTGCCATTCGGGAAGAGGGGAGGCAACGGCAGCGTGACCAGCGGCACAATATCACCCGCTAGTTGAGGATGCAGGCCCAGACGAACCTTTATCTGAGCAGGATTGCAGTGGCCTTGGAGGGCAGGCAGCCAACAGCTGGCCGGAGTGGCCCATCCGGGGAACAGCCTCCTCAAGATGCCCCCACACCCCCACCACCACCCACTCCCTCCAGGCAGATGAGGAGCCCGAGAGTGCCCCCAAGGAGGAGCCCCCGTCATCCTAGATGAGGGTTATTTTTGATTTGGTTTATATTTGTGCTTTTTTTTATACTCAGGTTATGAGTTTATATTTTACTTTCATGCTCAGGTGATGAGATTTTTTATTTATTTTGAACTGCACACGGTCAGGAGTGCAGGGGACAGTGTGAATGGTGTGTGAATGTGAGAGGGTGGCACTCCTGACAGTAAGGGGTGTCACCCTCGGCCGTGGTGGTGAAGTTAACCCCACGGCTGAATGAATGACGTGTGAAAGGTGTGTGAATGGACAGTGACATCATTGGGGCCTTGACGCTGGCGTTACTGCTCCCAACTCCTACATGCTGGACTTGGGCTAATCCAATGCGATGTGCATGTGGTGTGTGTGATCCAGTGGTGTACACGCGTGCATTGTCTGTGTTATTAATGTTTTGGTTTAGTGTCCAAAGATGCCTACGGCGAGGACCCTCCTGACTGCTCTTCCATCAGCAGACGGGGTCTCCTCTGGCAGGTGGGGACTGTGTGGGTCGGGGGTCAGGTCATCACGCATGTCAATCTGCAGGCCTTTTCTCATAGCAAAGTTGTGCAGAATACAACATGCACCGATGATCTGACACACGAAGGTAGGGGAATACAATAGGGTCCCCCCGGACTTATCCAGGCAGCGGAAACGGGACTTCAGGAGCCCAAATGTTTGCTCCACCACTGCACGGGTTTTGATGTGTGCTTCATTGTATTTTCTCTCTCCTCTGGTTTGGGGGTTCCGGAAAGGAGTCATTAGATGGGGTCCCAGTGCATATGCAGAGTCACCTGTAAGGTAAAAGACAGGAGAATGTTAGTCATGCATGTGCGACTTCTGTTGTGCATCACGGGAGGGGATAGTCATGCCTGCCACCCATGTCACTCACCAACCAGCCAGCTGTCCCCATACATGTTCTGTTCGAATTCTGTAGGGATGGGGCTCTGATTGTATATGAAGCTGTCATGGCTGGACCCGGGGTGTTTGGCACGGACGTGCCATATGAGGCGTTGGGCATCGGCTATCACCTGTACGTTGATGGAATGCCAATGCTTCCGATTGCGGTATATGTGCTCTGTGGCACTGGGGGGCTGGAGTGCCACATGTGTGCAATCAATGGCCCCGATGGTGCGTGGGAATCTGGCAATGTTGTAGAAATCTGTCATTGCCTTCAGCCGCAGCTCCTCAGTGGTGGGTCTGATGAACTGGTTGGACATGCGTCTGAGGATTGCAGGGACAACCTGGTGCACACATCTGCTTATGGAGGACTGTGACATCCCAGCCACCACTCCACTTGTACGCTGGAATCATCCACTGGCAAGGAAATGGAGTGTTGCCAGGACCTTCACCAGTGGCTGCACTGCTTGTGAGCGGTATGTCTTGCTGGTGATGTCACCCTGCAGGGTTGTGGTTAGTTCAAGTATTGCATCAGGGCTGAATCTGAAGAGGCGATACACCTCCTCCTCCCCCATGCCAAAGAGGTTCATACGAGTGCGGTATATCCTCTCACGTGCCCGCCTTCTTGGTTCCAGGGGACCCATCAGTAGTTCTAGGACCACAATTGCCCCTGGCATGTTGGCACACAGAGGTGTTGTCCTCCTTGCAAGTGTTGTTGTTCAGCAAGCTCCTATCGTCGGTAACGCTGCTGTAGCTGCTCTCCTGCTGACCTGTGACCGTCTGGAGTAAAGATAAAGCAGCCTTTTGTAGAAATAACTTTGCGCCGGACGGACCAGATACGCGCGGCGCATGTAGCCAGCGTATGGTGCTAATCCGTTCGCGAATTGGGAAATCTCCCTCATTTGCATATTTGCAGGGGAAATCAATGGGCGCGACTGATGCGCCCAGCGAAAATAAGCGCTGACGATACTCTGGCGTCGGAACGTTCCGCCGGTCGCAAATGACCCGTTATTGGGCGCATCTAGTTTGGTGGGTACGGGCACATAGAAAAGACGGCGCATCATCACAGTTACGCGGCGCATATCGAAATACTCCAGCGCAAGTGTTCCTGAATCTGGCCCATAACCACCTCAATACCGGGCTTTTATACCCACCTCCATACCGGGCCTATTCTGGCCCTTCTTACCTACATGTACAAATCATCATTCTTTTGATAGAAAATTACACAGAACCCCCAAACGCTATATATGGTTTTTTTTAGCAGACACCCTAGGGAATAAAATGGCGGTCATTGCAACGTTTAATCTATCACGGTATTTGTGCAATCATTTTTAAAACGCCTTTTTTTGTAAAAAAAATTGTTTCATGAATTAAAAAATAACAAATTAGCCCAATTTTTTTGTAAAAAGATGATGTTACGCCGAGTAAATAGATACCTAAAATGTCACGCTTTAAAATTGCGTACGCTGGTGGAATGGATTAAAAATCTCCATAGGCGACGCTTTGAAATTTTTTACAGGTTACCAGTTTAGATTTACAGAGGAGGTCTAGTGCTAGAATTGTTGCTCTCACTCTAACGCACACGGCGATACTTCACATATGTGGTTTGAACGGCGTTTACATATGTGGGTGGGTCTTACGCGTGAGTTCGCTTCTGCGCGCAAGGTACCGGGGACAGGGGCGTTTAACATTTTTTTTTTACACTTTTTTTTTCTTCCTTTTTATTATGTAAACATCCCTTGTAATAGGAATAGTGTGCGACAGGTCCTCTTTATGGAGAGAGGCACAGGAGATGCAGTAATGAGAGGCTTTCTCCCTGGTGTGGAGTGTCGTGCTCACCCCCCTCCCTTGGACTACAGGAGAGTCAGGACGCCCACTAACACACAGCTCCTTTCTCTATCAGCAATGTAGAGAGCATCCTGACTCTCCTGTAGTCAAAGGGAGGGGGCGAGCACTCCACTCCACACCAGGGAGAAAGCCTTGCATTACTGTGTGGAGTTACAGACAGAAGAACAGGAAGTGAGGATTTCTCAGAAGAAATAAGGTCATTTAAAAGCAAAATGGAAGGATGAGGTAAGTGAAGGAGGACTGCACTAAGGGAAAGGAAGATATTTAGGAAAAAAAATTACCTTTACAACCCCTTTAATTCAAAGTTTTGGCAGCTGTTGCAAGTAGTTCCTGCAATTTGCAGAATATGTTTATTTCCTATAATGGTCAGCAGCACCATCTATGTTGGGAATGTTATGTTTGTATGTCTGAATATATATTATTTAATCATTTCAACCCTGGATGATTTGGCTGCCCAATGACTGGGCCATTTTTTGTGATTCGGCACTGCGTCGCTTTAACTGAAAATTGCGTGCAAAATGTATAGCGTTTACAAAATAGGGGATAGTTTTATGGCATTTTTATTATTTATTTTTTTATTAGAAAAGGCAGCGATCTGCAATTTTTAAATGCAACATTATGGCGGACACATCGGACACTTTTGTTGCTATTTTGGGACCATTCATATTTATACAGCAATCAGTGCATTTTAATTTTTTTTATTTTTTTTTACTAGTAATGGCAGCGATCTGCGATTGTTTTATATATATATTTTTTTTATTGTGACATTGCAGTGGACACATCGGACACTTTTGACACATTTTTGGGACCATTCACATTTATACAGCGATCAGTGCTAGAAAAATGAACTGATTACTGTGTATATGACACTGGCAGGGAAGGGGTTAACCACTAGGGGGCGATGAAGGGGCCAAGTGTGTCCCAGGGAGTGATTCTAACTGTGTGGGGGCGGAGCTACCAGTGACACGACATTGATCACTGCTCCCGATCACAGGGAGTAGAAGATCAGTGTCCTGTCACCAGACAGAACCGGGAAATGCCTTGTTTGCACAGGCATCCCCCTGTTCTGCAGCTCCGTGACACCATCGCGGGACACCGGCCGACTTTGAGTCTGCGGGTCCTGCAGGCACGATCACAGAGCTCGCGGCAGGGGCACGCACGCCCGCGCAGCGGCAAATTCAAAGGGAATCTTTTGCGCAGCCGTGCCATTCTCCCGTCGGCAAGGGGTTAATGTGGTAATTTCCAAAAAAAAAATCACTTAAGTTACTAGATGGAGCTGACGATCATAGGAAACAAACATTTTAGACACATTGCACAGATTGTTGGTGATGGCTGCGTAAATCAACCCCTTGGTGTCAGAAGTAGTGGGGGTGGGGAAAGAAAAGGCAACAAAAACTGATAATTTTAACCACTTAAGGACCCCTTCACGCCAATATACGTTGGCAGAATGGCATGACTGGGCACAAGCACGTACCGCTCGCAACCGAAGCTCCGTGCCCACGGGGGGAGGTGAGTGTAAACAAACCTTCCCCGTTCTTCACTGTCGCAATGTCAGTGATCATCTGTTCCCTGATATAGGAAAAGACGATCAATAACATCACACGTCCAGTCAGTTAGAAACACATATGAGGTCACACTTAACCCCTACAGCGCCCCCTAGTGGTTAACTCCAAACTGCAATTGTCAATTTCACAGTAATCAGTGCATTTTTATTGCACTTTTCGCTGTGAAAATGACAATGGTCCCAAAAATGTGTCAAAAGTGTCTGAAGTGTCCGCCATAATGTCGCAGTCATGAAAAAAAATCGCTGATCGCCGCCATTAGTAGTAAAAAAAAAAGTTATTTAATAATAATAAAAATAAAAATGCCATAAAACTCAGATACAAAAGTGAACAATGTACCCTCTGTCCGATGTGTCAAGCAGACACAGGCACGTTCTTTCACCTCCTGTGGTCCTGCCCTATGATACAGGGATACTGGTTCCAGATTGTTACCTTCCTGCATGACAGTATGGGTTCCCCGGTAACTCTGGACCCTAAACAGTGTCTCCTGGGTACTTTCCCCACTATCATGGATAGACATACCAAAACCTTCTTACAGGAGTCACTGTTTTCGGCCAGAAAACTCATAGCCAGAAAGTCGGTGAGACCAGCGCCTCCCGAATGGGTGGAGGGGAAGAGGGAGATAAATGGAACACTGCCCTATAAGAAATTCTTATATATATAAACAGGGGGTGCCCAGAAAAATTGAACAAGATTTGGGACAGGTGGCTCAACGACTCTGACACATACACGTGAGAAAGCCGATAGTGGTTATAATTTAGTCAGTGCCCCTTGGTATATATATGTCTATGAGGGTCATTTTCATTGCGCAACGGGGGAGGACGGACCTAGCTTTCATAAAGTGTAGCTCTTGTCAATGTCTGGATTGCTATACACTGTGTTGTTCTTTCTGCCATTTATGTTGTACATGCCGAAATGTCTCCTGTATAAATGCCAATATTTCTTTAAAAAAAAACGTTTTGAAAGGAAAAAAAATGCCATAAAACTATCCCCTATTATGTAAATGCTATAAATTTTGCGCAAACCAATCGATAAGCGCTTATTGTGTTTTTTTTTTTTGTTTTTTTTTTACCAAAAATATGTAGAAGAATACGTATCGCCCTAAACTGAGGAAAAAAATATGTTTTTTTATATAATTTTGGGGATATTTATTATAGCAAAAAGCAAAAAATATTGCATTTTTTTCTAAATTGTCGCTCTATTTTGTTTAAAGCGCAAAAAAAAAAAAAAAAAACGCAGAGGTGATCAAATACCACCAAAAGAAAGCTCTATTTGTGGGGAAAAAAAGGACGTCAATTTTGTTTGGGAGCCACGTCGCACGACCGCGCAATTGTCAGTTAAAGCGACGCAGTGCCGAATCGCAAAAACTGGCCAGGTCCTTTACCTGCATAATGGTCCGGGTCTTAAGTGGTTAAAGTTGAATGTTTTGTTGCTTAAAGTCACTGTTTAAAATGAACTGTCTGCCTAAAATGTATCTTTTATCTGAATATCTGTGTCAGCAGCTTTACAGTATGTCGCCCTTACCCAACCAATACTCTCCATCCGCTCTTCCAAACCCGGCTCTGTAGTCGGCCCAACCTCGATAAAAGTCCACCTTTCCATCAAACCTCTTCTGAAAGACCTGCAACAACACAGATTACACGCTAATGGGCAAGAAAGTATATGTCAGGCAAAAAACGTTTTGATTAGAATTCCTGCTGGGTTTTCACTTCTATCTGAGGCTCTTTTAAAAAGCATAGTTGCCAACATTGTAAAAAATGTATAGGAATACTTTTTTGGCTGTAGGCGAAGGCTTATTATTATCATTAGGGGGCGGAGCATGTGTTTGTGGCCGTGACATGGCAAAAAAGAAAAAGGTGGCACGCGTAGTACATCTGGTGTCCCCAGCGCAGCGGAGCCCCTCCTTACATCTGGTGTCCCCAGCGCAGCGGAGCCCCTCCTTACATCTGGTGTCCCCAGCACAGCAGAGTCCCTCCATACATCTTGTGTCCCCAGCACAGCGGAGCCCCTCCTTACATCTGGTGTCCCCAGCACAGCGGAGCCCCTCCTTACATCTGGTGTCCCCAGCACAGCAGAGTCCCTCCATACATCTGGTGTCCCCAGCACAGCAGAGTCCCTCCATACATCTTGTGTCCCCAGCACAGCGGAGCCCCTCCTTACATCTAGTGGCCCCAGCACAGCGGAGCCCCTCCTTACATCTGGTGTCCCCAGCACAGCGGAGCCCCTCCTTACATCTGGTGTCCCCAGCACAGCGGAGCCCCTCCTTACATCTGGTGTCCCCAGCACAGCAGAGTCCCTCCATACATCTGGTGTCCCCAGCACAGCAGAGTCCCTCCATACATCTTGTGTCCCCAGCACAGCGGAGCCCCTCCTTACATCTAGTGGCCCCAGCACAGCGGAGCCCCTCCTTACATCTGGTGTCCCCAGCACAGCGGAGCCCCTCCTTACATCTGGTGTCCCCAGCACAGCAGAGTCCCTCCATACATCTGGTGTCCCCAGCACAGCAGAGTCCCTCCATACATCTTGTGTCCCCAGCACAGCGGAGACCCTCCTTACATCTGGTGTCCCCAGCACAGCAGAGTCCCTCCATACATCTTGTGTCCCCAGCACAGCGGAGACCCTCCTTACATCTGGTGTCCCCAGCACAGCGGAGCCCCTCCTTACATCTAGTGGCCCCAGCACAGCGGAGCCCCTCCTTACATCTGGTGTCCCCAGCACAGCAGAGTCCCTCCATACATCTGGTGTCCCCAGCACAGCGGAGTCCCTCCATACATCTGGTGTCCCCAGCACAGCGGAGCCCCTCCTTACATCTGGTGTCCCCAGCACAGCGGAGCCCCTCCTTACATCTGGTGTCCCCAGCACAGCGGAGTCCCTCCTTACATCTGGTGTCCCCAGCACAGCGGAGTCCCTCCTTACATCTGGTGTCCCCAGCACAGCGGAGTCCCTCCTTACATCTGGTGTCCCCAGCACGGCGTAGCCCCTCCTTACATCTGGTGTCCCCAGCACAGCGGAGTCCCTCCTTACATCTGGTGTCCCCAGCACAGGGGAGTCCCTCCTTACATCTGGTGTCCCCAGTGCAGAGGGGGATGGAGGCAGGGGGTGATTGGATGATGGGGGTCTGGGGGAGATTGGAGGCAGGGGGTGATTAGAGGCAGGGGGTGATTGGAGGCAGAGGGAGATTGGAGGCAGTGGGAGATTGTGGCACCGCAGAGGGGGGTGAAGGCAGGGGGTGTTGGTGGCAGAGGGGGGTGAAGACAGGGGGTGTTGGTGGCAGGGGGTGATGGAGGCCGGGGGAGATTGGAGGCAGTGGGAGATTGTGGCACCGCAGAGGGGGGTGAAGGCAGGGGGTGTTGGTGGCAGAGGGGGTGGAGGCAGGGGGTGTTGGTGGCAGAGGGGGTGGATGCAGGGGGTGTTGGTGGCAGAGGGGGGTGAAGGCAGGGGGTGTTGGTGGCAGAGGGGGTGGATGCAGGGGGTGTTGGTGGCAGAGGGGGTGGAGGCAGGGGGTGTTGGTGGCAGAGGGGGGTGAAGGCAGGGGGTGTTGGTGGCAGAGGGGGTGGAGGCAGGGGGTGTTGGTGGCAGAGGGGGTGGAGGCAGGGGGTGTTGGTGGCAGAGGGGGTGGATGCAGGGGGTGTTGGTGGCAGAGGGGGGTGAAGGCAGGGGGTGTTGGTGGCAGAGGGGGTGGATGCAGGGGGTGTTGGTGGCAGAGGGGGTGGAGGCAGGGGGTGTTGGTGGCAGAGGGGGGTGAAGGCAGGGGGTGTTGGTGGCAGAGGGGGTGGAGGCAGGGGGTGTTGGTGGCAGAGGGGGTGGAGGCAGGAGGTGTTGGTGGCAGAGGGGGGTGAAGGCAGAGGGTGTTGGTGGCAGAGGGGGTGGATGCAGGGGGTGTTGGTGGCAGAGGGGGGTGGATGCAGGGGGTGTTGGTGGCAGAGGGGGGTGGAGGCAGGGGGTGTTGGTGGCAGAGGGGGGTGGAGGCAGGGGGTGTTGGTGGCAGAGGGGGGTGAAGGCAGGGGGTGATGTGACTAAATAATTTGCCCTCATTATATCGAAAATAACAAAAAATATATTTTTTTACCTTAAATCACATTGCTATTTGCCCAGCGCACTTGTTTGTAGCCTAAATACTGACATTTGCACCTAAGAATGTAATTTAGTAACTTTAGTGAAATGCCAGTAAAAATGTGGCTGCGCCAGTAAATTTCGGGTGTTGTGCTAGTAAATTTCAATCTGGTAGGTTGGCAATAGACATGTGCATTTCGTTTCGTTACGAATTCGAATTCGGATGAATTTTTCATTATTCGGAAATTCGGATGCATCCGAATTTCCGAATTACAAAATTAACGAATTTAAACAAATTCGAAAAAACGCGAATGAAATTCGAATCGAATTCGAAAAAATTCGAATCGAATTAGAAAAGAATTCGGAAAACATTTGAATCGAATTCGAAAAACATTCGAATCGAATTCGAAAAGAATTCGAATCGAATTCGAAAAGAATTCGAATTGAATTCGGAAAAAAAAAATCTATTTGAATCGAATTCGAAACCAATTCAAATCGAAAACAAATTCGAATGAAAGTTGAAAGCAAGTTTGAATCAAAATCTAAAAAATATAAATCAATTTCTTAAAAATAATACAATAAAATAGAATATAAAATAATAAAACAATAGAATGAAAATCAAAGAATGGTAAAGAACAGAATAGAATTTAATAGAATGTAATCAAATACAATAATACAAATACAAATACATACAATCAAATCCGGTTGAAATCATTTCCAAAGCGGTTGAAATAATTTCAAATTCGGTTGAAATATTAACGATAACGGATGAAATATTGTTGAATTCTGTTGAAATATCATATATCAAAATATGATCGAATTCGAATCCGGTAGAAATATTATCCAATCCAGTAGAAATCTTTTCGAATTCGACCGGGTTTTTTCGAATTTTTATCGAAAACGATCAAATTCCGAAAACGAATTTAGCAAATTTAACGAATTTAACTTAACGAAATTAATTAAATAACGAATAAAAACGAAACGAAACAAAACAAATTTTTTCCTTTTGCACATGTCTAGTTGGCAACACTGTATCCCCTGCCTTCACTCTCCTTTCCATCTCTTCATGCACATGTGCAAGGAAAGTGACCGGCGCAGTCATCGCGTCATGGAAGAATGAGAACCTTCACAGTTTTTCGACAAAGTCAGCGCTTTTCAAATAAGTTGAGGGGATGATGAGGGTTGGGATCAGAGTTGGGTCAGTGAGTACTCACCGTCCAGGGTCCGTCTTTTCCGGTCATATCACAGTACACAGGGATGGGGGATTTCAGCCCCCCGGGGTAGATGAGATACACTCCATCTGTCTTCAGATCTTGAGCCCACAAATCAGAGCAGTCATGGGGGTAACAGCCCGTGGAACAACTATTAACTGGAAACAGAGGATACAGAATTCATTAAGGTAGAACTCAGAAACTGCTGTGTTATGTGGAACATTCGAAATGTACTGTGTCTAAGCTGTACCCTGAAAAACAGAAACAATTTCCTAGTGGATACAGCTTGGGCTTTGCATAGACTTTACTAATGGTGGACCACAGCCTGGATCCAGACCAAATGACAGTCGTATCTGGACTGCCGCAGTCGCCTGGACTCTCTTTATTTCTTGCCTGGCCACCATGTAGGTCCAGCCAGGGGCGGACTGAACATTCGGGCACTCGGGCACTGCCCGAGTGCCCCATGCCCCTATCAGTGTTGCCAACCTCAGTAAAACTAGGGACAGTATGCAAAAATCTGTGAAATGTCCCTTACCGACATCCCTTTGGCCTAGAAATCCCAAGATTATAGCTGCCCCCCCTCCCCAGTACCTTCTCATTGTGTGCATACTGTGTATTCTGTGTGTATAGTGTGTGTGTGTATAATGTGTGTGAAAACTGTGTATATACTGTGTTCAGGGCCATTTGAAGGAATTTGGTCGCCCCAAGCTAAATGGGGGCCCCCAAGCCCCCCCCCTCATGCAAAGCCTACGTTAGAGCTACACTAATTTTTTTACACCCATGTTCATACTCCCCCCCCCCCTCCCTAGTCTCTATGTTCTATTCTCACCTCCCCTTCTTCCCTGTAGGCTGCCGCTGTAGCGTGGCCAAGCTCCTCTTCCTCCTGTCAGTCCGGTGTTCTATCATTATGGGTGTCAGGAAAAGTTCCATCCGCTGGTGCTATTTATTATCTGGCTTGCAGTACTGGGTTCCACCAGCAGGGGTCTCCTGGCAGTTTGGAGCTGTCAGGAGAATTTCTCCCTGCTGGTGTTATATCATCTTTGTGACGCAGTACTGGTCTCCACTAGCGGATGGACCCTGGCAGTGTGGAGCATATGGCCCCTGCTGCGCTCAGGTGTGACCTAAATGTAATTAACACACCTCTACAAATACCCGGCGAGTGGAATCACACCTCCCCCTGGTATCTGCCTAATTAACTTGATCCTGCTTTCCGGACCCTGAGCCTGTGATTCCCATCTTGGACTTGTCCTTTTTGTTTTCCCCCTTGTCCTGGATCCCTGCCCTGCAGCCTGTCCATCGCTCCCTGCTTTGTCTTGTTCTTGTCCTCACCCATCTGCTGATATCCTTTGGTATATGACCTCAGCTTGGCTTGTTTATGACTACGGTATTTCCCCTTGTTTGTATATACAATGTATTGTTGATTGTGCACTGGTTGTCATCACATGTTGCCACCTTGTAAATAAACACCTTTCTTATTTCACTACATACGTTGTTGGTCTTCTCTGTGTAGGCACACAGTACTACTAAAGATTCCTGACAATGGGTCCCCAGTGCCCATAAGAGATTCAGTTTCCTGTGTTCCCGGCTGGACTGAAAGGCAGTGAGCACTCAGTGTGCACTTCCTGTCAGTCTGGCCGGGAACAGGAAACTGAATCTCCTGTACCACGTGCGGTACCCGGCTGGACTGACAGGACTGCAGGAGGAAGGAAGAGGAGCTCGGCCATGCTACAGCCTGGGAAGGGGAAGTTGGGGGCCCCAAGTAATTGTTTGTTTTGAAGACAAAGAAAAATGGATAGCCGCACTCCAAAACCTGATGGGTGGTCTTTTATTCAATAGACAGCATGTACAAAAATAGGGTCACAGCAGTAGAAACAAGGAACAGCCGACGCGTTTCGCACTGGATCAGTGCTTATTCATGGCTCCCCCCCTAACCGAGGCTACCCCGTCTTCTGAGGGTAGAGCAGCCAGGAGACAGCTCACATTGGGCATCTTTGCACGTTAAACATACACATTAATCATGGCACAATGAGAATGCATGCATGCACAACACTGTGGTCCCTAGCACACACACCCCACATCCTCATCAAATTGGATTGGCACCAGTCCACCATGCAGGACTTGTGAGCAGCAACGCCACGCCAAGGCTCCAATTATGTCACTGTACATTCATACACCATTCACACGGACCTGGGGATCACTTCTCCCTGGTCCTGGGGAACCCTACTCCACCAAAATTGAGGGTGACACCCCTTTTCCGGCAGGAATGTCACCCCCACATTCAAACAGCATTCACAACCCAAAAAAAAAATTACCTGCAAAAGCAAAAATTTTCCAGCACAAAAAAAAAAAAAAAAAGGGGAAAAAAAAAAGATTGCCCTCTGCGTGAGCCACGCCTGGGGCGCCCCCGGCCACGGCCCCGGCTTCTCAGGGGAGACTCATGGGGGAGGGGTAAAACCGGGGAAGGAGGAGCAGCCCCTGATCTCTGCCCACCTGGCGGCCTGCCCTCCAAGGCCACGGCTATTCTGTCCAGGGCAGCACCAAGTGTTGCCGTGTTGGCCTGGATAGCCAGGGTAAGGGCCCTCACATCCTGCCCAACGCCTGCTGATGTCATCTGCAGTTCATTTAGGCAGGTTGTGAAAGCCCGGGAGTGGGAGTCCAGGTTCCCCAGCGTATCCTTGATGGAGGACAGGCTCTCCTCCATCCGCACCAATGTCTGGCTGACCTGTCCCAGATGGCGGGTCTGGAGGAACTGGTCCCTTCTCAGAGTGGCGGGCAGGAGATCGGCCAACCCCCTGGTGTTCTGGGATGACATCCTGCCTCCAGCTGATGCTTGTGGCCGGGGAGAAGGGGAGGCCCTTGTGAGGGGAGCCATGTTGGGGGAGGAGCTGCCAGCCAGAGGGGAAGAGTCCTCAAAAACCAAACGTCCAGTGCCTGACATGGACTCCTCCTCCTCATGATTCTCCTCCTCCTCATGATTCTCCTCCTCCTCATGAACCTCCTCCGCGGACTCCGGCCTTGTTGGGGGGGCCTCATTAGGCTGCTGTCCTGGGGTTGGTGCGGTCAGGCCAGATGGCCCTGCACCCTCCTGCACATCTGTGGATGACACAAAACATTCACAGGTTGGAGGATCCACACACTTGCCACATATTCCCTTTCACCCCCTCCCCCACACATGCTACACACCTGATATTAAAAAAAATACTTACCTGGCACCATGGGCTCCGGACTTGAGTCAAAGCCAGGCAGGCCCTCAACTTCATGCCGATGAAAGGTCAGGGCCACCGCACGCTCCTCCGCTGTCAGCCTAATACGGCATGGTGGGCCCCCTCCTGTGCCCCTGGCATGGGCATACATTCTGGCCAGCTTCTGTTTGACCAGACGCCGGAGGTCATTGATTTTTTTGTCAATCCCAGACCGGGTCCTTGTCTCCCCCCCCCCGCTGAATTGACCTGCTCAGTGATCATATCCAAAATCTCCCTCCTCCTGACCGGGGTGGTGTTGGCACTGTCCGGGCCGTGGAGGAAACGCCCATATTCGCTAATGGCCCGGGCAAGAATTCTTTTTTCCCCCAAAGAAAAATTTAGCTTTCGCTTTCTCTCTGTCATACTTCCAAAAAAACTCACTCCCAGTCAACAAAAATCACTCACAAAAACAAGCACAACCAATCAAGCAAGAACACACACAAAGAGAAAACTACTCAGCAAGAAACAGTCACAAAAACAAACAGCAAAAAAACAGCAGGAAAACAAACGAACAGAAATATATCAATCAAACAATCAGTCTCTCAAACACTTATCAAAAAACACTTTCAAAGATCTACTAACAAACACTTGATCACACAGAACACTAATCTGACAACTACAAAACACACCGCAACGAATAACAGGACAAAAGCACTTGGTTAAATGGGAAGGGACAAAGGGATGTACTTTTGCAATGCAAGTGCATTTGTGTGTGTCTATTTAGGCTGTTTGCGTAGTTCACAACGTTGCCCTAGTCCATTTCCAATTTCACTGATTGCGCCGCTCCCGAGTTGTGAGCATGCGCACAGAGGTGCTGACCATGGTCTCCTTCAAGCGCGCATGCGCGAGCCGGGCGGCCCTTCATTTGCATGGGGTCACGGCTCATTTCAATGTAACACGCCCACGTCCTTCCCAATTTGTATTACTCCGCCTTACGCCTCTGAAAAAACGTTACGCATGCGCAATTTCCTGCGCAAAAGCTACGAGAATAGGGTGATTACGCGGCAAAATTGCGCAAGTCTAACGTAAAGGCGGTGCGCTACGCCGGTCCAATAATGCGCAGATGTACCTGAATCTGGGCCAGAGACTGTAACTTAAGGGGGGGACTGTGATGTGATGAGGGGGAAACTGGATGTATAGGGGGGGCTCACATTTTATCCTCTACCCTGAATTTGTTTCCCCCTCATTATAATATTTTTACAACTATAATTATAATTGTATTTTATTCTTAATTTTATATCCTTTACACTTACAATTAGGTCACACATAATATACCTTTTATACCGCAATCCTGTTAGTTATTGAAATAATGACCTATAACACTTACTACAATTCAATAACTAATCAATACAATATTTTATCAAACGTTACTTCACAATATTACTCCATACAAATTTACTTATTATACATTTTAATTTGTTAGATTAACTCTAATCAAATAATATTTTCTGCTATAGGTATTTACACACCTCTTGTTAACATCTTCTAATATTCATATTTTGTTTTATTTTATTTATTTTTTGTTATTTATTGAATAATAATGTAATGTATCTATTTACCTGTTTATAATATTTGTTTTTTGATGTTCTCTAATACAACATTGTATTGTTATATGCTTCAAAATAATTCAATAAAACTTATTGAAATAATAACTGAAGACAACCATTTTTTATTTTAAAGGATACGCTGGTAAATGTAACAACAAAGAGCACATCATAAATATCTAATTCCACGTACTGTTGTCTTGGTTCCTTGGCGCCACTTCAGCAGCCCGGTAGGCGATGTGTGTGATGAAGAACACAGTAAAGGGGGTGAGAAATGACCTCCTTGGACCCATCTTTTACCTGCTAAGAAATGACACGTTTAGTATTTTTTTTTTTTTTTTTACATAAAGTTTTTATCAGAGTAAATGAAACAGAAATACATTTTTACAGATGACATCATAGGTACAGTTAGGATATATCTGTAGGAATAGTAAAGCTGGAGTGTACATAGCATCGCAAACCATATATCTCAGTCAATTTCACATAATTTTTTAAAAGTAAGGAGATTAAACAATAACACAAAATATGTAATAAATATGAAATGTGATGTTCATTACAGTAAAATATGATAATTGTAAAAATAATAATAATAATAATAATTGTGAAATTGATGTAATAATAATAATATATATATAAAACACAAAATATATAATAAATATAATTATTCATATATTATACTACAGTATACCATATAACATACAAATAATGTGATGTTCATTACAGTAAAATATGAAGATTGTAAAAAATAAATAAATAGTGAAATTGATGTAATAATAATCATATTAATAGTACTACCACTACTACTAATAATATAAAAAAAAATAAAAAATATATATATATATATATATATATATATATATAACAAAATATATAATAAATGTAATTATTCATATATTATACTACAGTATACCATATAACATACACATAATGTGATGTTCATTACAGTAAAATATGAAAATTAAAAAACAAAACAAAAGGAAAATAGCGAAATTGATGTAATAATAATTATATTAATAGTACTACTACTACTAATATTAAAATTATATATATATATATATATACAACACAAAATATATAATAAATACAATTATATTAGGGCTGTTACTGATCAAAATGTTTGTGTTCGATTAATCGTTTTTAATTTTAATCGATTAATTGACTAATTTCGATTAATTATAACACACATACAGATCCAACTACTTTTAGCTGATCTCCTTGCAGGCCGATTCCCAGTGCAGCGACCAACAGCAGGATACAAAATACACACAAAGGCCGCGCTCGATGGGAATAGCATTAAAACTTTTATAATCTTCAAGTAGGTAACAAAATAAATATTGCACTGGAGATAAAATCGATGTAGCTACATAAACTGTAAAAATGGTGAGTAATACCAAATGGTAGCAAAAGCAGTCATAAAAATATGTAGCCATGTATGATACTGGTATAAAAATGTGTACAATGATACCACTTCTGAATCGAGATTAGTAGAGGTTAACACCAGTCCGTCGGCATGTAGATGTCCCGTGAAGGGAACTATCACAACTCCCAGTGGATGGCTGTAGAATCCCAGGTTGATAAAAGGAAGAGATAGAGGGAAGTGTAACAGTCCTTGCGTGTGGCAGATAGTAAGGTCCGCCACCATGCAGATATGAAGGCACAGCTAAGGAGCCCTTCAGATGGACACGGCAAGCCCCGCCGGTGTCCGTGACGTTACCAGATCTCCGACGGAACTCCCTGGAGGCCCAGAAGCCGGCGAAGAGGTGAGTACCAATCCAAAAAAAATTAATCGATCAAAAATATTTTGATCGATCAAAAAAATTAAAGATTAATCGATTAATTAAAAGTTAATTTGCACAGCCCTAAATTATATATATATTATACTACAGTATACCATATAACATACACATAATGTGATGTTCATTACAGTAAAATATAAAAATTGTAAAAAAAAAAACGACTAATATTAATAATAAAAAGTTCTCATACCTAATACAATTTATCAGTGGATTTTATTGATCGGTCAGCGTGCCTGGCTGATAATAATAATATTATTATTATTATTATTATTGTTATTAATAATATAGATAATAGTAATATAAATAATAAAAATATTAGTAATAACAATAGTAATAATGATAATAGCAATAATAATACTGTAAAAGTAATAATGGTAATAATAATAGTCATAATGATGGCAATAATATTAATAGCAATAATGATAATAATAGTAATATTAACAATAATAGTTATATTAATACAAATAATAAAAATAATAATAGAATAATGTATCAGTGGATTTTATTGGTCGGTCAGCGTGCCTAGCTAATAATAATAATAATAATATTATTGAAAGTAATAATGATAATAGTAATATAAATAATAATAATATTAGTAATAATAATAGTAATAACAATAATAGCGATAATAATACTGTAATAGTGATAATAATAATAGTCATAATGATGACAATATTATTAACAATAATAATAATAATAATATTGATAATAATATTAACAATAATAATATTTATATTAATAAAAATAATAGAAATAATAATAGAAGTTCACATACCATATACAACGTAACAGTGGATTTTATTGGTCGGTCAGCATGCCTGGCTAATAATAATATTAATATTATTATTAAAAGTAATGATGATAATAGTATAATATAATAATATAAATAATAATATTAGTAACAATAACAGTAATAATGATAATAGCAATAATGACAATAGTAATAATAATAGTAGTAATAATAATAATAATAGTCATAATGATGATAATATTATTAATAGTAATAATTCTAATAATAACAGTAATATTAACAATAATAATATATTAATTAAAATAATAGAAATAATAATAGAAGTTCACATACCTAATACAATGTACCAGGGAATTTTATTGATCGGTCAGCGTGCCTGGCTAATAATAATAATAATGATAATAGTATTAGTAATATAAATAATAACAATAATAGTAATAATTATTATAACAATAATAATAGTTATATTAATAAAAATAATAGTAATAGAAATAATAATAGTACAAATAATAATAATACACTGTATAAGGTCAGTCCTGCTATGTCCTGGGATTTGATCACACTGGTATTCTTATGTTCTATATATATTATGGGATGTCGTGTTGCTCAGGTGGAGGAGGGCGTCTTGCATGGCATAATCTTACGGATGTAATGATGTAACCTGTCCGGGTGCAGAATCTGCATTAGCATGAGATGTATGTTCTGGTTATGTTTGTTTGGACATCTGCGCACATTTAACTTCCTTTTCAATTTACTTATATATATATAAAAAATAAATAAAAGAAAACTTTAGTTAGAATCCATTCTTTACACACCGTCTCCTTCTCTGTTGTCAGTCATGTGCAGAGCAGGCAGAGTGCGCACCACCGATAGAAGAGCGCTGTCACTTGTAAACACAAAAGAGGGGCTTCTGTATTTACAAGGGACAATAGTCAGTGGCAATGCATAAGGCCAGTGCCGGAGGTGGTAGAACTCCATTCCTCCACATTCCGGCTGAAAAAAAAAAGCCTTGGTGACAACAGCGGGCCCTGTCTACATCATGTGTGTTAAAAGAGCCACTTGTAGTCTCCACTGGAAACCTGTGGGACGTGCTGACAATGCAGAAGTACAATTGGGAGAAAGAGTTACAGCGTTGTCACCGTGTACAGTACCAGGAAGCTCTGAGCAAGGCCCTTCATGGCAGGGTCAGTAGGGAATATTTTATGAAAAATAAAGGTTTAAAAAATATTAAAAACTAAGGGCCAGATTCAGGTACTTCTGCGCATTATTGGACGGGCGTAGCGCACCGCCTTTACGTTAGACTTGCGCAATGTAGCGGCGCAATCACCCTATTCTCATCGCTTTTACGCAGAAATTTGCGCCTGCGTAACGTTATTTCTAAGGCGCAAGGCGGAGTAATACAAATTTAGAAGGACGTGGGCGTGTTACATTGAAATGAGCCGTGACCCCATGCAAATGAAGGGCCGGCCGGCTCGCGCATGCGCGCTTGAAGGAGACCATGGTCAGCACCTCTGTGCGCATGCTCACAACTCGGGAACGGCGCAATCAGTGAAATTGGAAGTGGACTAGGGCAAATTAGAGAACTACGCAGACAGCATAAATAGACAGACAGAAACGCACTTCCTTTGCAAAAGTACATCCCTTTGTATCCCTCCCTATACAGCAAGGTGCTTTTGTTCTTTTGTTTGTTGCGTTGTGATTTGTCTTTGTCATATTTGTGGACTGTGTGATCTTGTGTTTGGTAGAAGATATTTGAAAGTGATTTTTGGTGACTGCTTGTGAGACTTTTTGGTTGATAGTTTTGTGTTTGTTTGTTTTCTTGCTTGATTTTTCCTGCTTGTTTTTGTGAGTGATTTTTGCTGACTGTTTGGGAGAGAGTTGTTGGATGAGTATGACTGAGAGGAAGAGGAAGTTAAATTTTACTTTTGGGGAGAAACGAATTCTTGCCCGGCCCATTTCCCAATATGGGCGTTTCCTCCACGGCCCGGAGAGTGCAAACACCACCCCGGCCAGGAGGAGAGAGATTTTGGACATGATTACTGATGAGGTGAATGCATCGGGGGGGGGGGGGGGGGGGGGGGGGGGGGGGGGACCCCGGCCACAAGCATCAGCTGGAGGCAGGAAGGCGACCCAGAAGACCAGGGGGGTGGCTGATGTCCTGACCGCCAATCTGAGAAGGGACCAGTTCCTTCAGACCCGCCATCTGGGACAGGTCAGACAGACATTGGTGCGGATGGAGGAGAGCCTGTCCTCCATAAAGGATACGCTGGGGAACCTGGGCTGCCACTCCCAGGCTCTTACAAACTGCCTAAACGAACTGCAGACTACATCAGCAGGCGTTGGGCAGGATGTGAGGGCCCTCACCCAGGCTATCCAGGCCAACACGGCAACACTAGGTGCTGGCCTGAACAGAATTGCCGTGGCCTTGGAGGGCAGGCCGCCAGGTGGGCAGAGATCAGGGGCTGCTCCTCCTTCCCCGGATTACCCCCTCCCCCATGAGTCTCCCCTGAGGAGCCGGGGCCATGGCCGGGGGCGCCCCAGGCGTGGCTCACGTCAACGGCATTAATTAGTTTTTCCCCTTTTTTTTTGGCCTGTTTTTTTTTTTTTTTTTGTTTTTTTTTTTTTTTTTTGCTGGAAATTTTTTGTTTTTGCTGGGCTTTTTTTTTTTTGGGTTGTGAATGCTGTTTGAATGTGGGGGTGACATTCTTGCCGGAAAAGGGGTATCGCCCTCAATTTTGGTGGAGAAGGGTTCCCCAGGACCAGGGAGAAGTGATCCCCAGGTCCGTGTGAATGGTGTATGAATGTACAGTGACATAATTGGAGCCTTGGCGTGGCGTTGCTGCTCACAAGTCCTGCATGGTGGACTGGTGCCAATCCAATGTGATGAGGATGTGGGGTGTCTGTGCTAGGGACCACAGTGGTGTGCATGCATGCATTCTCATTGTGCCATGATTAATGTGTGTGTTTAACGTGCAAAGATGCATAATGTGAGCTGGCATGAGATGGGGTCATGAGATGGGGTCCCAGTGCATATGCAGAGTCACCTTGAAGGGAAAAGTCAGGAGGATGTTAGTAGTGCATGTGCCCCTTGTGATGTGTGCATCATGGGGGGGGACAGTCATGCCTGCCACCCATGTCACTCACCAACCAGCCAGCTGTCCCCATACATGTTCTGTTGGAAATCTGTGGGGATGGGGCTCTGATTGCATATGTAGCTGTCATGGGTGTCATGGGTGGTGTCATGTGTTGGGCTGGTGATGTCATCCTGCAGGGTTGTGGTTAATTCCATGATGGCATGAGGGGTGAATCTGAAGATGCGAGACACCTCAGAATCACTCATGCCATAGTGTATGTCTATGCGTGTGTGATATATCCTCTCCCGTAAAGAGTGAAGAGTGAGGGGCTTGTATCAGCTAAGAATATTGTATTAGATTAGAATAAATTGTAAAGTTTATATAAGCCAAAAAAAAAGTTTTCCAAAAAAAAAAAATCCTGTGCCCTCCTCCTTCTTTGCTCATCTAAAGTCAGTAGTATAGCTATGAGCATTGATGCCACTGGCATACAGTTTGTTGTGCAACACGTGTGACTGCTCAGCTCCTCACTAAGGGCCAGATTCTCAGAGGCGTTACGACGGAGTATCTCAGATACCCCGTCGTATCGCCTTTTTTTGTCCTCGTATCTATGCGAGTGATGCTTAGCATCACTTTTGCATAGATACGCTTCTACATCCGACAAGTGTAAAAGCATTACACTTTCGGATCGTAGGTGTAATGACAACTCCGGCCACTAGGTGGCCTTCACGTTGTTTTTTCATTTGCATATGCAAATGAGGCTAGTACGGCGATTCCCGAACGCTTTTACGCCGCCCCGTCGTCGCGTACGTCGTTTACGGACTCGTAAGGTTACCCCAGCTTCTATGTGGAGTAACCTTACGAGGTCCCGTCGGATGCCGTCGTGTCCCGTCGGACGCCATGTTAAGTATGGCGTTGGGTCAGCGTCGGCTTTTTCCGTCGCTTACGTCGTTTTACTAACTCGTTCGCGAATAGGGACTTGCGTAAATGATGCTCACGTCGTTTTGACGTCGGTTTCAACGACGCTTCCCGACGTGAGCTGGAGCATGCGCACTGGGCTTTTTCCCCGGCCGGCGCATGCGCAGTTCGTTCGACGCGGGGGCGCGCTTAATTTAAATACAAGCCGCCCCATTTGAATTGCGCGGGTTTACGCTTGGCGATTTACGAGACGCCGGCGAAAACTACGGAGCAAGTGCTTTGAGAATAAAGCACTTGCTCCAGTACGCAGCGGCGGCGTAGTGTAAATGGCTTACGCTACGCCGCCGAAAATATATGAGAATCTGGCCCTAACAGTGTTGCTTTATCTGATATGTAGACGAATTGTCGAATTTTAGACCAGCTTTTATAGGGTCTAATTTTAGACAGGACATTTTGCTGTTGCGCTGCACCAACGTTCTTTTGTGGATCCCCGTAACTCCCTCATTAGCATATTTGAATAGCAAATCAATGGTGTGTCTAGCGCAGTTTTGCGCGGACGGATGCGCCTGTCTAACGAAATTACGCAGGACAAAAAAAAATAGATTTCTTGCGTATCTCGTTTTGGGAATGCCGTTTTTGAAACGCAAGCGCACAATTAGACTTACGCCGCGCATCTCCTGTAACGCCGGCGTAATCACTCTGTGAATCTGGCCCACTGTGTTCAGTGTTCCACCAATCACGGACATTCTTTTATCCTCGAACAAGAGGACGTCCGCGATTGGCGGTAGCCAGTAGCTTTGCAGGAAGCCTTTCAACGTTTTTCAGCATTTTTGAAATAGCGTTTTTCTGTGTAGCCTTTTTTTTTCAATGCGAGCTGCATTCTTGAGCGTTTTTTTATCGTTTTTCAGCGTTTTGCGTTTTTTTTTTAGCTTTTTTTTCTGCCCAAAAACTGCACTTTGAACGCTAATTTCTGGCGTTCAGAAAAAAGCCCATAAACTCCATTGCTCTTTAACACAAAAAAAAAAACGTCCATGCGTGCTTGGACACATAGGCTAACATAGGCCCAGATTCACAAAGCACTTACGCCGACGTATGGCACATTACTGCGACATAATTGCAAATATGCGCCGTCGTATGTGTGCGGCAGACCCACAAACCAACATGCGCCTTAAAACAGGCTACACCCCGCCGACGTAGCTTGCCTACGCCGGCGTAGGGTGGGTGCACATATGGGCTGGAAGCACGGTGCTGCTCCCATTGATTAGACATTCAAACATGCAAATTGGGGAAATACGGCGATTTACGAACGTGCGTCCGCCCGACGCATGGAGTGCGAGATGCGCGTAAGTTGTACGTCCGGCGTAAAGTTATTCCCCATAGATGAGGTGCAACCCGGCAACAGACATGCAAAGGTCTGCACCAGAGAACACAGGCGGGCGTATTGTCTGGCTAGGCGTACGTTAAGTTCACGGCGTACGTGGTGATCCGGCTTAGTTTAGGCAGTTGTGCTGGCGTGGTTGTGAGCATGCGCAGGAGGGTGCTGTGCATGCGTCCACGTCACGGCGATGTCACGGCGCATGCACAGTTCGTGATACCCTGGACGTAAAACACTGCACCATGCTCGAACCATCATTTGCATGGGGTCACGCCCACTTCCACCTATGCCGGCCTGCGCCCTCGAAACACACACCATGCTGGCGCAGCGTTGGGAGCAATAGCTTGCTGAATGCAATGCTCGCCTCTCCGCGCTACGTTGGCATGGCGTGATTCTGGGCCATAGAGTGCAGATTATGGGCTTAAAAAAAAAAAGGCCAATAAACTGCAGTTTATCAGCTTCAGTGTGCATGGAGCCTAAGGTTCTCTTTTATACTAATTTGTGTACAGTGTTGCATGGCCGCGCAATAGCCAGTTAAACTAGTGCAGTGCTGAATAGCAACAAATGTCTTGGGTCATAAAGGTGGTAAAGCCTTCCAGGGCTTAAGTGGTTAAAGTTTCCTAATCCAGATATTGGGACACTCGCGGTACCAAATGTTTCCCGTTCAACTGACTTCCTCATAAAGACAATTGTGGTAACACGGAAGGGGGAACTTGTGATTTGTTTAGCTATTTGCTCTGCGTTGTGCAATGTGAAGCTGCTGCCTGTTCTATCTGTGCTAGCTCAAATCTTATTGTCCCCACCAGAACATTATTTGCATCTCCGCAAGACAATCACACGTCTCAGATATTTAAAGCCCAACTCCCAGCAAAGAGCCTAACCACATGGAGCCTGCGGCATTGTAATATGAAGGCCACAAGGTGGCTCTACAATGCCGGTACCTGTGCATCATTGGCTAAAAGTGACCACATGTTTTAGTAGAGGTATCATATATATTTTATTCTGTTTGAATTACACTTCAGCCATGACTAAGCACTAACATAGTGTGAAACGCGTCGGCTGTCCTTTCCTTGTGGCTGTGTTTGTATTGTATGCCCATTTTTTATTAACCACTTCAATACTGGCCCATTGTCATTTGACGTCCACAGAGGGGATCTCCCATCCTGGGTGGACGTCATCCGGTGCTTCTCCGGGCTCTTCCGTGCCTTCGGGGGCCCGGAGAACGAATCGTCCGGCGTCGGCAGGAAGCATAGAGATGACTGGTGACCAGATGGTCACCAGTCATCTCTATGACCGTCAGGGGACCCGGGCGCGATGCGATGACGTCACACCCGGGTCCCCGTAAGCAAACAAAGCCGCGATTGCGGCTGTAAGCAACTATTCGTGAGATCAGTGAATTTTTTTCACCGATCTCATGGTTTTCAGCCTGGAGGAGAGATGTGAGTTCTTAGTGACCCTGCATCTCTCCATAAAGAGGACCTGTCACACACATTTCCTATTACAAGGGATGTTTTCATTCCTTGTAATAGGAATAAAAGTGAAATATTTTTTTGAAAAAAGTGTAAAAAAATAAATAAAAAATAAGTAAAAAAATAAATAAAAGTGAAAAAATAGAATTAAAACGCCCCTGTCCCCGGTAGCTCGCGTGCAGAAGCGAACACACACGTAAGTCCCGCCGACATATGCAAACGCTGTTTAAACCCCATATGTGAGGTATCGCCCCGTGCGTTAGAGTGCCAGCAACAAATCTAGCACTAGATCTCCTCTGTAAATCTAAACTGGTAACCTGTAAAAAAAAAATTCAAGCGTTGCCTATGGAGATTTTTAAGTACTGAAGTTTGGCGCCATTCCATGAGTGTGCGCATAATTAAAGCGTGACATGTTGGGTATCTATTTACTCGGTGTAACATAATCTTTCACATAATACAAAAAAATTGGGCTAACTTTACTGTTTTGTTATTTTTTAATTCATGAAACAATTTATTTTTCCAAAAAAAGGCGCTTGAAAAATTATTGCGCTAATACCTTGCAAGATAAAACGTTGCAATGACCGTCATTTTATTCCCTAGGGTGTCTGCTAAAAAAAACATATATAATGTTTGGCGGTTCTGCGTAATTTTCTAGCAAAAGAAAAGATGATTTGTACATGTAGGAGAGAAGTGCCAGAATAGGCCCCCCGGTATGGAGGTGGGTATAAAACCCCCGGGATTGAAGTGGTTAATAAAGACAACTTTTTTGAAAGTTTCCCTGGAGTGCGGCTGTCCATCCCTTTTCCAATTTTCTACCATTACTTTGTGCAATGCCGGCACCTTAGTGTTCCGAGAGGTGCCTTAATTGCCTACAAGACCCACCTGGAGCGGTGACTCCCTTCTTCTGCCTGTGCGCGTGCCTGGCGGCCGCGATGTCCGCCAGGCTGCCGCGATCGGCGGTTACACAGACAAGGACGTGGATTTGTGTATGTAAACACAGAGATCCACGTCCTGTCAGGGAGAGAGGACACCGATGCTGTGTCCCTTGTACATAGGGACACTAATCAGTCATCTCCCCCAGTCACCCCCCTCCCCCCACAGTAAGAATCACTCCCAGGGAACACATTTAACCCCTTCCTCGCCCCCTAGTGTTAACCCCTTCCCTGCCAGTCATATTTACACAGTAATCAGTGCATATTTATAGCACTGATCGCTGTATAAATATGAATGGTCCCAAAAATGTGTCAAAAGGGTCGGATGTGTCCGCCGTAATGTCGCAGTCATGTTAAAAATCGCAGATCGCCGCAAATACTAGTAAACCAAAAATAATAAAAAAAAAGTCTTAATTCTGTCCCCTATTTTGTAGGCGCTATAACTTTTGCGCAAACCAATCACTATACGCTTATTGCGATTTTTTTTTTTTTTGCCAAAAATATGTAGAAGAATACGTATCGGCCTAAACTGAGAAAAAAAATGTTTTTTTAAAAAAAATTGGGGATATTTATTATAACAAAAATTAAAAAATATTGAGTTTTTTTCAAAATTGTCGCTCTATTTTTGTTTATAGCGCAAAAAATAAAAACCGCAGAGGTGATCAAATACCACCAAAAGAAAGCTCTATTTGTGGGAGAAAAAGGACATTGATTGTGTTTGGGAGCCACGTCGCACGACCGCGCAATTGTCAGTCAAAGCGACGAAGTGCCGAAATTTTGCCTGGGCAGGAAGGGGGTAGGGTGACCACATTTCCAAACTACCATTCAGGGACACCCTCCCTTCCAAAAAATCAACTTGCGGTGTAACGAATCACAGCACAGTGATTGGACACAAGAGGCGGGATTTAGGATTTCTCCAATCACAAGCAGGGGGCGGGGATTGTGCTCCTTCAGGCATTCCTGGACAAGGCAAGTGCTGTCAGTGAGTAAAGCGGTGATGTGGCGGACATTTTTTGAGGGCATCAGTTTGGCTTGGGGGGAGGGGGCTGTGTCAGTTTCATTCCGGGACACTGTATTGTCCTGGAATGAAGGTGCCCGGGACAGACCTGCAAAATGTGGGACTGTCCCGGGCAATCAGGGACACGTGGTCACCCTAGGTATATGTGCCCAGTAAGCAAGTGGTTAAAGTGGATGTAAATCCTCACATATCCCCAGGGAAGTGAACAGCCTCAGATGATACACAGAGATGAAACAAATCTTACTACCAGGCCCGTCGCTACAGGACAGGCAAAACAAACAATTGCTTGGGGCCCCCAACTTCCCCTTCCCAGGATGTAGCGTGGCCAAGCTCCTCTTCCTTCCACCTGGAGTCCTGTCAGTCCGGCCGTGTCCCGGGCGTGGTACAGGAGATTCAGTTTGCTTTTTCGCTGTGGACCAGTGTTGCCAACCTACCAGATTGAAATTTACTGGCACGACACCCAAAATGTACGTTTTTACTGGCATTTTTACGTTAAGTTTTTACTGGCATTTCACAAAAGTTACTAAATTACATTTTTAGGTGCAAGTTTCAGTATTTAGGCTACAAACAGGTACGCTGGGCGAATAGCAATGTGATTTAAGGTAGATATTAACCGCTTGCCGACCAGCCACCGCAGTTATACGGCCGCAGGTCGGCTCTCCTGGGCGAGAGCCCGTAGCTCTACGTCGGCACTTTCGACGGCCACTAGGGGGCGCGTGCCGAGTCCTGTGCGCGTGCCCGGCGGGTACGATCGCCGCCGGGCACACGCGATCGCTCGTTACAGAGCGGGGAACGGGAGCTGTGTGTGTAAACACATACAATGTATGAACAGAAGATCAGTGATTTCCCCTAGTGAGGCCACACCCCCATACAGTTAGAACACACCCAGGAACACACTTACCCCCTTCCCTGTCCCCTAGTGTTAACCCCTTCACTGCCAATGGCATTTTTATAGTAATCCAATGCATTTTTCTAGCACTGATCGCTAAAAAAATGCCAATGGCCCCAAAAATGTGTCAAAAGTGTCCGATGTGTCCGCCATATTATCGCAGTACTGAAAAAAAAAAACGCTGATCGCCGCCATTACTAGTGGAAACAAAAAAATGCCATAAAACTACCCCCTATTTTGTAGACGCTATAACTTTTGCGCAAACCAATCAATAAACGCTAATTGCGATTTTTTTTAACGAAAATTTGTAGAAGAATGCGTATCGGTCTAAACTGAGGAAAAAAACGTTTTCTATATATTTTTGGGGGATATTTATTACAGAAAAAAAGTAAAAAATATTGCATTTTTTTCAAAATTGTCGCTCTATTTTTGTTTATAGCGCAAAAAATCAAAACCGCGGAGGTGATCAAATACCACCAAAAGAAAGCTCTATTTGTGGGGAAAAAAGGACGCCAATTTTGTTTGGGAGCCGCGTCGCACGACCGCGCAATTGTCAGTTAAAGCGACGCAGTGCCGAATCGCAAAAAGTGCTCTGGTCTTTGGACAGCAATATGGTCCGGGGCTGAAGCGGTTAAGGGAGATATTAAGGCAAAAAAAAACATACTAAGCGCACGTTCTTCATTTTAAAATGTAAAAATATAAAATAAAACGTCAGTCTCGTGTATAAACAAGGTTTATTTTCCTTTTAATGTGAAGGTAATGCTGTGCAAATCTTTTTGTCCCTGTATGAGTTTTTAAATACACATTTTGGGGGGGAAATACTTTTATATGGCAGTGGTATCTACTGGACACTGAGGACGTTAGGGATGGAGGCATGCAGAGAGGGGTTACTAAGCAAACAACAGACTTAGAATACTGAGTAATGGAACTTCATCTCAAAGTAGTAGGGGCCGGTTCTTCCCCACAAGTAGCACCATAAAGTTAGCAAGAACGCTCAAGAAATAGATTAATAATATTGTAACAAGGGATGGTACCACTTAGGCCATTGGGACTACAGGGAGTTTCCCGGTGGGCCGATGGCTCAGTGGGCCGGTTTCAGTGACAGCCTGTGAAAGGAATGGCTGCGCGGCTCGCCCTCCACTTCATGCAGAGATGTGAGAAGGATGAGAAAAATACAGAGGAGTATAAGTGAAATAATAAAAGAGGGGAGTGAGGACTCCTTATGTTATGCTACTTATGTTTTTTTGTTTTTGCACAATTGCGTATAGTTTATATACTGTTTTTGTGCTTGTTTGCAAACTTAAAGTGGGCCGGTCTGGATGAAGTCCAGGGCCAAATTTTGGACCCAGTCCAGCCCTGGTACCACCCATTATTTTACCATGGAAGGCTCCAATGATGGTACCAGCAACACTGAAATATGACACTGAAGGAACTTGCCATAATGGATGTCCATTGGAGATGAGTGAATCCAGGGCCGTCTTTAATGGGTAGCTGCCCTGGGCCCTGTCATTGTTGTGGGGCCCAAAGCAGCTGCCTCATACTTGCCCACTATCCCAGTTTAAATTCCCTTGTCCCTAGAGGCTTTAGTCCTTTGCTGTGTCCTGAAATCTCAGTGTGAAGTGCTGCTACTAATGCTGCTCAACGCTGCCCCATTGTTGTGTACAGATGACTCACCTGAAGACCCTGTGTTCATATGTAAATGACGGGAGAGTTCATATGTAAATAAAGGCGGCATTCATATGTATATCATGCCCCTCTGCAGTGAAGAGATGATGTGTTGTAACCTCTAGCAACCAATCAGTGAGCAGTATTACTGTACAGTCATCCCTAACAACCAATCAGCAAGAAGAAATCATGTGCTGTAACCTCTAGCAACCAATTAGTGAGCAGTATTACTGTTCAGTCATCTCTAGCAACCAATCAGCAAGAAGAAATCATGTGCTGTAACCTCTAGCAACTAATCAGTGAGCCATAATGTGTGCTGTAACCTCTAGCAACCAGTCAGTAAGTGGTAATGATATGCTGTAACCTCTGGCAACCAACGGCAATCACTGCCTGATCTGAAACAGTAAACTGATATTAAGTCTAGCTGATATTTATTGTATGTCTCAGAGCAGGTGAAGCACAAAATTGCATGGGGGGGCCCCAAGATTTTTTTTGCCCAGGGTCCAATCAACAGCCCTGAGTGAATTGATCCACTCAATCCAAAATTTGGCCTGTATCAAACAGGAACTGCAAGACAGGTCAATTTACTGATTGGTTTGGATCATTTGGGAAACGTGTCATTATTTCCTCTAGGGGAGAACCTGCACTCAGTCCCAGGGCTGTCATAATGAGAGGGAACACCTGGGCACTGTCCAAGGGCCACAGCTGCATAGGGGCCCCCTGCACTTTCCACAAAGCAGCTGATCCTTGAGCCCACGCTGCCCTGAAATTGGGGGCCCCATGATGGTACTGAGAGTGATAGATACACAGGGGAGACAGTCTGCCTCCTACCTACTTGATGTCTGTTTACCTGCACTGTCATCATTGTAGGGGCCCCAGAGCATTACTTTGCCCAGGGGCCCATGATGCTATTAAGACGGCCCTGAATCCCAGACCTCCTGCCCCTTACTTGACTTTGAGGTTCCTGACCACTAGTGCTTTAAGGAATATACCTGGCTAAGCTTTAGAATCAAGATGAAGTTCCATCATCGGGGTCTTTCTTGAGATACAAAGTATCAAGTCATGGAAAATATTACAGTTTTTGGGGAAAAGGTCAAAGATTAAATATCTCATGGGATGCTTCGTGGTTGCCTGTGTTTGGAGGACAATAAGATACAACAGAAAGGAAGTCATGGGTCCTACAGGCAGTAGACATCACATGTCTTGGACCAAACCAAGGGGTCTCACACACGACGTATCTTCATCTCAGTGGACTTCAGGGAATAATAAAGACCTCGCCACTGAGACCAGATGACTCCGCTGCCGTAGGACAGGTGGGCCCCTCGCAGATACGGCCCATTCAAGTTAGCCAGGTGGCAAGCTCGGTACCAGAACCCTCCAGCTGAGAGGGAGGCACAGTTCTGCAGGAAGACATCACGGTCATTGTCGTAGGTAGAGAACTTCATTCCATTATGGTAGGTCAAAGAATCCCCTGTAGGAGAACAACATGTCTTAGATACAACATTCAGAAATCAGTGTGGACGGCCATTTATTTATATGTTGATGCTTTGTTCTATTGAGAGAAAAGGGCAGATGATATGAAAGGAGAAGTACAGGAATACCCCACGTTTAAGTACACATTGGGACCAGAGCATGTATGTAAAACCAAAATGTACTTAAAGTGAAGCAAAACCTTTTTTTTTATTCTCAATGCATGTAAATACACTAGCTCTATGGGAAATCTTGGTCAGCTTGACATGGCACTGCTGCCGGGTTTTAACATTTAACATTGGCGTCTATGGGAAATCTTGGTCAGCTTGACATGGCACTGCTCCCAGGTTTTAACATTTAACATTAGCATCTATGGTAAAACTTTGGTCAGCTTGACATGGCACTGCTCCCAGGTTTTAACATTTAACATTAGCATCTATGGAAAAACTTGGTCAGCTTGACATGGCACTGCTACCGGGTTTCAACATTTAACATTGGCGTCTATGGGAAATCTTGGTTAGCTTGACATGGCACTGTTCCCGGGTTTTAACATTTAACATTGGCGTTTATCAGAAATCTTGGTCAGCTTGACATGGCACTGCTCCCGGGTTTTAACATTTAACATTAGCATCTATGGAAAAACTTGGTCAGCTTGACATGGCACTGCTACCGGGTTTCAACATTTAACATTGGCGTCTATGGGAAATCTTGGTCAGCTTGACATGGCACTGTTCCCGGGTTTTAACATTTAACATTGGCGTTTATCAGAAATCTTGGTCAGCTTGACATGGCACTGCTCCCGGGTTTTAACATTTAACATTAGCATCTATGGAAAAACTTGGTCAGCTTGACATGGCACTGCTACCGGGTTTCAACATTTAACATTGGCGTCTATGGGAAATCTTGGTCAGCTTGACATGGCACTGTTCCCGGGTTTTAACATTTAACATTGGCGTTTATCAGAAATCTTGGTCAGCTTGACATGGCACTGCTCCCGGGTTTTAACATTTAACATTAGCATCTATGGAAAAACTTGGTCAGCTTGACATGGCACTGCTACCGGGTTTCAACATTTAACATTGGCGTCTATGGGAAATCTTGGTCAGCTTGACATGGCACTGTTTCCGGGTTTTAAAGCGGAGCTCCATCCTGATTTTTTTTTTTTTTTTCAAAAGTCTAAAAAAAAATAAAAATAAATTAAATGGAAAAAAAAAAAAATACTCACCCTAAATAGGCTGTTGCTATGCGGAAGTCCCAAATCTGCCCTCATGATCCGCGGAGTGGTTTTCTTCCTCCTCCTCTTCTCTGTGTCTTCTTGTGAATGGGCCGCGCTGCATTCTGGGAACTGTGTGTATCCCAGAAAGCAGCCGGACCATTCACAAAGCGCCGCGCTGCTCGCACATGCGCAGTAGGAAATGGGCAGTGAAGCGGTGCCGGGATCGAGGTTCGGCATCGGCGGGGGACGTCAGCGCGGGCGCCTAGGACAGGTAAGTGTTCTTATTCAAAGTCAGCAGCTACACTGTTAGTAGCTGCCGACTTTGAAAAAAAAATGCTGGTGGAGCTCCGCTTTAACATTTAACATTGGCGTTTATCAGAAATCTTGGTCAGCTTGACATGGCGCTGCTCTCGAACCATAAGTGACAGGGACACCTAACTTAGGGAGCACGTTAAGGGGACCCAGGACTATGACATGGGTTGTTACCTAGGAAAGTTTGGATACAAAATATGTAGAAAAATGTACTTTATAGGCACGTATAAAATTTAACAAGTTTGAATAATTCACATAATGCCATATAATATACACAGGATACAGATAAAATAAAGATACAAAAAATAGAAAAACAGAAACGGCCAAATGTTTTTTCCCAGAGAAAATACTCAGTATATACATTATAAACTTGCTACGGAGCTATATAGGGAGCGCTTTCTCTTTTGCCATCTTGAGCTCAGCCAATGAGGAGTCTACCTATAGGAGGCGATAAGTATCTTTGATGATTGTTGTTATATGTTGTAGATATCTGCTGTTTAGTTTGTGATATTCCTATTTTCTTGGGAAATAAATGTAACATTGTTTACTAAGCAGCTGTATTTGTTATATCATTGTGCTTATCCAACTCTTTAGATTAGCCAAGTTACAGGGATAGGCAATTAATACTTATATGCAATAGTTATATTAGATTGTACAATATTGCATATTTACTTCACTGCCTATGTGAGAATTTGGACTTTATTAAATGCAATTTGGATTTTCTGCACTATTAGCTAAATTTTCTTTTTTAACTGTTTATTTTATCACCAGAGAAGCAAGTTCATAAACAATGACGTTATAAGCAAGATCACCCAAGCCTGTGTCATAGGGGTTGTTTGGGGTAAGGTGTAGTTGAATGAATTGGGTCACTTGTTTGGCACTTAGAAAAGCACGGGTTTATGTGAGCACAATAAAGGAAATTTATATATATATGTTTGTTTTGGAAGTACTACGCTATTGAGTTTTTATTTTCTTGGGAGATATTGCCAAGAGGAAGATTCAGGACTTAGAGCCGGTTCACACTGGGGTGACTCGTCAGGCGGCTCAGCCACCTGACGAGTCGCGTCCCATTCTATTCAATAGAATCGTCCTAATAGGAGCGACGCAAGTCACTCTGACTTTGAAAAAGGTTCTTGTACGACGTTGGGGGCGGCTCGAGGCGATTTGCATTCACTTCTATACAGAAGCCATTTTGCTAATCGCCTCTGAAGTCGTCTTCAGGACGCCTTTCTGAGTCGCCCCCGAAGTCGTGCCGCCCCCTGTGTGAACCGGCTCTGAAAGGTGGTTTGGAGAAAGAATTGATTTTATGCTACAAAGTTTGTTTTCTGGTAACATGCATCACGTTGAAAACACGCACATGTGACCAAAATTATATGAATAATTTAAATCAAGAAATAACATTGAAGGTATCACACTGGATGAGCTTTATTTTTGGGGAACACCAGAGAGGAGATAAGAATAATAAAGAAGAAATAGAAGGGTTGGGGGGATTAAAGCTTTATTGGACCCATTTTCTGATGTTTGGGTTAGCTGATCTGGTAAGAGTCTGAGTTGGAATTTTTGGACATAATTATCTGTTGGGGGATTGAAGTGATCTGTTAGGAATTGAAATGATTGTCTTGGATATTCAAAGTGCTAGACTTTTTGAACTGATATATTTTCTTCAATAAGTTCTTACTTACCTGCCCCACCATCGGTGAACCCCTCCACGTATAAGGTGTACCCATCCTCCTCTGGGTTGATAGCGTTGGGGGAAAGAGCAAAATCGGCGTACTTAGCGAAGGTCCTGTTGCCTTCAAAATCACCCAGGTCTACTCTCAGCTCATACTTTTTCCGTAGAGTCAGCTGATAAATATTGTGCAGTCCTGGGGGAGGAAATAAAATATAAAGAAGATGATGTACGAAGGAATAAAGTTCAATACTGCCTCTAGAAGAGGAAACAGGAGATATTTTCTAGGCAATTGATTTTGTCTGACCCCAAAGGGGAGAAGGGCCTCATCCCCACAACCCTTGCCCGGTGGTTGTGGGGGTCTGCGGGCAGGGGGGCATTGTACCCCTACCATTTCACAAAAAAAGACAGACAAAAAACAAACAAAAACAAGACAGTTTGGGACAAGTCCTTTATGAAAAATAAAAAATAAATTAAAATATCCAGCGATGTAAATCCAGGCCCACAGACAGACCAACCAATAAAAAAGAAGCAACAGTTCCACCCCCATGGGACGCGTCTCCCGCCGGTGACAGCTGTTATATAGCTGAGGACGGGCCATACGGTGATGTAAACGGGTGACCCCGCCCCCTCTGACGGCAGCTGTCAAAGCGAGAAGAAGCGTCACTTGGTAGGAGCCTCCCATGAAGGTGGAACTGTTGCGCGTTTTTTGTGTTTTCCGTTGGTCCGTGGATTTACATCACTGAATATTTTTTTTATTTTTAATAAAGGACTTGTCCCAAGCTGTCTCTTGTCTTTTTTACCATTCTTGACACTTTTTTGTGTGAAATGGTTTGGTTTGGGGTTCCCCTTAATATCCATACCAGACCTGAAGGGCCTGGTATGAGGTTCCCCTTAAGATTCATACTAGACCCAAAGGGCCTGGTAATGGACTGGGGGGGGGGGGTTATTTATTTTGCGGAGACCCGACAATTCATTACAATCGCAAGCAGTTTTTTCCCTTTAGAAATGTAATTTTGCTGCATCCTATGCATTAAGCTAAAAAACACTTTGCAGCTTTTTTGGGGGCATCAGATTGTCCCGGGGGAGTTGTCTGTGTCGGTTTCATTCCAGGACATTGTATGCGGGACTGTTCCGGGCTATCCGGGACACGTGGTCAGCCTACACTGTGCCCATGAGTAGACTTACGTTTAACATGGTAGCATGGGCGGACTGACCATTGAGTCACTTGGGCACTGCCCGAGGGCCTCATGCCACTAGGGGGCCCCATCAGGGTTGCCAGGCTCAGTAAAACCAGGAACTGTAAGTAAAAATCTGTGTTTTTTTTACATCTGTCCCTGATATGTCCGAAACTGACATGTTTTGATGTGAAAATCCAGAGATTTTAGCTGCTCTGCCTCCTGGCGTGGTGGCCATCTGTAAGCCCGGGTGCCCCATAATCTTCTATTGCCCGGGGGCCCCATGAGTTCTCAGTCCGCCCCTGCATGGGAGTATATAGAAGGGGTGCCCGGGTTTGAACAATCGGTGCTCCCCGGCCTTAAGTCCCCCAGACAGCAAACTTGTAGAGGAGACCTGGGGCTACATGTGTGGCAAGTTTCGGGTCCAGAGAACCTACAGCCGGCCGATACGGGGTCCCCAAATTTGCTCCCCAGGCCGTAGGTCCCCCGGACAACAAACTTTGCACACTTGTAGGAAGAGTGGGGCTATATGTGTGTGCCAAGTTTGGGGTCCAGGTGACCTGCGGCCGGCCGGTACCGGGTCCCCAAAGTCCGGAAATCAAGCGGAAAAAGGTGACTCGAGTATAAGCCGAGGGGGGCAAAAAAATGTGCTGAAAAACTTGGGTTATACTTGAGTTTTAACGGTACCAGCCACAATTAAAGGAGGACAATTAAAGGAGGACAAGCTGTGAGGACAGAGTGCCTCGAAACCCGTCCTTAGCAGGAACATAATCTACATTACCGGTATGCCATTTACAAACAAACCTAAAATAGGGCAGAAAAACAATGAAATAACAGACTCAGAACTTCCATTCCAAGCGTGTTCTGGCAGCAAAATGTTCAGCACGTCATCACTGTGGAATTGTTCTATTAAAAAACAATCCCATTTTGTTTTCTATTTTATTGCCAGGCCACGTTTTAAAAGTAGATCATCAGTCATGTTCTGCGAAAATCTGCTTAGATGTTCTTGTTTCTCCTATATAGCTAACTTCATATCTGCCCAATCGGAGGGGGCATCCTGAATGCCAGGGGCCTGTGTCCAAGATCTTAACCACTTAAGGACCCCTTCATGCCGATGTAAGTCGGCAGAAGGGCACGGCTGGGCACAGGTACGTACCTGTATGTTGCCTTTAGGAGCCCAGCCGTGGGGGCGCTAGCATGCCGCCGGCGGTGCGCTCCGTGACCACGCCCGATGTCCCGCGATCGGTCACAGGAGCTGAAGAACGGGGAGAGGTTAGTGTAAACACACCTTCCTTGTTCTTCTGTGTGGCAGTGACACTGATCGTCTGTTCCCTGACATAGGGAACGACGATCAGTGACGTCACACCTACATCCACGCCCCCCTACAGTAAGAATCACTACCTTAGGGCACACTTAACCCGTTAGTGCCCCCTAGTGGATAACTCCTTCCCTGCCATGGTCATTTTCACAGCATCTGTAGCCCCCAAGTGCATTACCTTACATTTTTTTACATTAACCATCCTTTGCCATGTAGTTACCCAGCCCGTTATTTTATTGAGGTCATCTTATTCCACAGAGTTGAGATAATCTAGCCCACTTGAGTTCCTCCACACCAAACTCATCAAACCATGCCTTTATGGAGCTGGCTTTGCACACAGGCCAACGTCATTCTGCAACAGAGAAGGGTCTTCTCCTCAATGTTACCACAAGGTTGGTGGAGCACAATTGTGTTCTAAATGTTCGTGCAAACGTTCGGTCCGTTCGAAGGTTCTGGTGCGAACCGAAGGAGGGGGTGTTCGGCTCATCCCTAAATAACAGTAATCTTCTCTATCTTCACTCATACGAAGAGTGGTCCACCTACCTTTGGTAATATAGAGGTCGGTGTGTTGGTCCACGAAGTTTATCCATATAGTGTAAATTTGGCTTTTGCTTGTACTTGCACACTCACCTAACCAGTACTCTCCATCTGCTCGGCCAAACCCTGTCTTGTAGTCGGAGTAGCCACGGAAGAAGCTCATAGTACCATTGGACCTCTTTTGGATCACCTGAGGGGACAGTTTTAAGACAATAAATTAGTCGGCACAAAGTAAATTGAGAAAATGGCCTTTATATATACGTAGTTAGAGAATCAGTGAATCTCACCGTCCATTTCCCATCATCAGTAGTCATATCACAATACACTGGCACAGCACTGGATGGCCCCGATGGGTATATCACGTAGACTCCATCGGTATCGGCCCCCAGGTCATGGACGTCCTCACAGTCTATTGGATATTGAGTGTCTGAACCTGTTCAAAGACACCAGGAGAAAATCTTGTGCGGCCATTATAATACAAATTATTACGCAATTAACTACACAGACAATAGATAGAATGTCCACAATGGTCACTATATGGGGGCCCAATATCATTTGTAACTGGAATTCATAGCTGTAACGGAACGTCCCACACTCCGTCATATACCGCTTCCTATCAGTCTGGATATAGATATCAGATATTCCAGCTGCTCACAAGCACACAACGAGACGAGACTTGTTTGTGTGCTGAACATGGAGTGTTTAATAGCACCAAGAATACAACCTTATATACAGTTAAAGAGGTAACCAGAACATAAATTAACATGAGCTAATTAACTAATCATTTACCCAGACTAGGCGACTCATAGATATGACCGTTCATGGTAGACCTCGCTATCACCTGCTATACAATACACAATATCATAAGTGTAAACACAGGAGCTACCACTATTTTATTCTCTAGGGCAGGTGTCTCCAAACTCTCTAAACCAGGGGTCTCCAAACTCTCTAAACCAAGTGTCTCCAAACTCTCTAAACCAAGTGTCTCCAAACTCTCTAAACCAGGGGTCTCCAAACTCTCTAAACCAGGGGTCTCCAAACTCTCTAAACCAGGGGTCTCCAAACTCTCTAAACCAGGGGTCTCCAAACTCTCTAAACCAAGGGTCTCCAAACTCTCTAAACCAGGGTCTCCAAACTCTCTAAACCAGGGGTCTCCAAACTCTCTAAACCAGGGGTCTCCAAACTCTCTAAACCAAGGGTCTCCAAACTCTCTAAACCAGGGGTCTCCAAACTCTCTAAACCAGGGGTCTCCAAACTCTCTAAACCAGGTGTCTCCAAACTCTCTAAACCAGGGGTCTCCAAACTCTCTAAACCAAGGGTCTCCAAACTCTCTAAACCAGGGGTCTCCAAACTCTCTAAACCAGGTGTCTCCAAACTCTCTAAACCAGGGGGGTCTCCAAACTCTCTAAACCAGGGGGGTCTCCAAACTCTCTAAACCAGGGGTCTCCAAACTCTCTAAACCAGGTGTCTCCAAACTCTCTAAACCAGGGGTCTCCAAACTCTCTAAACCAGGTGTCTCCAAACTCTCTAAACCAGGTGTCTCCAAACTCTCTAAACCAGGGGTCTCCAAACTCTCTAAACCAGGGGTCTCCAAACTCTCTAAACCAGGGGTCTCCAAACTCTCTAAACCAGGGGTCTCCAAACTCTCTAAACCAGGGGTCTCCAAACTTTTTAAACAAAGGGCCAGTTTACTGTCCTTTCAGACTTTTTTGGGGGGCCGGACTGTGGCCATCGGGAGTCGGGCATGTTCAGGTGTCCAGTGGGAGTAAACATTACCATATCTTTGGTGTCAATGGAAGGAATTGTGCCCTTTTGATGGTGTCAGTTGGAGGAATAGTGCCCCATTGTTTGTTTTAGCAGCAAAAATTATTCCCCATTGTTGATGTCAGTGGATGAAATTGTGCCCCAAGGGCCGGATAAAGGCAAGCAAAGGGCCACATCCGGCCCCAGGGATGCAGTTTGGAGACCCCTGCTCTAAACAAAGAGCCAGTTTACTGTCTTTTAGACTTTAGAGGGGGCCGGACTGTGCCCAGTGGAAGTAAACAATGCCCAATCATTGGTAACAGGGGGAGTAATAGATGATGTCCCTGAGAGGAATAGTGTCCCATTTTTGTTGTCAGTGGCAGGAATTATGCCCCATTGTTGGTGTCAATGGAAGGAATTATGATCCATTGTTGGTGTCAGTGGCAGGAAAATGCCCCATTGTCGGTGTCAGTGGCAGGAATTATGCTCCATTGTTGGTGTCAGTGGCAAAAATGATATCTCATTGTAGGTGTCAGATGCAGGAATCATGCCCCATTGTTGGTGTCAGTGGCAGGAATAATGCCTCATTGTTGGTGGCAGAAATTATGCCATATTGTCGGTATCAGTGGCAGGAATTATACCCCATTGTAGGTGTCAGTGGCAGGAATTTTGCCCATTGTTGGTGTCAATGGCAGGAATAATGCCCCAAGGGCCGGATAAAGGCAAGCAAAGGGCTGCAGTTTGGAGACCACTACTCTAGTGTGTCTTCCTTTAGAAAAATTATCATAATGATGTTTTAAACACATGGGCAAAAAATGCAAAAATGGCTCTGGCAGCAAAGGGGTAGGACTTGGCCATGTGGGCCCTTGTGGGCTTCCAACATCAAGTGCTGTCAGAGAGATCAGTCTGGTCACTTCTACATACAGAGTTTCAATCATTGTTCCTACTCTGTTGCAACCCTTTCAAATGGATGGAATTCAGTAAATGTTCTGAGACCCCTACAGGCTCTGCCTGTTACACAGCTAGACGTACACACTCGGACCTTTTGGGAGAAGCAGCCCTGGAGGCTCTGACTGGGCTTCAGGTGGATTTCGGAAAGTCTTCGTCAGGAGTGACGAGATGTCAGTGCTCAGGTGGGCTAAGCCCAACGTCACCGCTAGTTCACCAGGAGAAAGAAAATTCAGTAAATGTTCTGAGACCCCTACAGGCTCTGCCTGTTACACATGGCTAGACGTGCACACTCGGACCTTTTGGAAGAAGCAGCCCTGGAGGCTCTGACTGGGCTACAGACCTCAGGTGGATTTTCGGAAAGTCTTCGTCAGGAGTGACGAGACGTCGGTGCTCAGGTGGGGTAAGCCCAACGTCACCGCTAGTTCACCAGGAGAAAGAAAATTCAGTTAATGCTCTGAGACCCCTACAGTAAGGTGACCAGATTTTTAAAATTAAATCCAGGGACATATTTTTTTTTTCCTAGTAATGTCGGCATTCAGAGACTCCAATCTGTCGTCGAGCGCCTCACAGCCTGTCAAGTCTCACTCTCCGGGCCCCCGGGTACTACTGGATGGGAAGCAGAGGAAGATTTCTCCACAAGGGAAGGCAAGGAGATAGGTAGATGGCTGGCGGGGACTTGAGCCAAGGCAGAAGAACATGCGAGTGGAGCTGAATGGGCTCCCGAAACTAAAGAAATATTCCCTCCACTCCGACCAGCACATGATCATCAGAAAGGGGCACAGATAATGGAAAAAATACACCCCCTAAGCTAGTAGGAGTGGCGGAGTGGAGGTGGGTGATTCAGATTTTTTTTTATTCTGCACTGAATGTCTTTGACATTGCCCCAGCCCCTGTTTAAATCCAATCCGAGGACAAAACCGGGGACAGACTTGGTCCGGGGACAGTGTCCTCAATCCGGGGACTGTCCCCTGAAACTGGGGATATCTGGTCACCCTACCCTACAGGCTCTGCCTGTTACACGGCTAGACGTGCACACTCGGACATTTTGGAAGAAGCAGCCCTGGAGGCTCTGACTGGGCTTCAGGTGGATTTTCGGAAAGTCTTCGTCAGGAGTGACGAGATGTCGGTGCTCAGGTGGGCTAAGCCCAACGTCACCGCTAGTTCACCAGGAGAAAGAAAATTCAGTAAATGTTCTGAGACCCCTACAGGCTCTGCCTGTTACACATGGCTAGACGTACACACTCTGACCTTTTGGAAGAAGCAGCCCTGGAGGCTCTGACTGGGCTACAGACCTCAGGTGGATTTTCGGAAAGTCTTCGTCAGGAGTGACGAGACGTCGGTGCTCAGGTGGGGTAAGCCCAACGTCACCGCTAGTTCACCAGGAGAAAGAAAATTCAGTAAATGTTCTGAGACCCCCACAGGCTCTGCCTGTAACACGGCTAGACTTACATTCTCAGACCTTTTTGGAAGAAGCAGCCCTGGAGGCTCTGACTGGGCTACAGACCTCAGGTGGAATTTCGGAAAGTCTTCGTCAGGAGTGACGAGACGTCGGTGCTCAGGTGGGCTAAGCACAACGTCTGTTCTCCAGGAGAAAGAACAGAGTGTCGCTAAGCCTCCAAGGTTGGCCGTTGCGGAGGAATTTGGCCAGAAATTGATTCCCCCCCCCCCCCCCCCCGGTGCAGATGTGAGCGAGAAGCATTGAGTCATTTAGAGATCGGATTACTGCCCGTTCCCCAAACACAACCAGCCGCGTTCACAGAGCAGAGGGAAGCGATTCTGTAAACTCCGTCTGCTCAGAATGTTAATGTCACACATGTTGGAATGTTTAGTTACAAATGCATTTGAAGAAAACAATACGAAAGAAAGAAGGGTTAACGACGGAAGAACGATCGCCAGAGCGCTCGTCTTTGGCCGCGCTCGGATTGGGGGAGAGAGCGAGGAGTGCAGTTCAGCTAAAGTGCAGATCTCACGACTCAAAAACAATCCAAAATAACTCATCCCAAGAAACCTGCTTTGATTTTTGGAGCAAATGACTCTCCAGCTGTTTGCCGGGGACGTTGGGCCCTACTCACCGTTCTCGTGGTCCGTCTTCGAAGACTGACTCTGCGCCGGGTTCAGGACCACCAACAGAAGGAAGAGGAGACCCAGGCGTCCCGGAACCTGCAAAAAAAAAAGACAAAAAGTTATGATGGAACCTCAAATCCCCCCCTTCGTATTAAAGAGGCGCAGCTACTCCATCAGTCCTGACTTGACCCGTGTGTAAGGGATCCTCGCTGCACCCCCCCCCCGTGCTCCCTTAATTCCGAGACGTTCTTTCCCCACCACAGCTGGAAAAACTTGGAAACAGGAGGGAGGTTTGGCAGGCGCGAAGCCCCTGGACTCCTTACCTCCATGCCTGCAGTCTGCAGAGTGTGTGAGTTTTGCTATTTAAGGTCTTGTATTTATATGTTGCGTCTAGTCCAGAGAATCCCTCCTTTCTGAGCCTTCGCTACTCCGGTTTTCTAATGTGAGGGGAGGAATGAGAAGAAAAAAAAGGGGGGGGGGAGATGTTCAAATTGTGTGCACAGGATCGTGAGGCTGCGGCGGACAACAAGACGCACAAGGCTGCCTATGGAGAGAACATAGGAAGACATAAACATGCTGATGGACAAGGGGGGGGGGGGGAGATGAGACAGAATCGGAGGCTTTAACCAATTAAGACCCGGACCATTATGCAGCTAAAGGACCTTGCCCTTTTTGCGATTCGGCACTGCGTCGCTTTAACCACTTAAGACCCAGACCATTATGCAGATAAAGGACCGTGGCCACTTTTTGCGATTCGGCACTGCGTCACTTTAACTGACAATTGCGCAGTCGTGCGACGCGGCTCCCGAACGAAATTGGCGTCCTTTTTTCCCCACATACAGAGCTTTCTTTTGGTGGTATTTGATCGCCCCTGCGGTTTTTATTTTTTGCGCTATAAACAAAAATAGAGCGACAATTTTGAAAAGAATACAATATTTTTTACTTTTTGCTATAATAAATATCGCCAAAAAATATATAAAAAAAAGTTTTTTTTCCGATCAGTTTAGGCCGATACATATTCATTTACCTTTGGTAAAAAAAATCGCAATAAGCATTTAACGATTGGTTTGCGCAAAACTTAAAACGTTTACAAAATAGGGGATAGTTTTATGGAATTTTTATTAATAATTTTTTTTTTACTACTAATGGCGGCGATCAGCTTTTTTTTTTTTTCGTGACTGCGACATTATGGCGGACACTTCGGACAATTTTGTCACATTTTTGGGACCATTCTCATTTTCACAGCAAAAAAGTGCTATAAAAATGCATTGTTTACTGTGAAAATGACAATTGCAGTTTGGGAGTTAACCACCAGGGGGCGCTGAAGGGGTTAAGTGTGACCTAATATATGTTTCTAACTGTAGGGGGCGGGGCAGGACTTGTGATGTCGCTGATCGTCTTTCCCTATATCAGGGAACAGACGATCAATGACATTGCCACAATGAAGAACGGGGAAGGTTTGTTTACTCTCACCTCTCCTCGTTCTTCAGGTCCTGTGACCGATTGCGGGTCCCGCGGCCATGGAGATTTGGACAGGGTCGTGCGCCCGCGACCCAAGGTCATTCTTATTTGCTGCCACCAGAATGCTGATTGGACAAAGATGCTGCATTTGCCCTTTTGTCCTGTTGGCAAGACTGTGATCCAAGGAATCAGCAGTGTATTGATCTTTCTGGTTAAGTGTTTAAATCGCAAGACTGGCTGAACAAACTTAGAAAACTCTTGGCGTGCAAAGCAATAAATAAAGATGTATACATTAGTTGGAAAAAAAAATGCAAGCCCATTGAACTGAATGAAGAGATGTAAATAAATACCGTATTTATCTGCATATAACACACACCTTCATTTTTTTTTTTTTTTTTTAAAGCGGAGTTCCACCCTTAAAATCACTTTGTTTCATTACATCCAGCATACTGGCGTCAGCGCCAGTATGCTGTTTTTTTTTTTAATGCACGTACTTACTTTATATCAAATCATTGAATTCCAGGCGCACCGCGGAATGTCGCCGCTATAAGGCGTCACGCCTTCCGAAAACAGCCGATTAGCATTCAGCTTTTCTCGGCGCCTGCGCACAGAACCAGGAGCTGACTGCGCAGGCGCCGAAAATAGCCGGTCCTAGTTCGGGTTTTTTCGGAGGGCGTGACGCGGCTATATACGGCGCCTGCGCAGTCAGCTCCTGGGTCAGTGCACAGGCACCGAGAAAAGCTGAATGCTAATCGGCTGTTTTCGGAAGGCGTGACGCCTTATAGCGGCGACATTCCGCGGTGCGCCTGGAATTCAATGATTTGATATAAAGTAAGTACGTGCATTAAAAATTGATTTTAAGGGTGGAACTCCGCTTTAATAAAGAACTTTGAAGAAAAGTAAGGGTCAGTGCCCATCTGCAGCCTCAAATTTGCCCATCAATGCAGCGAAATCAATGCCAATCTGTAGCCTCAAAATTGCCCATCAATACAGTTTGATTAATGCCCATCTGCAGACTCCCCATTGCCCATCAATGCTGCTTGATTAATGCCCATCTGCAGCCTCCCCATTGCCCATCAATGCTGCTTGATTAATGCCCATCTGCAGCCTCCCCATTGCCCATCAATGCAGCTTGATTAATGCCCATCTGCAGCCTCAAAATTGTCCATCAATGCAGCCTGATTAATGCCCATCTGCAGCCTCAAACTTGCCCATCAATGCAGCCTGATCAATGCCCATCTGCAGCCTTAAAATTGCCCATCAATGCAGTCTGATCTCTGCCCATTTGCAGCCTCAAAATTGCCCATCAATGCAGCTTGATCAATGCCCATCTGCAGCCTCAAAATTGCCCATCAATGCAGCCTGACCAATGCCCATCTGCAGCCTCAAAATTGCCCATCAATGCAGCCTAATAATTGCCCATCTGCAGCCTCAAAATTTCCCATCAATGCAGCTTGATCAATGCCCATGTGCAGCCTGAAATTTGCCCATGAATGCAGCCTGATCAATGTCCATCTGCAGCCTTAAAATTGCCCATCAATGCAGTCTGATCTCTGCCCATCTGTAGCCTCAAAATTGCCCATCAATGCAGCTTGATCAATGTCCATCTGCAGCCTCGAAATTGATGGGCAATTGTGAGGCTGCAGATGGGCATTGATCAGGCTGCATTGATGGGCAATTTCGAGGCTGCAGACGGGCATTGATCAGGCTGCATTGTTGGACAATTTCCAGGCTGCAGATGGGCATCGATCAGGCTGCATCGATGGACAATTTTGAGGCTGCAGATGGACATTGATCAGGCAGCATTGATGGGAAATTTTGAGGCTGCAGATGGGCATTGATCAGGCAGCATTGATGGGAAATTTTGAGGCTGCAGATGGACATTGATCAGGCTGCATTGATGGAAAATTTTGAGGCTGCAGATGGGCATTGATCAGGCTGCATTGATGCTATTTGGTGTAGAGCACTTAGAAGCGACCCATGATGACTGGCTAATGAGTTACGGAAAAGCTGAGCTATTTTTTTTTCTTATGTCCCCTGTGTGGGCTTTTCGAGAGTCCTGATAGGGTGGTTTATCAAGTTTTTTATGTTTAATTATTGACCGAAGTTGATATTATGATACACTATTTTGTTGGTTATGCCTGCCATTGATATATTGATATCACCCACCTGGGCTGTGGGAACTTATCTTATCTCTATTTTGATACTATTTTCTTGTGTACCGAGTTGTATCCTCACCCCTTATTCATAAAACCTTAAAAAAAATATTGAAATGAACAAAATACAATTTCCACATGTATTTATCATTAGTTGCACCTTAGGGCTACTGATCTTCTTCACCTCCTTTGTAGGAACCTCCTATCTACATGAACTCCATGGATGGTTGCATGGTATTTCCATAGGCAGTCTTCCTAAGGGTGACAATCAAGTGAGGCCCGGAGTGAAAAGAACAAAAGAATGACGGAGGGCCGGGCATGACTGGGTGGAGGTAGGGGGTGGAGGTAGGGGAGGGCTGGCAGGGGGGGCAGGGTGGAAATCTCCTCCCGGACTGGTGACACTATGCACAGCCACCGGCCGCCACTACCAAATGCTGTTTTTACAGAGCAGGAATATGCCTGTTGGAGCTCTGTTAACACAGGTCACGGCCGCTGCTCACCTCCCACTGTGCAGCCGTGCCTGTGTCAGCTCCGAGGTAGATGGCTACAGAGCTGAGCTATGTTTCGTCTCACACATAGCTCAGCCTCAGTGCACACCAGCGCTGACATCCCCTTCTCTCTCTGCACAGACACGAGGAGAGATAGAGCTCATCTGCTCCTCCTCCTTCTGAGTCTGCCCTGCCCACATTCACCGGGCATGTGTGGGCACTGAACCCAAAAAGCATCAGACAGCCTGCGCCTTAGCCTCCATCCTGGTAAGCTCACCCTCTCTAGTCTCTCCTGCCTCCCAGAGTATGAAAAGTGGTGCTCTGTGGACTTTGTTAAAGGGGAGGGGGCAGGCTTTGGTGAGTAGAGACCCTCTTTACACCATAGTCCACAGCATGCACCCTTAAATTAAGTTTCCTAGAACACCCCTTACATCAGATCTGATGTATAAGGGGTCTGTGCAGACTCTGATGTAAGGGGAGGCTCTGCGCGGACTCGGATGTAAGGGGAGGCTGTGTGCGGACTCTGATGTAAGGGGAGGCTCTGCGCGGACTCTTGTGATCATGAAAAAGACTGTTTTCCTCGATCCATCATTTTCCAATGCTCTATGGGCCACTTGACTGGACTTGCCCCCCAGGCCTAATGCTGCCAGCCCTCCCCTGGGTGTAGGTATGGGCAACAGAGGGTTAACAGAGGCAGGAGGAGGAGTGAGGGAATGTGCTGAACACGGGCGAAGTGTAGAGGGAGGAGACATATATAAAGGAGGCGGGGACGCACGTGGAGCAGTACGGGAACGGGATCACACAAGGAGGCAGTTTTTCCCACCCACCATCCCTATTTGTTGTGTGTCTTTGGTGTTGTGCCTTTGTTTTCTTTTATTTCAGGTCCGATTGCAAGGGTCGTCATAACAGCGTTGGCAGTTTTCTTTGGTCTTTGATGGTGACAGTTAACAGAAGTAGTGGGGGGCTCATCGGTGGGATGGGCCCCTTCTGGGGTTATTCCAGTGGAATGATGTCCACTGGAATACGGTTAGGCCCCGTACACACGTACGAGAACCTCGTCGGGCTAAACTCATCGTTCTGCCCGACGAGGTTCTCGCCCGGCCGTCAGATTCGGCGACCAGCCCATCGGGAAAGGCGACAAGCCATTAATCCCGACGGGCCGTCGAGCAAATAGAGAACCTGCTCTCTATTTTCTCTCGACGGCTTTCCCGACGGGATGCTTTCGCCGAAACTGTACACACGGCCGAGGTTCTCGGCAGAATGAGGATCCCAGCGAGCTTCTCGCTGGATTCTGCCGAGGTTCTCGTTCGTGTGTACGGGGCCTTATGGTTGCACTGCGTGGTAAAAGGGGTTGTCTCCGAGCTGGTATACGGCTGGAGGCCTGTTATGGTTAATGGTACCGCGGTGTAGTGGTGGAAAATAAAGGTTAAGCTGGGTTGCCGTCAAAGATCAATAGACTGGTGTTAATAAAGTTGTTTTTTACCAAATAGGCTGTTATGGCCATTTTACTCCAACATCTGTGTCTCTCGTTACTGGTAAAAGGGGGGGGGGGGTAAGATAATAATGGGGGGAATATGGTTTAAGGGAGATGGTTGGGCTATCTGAACTACACTAATCATGGGCTATATCAGTGTAATGTGGGATGAAACAGTTACTTGTAGTTTCCATCAGTGATATCAGAGTCAGCCATTTCCATACGGGAGAGGAGCCAGTACAACTGTGGAAGACTGAATGGGGGGGGGGCCAGAGGTCAGATTTAAAGCAGACAAATAATTTTAGGGGAAGGAATGATAAGAATGGGGAGTTAATAAAGCAGTGAAGGGTTAGAGATCGATGTTTGAAGAGTTCTTGGGTTGGACTGATGAAGAGTGCAGAGTAAACAGCAATCCTTTAGTTGGGTGGAGGGAAAGTTTGGAAAGTTTTCATTGGGGTGACCTCTTGGCTCCTGGCTCAGCCTCGTATGGGACCCCTTCCCATCCAGAACACGGCTCCATAAATCACAAGTGACAAGTTTGGCTGGAACTCGGATTTCTTGTAGACTGGGATCCCCCAGAGACGTGGGACATGGCCGTAACCCTGATAGGTGGAGGAACTCTGGACTGTATCATGTTGCCTCCCAGACTCCCAGGTGAACACGACCAGCCATGGGAAAAGTTCAACCTGCTGCAAGTCCCCCCCCCCCCCCCCCCCAAGAAAAGCGCACATTAAATATGAAAACAATGGTGATCTTAATATAACAGTGCCAGGGATCTTGGCTCGTAGTCTCCCCTTGTTTCCCCGATCCTTTCTGCTGACTGCTACAGAGGATAACCCTGAATCATGCAACTTCATACTACAGCGAGGAAAGAAAAATGCTGTAGACAAACAGAGAGAAGAAAATGATAAAACCACAGAAGCCAATCGCCACATATTGGTCAGGACCAGGGCCGGTGCAAGGATTTTTGATACCCAAGGCAAAACCTAATTTTGCAGCCCCCTTGGCTCTACCCCTAACTCCACCCCCTTTCCTACCCCTGACTCCACCCCCTTTCCCCTGCCCATGTATACCCCACCTTTACGTAGCACTTTACACATATATATTGTACATTCACATCAGTCCCTGTCCTCAAGGAGCTTACAATCTAATGTTGTAATCTAATGAACATACGATCTGTGCTAATGGTGAAAAAAAGGAATGTTTTTAGGCTATTTTCTCTCCAGGTTGAATGCTCCTTCAGAATGACCAAGGAAGACACCGCACTGAGGTCACTAGATGGAGCAGCTGACAATCATAGTGAATACTCCTTTACACCTTGATAACGTTTTTTCAAACGAAACGCGTCTGGAGGAGCTACATTGGTAATCCTGTCACGCCCACCAGGGTGCTTCATGTGTTTGCCTGTATTTTATGTGAGTTTACTTTTGCTTATTGTAAGTAGTTTTAACCTTTTTTTTAAACTCAAACTTTTAATACTACACTATGAGTTCCTTCTCTGTTTCCCTTATCATTAAGTGCACTGCGGGACCTTTTTGACTATTTTGGAATCCTGGCTCTTGACATCCATCCATCTCATAGGAATGTTGGGTTTAAGCACAGTTCTACTACCACCTTGGGTCCCAGAGGTTGATTTTGGATCACCCGGTTCTGCTTGGTTTAGTCCATTTTGGAATTCTGGCTCTTGGCATCCATCCCATAGGAATATTGGGTTTAGGTGAAGCTATACTACCACCTTGGGACCCAGCAGTTGATTGTGGATCATTCTGCTTGCTTGGTTTAGTCCATTTTGGAATCCTGGTTCTTGGCATCCATCCATCCATCCCAAAGGAATATTGGGTTTAGGCGAAGCTTTACTATGACCTTGGGTCCCAGAGGTTGATTGTGGATCATCCTGTTTGGTTGGTTTTGTCCATTATGGAATGTTGGCTCTTGGCATCCATCCATCTGATAGAAATATTGGGTTTAAGCGAAGCTATACTATAACCTTGGGTCCCAGTGGTTGATTGTGGATCATCCTGTTTGCTTGGTTTTGTCCATTATGGAATGCTGGCTCTTGGCATCCATCCAGCTGATAGTATAGCTTTGCCTAAACCCAATATTTCAATCACTTTGGGTCCCATGTTTGCTTAGTTTTGTCTATTATGGAATCCTGACTCTTGGCGTCCATCCCATAGGAATATTGGGTTTAGGCGCAGTTCTACTTCCACCTTGGGACCCAGCGGTTGATTGTGGATCATCCGGTTTTGCTTGGTTTAGTCCATTTTGGAATCCTGGCTCTTGGCATCCATCCATCCCATAAAAATATTGGGTTTAGGCGAAGCTATACTACCACCTTGGGTCCCAGCGGTTGATTGTGGATCATCCTGTTTACTTAGTTTTGTCCATTATGGAATCCTGGTTCTTGGCATCCATTCCATAGGAATATTGGGTTTAGGTGCAGTTCTACTTCCACCTTGCGTGTCAGTGGTTGATAGTGGAACATTCTGTTTGCTTGGTTTGGTCCATTATGGAATCCTGGCTCTTGGCATCCATCCATCCCATAGGAATGTTGGGTTTAGGCACAGTTCTACTACAACCTTAGGTGTCAGTGGTTGATTGTGGATCATCTTGTTTGCTTGGTTTTGTCCATTTTGGAATCCTTGCTCTTGGCATCCATCCATCCCATAGGAATATTGGGTTTAGGAGCAGTTATACTTCCACCTTGGGACCCAGCGGTTGATTCTGAATCATCTTGTTTGCTTGGTTTTGTCTTCTTTGGAATCCTGGCCCTTGCCATCCATCCATCCCATAGGAATACGGTGGAACCTCGGATTACGAGCATAATCTGTTCCAGGAGAATGCTCGTAATCCAAAGCACTCGCATATCAAAGCGAGTTTCCCCATTGAAGTCAATGGAAATGAAAATAATTTGTTCCACATGGACTTCAATTGCATGCAATACCGAATGCGGCCAGAGGTGACGTGGGGGGGTGGGGGGGCACCGGAGAACCTCAGAAATGGCCCGGAAAGGCCCAAAGACACCTCGGCTGAACTCAGAGAACCTCTGAAAGACTCTGTTCCCGAGGTGAGCCGAGCTGTCCTCGGGCCTTTCTGGCTGCGATCGGCGCCGTTCGACGCCGCTTGGCTCCGGTGCCCCCCGCCTCAGGCCAAATGCAGTGGCCTAAATCCTGCTCGTTTTGCGAGACAACACTCACAAACCGAATTAGGATCTTTTTAGATACATCGCTCGTATTGCGAAACGATCGGTAATCGCGTTACTCGCAATCCGAGGTTCCACTGTATTGGGTTTAGGCGCAGTTCTACTTCCACCTTGGGTCCCAGCAGGTGATTGTGGATCATCCTGTTTGCTTGGTTTCGTCTATTTTGGAATCCTGGCTCTTGGTATCCATCCATCCATCCCAAAGGAATATTGGGATAAGGCCTGACCTCCATCTTTGGGTCTTAATAGCTGGTAAGTGGCTAGTGAGTGGGGTGTGTGGGGTGAGTGGGGTGAGTGGGGTGCGCTCTGTCTGGGTGTGAAGGATCCTTCTTCATTCACTTTTGGAGCACTGGATTCTGTTAACACTTAGATGTTTATATGAACTTCTTTTGCACTGAAGCACTTTATTTCCTGGATTTTTTTTTATTACTTGCACATATGTTTTAGATCACATACTTTCTCTTTTTCCACTTGATTGTATGATTATTACAATGATCTCATGCACTTTCTAATGGCAGAGCAACACAATCTTTGTTTTTATGGTTCGTATGTTACATAGGTGGACATACCGGGAGTGCATCTTTCACAGAAACACTAAATCAAAAGTATTGGGACACCTGCCTTCACATGAACTTTACCCACTTCCATACCGGGGGGCACTTACGCACCTTCCTGCCCAGGCCAATTTTCAGCTTCCAGCGCTGTCGCAATTTGAGTGACAATTGCGCGGTCGTGCTACACTGCACCCAAACAATTTTTTTAAATAATTTTGTCCCCACAAGTAGAGATTTCTTTTGGTGGTATTTGATCACCTCTGCGGTTTTTATTTTTTGCGCTATAAACAAAAATAGTGATAATACAATAAAGATTAAATCATGCAACACCACATGTGAATGAATGGTATTCAAAAGTCCATAAATGTTTTGAATGAATCGGTGAGTCGGTTTCTTTGAGTAAAACAGATACATAAAATCCAGTGCATAAAGAAGTGAAAAATCCACCACCGCTTATGACAAGGGGCTTACCGGACCGATTGGACCTAGACAGGCATATACCCACTAGGCCAATCAAGCTTTGTTAAAGTTGATATACTGAAGCGGGTACACCATACACGTCATGCGATTCGGTATCAATGAAGGCAAACCTCAGACAGATGATTCAAAAATACTTCCCAGCAAGCAGCAACTCTCAACAGATCACTCAGAGGGCATATCAGTACTCCAACCGATAAGCATGAAAAAGAGAAGGCAAGGCGTACATAGCGTAATTCCGTAATAAAAATCGATATTTATTATAAAGAGAAAAACTCACATTTTGCAATGGTCAATAGGGCTTATAGAAAAAGGGTAGCAGGAACAACAGTAGTCCATCCCGACATGTTTCGTTACAAAAAGAACATCATCTTTTTGTAACGAAACATGTCGGGATGGACTACTGTTGTTCCTGCTACCCTTTTTCTATAAGCTCTATTGACCATTGCAAAATGTGAGTTTTTCTCTTTATAATAAATATCGATTTTTATTACGGAATTACGCTATGTACGCCTTGCCTTCTCTTTTTCATGCTTATCGGTTGGAGTACTGATATGCCCCCTGAGTGATCTGTTGAGAGTTGCTGCTTGCTGGGAAGTATTTTTGAATCATCTGTCTGAGGTTTGCCTTCATTGATACCGAATCGCATGACGTGTATGGTGTACCCGCTTCAGTATATCAACTTTAACAAAGCTTGATTGGCCTAGTGGGTATATGCCTGTCTAGGTCCAATCGGTCCGGTAAGCCCCTTGTCATAAGCGGTGGTGGATTTTTCACTTCTTTATGCACTGGATTTTATGTATCTGTTTTACTCAAAGAAACCGACTCACCGATTCATTCAAAACATTTATGGACTTTTGAATACCATTCATTCACATGTGGTGTTGCATGATTTAATCTTTATTGTACTATCATTATTTGTGTCAATATTAGCGCTACACTTTTCCACACATTTTCTATTAGCAATTTTTTGATCTCTCTTGCTGTGTTAGCGGCTTTTTGTATTTTAAGATAGCGCAGTATTTTTTCTTTTTCGATAAACAAAAATAGAGCGACAATTTTGAAAAAAAATCAATATTTTTTACTTTTTGCTATAATAAATATCCCACTAAAAAAAAGAGCAAAAATTAAAAAAAAATTAAGTTTTTATTTTTTTCTGTTAATTTATTTTTGTAAATAAGTACGTTGTCTTCTTCATTTACGGGCACTGATGAGGTGGCACTGATGAGGTGGCGCTGCAAGATTTGTAGAGAAAAACTAGGACGGCCGCACTCCAAAAACAATGTTTTTCCTTTTTAATAAATCTGGTCGCAAAACAAACATGTCACAGCAAAAAATCAGATGGAAAACTGACGCGTTTCACACTATCATACAGTGCTTATTCATGATGAGGTGGCACTGATGAGGTGGCACTGATGGGCACCGATGAGGCGGCACTGATGGGCACCGATGAGACGGCACTGATGGGCACTGATAGGCGGCACTGGTATGCGTCACTAATGGCGAACAGAAACAATTCTCCTGCGCTCCGGTATTTCTTCCCTATGGGGTCATATAGTTCAATTAAAAGGTATCTTCCAAAGTCTTGCAGCCCTCCTCAGAATCGGGCAGACCACCGGGGCTCTGAGGAAAGGGGTACGCCCCCGAAACGCGTCAGCATGAATATCGGTCAGATACCATTGGACTGAAGTAATTATCGTGTTCTGCTGGTGCTGTTGGACATTTGCTGGGCTGTCTTTCAAGGCAAGTTTTTTAACTCAGCTTTGTGAGTATGATCATTGATTTTAGTATTTTAATAAAGATCTTGTTACGGTATCACACTAGATCGGTGCGCCCTCCACTCTTTTTTTCTTTTTTATGCGTCAGTGATGAGCACTCATAGGCGGCACTGATGGGCACTCATAGGCGGCACTGGGCACTCATAGGCGGCACTGATGGGCACTCATGGGCGGCACTGATGGGTGGCACTGATGGGTATTTATGGGTGGCACAGAAGGGCACTGATAGGTGGGCACTGGGCATGGATGGGCACTGAGAAGTGGCACTGATTGACACCGAAGGATGGCACTGATGGACACTGAGGGATGGCATTGCTGTGCATCACTTTTTTATCCCATATTTTGGCAGTCAGTGCCCATGTTGCCAGTCAGTGCCCATTTGTTGTCACTGATTGGCATCTATTCTAAATTTTCTAATGTTTTTCTTTTTTTTTTGCCCCTTCCCTGGTGGTCCTGGTAGCTTCCCTGGTGATCCAGTGTGGGCATCCAAGGGGGGGCGGCTGCGCTGATAAACAATCAGCGTGAACCCCCCAGTCAGAAGAGCCACCGATCAGCTCTCCTCTACTTGCGGCTGTCAGACACGAGTGAGGAAGAGCCGATCAACGGCTCTTCCTGTTTACACCGTGATCAGCTGTGATTGGACGCGGCTAAACACGTGGTAAAGAGCCTCCGCCGGAGATTCTTTACCCGAGATCAGAGATGCAGGGTGTCAGACTGACACCTCGCATCACCGATCGCCGCGCTGCGTGCCCCCCCACGGCATGTTGTCCTGACTGGACGTCAATAGACGTCCAGTCAGGATAACACAACCACTTCCCGGACGTCCACATACTATTGACCGGGCGGGAAGTAGGGTGACCACGTGTCCCAGATTGCCCGGTACAGTCCCGCATTTTGCAGGTCTGTCCCGGGGACCTTCATTCCAGGACAATACAGTGTCCCAGAATGAAACTGACACAGCCACCCCCTGAGCTAATCTGATGCCCCCAAAAAGGGCCGCCACATCACCACTTTACTCACTAACGGCACTTGTCCTGGCCCGGAATGCCTGGAGGAGCACAGTCCCCGCCCCCTGCTTGTGATTGGAGAAATCATAAATCCCGCCTCTTGTGTCCAATCACTGTGCTGTGATTCGTTACAGCACAAGCTGATTTTTGGGAAGGGGGGGGGGGCGTCCCTGAATGGCAGTTTGGAAATGTGGTCACCCTAGCGGGAAGTGGTTAATGGCCTCCCTGTCTTAGTCCGTAGGGTTCAATATTGAATTCATTAACATTTGATCTTGAGAGAAATCTACAAAAAAAACATTATTTTTATGCCCCCCATTCACAGAGAACGAACGCAATGTTACAAGATGAGTAGCTCTGAATTTTTATTTTTTATAAATAGACATTTAAGATTATCTTTATTCAGAAGAACAGTGATAAGACCATGGATAAGGTTGGTCCCATAACCACTTACCTGATATCCTCATTGGCTGCTGTGATTTATTGCCATTTATTGCCTTTTGCCCCATTACATGAGCTCTGGTCTGCTGAATGAAACGTTGGCACAGGAGGGGCACTTGGCAGTGCGAAGGTTAAAACTTGGAAATGCTGGAAGAAGAAATCTATTCCAGATATCACAGTGCTGTAATGCTGCCCCGGGGGGGGGGTATTAATACGCATGTTGAGTAATAGGCTTCCGATGTGTTTAAACCACAGAAATTATTTTGGAATGGGAATGAAAACATTTGTCCCCCCCCCCCCCGGAGTGATCTGGGACTGCGACAGTCTTTGAACGTTCGGCTTACAGTGACTGCGGCAACTTGTGCCATGCTGGGATTTGTAGTTCTGCAAAAAAAAAAATGTAACGGGTTTGAGTGAATTGACTCTGAATTTACAGATTTTCCTAACCAGTTCAGCACAGGAAGGATTTACCCCCCCCCCCCCTCCCCTTCCTGACCGGAGCACTTTTTGTGATTCGGCACTGCGTCGCTTTAACTGACAATTGCGCGGTCGTGCGACGTGGCTCCCAAACAAAATTGACGTCCTTTTTTCCCCACAAATAGAGCTTTCTTTTGGTGGTATTTTGATGCGGTTTTTACTGTTTGCGCTATAAACAAAAATAGAGCGTCAATTTGGGGGAAAAAAGCAATATTTTTTACTTTTTGCTATAATAAATATCCTCAAAAAATATATAATTTTTTTTTTCATCAGTTTAGGCCGATACGTATTCTTCTACATATGTTTGGTAAACAAAAAATCACAATAAGCGTTTATCGGTTGGTTTGCGCACAATTTATAGCGCTTACAAAATAGGGGATTGTTTTAAGGCATTTTTATGATTATTATTTTTTTTTTACTAGTAATGGCGGCGATCTGCGATATTTATCGTGACTGCGACGTTATGGCGGACACATCGGACACTTTTGATGGCGTTTTGGGACCATTTAAAGATCTCACACGTAGCGGGGCCCCTATAGAAGGTGCTTGGTGCCTCTGAAAACTGACATCAGCTGTAAGAAAAGCCAAGCAGGAGAATAACTCGGGGGAGTCAGGGAAAGGGAAGCAAATATGCAAGAAGAACGAATGATATTTGGACCCCTCAACTCCCCCCGTTCCTCGTTCTTTCCAAATTCCCCCATTTTTGGCCTCCTTCTTTGGCTGCAGAGTGCGCCTATCTCCGGAATTCAGTGTACAGTACTTGCATCCAAGACCCGTCTATTACTAATTTTAGAGATGTAAGACACCCGTGTCATATAGGAGAGCTGAGAGCCGGCCAGGGATTGGCATTCATGAGCGAGTCTCCTCCGAGAAGAAAGGGCGAGGAGAGTCCATAGTGACCCGAGAGCAGCCATGGACACTGACCCTCAGCCGATACATGGACAATGAACCTTAGCCGATACATGGACAATGAACCTTAGCCGATACATGGACAATGAACCTCAGCCGATCCATGGACACCGAACCTTAGCCGATCCATGGACACTGAACCTTAGCCGATCCATGGACAATGAACCTTAGCCAATCCATGGACACTGACCCTCAGCCGATACATGGACAATGAACCTCAGCCGATCCATGGACACTGAACCTTAGCCGATCCATGGACAATGAACCTTAGCCGATCCATGGACACTGAACCTTAGCCGATCCATGGACAATGAACCTCAGCCGATCCATGGACACCGAACCTGAGCCGATTCATGGACACCAAACCTCAGTCAATGGATCGGCTGAGGGTCAGTGTCCATGGATCGGCTGAGGTTCAGTTTCCATGGATTGGCTGAGGGTCAGTGTCCATGGATCGGCTAAGGTTCATTGTGCATGGATCGGCTAAGGTTCATTGTCCATGGATCAGCTGAGGTTCATTGTCCATGGATTGGCTAAGGTTCATTGTCCATGGATCGGCTGAGGTTCATTGTCCATGGATTGGCTAAGGTTCAGTGTCCATGGATCGGCAGAGGTTCATTGTCCATGTATTGGCTAATGTTCAGTGTCCATGGATCGGCTGAAGTTCAGTGTCCATGGATCGGTGGAGATTCAGTATCTCCTGTTCCTCAACTCTCTCCATTCTCCTCCCCTCTCTCCTTCTCGACCCCACTCTCATCTTCCTCTCCTTCTCTTTCCCACTCTTCTTCTCCTCCTTTCCTCTTGCCTCTTCCCCACTCTCCTCCTATTTCTCCTCTCCTCTCCCTTTCCCTACTATCCTTCTCCTCTTCTCTCTCATTTTCCTCTCCTATCTTTTTCCTCTTCTCTCTCCTCTCCTCTCTCCACTTCTCCTTCTCAACTCCTCTCTCCTTATTTCCTCTCTTCTCCTTTCTCTTCATCTTCCCCTCTTCTTTCTCCTCTCCTTTTCTTCCCTCATTCTCGCTCCTCCCTCTTTCCTCTATTTTCTCCTTTTCTTCTTCTCCGCTCTCTTTTTCCTTTCCTCTCCTCTCATCTCTCCTTCTACTCTCCCGTTCCCTTTATCTCTCTTCTTTTCCTTCTGTTCTCCCCTTCTCCTCTCCTCTCTTATTTTCCTTCTCTTCTATGTCTCCTTCTCCTCTCTTGTCTACTTCTTTCCTTCTCTGTTCTCCCCTTCTCCTCTGTTCTTCTCCTTCTCTTCTACTCTCTCTGTCTCCTTCTCCTTTCCTTGTCTGTTCTCCTTCTCTCTCATTCTTGTCTGTCTTCTACTCATCTCATCTCTAGCTTTTCTTTCCACTCCTCTCCTTTATTTTACTTTACTTGTTTCTCCTCTGAAATCACTGTTTGCATGTTAGAGCTCCCTGGACTTTGGGGCTCCCAAGGACCTCTACATAATAAGTGACCATACATACTGGCAGGGCCGATCTGCCCTATAGGCTCACTATGCTCACTATGCAAGCCCCAGGCGGGGCCTTCCAAATTACTAGAGGCCCCGCCTGGTGAGAAGTATTTTTCGGCCCCTCATCCCACTTCTCAACTTGCTGGCTGCATGGGAGAAGAGGTAAGAAGTCAGCACCTCCCGCTTCCCACTTTAATGTAAGATGTAATTCCCGACAGCAGAACCGCCCCCCCGCTTCTCAACTTTAATGTGACATATCATTTTGCTTAGGGCCCCAGAGAGGTCAGGATCGGCACTGCATGCTGGTATTTCAGGTACGGTTGCCACCTTTTCTTCAAGTCAAACCTGAACACTTTAGTGGCCCACGGCGATTATTTTTATAGTATAACCTATACATATATTTTGCTATTAAACACCATTTCTGATCATATGAAGTTAATACCAAGAGTTCCCCTTTACATCTGAACTCGCAGAGTTCCCTTTCACTGTAAGGGGGGACTCTGCAAACTCTGATGTAAGGGGGAACTCTGGGGGCTCTAACATAAGGGATGCTCTGGAAACCATGATCTAAGGGGGAACACTGAGAACTCTGATATACAGGAGGACTCTGATGTAAAGAGGAACACTGTGGCCTCTGGTGTAAAGGAGAACTCTAATGTAAGGGGCAACACTGAGAACTCTGATGTACGGAGAAGACTCTGATGTAAGAAGGAAAGCTGTGGCCTCTGGTGTAAAGGGGAACTCCGATGTAGGGGGTGCTCTGAGAACCCTGATTCACCTTTGTGTACTCAATCAGAGGCAGGAGAGAAAAGGGAGAGGGGGGGGAGACATTCACAGACAAGGATGGATGGTGAGCTCACTCACCCCCTGGCAGTCAGCACCTTTCATCCAGATGTATCTGAGGCTGCTGGACTTCAAATTTCCAGCCCCAACTTTCCTTTCCTGAGGCACAGCACTGAGGATTGGAATGTGGGCAGACAAAGAGGGGACGGGGTGGGATAGGTGTAGATCAAGCCCTCTCTCAGGCAGTGTGAAAGAGACAACTGCAGCCATAAACCCTGCTGGCAAGCCATAGTCCAGGCTAAATAATGTGTCCGGGTTTCAGGCTTACTGAAACCCGGACACATGATTCCAAACCCGAACTGTCCGGGTGAATCCTGGACAGGTGGCAACGCTAATTTCAGGTGCCCACTATACAGATTTGCCTGAAGTATACAATAGGAGTTTATAGTCAAACATAAGATAAAATATGAGAACAAGAAGGGTGAACCTTACAAAAGTCCAGAATCTTAGGGCAGTGATGTAAAACCTACTCCACGGGATTGTGCTAGGAAGAAAGTAAAACTTTGTTTTTGGAGGTCATTCCACCCGAAAGTCAGAGTGTGGTTATGGGGGAAGCTGTGTAGGCATCTCTCTGGCTTCTTATGGGTCTCATGGACTTCTTCAGACGGATATCTCCACCCTAGATCTAGGCCGTGCTCCACCTACTCCACCTCCCATCCTACTGCACCTGATACATTCCCCATAACATAAAACAAACTCCAAATCCAGCTGGGGTGGCGGGACCCCCTTGTAAAGGCCACGGCGGGTGTCCCAAAAATGTGTCAAAAGTGTCCGATGTGTCCGCCATAATGTCGCAGTCACAAGAAAAAAAAAAAAAAAGCTGATCACCGCCATTACTGGTAAAAAAGAATTATTAATAAAAATGCCATAAAACTACCCCCTATTTTGGAAACACTATAAATTTTGCGCAAACCAATCAATAAACGCTTTTTTTTACCAAATATATGTAGAAGAATACGTATCGGCCTAAAATGAGGGAAAAAATATGTTTTTTTATTTCTTTTTTGGGGATATTTATTATAGCAAAAAGTAAAAAAAAATATTGGGCCAGATTCAGAGAGCCGTAAGTCCTGTCTAACTGGTGTTAGACAGGAGTACTTTCAAATTTCGCGCGCCGTATCACTAGTTTGAATCCTCAAACCATGATACGGCGGCGTTGGGCTTCGATCTGACAGGCTTACGTCTTCGTACGCCTTCGGATACAACGCTGCAATCTTTTCGCGGCCGCTGGGTGGAGTTCGCGTCGTTTTCAGCGTCGGGGTATGCAAATGAGCTTTTTCCGGCGATCCACGAAGTTACGAGCGTCGTTCGCAATCGCGTACGTCATTTTTTTGCTACGTAAAGTTAAAGCGGAGCTCCACCCGCATTTTTTTTTTTTTCAAAGTCGGCAGCTACTAACAGTGTAGCTGCTGACTTTGAATAAGGACACTTACCTGTGCTAGGCGCCCGCGCTGACGTCCCCCGCCGATGCCGATCCTCGATCCCGGCACTGCCATCCACAGTCAGGGAAACAGGCAGTGAAGCCGTGCGGCTTCACTGCCCGTTTCCTACTGCGCATGTGCGAGCGACGCGGCGCTTTGTGAATGGTCCGGCTGCTTTCTGGGATACACACAGTTCCCAGAATGCAGCGCGGCCCATTCACAAGAAGACACCGAGAAGAGAAGGAGGAAGAAAACCACACCGCGGATCATGAGGGCAGATTCGGGACTTCCGCATAGCAACAGCCTATTTAGGGTGAGTATTTATTTTATTTTTTTTCCATTTCATTTAAAAAAAAAAAAAAAAAAAAAATCAGGGTGGAGCTCCGCTTTAAACCAGCTATTAGCTGGTCTAACGTTACGCGGCCCATGTTAAGTATGGCCGTCGTTCCCGCGTCGACTTTCAATTTTTTTTTTTGCGTAAGTCGTCCGGGAATAGGAATATCCGTAAACGACGCTACTCAAAAAAAAAAAAATGACGTAACGACGTGATTTCGCGCAATGCACGGCGGGAAATTTCTGAACGGAGCATGCGCAGTTCGATCGCCGCGGGAACGCGCCTAATTTAAATGCCTCACGCCCCCTAATCGCGTAGTTTGATTCCGCCGGGAGAAATACACTACACCGCCGTACCTTACGGGCCAAAGTCTCTCTGAATTCCTCCTAGAGCCAGGTAAAGTACGGCGGCGTAGAGTATCTCTAAAACTCTGCGGGAATCTAATTCTACCTGAATCTGGCCCATTGTTTTTTTTTTCAAAATTGTGGCTCTATTTTTGTTTATAGCGCAAAAAATAAAAACCGCAGAGGTGATCAAATACCACCAAAAGAAAGCTCTATTGGTGGGGAAAAAAAGGACGTCAATTTTGTTTGGGAGCCACGGAGCACGACCGCGCAATTGTCAGTTAAAACGACGCAGTGCCGAATTGCAAAAAAGGGGCCAGGTCCTTTACCTGCATAAAGGTCCGGGTCTTAAGTGGTTAATGAAATATACCCCTATGGGTTTATTTGTCAGATGTCGTCTTTGATTGGGTGTCCGTGTTGTAATGTATGGAGTGATGGTGTGTCCGTGTTCCGTGTTGTAATGTATGGAGTGATGGTGTGTCCGTGTTCCGTGTTGTAATGTATGGAGTGATGGTGTGTCTGTGTTCCGTGTTGTAATGTATGGAGTGATGGTGTGTCCGTGTTCCGTGTTGTAATGTATGGAGTGATGGTGTGTCCGTGTTCCGTGTTGTAATGTATGGAGTGATGGTGTGTCTGTGTTCCGTGTTGTAATGTATGGAGTGATGGTGTGTCCGTGTTCCGTGTTGTAATGTATGGAGTGATGGTGTGTCCGTGTTCCGTGTTGCAATGTATGAAGTGATGGTGTGTTCCGTGTTGCAATGTATGGAGTGACGGTGTGTCTGTGTTGTAATTAGTGTTGAGCAGAATATGCCATATTCGATTTCGCGATATATCTCGAATATATAGTCGAATATTCGAGATATATTCGCTAAATACGAATATTCGTGATATTTTTTGGAAATTAAATTATTGCGAATTTTCGCTATTGCGAATGCGAATGCGAATTGCGATTGCGAATGCGAAATTTCGAGAAATGCGGAATGGAGCACTCTGATTGGCTCAGAATATTCGTGATATTTTACAATACAAAATAATTGCGAATATTCGAGAAATGCGGAAGGAGCACTCTGATTGGCTCAGAATATTCGTGATATTTTACAATACAAAATAATTGCGAATATTCGAGAAATGCGGAATGGAGCACTCTGATTGGCTCAGAATATTCGTGATATATTACAATATAAAATAATCGCACGATATCGCTATTGCCGAATAATCGCATTGCGATTTTTCGGCAATATAAAATGATCGCTGCAGCTACTCGGCCCAGGGTCTCTAATCATACCAGCAATGCTTTTAGACGTCGATGGGGATCTCTAGGATGTGATCTGTTCTAAAAAAAAAATTGAAAACATTCGAATATTCGAAATAGCGAATATTCGCCGCGATATTCGTGTTATTCGCGAATACTCGAATATGCAATATTCGTAGCGAATATTCGCAATGCGAATATTCGTGAGCAACACTAGTTGCAATGTATGGAGTGATGGTGTGTCCGTGTTCCGTGTTGTAATGTATGGAGTGATGGTGTGTCCGTGTTCCGTGTTGTAATGTATGGAGTGATGGTGTGTCCGTGTTCCGTGTTGTAATGTATGGAGTGATGGTGTGTCCGTGTTCCGTGTTGCAATGTATGGAGTGATGGTGTGTCCGTGTTCCGTGTTGCAATGTATGGAGTGATGGTGTGTCCGTGTTCCGTGTTGCAATGTATGGAGTGATGGTGTGTCCGTGTTCCGTGTTGCAATGTATGGAGTGATGGTGTGTCCGTGTTGTAATGTATGATGTGTCTGTGCTCAGACTTGGCCCCCGGTGTTTAGTCTGTGGACGCTGGGCTGCCTTCCCAGACATTCGGATTCTTGAATCTCATTACATCATATCGTACGGAGGGGGATCAGCCTCCCCCCCTTTGCTCTCCTGAGCCTGTAATGTGTTATTCCATTAACTGTGTGCACACCGGACATATGATGGTCATGTTGTGTGCTTCACATGTCAGTCCATCTTCAGTCCTTGGTGGATGCTGAGAAGTTAAACCACCTGGCTGGTTTCCGGTGATGAGATCTTTGTGCTTTGATCTTTAAGGACCGCCTAACGCCGATATACGTCGGCAGAATGGCACGGCTGGGCACATGGACGTACATATACGTCCCCTTTAGGAGCCCAGCCGTGGCACCGCCGGCGCGCGCACGCACGCGACCCAGTCCGAAGCTCCGTGACCGCGGGACCCGATCACCGCCGATGTCCCGCGATCGGCCACAGGAGCTGAAGAACTGGGAGAGGTGAGTGTAAACACACCTTCCCCGTTCTTCACAATGTCAGTGATATAGTGATATAGGAAACGACGATCACTGATGTCACACGTCCAACCCCCGCCCCCCCTACAGTTAGAAACACACATGAGGTTACACTCAACCCCTACAGCGCCCCCTAGTGATTAAATCCTTCACTGCCATTGTCATTTTCACAGTAACCAGTGCATTTTTACAGCACTTTTCGCCGTGAAAATGACAATGGTCCCAAAAATGTGTCGAAAGTGTCCGATGTGTCCGCCGTAATGTCGCAGTCACGAGAAAAAAAAAAAAAACGCTGATCACCGCCATTACTGGTAAAAAAGAATTATTAATAAAAATGCCATAAATCTACACCCTATTTTGTAAACGCTATAAATTTTGCGCAAACCAATCATTAAACGCTTATTGAGTTTTTTTTTTTACCAAAAATATGTAGAAGAATACGTATCGGCCTAAACTGAGGAAAAAAATTTCTTTTTATATCTTTTTTGGGGGATATTTATTATAGCAAAAAGTAAAAAATATTGCATTTTTTTCCAAATCGTCGCTCTATTTTTGTTTATAGCGCAAAAAATAAAAACCGCAGAGGTGATCAAATACCACCAAAAGAAATCTCTATTTGTGGGGGAAAAAAGGACGCCAATTTTGTTTGGAAACCACGTCGCACGTATATGCGCTCATCACCCTTTTACTTTATCACCGTTGTTATATTATTTATATCACAATTTAGATTTAGCAGCATTCACATTCATTTTTCACTTTATTTATATGGTGGCGCAAGATCTTCACACACTCAAACCACGTCGCACGACCGCGCAATCATCAGTTAAAGCGACGCAGTGCCGAATCGCAAAAAGGGGCCGGGCCCTTTAGCTGCATAATGGTCCGGGTCTTAAGTGGTTAATGTTTTCTTTTTTCTCAGACGCTTTTATGGAAATATTGGATCCCCCCCTTGTGATCTACAAGCTGAAGTTTTCTACAGATGAGTTTCCATTCCTTCCACAAGAGGGCGACATTCTTCAGACCAGCATTCTGCATTGTCGGTACGGTACCACTACCAGTTGGTTGGATCTCTATAGGAAGTCCCGGCTACAATGTAACATTCATGTTATCTGCTCTGAGTTCATATTTGTAGAGATCCAGCAGGAGGTTCTCTCTAATGAAGTACACATGCTGTGATTGGTGATTGCACGGTCGCATTGTTGTCTGTATACTGTTAGGTACAATTTAATGGTTGCCAAGCTGTACAGAACACGGGGGGCGCTGTGTGTGCCCCCTAATGCAATCCAGATGTCGGCTGGATACTTTCAGAAAATGTTAGCTGACCATTGTAGAGCGTGAATCCAGACTTCACCATCCAAACCGGCGGGCAATGAGAGGCGAGCGAGCCTTCCGCAAAACGTTGGGGGGGATTTCTGCGAAATTTAGCCAAGGCAATAAGGAAGGTGATTGAGAATTTTTTTTTAGGTAGAAATTTCATATGTTATATATATTTTTTACATTTTAGATTCCCCTTAAAGCGGAGGTCCGCACGAAAAGTGAACCTCCACTTTTCGGGAAACCCTCCCCCTCCCCGGTGTCACATTTTGCACCTTTCAGGGGGAAGGGGGGGGGTGCAGATTAGTGGTGCAAAGGATCATCATTGATCCGTGATCCGAACCGAAAGATATTGATCCGAACCGCACACACGTGATCCGCGGATTGATTTCTGAAAAAAAAAAAGTTGTGCGCATGTTCAGTCCACACACAGCGTGGTCATGAAGAGCGGAGGAACGGAGGAGCTTGAATGCCCCGCGTCATTTAAATCCCCTGTATGGGAGCATTTTGGCTTCCCTGTCAAATATAATGATGAAGGAAAGAGGTCAGTGGATAAATCTGTGACGGTTTTTGGCAGGGCCGATCCTAGGGTCACAGACGCCTGGGTGCAGAAATATTTCTGGCGCCCCCACATGGGCGTTGTCATTTTACTAACTCCTCCCCTTTACATCTCATTATACATCACATCTGTAGATGGACTAGGCGCAGGAATGGGCAGGGGCTGTGTATCCTTTGCAATCTATCATGCCATAAAACATCTAGAGCAGGGGCAGCCCAGAGCATGTGTAAAGGGATGCTGGGGGTGCCATCCCCCAGCACACAGCACACTGAACACTGTAACTCACCTCGGTTCTCTCTCTGTGCAGCCTGAGATAGAGATGGGAGATAGTGCAGATACTTGTAAAATACAGATATTTGCACCCACTTTTGGGCATAGCTATCCGCAGAATCTGCGGGTATCTACGCCACTTCCTGTCCCCCCCCCCCCCCCAACCGCTGTGTTCTGGGAAACACACAGTTCCCAGAGCACAGCAGGGACCAGTAAAAAGATGCGCATGCGCAGTAGGGAACCGGTCAGTGAAGCCGCAACGTGGGGGGCAGCCGAAAGGCGATTGCTCGGCCTCGGCTGCCAACATCGCGGGAGCGCTGGACGGGTAAGTGTCCATTTATTAAACATCAGCAGCTGCAGTGTTTGTAACTTCTGGCTTTTAATATTTTTATTTTAGGGGGACCTCCGCTTTAAATAGAAGATGCCAATATTACCAATTTTCCCATTTCCCCTCTCTATGCTCCAACATTGGCCCCGATGTCCTCCTCCGTCTAGGGCCGGCGACAGGTCGGCACTGTAATTCTGACCAGTGGAGTAGCGTGGGTTGTCAGCGCCTGGGGCGAAGGCAAGTAATTTGCGCCCCCCTGACCAATGGACTTACCTATTTTCAGCTATCTCCAGTCTGGTCACATGATCCACTGTGTAAGACAGCGGTGGCTGTAGGGAAGAGGAGAGCGTGCTTGATAATAATTGGTAAAGCCTGGAGTGGTGGCATCATGCATATGTTCCTATGTCCCATCTGTTGTTGGTGCTCCCTCCTCTCCACACTTGTGACAGTGCCCCTCTAAAATGGCCTGGTCAGGAGGGTGGGGGTAAAGTGGTTAAAAAAAAAAAAAAAGAGCATCCAGTACCACATTTTGAAGGAAGTGTAAGCGAGCCCTTAGGGGATGGGTCCAGAAATGTTTTTTAGGAGGAAATAATACGTTTTTGTAAGTAATAAAATCACGAAAAGTTTGCACTTTGTGTATTTTATTTTCTAGAGTTCAAGTGACACACAAATAGTTTTTTTCAGAATTTTGTATAATAATTCCATCGACCAACAATTTGTATTGCTATTTATAATTTGTCTTTCAGTGATTTTACAAATCCACATGAATAAATCCTCTTGATCAGGGGTTCACAAACTTTATTTTACATTACTACACACAGTCTGGCCTTAGTTTCCTAAGTGTAACCACACAGATCTGGCCACCCCTGCCAGCTTGGGTGATACCTAAACAAAGATGGCACCGTTCTTTTGGGAGATACAAGCAGACAAAGGTCAGATCAGTCGTTCTTAACCTTGGTCCTCAAGTACCCCCAACAGGCCATGTTTGCAGGTTTTCCTTTTATCATGCACAGATGCTTTAAATTAGAGTCAATGACCTGATATTATGGAGAGTTATTTTATCTAAGAGAAATTCCCAAAACATGGCCTGTAGACCCGTTTCATTGGTATTTTAGCTTTTTTCAGAAATCCGAAATTCAGAATTTTTGAACTCCCGAAATTCAGAATGTTTGAACTCCCGAAATTCAGAATTTTTGAACTCCCGAAATTCAGAATTTTTGAACTCCCGAAATTCAGAATTTTTGAACTCCCGAAATTCAGAATTTTTGAACTCCCGAAATTCAGAATTTTTGAACTCCCGAAATTCAGAAGGTTTGAACTCCCGAAATTCAGAATTTTTGAACTCCCAAAATTCTGAATTTTTGAACCCCCCCGAAATTCTGAATTTTTGAACCCCCCGAAATTCTGAATTTTTGAACCCCCCGAAATTCTGAATTTTTGAACCCCCGAAATTCAGAATGTTTGAACCCCCGAAATTCAGAATGTTTAAACTCCCGAAATTCAGAATGTTTAAACTCCCGAAATTCAGAATGTTTAAACTCCCGAAATTCAGAATGTTTAAACTCCCGAAATTCAGAATGTTTAAACTCCCGAAATTCAGAATGTTTAAACTCCCGAAATTCAGAATGTTTAAACTCCCGAAATTCAGAATTTTTGAACACCCGAAATTCAGAATTTTTGAACACCCGAAATTCAGAATTTTTGAACACCCGAAATTCAGAATATTTGAACCCCCAAAATTCAGAATGTTTGAACCCCCGAAATTCAGAATTTTTGAACTCCCGAAATTCAGAATGTTTGAACTCCCAAAATTCTGAATCTTTTGAACTTCCGAAATTCATAATCTTTTGAACTTCCGAAATTCAGAATTTTTAAACTCCTGAAATTCAGAATGTTTAAACTCCCGAAATTCAGAATCTTTGAACTTACGAATTTTTGAATTTCCCAATTTCCAAATTCAGAAATTCTAAATGTTCGAATTTACGATTTTCTAATTTTCCTGATTTTTTAATTTCCCGAAATTTCAACATTTTGAATTTCCAAAATCTCAAATTTTCAAATTTCCGAATTTCGAAATTTCAAAAATTTGGAAAATTAAAATTCTGAAATATCGGAATTAACGAATTTGTCAAATTTGTTAAAAAAATATGAATTTGGAACTAAACGAATTGCACATGTCCAATGACCTGTTGGGGGTACTTGAGGACTGAGAAGCACTGAGATAATAAATACCTGAAAGGGTTTTTTGGGTTCTATGCCCCTCCCCCCTTTATGTGGCGTCAAAGTTTACAATGCGTTTCATTTTAAAAGCAGCACCCTGGACACACCCGGGAGCTTTATTTAGGGTGCGGTTACTCCCCATTATGCATCAAAGGCCACCTCGGAAAAACCGCCCCACCAGGGCAGACATCCCGCTCTTCAGCAGGTTCACAGTGCCCGTCACCACCGACTCGGCTACCACCTTCTCCGCAGCGACTACAGCCGGCTGTGTGGCCATGACGACGGTGCCCCTCGCGGCGGCAGCACCAACCACCCCATACAGGCCGATCCCCGCCGTCAGGCCCAGTCCGATGGCATTACAGGTGAAACGCGTAGTGTACCCGGAGCAGAACTTCTCCTGTTCTTCCTGCAGGTGGCACTCCAGCTCTCCCAGCACTGTGGCATGGTGGGCGGGGTTCGGACCCTTCAAGGATTCTGTGAACTTTTTGTTCAGTTCCTCCACCTTATCGGAGATGAGCGTCCTCATGGTGGATGGTAAGAGGTGGGAAGGCTGAGGAGAGACAAAAAAAACATTGTTATCTTCTAGATAGGGGGTCTGCAAAACCTTCACACCAAGGGCCAGTTTACTGTCCTGGGCCAGATTGTTGCCAGCTGGGGTAGAAAATGTCCTGGGCCTGGCATCGGCGAGAATAAACATGGCTTCAGGGTTGGTGGTCAGAAGGTGGTGGAGCAGTGCCCCATCATTGGTATTCATAGGAGGAATGGTGCCCCATCATTAGTATTACTGGAAGGAATGGTGCCCCATCATTGGTATTACTGGGAGGAATGATGCCCCATCATTGGTATCAGTGGGAGGAATGGTGCCCCATCATTGATATTAGTGAGAGGAATAATGCCCCATCACTGAGAGGAATGGTGCTTCATCATTGGTATTTGTGGGAGGAATGGTGCCCCATTATTGGTAATACTGGGAGGAATAGTGCCCCATCATTGCCATCAATAGAAAAAGCAGTGCCCTGTTGTCTGTGTCAGTGGCAGGAATAGTGCCCCAAGGGACGGGTAAAGGCTAGAAAAAAGCCACATCCGGCCCTCGGCCACAGTTTGGAGACCCTCCTGTTCTAGATGCATGGAATTCACATGAAGGGGAACTTCAATTTGTTGGAGGAAAAACAAGTGCTGGGGTGTAGAGGGGTCAGAGTGCTGGGGGGATATCTGGGGCGTAGAGGAGTCAGAGTGCCGGGGGGGATATATGGTGTGTAGAGGGGTCAGAGTGCCGGGGGGGATATCTGGGGTGTAGAGGGGTCAGAGCGCTGGGGGGATATCTGGGGTGTAGAGGGGTCAGAGTGATGAGGTGTGCCCTCATTAAGACAGCCCTGACTAGGGACATCATTGTCAGTTAGCGTTCCTCCAAGGCAGTGTCAGTTAGCGCCAGACTGTCCGCCACAGTCCCCCCTATAAGTCAATGACCTCCGCTGTTACCAGTGTCTGTCTGGGCCCGTATCCTTGTCCCACTACACACCCCGTTTTCTCTGATGAGGTCACTCACCTGATTGTTGAGAAATTCGGCCATCTCCATCTTGGTGTTCTCCAGGGTCTTCTGGTTCATAATGGCATAAAACATCTGGGAGGAGAGAGCAGAGAGTGGGAGGTGACAGTACGCGGCCGTATGTGGGAGGCAACCAATTGCGGATAGAGACCGTTGGATTTGTGCACACCGATTGGCTCCTCTCTAATTGTGATGTCACTTTTCTCACAAAAAAATTGATAAAGGTCCTTGGCTCTTCTCATATGCTTCCCCCCCCCTAGGGCAGATATTTGGAATCATGGGGCCCAGTGCACCCCCTTCCAGTTAGGGCCCCACCTTGCTCTGTGTGACTGTCAATGCTAGCAATGTGTGGGACTCAGAAGAATAGAATTGTGTGGGGGCGTGGCTGATTAGGTCAAGCCACACCCACAACATGGGAGTCCTGCAGGGTGCTAACAAGGCCAATCAGTCACATGAAGACTCCAAGACTGGGTGTATGGGGGCAGCGCTGGCCGTGTTTTTTTTGGGGGGTTGGTACAGCAAACAACACCCCCCTAGTGAGTGTTCTAACTGTGGGTGGAGGGGGGGTGACCGGGGGAGGTGACCGATCTGTGTCCCTATGTACAAGGGACACAGTATCGGTCTCCTCTCTCCCCGACAGGACGTGGATCTCTGCGTTTACACACACAGAGATCCATGTCCCTGCTCAGTTACTGGGCAATCGCGGGCGCCCGGCGGCCAGCGGCCCGCGCGGCTTTAAATGACAGGACGTCATATGATGTCCTGTCAGAACAATAGAGCATTCCGCCCGCCGTCATTCGGTGTTAAGTGGTTAAGAAAAAATCCGTTGAGTCGTTTTATGTGAGCCGATATAATAAGGACTTACCTCCATCGGCGTTGAGAAGCCGTATTTTTGTTGCTCGAGAACACTGACAAATTCCTAGAAGAAATGAAGACACAGATGGAGTGTGACACCGGGTATATGAAAAAAGGAAGACGACACAAACTGTCCCTACATGAGGACACTTGTCACATGCATTGTGGGTAATTCAGAATGAATTGCACCGTAACGCATGTGTTGCGCCGCGTTACTGCAAGGCAATCGTGTCAACGGGTCCTTAGATTACAGTGCATTGCCTTAATGCTATTGAGGGCCCTCGTTCACATTGAATGCGGCTTTAAAATTGTGCGACTTCGTCTAAAATCCCAACATTTCAAAGCTGCATGTCAGTGCGACTTCCTCTGGGACTTGGGAGACATCTTTGGGGCATCCTCAAGACGCTGGATGATGAGAATGTTCTTCATTTTTCTTCTATTAAAGCTGTAATATGAAGCGTCTTCATACCGACCTGCAGGATGGAGGGAAGGTGTGCGCAGGTGAGGAGCTCCCCGGTCCGGTCCGTCTTAGTCCGGTGCCAGACGCCTTTCACCGCGTCCGCTATGAACGCGCGCAGGTTCTCCTGGAAGTCTTCATCCATATCTGTCATGGGGGGGGGGTAGAAAGGAGAGGGGACAATTATAATGCGACAGAGCCAAGACGGAGATTAGGGAAGACTATCATTACTAATCCAGTCTGAGCATTGTGCGATTCTACCGGAGATTTCCATCATGGCGGAGCACCAATGACGCGCCAATCTGGCACAATGACATCATTCAGCGCCGAGATGCGTTCTCATGTGTCCTGCAACATAGTCTGCTCTAAAATGTGTCTTTAGGTCCCGTTTTCACCGGAGCGCGTTGGAAATCGCTGGTAGAATTGCACGATTCTGCCAGCGATTTTCAGAATCGCAGAAAAATGTGCGACGTGGTTGGCGGTGACTTTTTAATAGAACCAGAATTGCTCTGCAATATTTGGCACAATAGATCGAGCAGCAATCAGGGCCCAGCCCACTCGATTTTTAAGCCTATTAGAGCCTCTGGCCGCTGTAATTCATGCACCCAGGGCCTTGCCCTGTTTGACGGCGACTTCCCCAGACCGGCGGCAACTTCCCCAGACCGGCGGCAACTTCCCCAGACCGGCGGCAACTTCCCCAGACCGGCGGCAACTTCCCCAGACCGGCGGCAACTTCCCCAGACCGGCGGCAACTTCCCCAGACCGGCGGCAACTTCCCCAGATTGGCGGCAACTTCCCCAGACCGGCGGCAACTTCCCCAGACCGGCAGCAACTTCCCCAGACCGGCGGCAACTGTCCCAGCTTGTTGGCAACTTCCCCAGCCCGGCGGCGGCAACTTCCCCAGTCCGGCGGAAACTTCCCCAGCCCGGCGGCAACTTCCCCAGCTTGGCGGCAACTTGCCCAGCCCGACGGCGCCTGCCCCTGCTCGGCCGCCACTGCTTGAAACTGATACCTTGGCAGTGCGATTTGACCCCATAAAAATCAATGGGCTCAAATCGCACTGTAAAAGAATCACATGCCATTTGAACTGGAACGCGGTGCAATTTCTGTCCGAATCGCAGTGCTCCTGTGTGAAGCCAGGCTGACAAGCTTGGGTTCACACATCAGCGGCGCGGTAAACCGCATGCAATCCAGTCAGGGATTGCAACACATTCCTGTTCAAATCGCATACAATTCTTTTGCAGTGCGATTTGATCCCATTCATTTTGTATGGGGCTCAAATCGCACTGCAAAAGCCATCGGTTTCAGGAAATGGAGCATTTGCACAAGTCCTCGTGTAAATGATTAGTATCGATACCAATATCGGTGCAAAATTAATGCACACTATAAATCGCATATGAATCGCACCACATTCCTGTACAATTTGCATGCAAATTCAGTGCAGTGCAATTTGAGCCTATTGGCTTTGAATAGCCTCAAATCGCACCAAAGTTACAAACGCAGCAGTTTTAGGAAAGCGCTTCCACTGGATCGCATAGTTGTTTTGTACCATGCGATCTGGTGGAGGCAAAATGCACGGTGTGTGTGACCTGCGTTTGCACGACACCCGCTGCAGATCGCAAGGGCAGTGCGATGTTAATGCGTTTTCCTGCACTGCATTCTACTGTGAACTGAAGCGATAAACAAACTGAAAAGTGTAGGAACGATGAAATGATTACTTAGCGCCATGTGGGGGAGGGGTCATTACCTTGAAGCCGCCCCTGCCCCTCCCCCGTTATCCCTTTCCCTGGGTGGGGGAGGAGGAAGCAGCGGGTGTGACTGCTCTTCAAGCCCCATAACACTTTGGGATAATTGCAGCCCTTCTGGAGTTTCTGGGGGAAAAAAAGAGGAGGGACACCGGATTAGAGCAGAACTCCATCCACCAATCACAAGATCAAAAAATGAACAGACCATGAAAAAGATAAAAAAAAAAGATTTCGCTGCAATACTCATATACAATCTGAAAAATAATAATAATAAAAAAAAAATCCTCCTGCAGCACTTTTTTTTGCCACTAGATTTCCTCAGTCCTAATGACCAGCATTATACAACCCACTTCCTCTGAGCCCAGGTCACCCTAGACCAGTGATGGCGAACCTTGGCCCCCCAGATGTTTTGGAACTACATTTCCCATGATGCTCACCTCCATGGCAGCATGCATGAGCATCATGGGAAATGTAGTTCCAAAACATCTGGGGTGCCGAGGTTCGCCATCACGGCCCTAGTCCCGCCCCCCAGCCTGTTACTAGACAGGCATTTTTCCGATGACCCTTATATTATACACCCCATACTAATAATATAATTACTATAGTAATGAAATACAACTCATGTAAGGGGTTTCAGGGTGTTTATTGGACGTTCCTGTAGACTCCCTCATGGGCGACCCCAAAGGTTGGGGAATCTCTCAGGGGACAACGTTATACTCCATGTGAAGTTTGGTTCCTCTCTTTCCGGGTCGTTCTTTCTCCAAAAGATGTTCCAAAGGCGTCTTAGAAAGCCCAAGACCCTTGATGTTATGGAGTCGTTCGGTGGTGGTGGGCTCTGTGCGGTGCCAGTGGCAAATGTCATCTGCCAGGTGATAGGCAGCAATGGCCTCTGCCTGGTGCTAGTTGGTGATGGCCTCTGCCGGATGCTAGGCGGTGATGGCCTCTGCCCAGAACTAGGCGGTGATGGCCTCTGCCGGATGCTAGGCGGTGATGGCCTCTGCCGGATGCTAGGCGGCGATGGCCTCTGCCGGATGCTAGGCGGTGATGGCCTCTGCCGGATGCTAGGCGGTGATGGCCTCTGCCGGATGCTAGGCAGTGATGGCCTCTGCCGGATGCTAGGCGGTGATGGCCTCTGCCCAGAACTAGGCGGCGATGGCCTCTGCCGGATGCTAGGCGGCGATGGCCTCTGCCCAGTGCTAAGTGGTTGCATATAATGTGTGGTGGCCAATGGTGGCTCCCTCTGCTTGGTTCCAGTTGTTGGCATGCTATCCGGGGTGTCAGTCCATTGCATGCTCTGCTCTGATCCAGTTGAGGGCATGCTATGTGGGGTGTCAGTCCATTGCATGCTGTGCCCTGATCCAGTTGAGGGCATGCTATGTGGGGTGCCACCTTGAGTTCTGCTGTCCTCTGTGGCAATTGGTTCGGTTTGCATGGCTCTATCAGTCAGCTTAGGTTTACCAATCTGCATGCCGCCATCTTCCTTGCTCATGGAGGGGCCTTCAGATTCCCCGTGGTCTGTTGAGGACGGCCGGACCCGACCGGCTGCGATGTATTGTGCCATGGGCAGGGTGACCCCATACCGCAGGGACAGCTGGCGGGGGGTATAATGATGGTATTCTGGCTGGGGCATCTTGGCTTCTCTGGTGCAAGTCCTGCTTTGGCTCCCACTCAGCCGGCCAGTGTCCAGTAATGTCCAACTGTCACGTGTGACCTTCCAACTGCCATCACCGAACCCCGCCCATCGTAGATGATGTCACTGCTGGGGGGCCGGGCTTGGGCAGTACACAATGTGTACATCTATATACATCTACAGATCATTTCTACACATATATAAATACATCTCATCATTATTATGTCATCATTATTATGTCATCATTATTATGTCATCATTATTATGTCATCATTATTATGTCATCATTTAATCTGTATAATTCTCAAAGCAGATTGCATTTTGAGCAATTAGACACATAGATACATATAATGTGAACCAATGGAGGTCCAAATAAAAAAAATCCGGACTCGGTTTGCGAGTGTTGTCCCTTAAACAAGCAGAATTCAAGCTAATATGGTGTGCAGTACCGCATTTGGCCTGAGGTGCGGGGGGCGCCGGTGACACTCGGAATGGTTCAGAGGCGTTCGGAAATACTAGTACTCACTCGGAAACACACTCTGTTCCTGAGGGTTTCCGAAGTCAGCCGAGCTGTCCCCGAGCATTTCCGAGTCTAACTCCCACCTCTGGCCACATGCGGTATTGCACGCCATAAAAGTCAATGCGGAACAAATTATTTTAATTTCCATTGACTTCTATAGAGGAAACTCGCTTTGATATGCGAGTGATTTGGATTACAAGCGTTCTCCTGGAACGGATTATACTCGTCATCCGAGGTTCCACTGTAATCAAATTTCACATGAAAGTAGGCAAGTTACACCATACTTGTTTTTTAGTTTGGATAGAGTGGAGAAGGATTAGAACCCCTGTCAGTTTTTATTGCCGTCTGCGTCATCACAGAGAGCGAAATCCCAAATTTTGGGTTGTCGCCAGACCAGAAATAGAGGGGAAACTTACAACGGGGACACTGGTTCTGGTGACAAATAGGAATCCTCACTTTGGAGGGATTTCCTCTCACTTCCTGTTGTGGCTATGAGACAGGAAGTGAAAGGCAATCTACCCATTGGGGACACTGGACAAAAAAAAATAAAAAATATTTTTACCGACAAGGGTTATAACCCTCCTAAAATAAAATAAATAAATAAAAATAGTTCTAGTTTAAAATTATTGCAAATGACAAAGGGGCTCTCTCCATGCCCCCCCCCCCCCCACAGATTTCTTAGCAGCAGAGAGAAATATAATCTGTACAGACAGAAAGGACAGTGACATCGGAGATACAGAGCCATGTACATGGGACGTGTATTCACCTCGATTTCCCGGTTGATATAAAAGCGAGCTGCGTCTCTATCGCAATTACTGGAGTCGTGCCAATCCCGGATCAATATATCCAGATACTAAAAGAGAAAATGTGTTTATTTTCATGACAATGGGAAAAAAAAATGGGAAAAAAACATTATATATATATATATGTGTATGTTACATTACACAGCACCCTGCACCTCTGGGCCCCTTTACATTACACAACACCCTGTACCTCTGGGCCCCTTTACATTACACAACACCCTGCACCTCTGGGCCCCTTTACATTACACAACACCCTGCACCTCTGGGCCCCTTTACATTACACAACACCCTGCACCTCTGGGCCCCTTTACATTACACAACACCCTGCACCTCTGGGCCCCTTTACATTACACAACACCCTGCACCTCTGGGCCCCTTTACATTACACAACACCCTGCACCTCTGGGCCCCTTTACATTACACAACACCTGCACCTCTGGGCCCCTTTACATTACACAACACCGCACCTCTGGGCCCCTTTACATTACACAGCACTCTGCACCTCTGGGCCCCTTTACATTACACAGCACCCTGCACCTCTGGGCCCCTTTACATTACACAGCACCCTGCACCTCTGGGCCCCTTTACATTACACAACACCGCACCTCTGGGCCCCTTTACACTACACAACACCCTGCACCTCTGGACCCCTTTACATTACACAGCACTCTGCACCTCTGGGCCCCTTTACATTACACAGCACCCTGCACCTCTGGGCCCCTTTACATTACACAACACCGCACCTCTGGGCCCCTTTACACTACACAACACCCTGCACCTCTGGACCCCTTTACATTACACAGCACGCTGCATCTCTGGGCCCCTTTACATTACACAGCACCCTGCACCTCTGGGCCCCTTTACATTACACAACACCCTGCACCTCTGGGCCCCTTTACATTACACAACACCCTGCACCTCTGGGCCCCTTTACATTACACAACACCCTGCACCTCTGGGCCCCTTTACATTACACAACACCCTGCACCTCTGGGCCCCTTTACATTACACAACACCCTGCACCTCTGGGCCCCTTTACATTACACAACACCCTGCACCTCTGGGCCCCTTTACATTACACAACACCGCACCTCTGGGCCCCTTTACATTACACAGCACTCTGCACCTCTGGGCCCCTTTACATTACACAGCACCCTGCACCTCTGGGCCCCTTTACATTACACAGCACCCTGCACCTCTGGGCCCCTTTACATTACACAACACCGCACCTCTGGGCCCCTTTACACTACACAACACCCTGCACCTCTGGACCCCTTTACATTACACAGCACTCTGCACCTCTGGGCCCCTTTACATTACACAGCACCCTGCACCTCTGGGCCCCTTTACACTACACAACACCCTGCACCTCTGGACCCCTTTACATTACACAGCACTCTGCACCTCTGGGCCCCTTTACATTACACAGCACCCTGCACCTCTGGGCCCCTTTACATTACACAGCACCCTGCACCTCTGGGCCCCTTTACACTAAGGTGACCAGATTTTTAAAATGAAATCCGGGGACATATTTTTTCTTTACTAGTAATGGAAACAATCAGCGACTCTCTGCCCGTCGCCCCCCGCCTCACAGCCTCTCAAGTCTTACTCTTCGGGCCCCGGCTACTACTGGATGGGGAGCGGAGGAAGATCACTCCCCCAGGGAAGGCAAGGAGATAGGCAGGTGGCTGGCAAGGATTTGAGCCAAGAAAGAAGAACATGCGAGCGGAGCTGAATGGGCATGCGCCTGAAACTGAAGAAATATTTCCTCCGCTCCGACCAGCACATGATCAGAAAGGGGCACAGATAATGGGAAAAATACAACCCCCCTATGCTAGTAGGTACGGCGGAGCGGGGGTGTGTAATTCAAAATTTTTTCTGCACTGACTGTCTTTAAAATTGCCCCAGCCCCTTATTAAATCCAATCTGGGGACAAAACCAGGGACAGACTTGGTCCGGGGACAGTGTCCTCAATCAGGGGACTGTCCCCTGAAACTGGGGATGTCTGGTCACCCTACTTTACACTACACAGCACCCTGCACCTCTGGGCCCCTTTACATTACACAGCACCCTGCACCTCTGGGCCCCTTTACATTACACATCACTCTGCACCTCTGGACCCCTTTACATTACACAACACCCTGCACCTCTGGGCCCCTTTACATTACACAACACCATGCACCTCTGGGCCCCTTTACATTACACAACACCCTGCACCTCTGGGCTCCTTAACATTACACAACACCATGCACCTCTGGGCTCCTTTACACTACACAACACCCTGCACCTCTGGGCCCCTTTACATTACACAACACCCTGCACCTCTGGGCTCCTTAACATTACACAACACCATGCACCTCTGGGCCCCTTTACACTACACAACACCCTGCACCTCTGGGCCCCTTTACATTACACAACACCCTGCACCTCTGGGCTCCTTAACATTACACAACACCATGCACCTCTGGACCCCTTTACATTACACAGCACCCTGCACCTCTGGGCCCCTTTACATTACACATCACTCTGCACCTCTGGACCCCTTTACATTACACAACACCCTGCACCTCTGGGCCCCTTTACATTACACAACACCATGCACCTCTGGGCCCCTTTACATTACACAACACCCTGCACCTCTGGGCCCCTTTACACTACACAGCACCCTGCACCCCTTTACATTACACAGCACCCTGCACCTCTGGGCCCCTTTACATTACACATCACCCTGCACCTCTGGGCCCCTTTACATTACACATCACCCTGCACCTCTGGGCCCCTTTACATTACACAGCACTTTGCACCTCTGGGCCCCTTTACATTACACAACACCCTGCACCTCTGGGCCCCTTTACATTACACAGCACCCTGCACCTCTGGGCCCCTTTACATTACACAGCACTCTGCACCTCTGGGCCCCTTTACATTACACAGCACCCTGCACCTCTGGACCCCTTTACATTACACAGCACCCTGCACCTCTGGGCCCCTTTACATTACACAACACCCTGCACCCCTTTACATTACACAGCCCCCCACAGCCCTAGACACCTGTATGTTACACAGACACCCCCCTACAGTGCAGACGCCCCTTACAACACAGACCCCCCTCACCTACAACACAGACCCCCCTCACCTACAACACAGACCCCCCTCACCTACAACACAGACCCCTTCTTATAATACAGAACCCCCTCTACAATACAGATTCACCCCTAAAGAGCAGACCCCCCTACAATACAAACCCACCTACAATACATAACCCCCACTCCTACAATACAGAACCCCCCCTACAATACAGACCCCTCTCCCTACGATACTGAACCCCCCCCCTACTATACAGACCCCTCTCTCTACAATACTGAACCCCCCTCTCCCTACAATACAGACCCCTTCTACAATACAGACCCCCCTACAATACAGACCCCCCCTACAATACAGAACTCCCCCTACAATACCAAACCCCTCTACCGTGCCGACCCCCCTACAATACAGAACCCCCCTCCTACAATACAGAACCCCCCCCTACAATTCCGATTCCCCTCTACAATACAGAACCCCCCTCCTACAATACAGAACCCCCCACAACACAGAACCCCCCTCCTACAATACCGAACCTCCTCTACAGTGCCGACCCCCCTACAATACAGAACCCCCCCACCCCCCTTCAGACCTGTATAGCAGGCGCAGCTAATGTGCTTGCCGTGTGCTGCACACACACAGCACAGCACAGTACAGTACAGACAAGGGGGAGGCGGCTTCACTGCTCGGCTGCCTGTGACTGTGAGACAGGGGCAGCCGAGACTCAGACCTGCGGCGCTGCACAGGGAAGGGGGATGATTGCGGCCGTGTCCCGAGTGTGCCGATGGCTCGCTCGGGTTCCTGCTTGCACCCCCGCAAAGCCAGGCGTCTGTCACCATGTCATGCCGCCCAAAGTCCTCTTCGGTCGCTCTTTTAGTACGCGGGCGATATTAGAGAATTTGTGCCGATCGCCAGGCGCCCATGTTGCTATGGCGCCCTGTGCGACCGCACATCCCGCACACCGCAAAGGCCGGCCCTGATTGGACGGAGCGATCACATGGTAAACGGCCGCTATCAGCGGCAATTTACCGCGATCCGTGATGCGCCAGGTCCTCTGGACCCGGCGGTCATGAACACTCCCGTGTGCGTGCCCCAAGGGGTGCGCGGGAGCGTGATTCTGGGAGGACGTCCCAGAGTTAAGGAACCGCCTTGTAGCCATATTTCAGCTATAAGGCGGTGATTAAGCGGTTAAAGGAGTTGTAAAGGAAAATGAATGTCTGCAAGGTAGACAGACAGAATAGTGTAATGATTCTGTTAACAAAGAAGTAAATACCTATTAAATTCCTTCATCTATATCACCTCCGGCGTTCTAGTTTCTGTTCTCTCATTCACTTCCTGGTTTTCGGCGCTCGTTCATGCAAGAGCTACATTTCCCAGTATGCATTGCGGCACGCCCAGTAATTCACACCTTGAAGTCTCTAACACGGAGAGAGCGTCCTGCCGCACAGATGTAGTTCCCAGGAGGGGGCGGGGCACGTCACTGACCACCGCAGTAAAGCCTCCCTTCACGGTGGTGAGTAACAATCAGACAAGCAGGAAGTGAACAGAACAGAGAAGAAATAGAGCAACTTCTGAGCAAAAACAAACAATGAGGAAGTCAGAAGAGGAATGTCTGCAGGTAAAGGATACTTATTATGAAAAACAACATTTTTTTTTTCTTTACAACCCCTTTAAAGAGGACCTGTTTTATTGGCACAGTGGATTTTGCTGCAGCAACATCTTTATTTCCAGGAGAATTAGAAGAGACTCACCTGTAGGCGCTGGGATCCGTACTCCTCCCCCATGTGCAAATACATCTGCCAAGAGATTGCCGCAGGTTAGAAAAAAAAATATTATTACAAAAAGTACAGTAACGTCAGATCAGCCAATCAAAATGTATCCAGAAATATAAAAATGCAAATGAACTCCGAATTGTATTGATCATATATATATATATACACATCTGATGTGCAGCTGGGAGTTCATCATGGTCCTCCTCCCTTATAAGAGACCACAGCGCCATCTGGTGGAGGATACCTGCAGCCACACTTCACTATTTTATAACAAATGCCGTGGCAGCCGGTTCCTATGCAGATTTTCAGCTCTATTACCCAACATCCTCACCTGGTCCTTCTACCCGCTCTCTACATGGCTGCAGGGCCGTCTTAATAGCATCACGGGCCCCTGGGCAAAGTAATGCTCTGGGGGCCCCCTACAATGATGACAGTGCAGGTAAACAGACATCAAGTAGGCAGGAGGCAGACTGCCCCCCCCCCCCCTGTGCATCTATCACTCTCAGTGCCATCATGGGGCCCCCAATTTCAGGGGCAGCGTGGGCTCAAGGACCAACTGCTTTGGTGAAAGTGCAGGGGCCCCCCTATGAAGCTGGGGCCCCCTGGGAAGTGCCCTCTCATTAAGACAGCCCTGCATGGCTGCCAACACTATAAGTGTCAGGGTGGTAATCTGAAGCACTCTGTAAGGTGAAGCAGTCATTGGGAAGCAGCACTCACCTCCATGTAGTCCAACTCCGTCTCCTTCAGGCAGCTGGCCACATTGAAGATCTAAAGAGAATACAGATCACATGGGGTAAATGTAGGATCTATAAATACTGATGGGGGATGACGATGAGCATTCTGTCTAATCAATTATTTATATGAGGTCTGTCCCCGCCATGTACGCTATATTACCAAAAGTATTGGGACGCCTGCATTTACCGGCACATGAACTTTAACCCCTTCAATACCGGGGCTTTTACACCCACCTCCATACCGGGGGGCCTATTCTGGCCCTTCTCTCCTACATGTACAAATCATCTTTTCTTTTGCTAGAAAATTACTCAGAACCCCCAAACATTATATATGTTTTCTTAGCACCCTAGGGAATAAAATGGCGGTCATTGCAACTTTTTATCTCGCACGGTATTTGCTCAATCATTTTTCGAACGCCTATTTTTTGTGAAAAAAAAAAAACAGTTTCATGAATTAAAATAACAAAACAGTAAAGTTATCCCAATGTTTTGGTAAAATATGAAAGACGAAGTTACACCGAGTAAATAGATACCTAACATGTCACGCTTTAAAATTGCGCACACTCATGGAATGGCGCCAAACTTCCTTGCGTAAAATCTCCATAGGCGACGCTTTGAAAATGTTTACAGGTTACCAGTTTAGATTTACAGAGGAGGTCTAGTGCTAGAATTGTTGCTGACGCTCTAACGCACGCGGCGACACCACACATGTGTGGTTTGAACGACGTTTACATACGTCAGCAGGACTGACGTGTGCGTTCGCTTCTGAACGCAAGCTACCGGGGACAGGGGCGTTTTAATTTATATATATTTTTTTCTACTTATTTATTTATTTTTTACACTTTAAAAAAAAAAAAAAAAAATGTGATCGATTTTATTCCTATTACAAGGAATCCAAACATCCCTTGTAATAGGAATAGTGTGTGACGGGTCCTCTTTAACCGCTTAAGGACCGCCTCCTGCACATATACGTCGGCAGAATGGCACGGCTGGGCACATCCACGTACAGGTACGTCTTCTGCTAGTGCCCAGCCGTGGGTCTCGGGGGCGCGCGTCCGCCCCACGCCCCGATCCGAAGCTCCGGGACCCCGGGACTCGCGGACCCGATCGCCACTAGAGTCCCGCGATCGGTCCCCGGAGCTGAAGAACTGGGAGAGCCATGTGTAAACACAGCTTCCCCGTTCTTCACTGTGGCATCGATCGCGTGTTCCCTTATATAATCACAATCAATGATGTCACACGTCCAGCCCCGCCCCCTACAGTTAGAAAAACATATGAGGTCACACTTAACCCCTACAGCGCCCCCTAGTGGTTAACTCCAAAACTGCAATTGTCATTTTCACAGTAATCAGTGCATTTCTATAGCACTTTTTGCTGTGAAAATGACAATGGTCCCAAAAATGTGTCAAAATTGTCCGATGTGTCCGCTATAATGTCGCAGTCAAGAAAAAAAAAAAAAAAAAAAAAAATTGCTGATCGCCGCCATTTTTTTTTTTTTATAAAAGTGCAATAAAACTATCCCCTATTTTGTAAACGCTATAAATTTTGCGCAAACCAACCGATAAACACTTATTGCGATTTTTTTTAACAAAAATAGGTAGAAGGATACGTATCGGCCTAAACTTAGGAAAAAAATGGTTTTTTTTAAAATATATTTGGGGGGATATTTATTATAGCAAAAAGTAAAAAATAATGGATTTTTAAAAAAAAAAATTTGCTCTATTTTTGTTTATAGCGCAAATTATAAAAACCGCAGAGGTGATCAAATACCACCAAAAGAAAGCTCTATTTGTGGGGAAAAAAGTGCCGAATCGCAAAAAGGGGCCTGGTCCTTTACCTGCCTGCAGGTCCGGGTCTTAGTTGGTTAATAAGCACAGTGGTGGCAATTGATGTTTTTTTTTTTTTTTTTAGTTTGTTTGCACACCCCCAAAAATTTTGAGCACCAGGCGTCACTGCAAGGGGAAAAGGCCAAAGTGCACCCGCCCCCCAATGAGTCCTGAACTTCTTCAGTAAGTCCTGCGGTTTTTTGCAACCCTCTCCCTGCTAAAGCGCCAAAGGCAGCCATCTCTTCTGCCCAGCCCTTGGCTCAGCCCCGCCTAGGTCTATTCCACAGCTAACCGGCTGGTTGCAAAGAGAAACCATGAAATAGTCACATATTTATCTCACCAGGTGGGAACTGATCAGCATGGACAATGCAGAGAGCTTAATGCAGCTTTCCCGATCACCCTCAATATCCAGCGACCCCTCCGTGTCCAGGATGTAGACTGCCACCTGCAAAGAGAGAAATACAACATTCTTCCCACTGATCACCAATGTAAGGGACATTCTTCCCACTGATCACCAATGTAAGGGACATTCTTCTCACTGATCACCAATGTAAGGGACATTCTTCCCACTGATCACCAATGTAAGGGACATTCTTCCCACTGATCACCAATGTAAGGGACATTCTTCCCACTGATCACCAATGTAAGGGACATTCTTCTCGCTGATCACCAATGTAAGGGACATTCTTCCCACTGATCACCAATGTAAGGGACATTCTTCTCGCTGATCACCAATGTAAGGGACATTCTTCTCACTGATCACCAATGTAAGGGACATTCTTCCCACTGATCACCAATGTAAGGGACATTCTTCTCACTGATCACCAATGTAAGGGACATTCTTCCCACTGATCACCAATGTAAGGGACATTCTTCCCACTGATCACCAATGTAAGGGACATTCTTCCCACTGATCACCAATGTAAGGGACATTCTTCCCACTGATCACCAATGTAAGGGACATTCTTCCCACTGATCACCAATGTAAGGGACATTCTTCTCACTGATCACCAATGTAAGGGACATTCTTCCCACTGATCACCAATGTAAGGGACATTCTTCCCACTGATCACCAATGTAAGGGACATTCTTCCCACTGATCACCAATGTAAGGGACATTCTTCCCACTGATCACCAATGTAAGGGACATTCTTCCCACTGATCACCAATGTAAGGGACATTCTTCCCACTGATCACCAATGTAAGGGACATTCTTCTCACTGATCACCAATGTAAGGGACATTCTTCCCACTGATCACCAATGTAAGGGACATTCTTCCCACTGATCACCAATGTAAGGGACATTCTTCCCACTGATCACCAATGTAAGGGACATTCTTCCCACTGATCACCAATGTAAGGGACATTCTTCCCACTGATCACCAATGTAAGGGACATTCTTCCCACTGATCACCAATGTAAGGGACATTCTTCTCGCTGATCACCAATGTAAGGGACATTCTTCCCACTGATCACCAATGTAAGGGACATTCTTCTCGCTGATCACCAATGTAAGGGACATTCTTCTCACTGATCACCAATGTAAGGGACATTCTTCCCACTGATCACCAATGTAAGGGACATTCTTCTCACTGATCACCAATGTAAGGGACATTCTTCTCACTGATCACCAATGTAAGGGACATTCTTCTCACTGATCACCAATGTAAGGGACATTCTTCCCACTGATCACCAATGTAAGGAACATTCTTCCCACTGATCACCAATGTAAGGAACATTCTTCCCACTGATCACCAATGTAAGGGGCATTCTTCTCACTGATCACCAATGTAAGGGACATTCTTCTCACTGATCACCAATGTAAGGGACATTCTTCCCACTGATCACCAATGTAAGGGACATTCTTCTCACTGATCACCAATGTAAGGGACATTCTTCTCACTGATCACCAATGATGATGTACTATTCCTCATATACACCAATGATGGGGCATTGTTACCAAAGCCAGTACATTGTCTACTCCCACTGGCCACAGTCTGGCCCCTCTAGGAGGAGGAGGGATAGTAAACTGGCCCTTTGGAAAGTTTGGAGACCCCTGCTCTGGACTATCCATCCTATCCTCACTGGATCTACCAATGGAAAGCACTTCACATGACACAGAGAGATTAATAAGCGTTGCACGTCTCACCTTCTCCCCCTTGTTGCCCAGTATGAATGGTCTGCTCCACATCCATAGGCCCTTTGTAGTGCTGTCAATGCCGGATCTCCATTCAAACCCTTGCAGAGGCTCGTCTTCTGCCCCCAAGCTGAACTCTTCGCCCTTCTCCTAAAGAAAAAGAAAAGGTTTCCACATGTTACTGCTGTGGGTGGAAAATCGGTGTGAGCTGAGCTGCTGGGTTGTTTGTGGGGGAGGGGGAAACAAAGGGAGCTGAGATGCAGAGAGAATTGATGATTTTAGTGCTTCTGCTGTGAACTTTGAAGACAAACTACTCCACTGTGCCTCTACCTACAGAGGTCAGTGAGGGTTTTTTTTTGCTTGTTAACAATCTGCAAATGCTTGAATGCCCATAGCCTGGCCACAGGTTTACTTAACTTTTATTTGTTCTGCTGCCATCCCAGGTTTTTTCCTGGGTTGTAGGCAGGGAACCCATTGGGAATTATGGGGCCCCTTACACAGCTTCAGGCATGGGCCCCCTGGAGCAGAGAGAGGGGCCCTTTACAGAAAAAAAGAAATAAGGAAAAATATATATAAAAAAGGGGGGTAGCCATTAAGGGCCCTGGGGACCTCTGGGCCCTTTAATAATGAATATATATATATATATATATATATATATATATATATATAAAAAAAATCAAATACATTTTTTTATAAAAAGAAATGACAAAAAAAAGGGGGGGTTGCCACCCGGCCCCTGGGGACCTCTGGGCCCTTTAATAAAAATAAAAAAAATATTATATATATATATATATATATATATATATATATATATATATATATATATATATATATATATATATATATATATATATATATATATATATATATATATATATATAAATAAAAGGGGGTTGCTATCCGGGCCTCTGGGCCCTTTAATAAAAAATAAATAAAAAAAATATATAAAAAATAAATACAAATGTATATAAAAATAATTAAAAAGGGCCATCCAGGGCCCTGGGGACCTTCGGGCCCTTAAATAAAAAAATATATATAATAAAATAAATTTTTTTTTTTTTTTTTATAAAATAAATAATAAAAAAGGGGGGGTCTCCATCCAGGTCCTTGGGGACCTCCAGGCCCCTTACAGGTGTTCTCCCTGTACCCCCCTGATGGCGGCCCTGGTTGTAGGTGTCTGATTTGACTTGCTGGGCAATGTGATAGACAAAACTTCTACAAGGCCAGGAAAAGACTGCCCTCCACCCCAAAGTGATAGCAGTGGGGCCAGGGCATAAAGGTACAGACCCTCTAAATTGATTGTAAGAACAGATTGCGCTAAGTTTTGGTTAGTATAAATTATCTGTAAATTAATTAATTTTTTATGGGGGGGGGGGGGGGCAGAAAGACTTTCCAAACTGGCAAATCTCATCTGAAAATTAAGTAAATGAGCGGAGAAACAAATACGTATAACTGTAGCAACAGATGTGGCAAGATTTTCTGACCTTTGTCACCAGGCTCCATAGCGACAGGACACAGGGCCCCCGAATACAAGGTAATGGGGCCCCCGGTCTCTCACCTGGCTCTCCAGGGCCCTCATAATGTAATTCATCAGGAAGGATTTTCCCCGGCGCTTCTCCCCAATAACGCAGAGCAGGTAGACGGGGTAACTTGATAGCGCAGAGCTCATAAAGCAATCGTACATGACCGTTTCATCCAAATGTAGGCAGCCACTGCCGTCCGTCCACACCAGCTGTACCGGGTACCCGTGATCTGAGAACACCAGAGACTCCTGGGAGGAAATAGAGAACATCGAGAATAGTGACATTATATCTGATTGAGGGCACTGACAGGGCTGGACGGGGATAAAAATTTGGCACTGGACTTCATCCAGACCGGCCCACTTTAATTTTGCAAACATGCACAAAAAAAAGTGAAGCGGGAGGGCTAACGACATGCAGGAACATTGCTACAGCCTCATTGGCTGGAATTTCAGAAACCGGTGTTGCTGCACAGCCATTGGCTGGCTTTCAGCAGGCGCTGAGGCTGGCCTGGGTTGCGCACTATGAAGTGCCCAGTCTTGCTACACAGAGTTAATCCAGCCCTGAGCAATCCTCTTTTTATTGTTCAGTGAAATAAAACAAAAGACTTCCAGATAAAGACCAAAGTCCTTTCTTGAGTGACAGGTTATTTACATATCTCGTGCACTAGCTTGCAGACATGCACAGCTTCTGTAAAACGTGCTCAATTCACATCCCCCTCCCCTCTCCTCCTCTCCTCCCCTCCAGCTCTCTCAGGATTGGCTGTCTTTCCTGTGTTTTGATTAAATGTTTTCAAAATATGGGGTGATCCACAGTTCAGTGTGAACAGCCATCAGAATATACATAGACAAGAAGCTGTGCATGTCTGCAAGCTAGTGCACGAGATATGTAAATAACCTGTCACTCAAGAAAGGACTTTGGTCTTTATAGGGAAGTCCGTTTTAATTAACTGAACAATAAAAAGAGGATTGCTCAGAGCTGGATTAACTCTGTGTGGCAAGACTGGTCACAGCTGATAGGAAATCTTATTCTCTACATTGTGACATCAAAAAAAAAAAATTGGGGTTTACATCCAGTTTAAGGTAAAGCCTTTCCAAGAAGAGAGGAGGCTGTAATGCCATAAGGGGGGCGACAAGTCCTTATTAACGGCCATCATTTTGGAATGGATGTCCAACAAGCTTCTAGGGCAGTCATGGTGAACCTTGGGACCCCACGTTTTGAAACTACATTTCCCATGATGCTCCACTACACTGCAGAATACATGAGCATCATGGGAAATGTAGTTCCAAAACATCTGGGGTGCCGAGGTTCACCATCACTGCACTAGTGTGATGGACAAGTCATCACAAAGCTTTGGCCATATAGTGTAAATATGTAATATATGTTTTATTTTAGTTGGACTATATTAAACCTTTCAGCTCATAACCAACCTCCCGCCCATCCCCCATACCTCCTCGGTGCTCTTCTCCTTCTCCTGCACCCCCTTCTGGATCTTGGATATGAGGTTCATCAGCCGGTAGTCCGGGGCTATCTGGTATCGGGGACATTGCGTCCGGCACTCGGGGCACAGGTACCCCTCCATCTGCGGGGTGCTCCAGTGTGTGCCGATACAGCTACGGCAGAAAGTGTGACCACACGCGATAGAGACCGGTTCCTGGAGGTCGTCCAGACAGATGGAGCAGGTGATGTCTTCCACCAGCGAGTGCAAACTGATGTCATCCGGCGGCGAAGCATTATTACTGCACCGAAAACAGGAGGAGGAGACAATGTCATACATGGGAGGGACTTTCCACCGAGACTTCATTAGAAGGCCAATGCTGTTCACCCTCCATACAAATAGATAAATATATTTTTGTGTATGTAAACTGTAACGGTCAGGGGTTAACGCCGTTTACGATATTCCATTCCACCAACCCAAGACTGCTACCGACACCCCACAGTCCGGCAGACGAACGCGACCCATAGGATTCCCCAGAAACGCGACACACAGCTCTGTTCTCTGGTTCCAAACGGATAGATACTTTAATGGTAAACTCAGGCTCTTATATACGCCAAAAAGAATACTTGCAGTAATCAAATGGACAATGACATACCCCACCCACAACATCATACAATGGGTACTAACGAGCCTCCAATACACATTTCTTTAGTAGACATAAGTCAGACCTTTTAGACTGTGCTAACTCACAATACACATCTATCATCAATAGAAATTCACACAAAACAGTGTCAATTAGCATCACACAATGAAAAGGTCTTTAGAAGCCAGACTAAGGTTAATTTACGTGACAGTAGCAGACTTAATTACTCCCTTAACAGTCTGTGTTCCCACATGAATGAGTCATTACTGCCCCATCTCATGTAGTCCAAGATATCATTTCTCAGTCATCCTATGCCCCTAGTGCACATAGGATGACTTTAGATACAAGAGTCATCGGTGATGCTAAAACAGGAGCACCCCACACCCTGCAAGAGCCTCTGGGTCTCCGTTACATAAACTGACCTGCTGAAGGATTCCTAAAGCTGTTCAGTCAGTCTGGTGGTCCATACACCTGTGCCGGACAACACAGATAGGTTTTTGATCCCCCTGAAGACTACATTCTAACCAAGGATCTATCTCTGCCCGGTATTGGCAAAAGAGCCATGGCTAGGGCAGGCCATACATGGTTTCAAATCTCCTGCAGAACCGGCCATGATCCGAACTGTGTATGGGCAGGCTAAATGTAACAAGTTAATCAATCGTTTAGCTTGGGTACAACCAGCATGCTGGGTTTTACCTAGGGGTCGACCGATATATCGGCCCGGTATTTGGAGAAATCGGCATCGGCCAATTATTATCCAAATTAAGCCGATGTTGAACACTGGCCGCATCTCTGCCAGCAGAGTGTGGAGAAGGGAGGGGGGACGTTTGGATTCCTCCTCCCTTCTCCATACTCTGTTGGCAGAGCAGCGCCACAGTGTGTGAAACTTTATGAAGAGAGAGAGGAGCTGTCAAAATTGAGGTTGGATGTCAGGGCGGGGGGGACCTGAGGGGGGGCGGGGCCCAGCTATCCGACACCAGCCAATGGGATGGGATCTGGGTGGGCCGCTAGGTGTATGTGGCCCTGCCCCTTTTCTAAACATCATAATCATTGCCTGGATACCTGCTGGGTCCCCCCCATCCTGGGTCCCGCCCACCCCTGACATCACACTGAATTTGTCAGCTGCTCTCTCTCTCTTTCTCCCTCCATACAGTTTCACACACCGCGGCGCTGCAGAGAGCATTAAGTTTCGCACAGTTACGCTATCGGCTGTGAAACCTGCCGTTGCCAACCAGTGCCACCTGCCAATGCCAACCAGCGCCACCAATCAGTGCCACCTGTCAGTGCCAACTAGTGCCATCCAGTGCCGCCTGTCAATCAGTGCCACCTGCCAGTGCCAACTAGTGCCATCCAGTGCCACCTGCCATCGGGTCTCGGCCAGAGAAAACCCATAATCGGAGGGTTGGGAGAAATAGTGTCCAATGATTGGTATCAATGGGAGGAATAGTGCCCCATAGTTTTACCTGCAATTATCGTTAGCGACTTCTATAGCCACTAGCAATAATCACTGTCTTCTCCCGGCGGGGACTGATTCTTTGTGGCAGTCTCATCCTTCTAACATTCTCCCGGAAGCCCCAGGTGACATACGATTGCCGTGTCCTGACCTCACTCCTCTGCCTTCAGAGTGGCTCTGCATTATATCAGAGGAGGTTTGTGACGTGACTGCAGGGACTATATAATGGGGGATACTTTATAAATCTTTACATTAAGGGGCTCCAACGGCTCCTCCTTTAATACATTGTATATAAGGAATACAGTGATATATTGTATATAAGGAAGATCAGTCGTAGTGATACATTGTATATAAGGAAGGATCAGTGATACATTGTATATAAGGAAGGATCAGTCACAGTGATACATTGTATATAAGGATCAGTCGCTGTGATAGATTGTATACAAGGAAGGATCAGACGTAGTGATACATTGTATATAAGGAGGGATCTGTCGTAGTGGTACATTGTATATAAGGAAGGATCGGTTGTAGTGATACATTGTATATAAGGAAGGATCGGTTGTAGTGATACATTGTATATAAGGAAGGATCTGTTGTAGTGATACATTGTATATAAGGAAGGATCGGTCGTAGTGATACATTGTATACAAGAAAGGATCAGTCGCTGTGATACATTGTATATAAGGAAGGATCAGTGTCAGTGATACATTGTATACAAGGAAGGATCAGACGTAGTGATACATTGTATATAAGGAAGGATCTGTTGTAGTGATACATTGTATATAAGGAAGGATCTGTTGTAGTGATACATTGTATATAAGGAAGGATCAGACGTAGTGATACATTGTATATAAGGTGTCGTGGGGGTCACACCTGGGTGGTTGGGGGGTGGTCTCTCTCGCTCTGGGCGGTCTCTCTCTCCGGGGTCGTCTCTTGGCTCTCTTCCTCTGGGGTTCTGTATTTTTATTGTGTGTCTGGCTGGTGGAGGGGGGAGGGGAGGGTCTGTCTGCCCCCCTCCTGTCCTCCATGTCTGTCCTTACACTGCGGATCTCCCCACAATCTCTCCTTCTTCTTCTTCCTGTCCTCTGGATGTGACTCCTTCCTGTGTATGTGTCACACCGAGTCTCCCTCCCCCTCCCACACCATCACCCCTCCCCCTCCACCACTCCTCCCCCTCCTCCACTCCTCCCCCTCCTCCTTTCTCTGTCATTCTGCAAAGTTTTGTTTCATTATATCTGTTTTGTATTATTATTACTTTTTATTTTTATTATATCAGTTTTGTATTATTATTATTTTTATTATATTATATCTGTTTTCTGTTTTGTATTATTATTATTTGATACTATTTATAACAACAACATCATTAACCCCTTCATGACAAAGGTAAAACAAATCCTGATTAGTGAAAGTCGGGGGGGGGGGGGGGGGGCGGATATAAACGGAGCGGACGGGGTTAATCACACAGTCACCGGCTGCAGGGGCTCCATACAGACCGGAGCCTGACATTACACAGAACACAGAGAGGGGGCTCCACCAATCCCATGTAGTATTTTATTAACCACTTGAAGACCAGACCTGTTCTAAAACTTTTTGGGCCAGATTCGGAAAGAAGTTACGTCGGCGTATCTGTTGATACGCCGCGTAAGTTCTAGGATGCGCCGGCGTATCTTTTTTCTGTATTCAGAAAGCAAGATACGCCGGAATTTTGCTAAGATACGAGCGGCGTAAGTCTCTCACGCCGTCGTATCTTAGTTGCATATTTACGCTGGCCGCTAGGTGGCGCTTCCGTCGATTTACGTGTCAAATATGCAAATTAGGTAGATACGCCGCTTCACAAACCTAGTTGCGCCCGGCGTATATATTTGTGTCGTTTACATAAGGCGTCGGACCGGCGTAAAGTTACCCCTGCTATATGAGGCGCAGCCAATGTTAAGGATGGACGTTGGGGCAGCGTGGAATTTTCCGTCGTTTGCGTAAGTCGTTCGCGAATAGGGATGGGCGTAAGTTACGTTCACGTTCACGAAAGCATTGACTATTTGCGACGTGATTTCGAGCATGCGCACTGGGATACGTCCACGGACGGCGCGTGCGCCCTTCGTTCGGCGCGTCATTTACGTGGGGTCACGAGTCATTAACATACAACACGCCCCCTACCTGCCTATTTTGAATTACGCGGGCTTACGCCGGCCCATTTACACTACGTCGCCGTAACTTAGGGCGCAAGTTCTTTCTGAATACTGTACTTGACAGCTGGGTGAGTGCAGATATGAGGGTCTTTATCTTTACCTTGGTGGGACTTGTCATGCTGCTTTCCAGGGACATGGCTGCTGATTGAAGATCAGTCTACTTCTCCCTGCAGTCCCATCCTGGCATAATCACTTCATTGTCCACAGCTCTGTAGTCTTTATCTAATATATTCTTTCTTCTGTGGACTGCTTTTATTTTTATGGCAATTAAAAATCCTCTGCTCTACTGACACCGTTCACTGTCTCACTGACACCGTCCACTGTTCTACTGACATCGTCCACTGTTCTACTGACATCGTCCACTGTTCTACTGACATCGTCCACTGCCCCACTGACACCTTCCACTGCCCCACTGACACCGTCCACTGCCCCACTGACACCGTCCACTGCTCCACTGACACCGTCCACTGCTCTACTGACACCGTCCACTGCTCTACTGACACCGTCCACTGCTCTACTGACACCGTCCACTGCCCTACTGACACCGTCCACTGCCCCACTGACACCGTCCACTGCCCTACTGACACCGTCCACTGCTCCACTGACACCGTCCACTGCTCCACTGACACCGTCCACTGCTCTACTGACACCGTCCACTGCTCTACTGACACCGTCCACTGCCCCACTGACACCGTCCACTGCCCCACTGACACCGTCCACTGCCCCACTGACACCATTCACTGATCTACTGACACCATCCACTGCCCTACTGACACCATCCACTGCCCTACTGACACCACCCACTGCCCCACTGACAGCGTCCACTGCCCCACTGACAGCGTCCACTGCCCCACTAACACCGTCCACTGCCCTACTGTCACCGTCCACTGCCCTACTGACACAGTCCACTCCCCTACTAACACCGCCCACTGCTCTACTGACACCGACCCATTGCCCCACTGACAGCGTCCACTACCCCACTGAGAGCGTCCACTGCCCCACTGACACCGTCCACTGCCCCACTGACACCGTCCACTGCCCCACTGACAACGTCTACTCCCCTACTGACACCGCCCACTGCTCTACTGACACCGTCCACTCCCCCACTGTCAGAACTAGGCTTAGTCATGAAAGAGAATTAGTTCTTTCACCGACGTGGCTCGTTTCTACATCCTGACCACGCCACATTCTAGAACGATTGGTACCATTTGTACCGCGTTTCCCCGAAAATAAGACCTACCCCGATTTTTAGAAAAACATGCAATATAAGCCCTACCCCGAAAATAAGACCTAGTTTAAAGTGCTGGTGAAATACTAGTGTTATACTACAGTGTTATATAGTGTAGACTGTGTGTGTTTATATGATCTATTTGTGCCCCACTGACACCGTCCACTGTTCTACTGACATCGTCCACTGTTCTACTGACATCGTCCACTGCCCCACTGACACCTTCCACTGCCCCACTGACACCGTCCACTGCCCCACTGACACCGTCCACTGCTCTACTGACACCATTCACTGCTCTACTGACACCATCCACTGCTCTACTGACACCGTCCACTGCCCTACTGACACCGTCCACTGCCCCACTGACACCGTCCACTGCCCCACTGACACCGTTCACTGCTCTACTGACACCATCCACTGCCCTACTGACACCATCCACTGCCCTACTGACACCACCCACTGCCCCACTGACAGCGTCCACTGCTCTACTTACACTGTCCACTGCCCTACTGTCACCGTCCACTGCCCTACTGACACAGTCCACTCCCCTACTAACACCGCCCACTGCTCTACTGACACCGACCCATTGCCCCACTGACAGCGTCCACTACCCCACTGACAGCGTCCACTGCCCCACTGACACCGTCCACTGCCCCACTGACACCGTCCACTGCCCCACTGACAACGTCTACTCCCCTACTGACACCGCCCACTGCTCTACTGACACCGTCCACTCCCCCACTGTCAGAACTAGGCTTAGTCATGAAAGAGAATTAGTTCTTTCACCGACGTGGCTCGTTTCTACATCCTGACCACGCCACATTCTAGAACGATTGGTACCATTTGTACCGCGTTTCCCCGAAAATAAGACCTACCCCGATTTTTAGAAAAACATGCAATATAAGCCCTACCCCGAAAATAAGACCTAGTTTAAAGTGCTGGTGAAATACTAGTGTTATACTACAGTGTTATATAGTGTAGACTGTGTGTGTTTATATGATCTATTTGTGCCAAATACCTTCGGTATAGCGCTGCAGTGCTCGAAAAGGGAAAGAGAGCTCCAGGGGGTTACAGATGCACCCAGCACTTGAAGAAGGTATGTGGCACAATTGAATTGCAGACATTTTGCAATATGTGGTGCTGTGAATTTTAGAAATTTACAAGCTTTTTTTACACAGTTCCACAGGGGATTTCTGACAGGCAGAAGGGAGAGAAGACGGCTCCCGGCATGATAAGACCTACCCCGAAAATAAGCCCTAGTGGTTTTTTGGTTGCCCAAATTAATATAAGACCCGGGCTTATTTTCGGGGAAACACGGTATGGGCCACGGTTCCCATTGCTTTGTTATCATTCTGCTGTATATTTTAATTTCAAGTCTTGTTATACAATATGTGTTCTTATCTGTAGAGGTGTTTGTTACTTTAAGCGAAAATATTCACTTTGCTCATGTAGCGGTACCCCACCGTAGGGCCTGCTGGATATTGTGGTTCCACCCGTCACCTCTGCCCATTCACCTTAGAGACAATGAACAGTCCGTATGTTTTTTTTTTGTATTTTATTGAGGGATTGTGAACTTGGATAGGGCAAGGGAAATTATGGGATGCACAGGATCAATAAGATGATCAGTTGGAACCTCCATTTGCTCTTCTAGAGCTCCAGCCTCCTCCAGCACAACCTTTATTTACAGACTGTTCCTTTCTCTCCTGGACAATACTTGGCTCCAGGCACGGCAAGCACATGGTGGGCCCAACTCAAATATTCCATGTAATGAAAGGCTATGTTCTGTTTGTCTTTTTGCATAAATTCTATTCCTGTTATCATACACTTGGAAGTTGGCTTTTCATCTTGTACTGTTCATTTATGCTGTACGTTGACACTTATGAGTTAATAAACTTTGATTGTGAAAAAAAAAAAAGTTAGAGCGGAATTCCGTCGTAAAAAACATCCAATTTTTTTTACAGTGTGTACAGGGCATAAGCCCTGCATTGTTTTGTATCACACCTGGAATAATAAATGTATTTATTGCAGAAAAAAATAAATAAATGACCTTTCAGGGTAGACGTCACGTCTCCTCGCTCACCTGCTATAAATGCACATTATCATAAGTGTAAACACGGGACATCTTCACACAATAGCACAGTCAATTATCACAGAGAACAGACAGATAGCTGGAGGGGAGGGCATTAGCATCTAACAGTATGTTTCCCAACAGTATGAAGGAGGCACTCTTACAATTAACCCGTTGAGTTCAGACTCAAACTGTAAATAGTTCTTTACAAATATCCTGGAATATATTGTGGATAATAATTACATAATAATCCCATCTCAGGTAGTCCAAGATATCATTTCTCAGTCATCCTATGCCCCTAGCGGAGATAGGATGATTTTAGACATAAGAGGGTCCGGGGATGTCCTGGGTGAGTCTGTCACAGGCCCCTTTATAGTATAGCAACAAATAGTGAAAGAAAAGTCTTTAGTGCTAGCTGTCCTATGGTGGACTACTGTTCCCAGTCAGTCCTCTTCAGGCCCTGCCAGCCCTCCTGACTGCAGCTGCCCGACTCCACTGCCAATGACATCATAGTCTTGATGGGCACACTGGCGGCAATTGATGGGCACACTGGCAGCACACTGGCGGCAATTGATGGGCACACTGGCAGCACACTGGCGGCAATTGATGCGGCAAACTGGCGGCAATTGATGGGCACACTGGCGGCAATTGATGGGCACACTGGTAGCACACTGGTGGCAATTGATGCTTACAGTAGCAGAGTTTAATGGGTTTTTTTTTTCAGTTTGTTTGCACCCCCCCCAAAAATGTGGAGCACCAGTCGCCACCATCTAGCACCTACCTAAAGTAGAGGGTGCTACACTCATTTTTGTATTCTTAAAATTTAATAAAAAAATAAAATATATTTTAGAAAGACACAAATCAAACACAAAAGGTTATTAGAAACTTGTCGTTTATTGGAAAAATAAAGTTACAGAACAAAGCTTGCCTTCAATGGACCCGAGGGACATTGGTGTTATTTAGAGACGTCCCCTACGTGGGCCTGTGATGATGGGCAGTTTGCCTTCAGGTTGATTTCACTTTCACTTGAGATGAGTTTAGAGCAAGGGGGGTCTCAAACTGGTGGCCCTCCAGCTGTTGCAAAACTACAAGTCCCATGAGGCACTGGAAGGCTGATCGTTACAAACATGACTCCCTCAGGCAGAGGCATGATGGGAAATGTAGTTCCACAACAGCCAGTTTGAGACCCCTGGATTAGAAGCTTCAGAGGTCATTCATGGTTCATTAGCAGGTCCAGGCAGGGGCGGACTAACCATTGGGCAACTGCCTGAGGGCCCCATGCCACTAGGGGGCCACCATCAGGGTTGCCAGCATTAGTAAATCCAGGACAGTATGTAAAAATCTGTGTTTTGTTACACCTGTCCATGAAATGTCCCTTACCGACATCCTATGGGTCTAAAAATCCCAAGATTATAGCTGCCCCGCCTCTCCAGTACCTTCTTAGTGTGTGTGTGTATATTGTGTGTGGATGTGTATACAGTACTGTGTGGCCCCATAATCTATTGCCCGGGTGCCCCATATTCTCCTATTGCCCGAGGGCCCCATGAGTTGTCAGTCCGCCCCTGGGTCCAGGCAGGGGCGGACTGACCATTGGGGTTTTTCGGGCACTGCCCGAGGGCCCTATGCCACTAGGGGGCCCCGTCAGGGTTGCCAGGCTCAATAAAACCAGGGGCAGTATGTAAAAATCTTTGTTTTCTTTTGCATCTGTCCCTGATATGTCTGAAACCCACATGTTTTTGATGTGAAAAACCTGAGATTTTAGCTGCCCCGCCTCTGCACTGCCTGGTGTGGTGGCCATCTGTAAGCCCGGGGGGGCCCCATATTCTCCTATTGCCAGAGGGCCCCATATTCTCCTATTGCCCGAGGGCCCCATGAGTTGTCAGTCCGCCCCTGGGTCCAGGTAACCTTCTAAGATGAAGTTCTGATGCAAACAAAAGCCGGTGCTCTGCCAATATGGTTCCGTCCATCAGGATGGTTCCTGTAAGGACTGCGCAGGCGCAATCCTTGCCGACGGAAATCTCCGAACCTCGGCCGGCCTCCTGGCTTTTTTTTTTTTAACATCCTCCAATCCACGGGGATGTTAAGGAATGAGCCTGGATGCCGGCCGAGGTTCGGAGATTTCCGTCGGCAAGGATTGTGCCTGCGCAGTCCTTACAGGAACCATCTGGATAGGGGAACCATACCGACAAGACACTGACTGGCACAGGCCCTGTATCTGGTTTCTATAATGTATTGTCATTTTTATTTTATTTTTTAGCTCTAAAAACGAAATGTAATGTAAAGACTAAATCCAATTTCAAATGAATCAAAAATATAAATGACCCAAAAATGTAAAGCTAATAAACGTAAATTACACATATAAAGATATCTGATAAAAGAAAGTGCCGCCGTCATAGTAAACAGTCCATAAGAAAAGAAGGTCCTTCCAGAGGTATTTCCAGGGCTGGCGCTGGTCTTATTTGTCCACCAGGTGTGCGGTGTCCTCCGTGGACGTCTCTGTACCGCGCTCAGCTCTTGTGTCTTTTTTCTTTTCCACGTGTCCGATAACGCGCCCAACGCCCGCTCCGACCCCTGTGCCAATAGCTCCGAGGGTGACTCCGCCTCCGAGCGCCCCTGTGACCACCGCCGCGGTCGTGCTGCCCAATAAACCTACGGCCTCAACAGCGAGCACAGTCCCAGCCACGGCTGCCCCTACGACCCCGCCGGCCAGGCTCAGGACTCCGCCTCCTATGGCGCAGCCAATACCCACCGCGCACCTGGTGAAGCGCTTTGAGTATTCGGCGCAGAATTGGTCTCGTTTCTCTTTCAACAGAGATTTCATCTCCTCCATGAGCATCTCCTTCTCCGCAGGGTTGTCTCCTCTCAGGATACCCTCATACGTGTCTAGAAGAACATCAGCCTGCTCACTGACCCTGGTCCTCATCTCAGACGTCCTCACCCCGAGGACCTTAAAGGGAGAAGCGTTGGCCGGGAGCTGTAGGAGAAAAAGAACAGTGAAAATAAAATGAAATGTTGGACTTGCTCAGGTTAGTTAGAAACTATAACATCCGGCGCTACACACTACACCACCTACATTAACCACTTAACAACCGAGGACGTCATATGACGTCCTCGGCTTTGTGTGGTGATATCTGAATGATAGGGCAGCTACAGGCATCATTCAGATCTTCAGCCGCCGATTCTCTGCACGATAAGAATGATCAAAAGCGGCAATTCCGCCGATTGATCGTTCTTATAGGCAGCAGGAGGGGAGGACCCCCGTCCTGCTGTCATCCGGTGCTTCTCCGGGCTCTCCCGTGCCATCGGGGGCCCGGAGAACGAATCGGCGCTGGCTGGGAAGCATAGTCATCAGTCATCTCTATGACCATCAGAGGCCCCGGCATGACATTATGACAACACGCCCGGTACCCGGAAGTAAACAAAGCCGCAATTGCGCCTGTTGGCATGAGATCGGTGAATTTTTTTCACGATGCTTGTAAGCCTGGAGGACAGCTGTGGGGTCTTATTTACCCCACATCTCTCCATAAAGAGGACCTGTCACAGTGATTCCTATTAGAAGGGATGTTTACGATTCTTTTAATAGGAATAAAAGTGATAAAAAAAAAAAAAAAAGTGTAAAAAAAAAAAAAAATGAAGTAAATAAAAAAAATGTCATAAAAAAAAAAATTAAGTCCCACCCACATATGTAAACGCCGTTCAAACCCCAAATGTGAGGTATCACCGTGTGCAACAACTCTAGCACTAGACCTCCTCTGTAACTCGGAAATAGTAACCTGTAAAATTAAAGTGTCGCCTATGGAGATTTTTAAGTACCGAAGTTTGGCGCCATTCCATGAGTGTGCGCAATATTAAAGCGTGACATGTTAGGTATCTATTTACTCGTCGTAACATCATCGTCTTTCACATTATACAAAAAATAAATAAATTCAGCTAACTTTACTGTTTTGTTATTTTTTCACACCACCTACATTAAAACCATGGAAATTGTATACAATGAAACCTCGGATTGCGAGTAACGGGGTTAACGAGCGTTTTCGCAATACGAGCGATGCATTTAAAAAAAAAAAGTGCAGCTCAGATGTGTTAATTTTCTCCATATAAATGTTGACATTTCATATATAAAAAGACATAGGGCCAGATTCTCAAAAAATGGCGTATCTGGCGGCGTAGCGTATCGTATCGCATTTACACTACGTCTACGCAAATTACTGGAGCAAGTGCCGTATTCTCAAAGCACTTGCTCCGTAATTTTCGGCGGCGTAGCGTAAATGCGGCGTCGCAAGGCCGCGTAATTCAAATGCTGAAGGAGGGGGCGTGCCGCGTCAAACGAAGTGCGCATGCGCCGGCCGGGAAAAAAGCCCAGTGCGCATGCTCCAGCTCATGTCGGAAAGCGTTGTTGAAACCGACGTCAAAACGACGCGATCGTCACTTACGCAATTCCCTATTCGCAAACGACTTAGTAAAACGACGTAACCGACGGAAAAAGACGACGCTGACCCGACGCCATACTTAACATGGCAACGACGGCACTTCGGGAACATACCCCTCATACAGCAGGGGTGACCTTACGCGTACGCAACCTACGTAAACTACGTCGCCGCGTCGCAAAAACGTTCGGGAATCGGCGTATTAGGCTCATTTGCATAGGCAAATGACAAAACAACGTAAAGGCCACCTAGCGGCCGGCGTTGTCATTACATCTAAGATCCGACGGTGTAATTGCTTTACACCTGTCAGATCTTTAGTATATCTATGCGGAAGTGATTCTAGGAAACACTTGCATAGATACCCATTGAAAAAAACTGCGATACGACGGTGTATCTCTTTTGAGAATCTGCCCCATAAATCGGGAGTGTCGGGGTAATGAGGGGGTCTCGGTATTGTTACCTGCTGCTCCAAGTATTCCTGAAATTTTTGTAGGACGCTACTCATGTGTTTCCGGTTTTCAAGTGAATAAAACATCTGTGGAGAGAATTGGACACAATGGGGGTTAATTTACTAAAAGCTGGAGAGTAAAAAATCAGTCTCACTTCTGCAAAGAAACCAATCAGCATCTAACCTTGTTCAATTAAGCTTTGGCAATAACCTGGAAGCTGATTGGTTTCTATGGAAGAATAGTTTATAAATAAACTCCAATGGGTGTGATTAAAGTACAGCTCTAGCAAAAAACACAAAAAATAAAAAAAAAATAAACACAAAAATGATTAGCCCATTATAAGATAAAATAACACAAATAATATTTTCCATACAGGTCATCAGGAGTGTCCATTATATAAAAATGCCCAATATAATATAATAAAATACCTGCAAGGGGGAAGTGAAGCTGTACGGTCTCCTCTGTAGCATGATGACAAATTCCTATAAAATAAGGATAGTGTGTTATGGTCTGAACTGAATTCAAAATCGAAATAAAAATAAATAAATATATAAATAAATGATCGTGAAAGGTAAAGTTTTTATGTGAACTAAAATTAAATGTTAAAATGTTACATTATTAAAAAAATAATATGTAAATGTGAACTGTCTGTTTACATTGACACATCCCCCGTTCGGGCTCTCGTTCCCACAGTCATCGCGGCCGCCGGCCACGCACATCGGGTCCCCCCGCTGTACAGCCGGCGCGCAACGCCTGCTACGGCTCCTTATTAAAGGGGCCGACATACACCTATGGCGATTAGCAGCGGCTGGTCGGCAAGTGGTTAAAGTGATATTAAAGTCAGTTATTTTTAATCAAAAAAGCCAAAACATGTTATACTTCCCTCCTCTGTGTAATGGTTTTGCACAGAGCTGCCCAGATCCTCCTCTTCTTGGGTCCCTCGCCTGTGTTACTATCCTCTGCCTCCTGCCCCCACAGCAAGCAGTTTGCTATGGAGGCAGCTGGGCTGCTGCTCTGTGTGTCCATTCAGTCCCGGAGCCCCCTTGGTCACGCCCCCCTCTATCTCCTCACTGGCTCGCTGACTTGACAGCAGCGGGAGGGTGTGTGTGTGTGTTTTTTTTCTCCCCCCCTCCATGTCATCGAGAAAGACATGGAGGACACCGGACACTGCTCGCCGCCTGCTGCCCAGGACAGGATAAGTGCCGAGCAGGGGGGGGGAGCACAGTGGCAGATTTCTATTGGAACAGCAGCAGCATTTGAGGCACAGTGGCAGCATTTAATGGGCACAGTGGCAAGATTTGGGGCACAGTGGCAAGATTTGATGGGCACAGTGGAAGCATTTGATGGGCACAGTGGCAGAATTTAAGGGGGAACAGTGGCAACATTTGATGGGCACAGTGGCATTTGGGTACAGTGACAGCATTTAATGGACACAGTGACATTTGGGGCACAGTGGCAGCATTTAATGGGCACAGTGAGGCTGCAATTGATGGGTTTTTTTTCAGAATTTTTCAGTTTGCGCCCCCCAAAAATTTTGAACACCATCCGCCACCGAGTAGGACATCAGTAATACGGATTGCTATGGATCATTACACTGGTGTTCCAATAGTATGTCCAGTCGTCTTTGGGATGGACTTACCTTCAGCGCTACCCCCACACGCCGGCAGGTGATCTTCTCTCCGCTGATATCGGTTTTGTGGTGGAGCCAAACTCCTGCCGTAAGATCGGAGATGTACCTTGTCAGGTGATCTTTGAAGTCTTCATCCATGTCTGTGAACAGAGAAGGACTGTGATTGGATGGAGACACACATGATGTCAGCAGAGAATTTTGTTGAAGGCTCTAAAGCAGGGCCGATCCGCTCTATAGGCTCACTATGCAAGCCGCTTAGGGCCCCCCAAAGTTGCGGAGAGCCCCCCAAATTACTAGAGGCCCCGCCTGGTGAGAAGTCACTATCGGCCCCTCACTCCGCTTCACACTTTAATGTAGGTCCGGATCGGCACTGCTCTAAAATCCCAATGAAGAAATGACACAAGTGGAGCCATTGCATGTACAATAGTACAAACACGCATGCTCAGAATCAAAGCTCACCAAACGCAACATTAGCAGAAGGTGCCCAAAGGGTGGCGCTCAAGAGCTGAAATTTCATGCAGTACGTAACTATGTTTGTGTTTGTTGGCCGTTGCCGTTTGTATAAAAGACAAGTTTTTGGCCAATGCCCTTCAGACAAAATCCCGATCCTGCTGTTCTGGGGTCCCTCGGCGGCTCTCCCGGCTCCTCCCCACAATAGCCAACCCCCTCTGGGAAGCTCTATCCCGATGGGGTTACCTTGCGGGCCCGCTCCTGTGTCATAAAGTCAAAGTCCATAGACGCAGAGTGTATGACTTGGCCCCACAGGCCGCCGTGTTATTGGATTTGATCAACATCAGCGGGAGCCAAATGGCTGCACTTCTATCAATCTATCCAATCAACGCCGAGACTTCGTGAAGAAGAGGACGCCGGGGGACGGGCAGAGCAAGTGAACTGGCTCAGGTATGTAAAATGAGGGGTTTGGTGGGCCTGTGACAGCTAGGTTTTTTTTTTGAACTCGATGCATTAAGGTGGAAAAACACGAACCTTTACAGCCCCTTTAAGGAATTAAAATTGCGGTCGGCGCAACTTTATACGACACCCAGTATTCGTGCAGCAATTATTGCCCCCGCTGGTGGCCCCATCCATCTTCACCCCTCTTCCTTCTGGCGCCGTGGACTCCGGCTCTGTAACTAGCCAGAGCCACGCGACATCATTCCCACCGCATGGGTCATGACATGGGCCTTTTACAAACGGCACAATAGTGCTCTTTCTTCAGTGCGCATGCGCGATAACATCAGCACAAGCATATATGGTAAATATCTCCAAAACTGTGCAGACTTAGGAGATATTTCCAGTACCTACAGGTAAACCTCATTATAGGCTTACCTGTAAGTAAAAGTGGTGTAACAAGGTTTAAAACCACTTTAAAAGTGGAGCGACACCCTAAAGTGGAACTCCCCCTGATTGGAACCCCCCTCCGGTGTCACATTTGACACCTTTCATGGGAGGGGGGTGCAGATACCCGTCTAAAGACAGGTATTTGCACCCACTTCCGGCCACACAGTCTCAGGTAAACTGCGGGCATGACGTCACCCCCCCCCCACTCGGCTCCCAGAACACAGCAGGAGCCAATCAGCAGGCATAGCGCGACTCGCGAACGCGCCGTAGGGAACCGGGCAGTGAAGCCGGAGTGCTTCACTTCCTGGTTCCCTCACCGTGAATTGCGGGGGGGGGAGCAGAGTGACGAGCAATCGCTCATCCTCTGCTGCGGACGGCACTGGACTCCAGGACAGGTAAGTGTCCTAATATAAGTCAGCAGCTGCAGTATTTGTAGCTGCTGGCTTTTAATTATTTTTTTTATTTTTTTCAGCAGACATCCACTTTAAGCATCAGCCTTTTGCCATCACTGCATTAGTATCCATTTAATAGAGAGCGCCCCTAGTGCCCTATTGTGGCGCAACACCTTTTAGTTATGTATGTTTTTATTCAATTGTAATAAACAAGATCTTTTTTAGACCATGTATGTGTTGATGTCCTTGTATAATACAATTAAAGTCCATGCTTGCCTCCAAAAACTATACATTTCCTATAAATACTTCTGTACAGAGCCTACTGCCATGGCAGGAAATGTTCATTATCTGTGCACAGCCAACACATCTTTTAGCAGCAATGGTACGGTGAAAACAAAGACTATGTAATGAATGTAGATAATTCTTCTTTGAAAACTGTCTACACAGGAACAGTACACGAAGGTCTAAATTACCTGCCAGTGTGCCCCGACTGGATCTCAGGAACCTTTTGCCGGGGTGGGGCAACAGGAAGCCGCTGATAGACGGACTCCTAAGAGTGTCCAGCAAAAGACGATATTCTGAACCTTTCCGCAGCCTCAGTTTCTGGAACAATAATAAGGTTACATTTATAATTAATATACAGTATATCAGGGGTGCCCAACCAGAGGCCCGGGAGCCACATGTGGCCCGCCAAGCCCTCTGATGTGGCCCGCGACCCCCTGCTCTGGGATGGAATAGAATACCGTAATTAAAGGTCGGTTTTATTACTAAAGATCACAGTGTATATATGGGTATATCTGCTCTGCAGGTTACTGGGCTGCTTTCAAACTGATCCGCAGAGCAGTGCACCTGCGGGTTACCTGCACTGAGCCATAGACTTATGCGAGTTTGGTGCGCATAAACTGCAGCGCATGTGTGTCACACGGCCAGTCTGACCCGAATTGGACCCTCCATTCGCCTCTAAGGGGTGGCAGATGTAAACCGACTTGTTTCCTACCTCCAATCCAATAATAAAAAAAAAGGGGAGTATAGTGGGCTGCCTATGTGTTTGCTCTGCATATACAGAGCAGACACGGACCTGCCATCCGCCCGCTCCGCTCAATGTGGCCCGCGACCAGTTACCAGGTCGCTTAAGTGGCCCTCTCTCTTCAAAAGGTTGGGCACCCCTGCAGTAGGGTGACCACATTTCCAAACTACCATTCAGGGACACCCTCCCTTCCCAAAAATCAGCTTGTGCTGTAACGAATCACAGCACAGTGATTGGACACGAGAGGCGGATTTATGATTTCTCCAATCACAAGCAGGGGGAGGGATTGTGCTCCTCCAGGCCAGGACAAGTACTGTCAGTAAGTAAAGCGGTGATGTGGCGGCCTTTTTGGGGGCATCAGATTGGCCCAGGGGGGTGCCTGTGTCAGTTTCATTCCGGGACACTGTATTGCCCTGGAATGAATGTGCCCGGGACAGACCTGCAAAATGCGGGACTGTCCCGGGCAATCCGGGACACGTGGCCTCCCTACCCTGCAGTATATGGTCAAAAGATTGTAGACATCCAACATGCCAATAGGAGTTTGTTTGGCGTCTTATTACAAACACATGGCCATTATTATGGGTTTTGGTTCTCAATTGTGGCCACTCCTCTGGAGAGGATATACACAAGATTTTGGAGGGTTTCTGTGGGAATTTGTTTTAAATTGGAATCAGTTTCCGACGTTGGACAAGAAGACTTGGCTTCCATTTGGGGTAATAATTCATCCCAAAGGTGTTCAGTAGGGTTGAGGTAAGGGCTCCTTCAGTTCCTCCACACCAAACCATGTCTTTGTGGAGCTGGCTTTGTACACAGGGGCACAGTCACACTGGAAAAGAAAAAATGGTCTTCTCCAAATTGTTGCCCAAATTTGGAAGAGCAAAATGTCTTTGTATGTTGTAGCATTAAAGGGGTTGTAAAGGTAAAAAATGTCTTCCCTAAATATCTTCCTTTACCTTAGTGCAGTCCTCCTTCACTTACCTTACAGGAGAGTCAGGACACCCACTAACACACAGTTCCTTTCTCTATCTACAACGTAGAGAGCGTCCTGACTCTCCTGCAGTCCAAGGGAGGGCGCGAGCACGACACTCCACACCAGGGAGAAAGCCTTGCATTACTGTGTGGAGTTACAGACAGAAGAACAGGAAGTGAGGATTTCTCAGAAGAAATAAGGACATTTAAAAGCAAAATGGAAGGATGAGGTAAGTGAAGGAGGACTGCACTAAGGGAAAGGAAGATATTTAGGGAAAACGTTTTTTACCTTTACAACCCCTTTAACGCTACAACATACAAAGACATTTTGCTCTTCCCAATTTGGGCAACAATTTGGAGAAGACCCTTTTCTTTTCCAGTGTGACTGTGCCCCTGTGTACAAAGCCAGCTCCATAAAGACATGCTTTGATGCATTTGGTCTGGAGGTACTCAAGTAGCCTACACAGGGGCCATACCTCGATCCTACTGAACACCAGGGATGAATTTTTACCCTAAATGGAAGCCAAGTCTTCTTGTCCAACGTCGGTAACTGATTCCAATTTAGAACAAATTCCCACAGAAACCCTCCAAAATCTTGTGTACATCCTCTCCAGAGGAGTGGCCACAATTGAGAACCAAAACCCATAATAATGGTCATGTGTTTGTAATAAGACGCCAAACAAACTCCTATTGGCATGTTGGATGTCTACAAAAAAAAAAAAAAATTGTAACTTTACAACCCCTTAACAGTACCCATCACTGGATACACCTAAACTTATGTGATGACCCTAATGTAGGTGGTCAGGTGTCCACAAATGTTTAGCCAGAAACTCAAGCATATCAGAAACCTCAAAGTAAATAAAGCAATATGTTTCTAAACTTTGTAGAAAAAAAAAAAACGATTTTCTGAGCCCTTCTCACATTTGCCGTCATACCTCACTCTCATGCTGTAGGTAGGTACGAGCGGCTTCACGGCCACAGTTGTCAGGATCCTGCCAGTCTCTCACAAGAACATCCAAGTGCTGAAGAATTGTAAAAGAAAACAATACAATTACTTCTCCAGAGAGGCAACATTTTTTTTTTTTTGAGAATTTAGAGATTTAGCTTAACAATTTTAAATGATTGTTTTATTGAAAATAAAAATAAAACCAGTGGTAGAAATATTTACAGTAAATATATTACAAAACAGTAAGAGCCCATTCACACTGGGGCAACACGACTTCCAGCACGACTTTGGGAGGCAACTTGGACACGACTTGAGTACGAATCATCAGGCAACTTAGGGCCGCAGTATACTGGAGGAGCCTTGACGTGGGTGCTGTGGCTTCCACATAGATTTGCAAATGAGTGCAATGAAATCCTCCGTTTTTTTTAACGTGAATTGTTAGACAATTTGGTTTGTTTATCGACTAGCTGGCAAGTGTGCTGGGAAATGTTTGCTTGTTTAGGATGTGCACTGCCCTTCCATGTTTACCTGATTGCAAAAGCCAGATGGCTAGTTGCCATGTTTTTGTATAGCTTGTTGCAGTGTTAACATCCGGCTGGACAACAGGGAGGACCACTGTTACAGACCACTCGAACCTTAGTGGTTCACATGCAACGGTGTCATTTTTTCCATTTCTTTGTTACTTGGTCTTATTTTCTGGCTTCCCTGTACCCACACCTTATCATAGCAGAGCTTATCCTGGTCCCTTGTATGCCCTCTGTGATCACACAGAACCTCCTCTACTGTGGTACCAAGCTAGTTCGGTGTGCATCCCTCTGGGGGTATGTAACGGGAGGGCCCGTGGAACCCAGAAGCTCTTGAAAAGTATGAGATACCCTTGTTTCAGCTTCCTTGACGCTTCTTATGTCTAAAATCATCCTATGTCCACTAGCGGCATAGGATGACTGAGAAATGATATCTTGGACTCAGATGGGGCAGTAATGATTATCCACAATAAAATTCCAGGATATCTTTAAAGAACTAATTACTGTTTGTTAATTCTGAACTCAAAAGGTTAATTGAAAGATGTTAATGTCATCACCTCCAGCTACCTGGCTGCCTGTGTAATGTAAATTGAATCCAGACTAACTTCTAAAGATCTTCTCTTTGTGGATTGGCCTAATTGACCCTGCAATTGTGTGAAGGTTTATTGATGATAATGTGTATTGTAAGTTAACAGAAAATCAGACTGGGAAGCCTAAAGGTCAGGTGTCTGAGTCATCAGCTGTAGTTAATTAGCTCATGTAAATTGGGTCAGGACCCGGAGTCAGGGTGTCCGCTAAGAGATGTATTGAGGATGATGTGTATTGGGGGGGGGCTCGTTAGGTAACCATTGTTTTATGTTGTGGGTGGATCGGGGCCATATCTCCTGTGGTACCCTAAATTGTATACAAGAGCCTGTATTTCTCATTAAAGTCATTCCCTGTTTTGAACCTCAAACAGAGCAGTGTGTCTCCTTAATGGGGGAATTATCCTTATGGGTCTTGTTCGCCTGACTGTGGAGTGTCGGTAGCTGCCTTGTGTTCGGAAAGGAAATATCCTAAACGACTTTAACCCCTTTTGCATTTGGGGCGCTGTTAGAGGGTCCCTTTGAGCCACCTTGAATATTGGCGATTTGTATGTCCCCTGAGGAAGCCATTGATGGCGAAACTTGCACTCTGCCTTGAAACAACTGGCAGCCGTTCATTCCATCACACGACCCTCTACCCCCCCCCCCCCCATCACATGACCCTCCCCCCCCCCTCATCACATGAGCCCTTTCCACTAGCTGTGCTATGTCTGTAGCAGTTAACAGATATGGTACATACTATATGGAGACGTTTCATTTAATGAAAGGAGAGAAAGTTTAGTCCATTGTAAAAGTTATCGATACGAAAAACTGGTTTCAGTCACCTGGAGATATTGCAGTGAAAATGATGTTCCTGTCAGTTCGGACACGTGAAGATACATCTGGAAAGACCAAAGAGAAAAAAAAGAAAGATGTATCAATGAGATTCTCCAATCTAACAGGATATTGTCCCTTTCACTATGGCTAACCTAGTCTAATCTTCTCCACCAACATAAACCTGGCATTACGGTTTTCTTCAGGCCTAGAGTGAGATTCACAGACAGGGAAACTTTCTAAAACACAGGAGGTGTCCAACAAGGGTGGCCTCATAGTGAAATACCGTATTTATCGGGGTAGAGCGCGCTCCGGCGTATAGCGCACACCCCTAAAGTGGCCCCCATTCCTGTGGAAAAAAAGATTTTTGTACTTACAGTTTTGGTGTCTTGCGCGGCGGCTTCGGGTGTCCTCTTCGTTGGGTCCAGCGTCCTTCTGCTGCTTCCTCCCCGCTCGATCCCTGCTTTCCCGCGCCGAGTTTGAATACTGCGCGGGCATATACCGAGCGCAGTACACTGGTGTATAGGCGGGCAGGCTTGGCTCCTCTCGGGCTCACGTCCTGTACGTCCAGGACTTGAGCGCGAGAGGAGCCGAGCCTGCCCGCCTATACACCAGTGTACTGCGCTCGGTATATGCCAGGGCAGTATTCAAACTCGGCGCGGGAAAGTGGGTATCGGCGTATATCGTGCACCCACGATTTTGCCCTGATTTTCAGGGCAAAAAAGTGCGCGGTATACACCGATAAATACGGTACTTGTCAGTCAGCGCAACGCAAGCTTGTTGGTTGGTCTTGGAACAGATCTAGACTCATAAAAGGCCTAAAAGATTTATTGGTGACTTTGCATGACCTTATCACAGTTTTTTTTTACCTTTTTATACACAATTAGTTAATAATATGAATGGATGTATGGATTATTCTGGCCAATAATGAAGGCTCTTCTAGGCCATGGAGTCAAATGTATGTCAAAGTTTCACCAAGATCCCATGTAAAGAGTCATTGTCATGGCTGTGTAAGGTACGACATTGAACCCTCGCCTCTGCCACAAATTCATAACGAAAGTATTTTGAAGGCAGTGCCGGGTACTAAGGAGAATCACCTCAATAGTCACAAAAATAGGACACCAAAAGGCCACAACAGACCAGAAGGTTGCTTAGGGATAATATCTGTGCACTGAGCAAAATGTATGTGGATGTCATAAATTAGGCATCGACAAAATCCGGGTGCCCGGTCTCGATTGCGACAAAAAATTGTGACCTGGCACCTGGGGAAGCCGCGGCCTCAGTTCCCGGCCGGCGCAGGGCGCGATCGCGGTGGGCCAGCGCCCGCCGGTAATTGAGGGTGTGGCTTTGCAGCCTTCACAGAAGGAAGCTTAGGCCTGGAGAAGGTCTCAAAGCCGCGGCCTCAATTACCGGCCAGCGCAGGCCTAAGCTTCCTTCTGTGATCTGGCGCCATCTTGTGTTGGCAGTTGGCATTACAGGTTACATTACATTACAAGTAACAATCCAGCAATTCTAATGTGTTTTTCACTGCCATCTCCTTCCCTCTAATTAGAACCCCCAAACATTATATATATTTTTTATTCTAACACCCTAGAGAATAAAATGGCAGTTGTTGCAATACTTTCCGTCACACCGTATTTGCGCAGCGGTCTTACAATCGCACTTTTTTGTGGGAAAAAATACACTTTCTTTTTAAATTAAAAAATAAGACAACAGTAAAGTTAGCCCAATTTTTTTTTTTATATTGTGAATGATAATGTTATGCCGAGTAAATTGATACCCAACATGTCACGTTTTAAAATTGCGTCCACTCGTGGAATGGCGACAAACTTTAAAATCTCTATAGGTGACGTTTAAAAAAATTCTACAGGTTGCATGTTTTGAGTTACAGAGGAGGTTTAGGGCTAGAATTATTGCTCTCGCTCTACCAATTGCGGCGATACCTCACATGTGTGGTTTGAATACTGCTTACGTATGTGGGCGCTGCTTAGCGGGACGGGGGTGCGTTTTTTTGGCTACTAACTTTTTTAGCTGGCTCCTAGATTCCAAGAAAATTTGTCAAAACCTGGCCTAACATATGTGTTTGCTGCATGCATATATAGACACATACCTGGTCTAACATGGAAAATATTAAATAATACATAAAGGACTGTTAGCTATCCGTTGACGTTACCCGATTTCTATTATATTACCTCATTGGATCTTATAAATCACCTACCTCCAGATAATCCAGTTCTGTGGTTTTGAGACATGCGTTCACATTAAAAATCTGCAGAATACATGAAATTTAACACATTATCATCATCAACTTGTGAATAAGTCAGTACATTACTGGAGAATTTAATATAACATGGTAAAATTCTGGAATCTAAATACCAGATGTGAGCTGAGAAGCATAGACAGTGCAGAAAGTTTAAGGCAGGTCTCCCGGTCACCCTCGATATCCAGCGAGCCCTCCGTGTCCAGGACAAATACCGCCATCTGGGAGGAGAAGGTAAAATGGTCACCAAAGCAATCAATGAACCAATCACAAAGGACGCTCCTGGGGTTATATGAGACTTTGAATAGGTGGTTTGACTGAGAAAATACATTCTGTACATCATGTCCAATCTTACTTAATGAATAGATGAATGGGGATTTTAATTTGACCAAAGCTTGTGATGTATCTGAATATTCTCATTTATCCAGATCATGGTATAGCGGTTAGTACTTAGTTGTATAACACTGGACTTCTTATGCGATACGCAAGAAATTTTACCACTGATCCAAGTGGCTTCCTCAGTTCTAGCGAGGGTCAGGAACATTCACACCACATGTGGGCCCCACCATCACTGCCTATAAAAGTACCAGTCCTGCGTTTTTTCTTGGCACTGGCCTATGTCTGTGTTACTTCTCCAGATGGGGGGGGTCATTTACACCATTACAGGTAAGCAATACATCTAGTGACAAATAAGAGACACAGGCGGATTGCCAGTGACCCCCGAGATAAGCCATTTGTAAGATTTGAATACAGAGTTGCTTTGGGGTTATCACCACTTTTAGAGAAACCCTTCCCCTGGGTAGATGTGGTGGGTATGGCTAGTTTACTCGCTTACAATCTAGAGCCGGAAGAATTTGAGGCAGAGGGTAATGGGAAAGGATACCCCTAGTATACTGCCATGTTAGCTTGTAGCTTTAAGAAGTGAACCCTTTGGGGTAGGCCTGGTACCGGCGCCATTGGAGAGTCAATGGGACCTACGGTGAGGACGAGTTGAGTGGCCATCCTATGTAAATGTTGGACTTGCACTGTGCAGATTTACAGGGGTTGTAAAGGCTCGGTTTTTTTTTCTAAATAGGTTCCTTTAAGCTAGTGAGTGAATAACTTGTATAGCGCTGCAAATACGAACTAAATCGCCTCAAATCGCTTATTTCCATCAAGTGTCATCCTGATCCTTCAGAAGAGATGACGTTTTTTCCTGAAGGCCCGCTGGTTTTCTTCCAATGTGGATGTTTGTGGGTAGAGAGTTTCATAGCCATGGTCCTTGGACTGCAAATCTTTATTTTCCCTTTGAGTTGTAGCGGGACTTGGGGAGGTTTTGGTTGGTTGATCGGAGAATGCGATTGGGGGTGTAGTGTTTTATTTTCTCACACAAGTATCGAGGAGCCTTTCCTTGTGTGAATTTGTGGGTGAGACAGAGGTTGGTGTCAATAGGCCCTTGCCCATCATGTTCAATTGCTGTTGGAGAATTGGGGCCCTGCTAGCAGGTCTATTTGCTCAACTCTAGCTTGGCTAAAGGTAGGGATAAGCCATAGTGACGTGTAATCCCCTAATATTTTTCTATATTTGTACATAATAAGAAAATATCTCCATCAAACCTTCTCCTCATTCCTTTCCAGGATGAAGGGTTTGCTCCAGATCCAGATCCCCTTTGTTATGCTGTCAACACCACTTCTCCATTCAAACCCTGCGAGGGGCTCCTCGTCCTGCCCCAGACTGACCGGCTGCTGTCTCTCCTACAAAAAGGAAAAGCCATCATGAGCTCAATACACTCAATCGGTAAAATAAACAACATAAAACGCTCTATAAACCAGCTTCATGTATAGGTTAAAGCTGAACTCCAGGCAGATATGACAGACGCATAGTAAAGCAGCTCTGAATTTATCATTCGGTCGCAAAAGCTCACATCGAACATCTGTTGTCGGAAATTACGATCCGTGTGTACGCTGCATAAGCATATTAAATGGACGGGTTTACCCTCCAGGCAGTGAAGGGCTCTCAGGATATGATATGGTGGGGTTTACTCACTAGACAGTGAAGGGCTCTTAGGATATGATATGGATGGGTTTACTCACCAGACAGCGAAGGGCTCTTAGGATATGATATGGACGGGTTTACTTACCAGACAGTGAGAAGATCTTAAGATATGATATGAATGGGTTTACTCAGCTACAAGTGAAGGGCTCTCAGGATATGATATGGACGAGTTTACTCACCAGACAGTGAAGGGCTCTCAGCATATGATATGGATCGGTTTACTCACCAGAAAGTGAAGGGCTCTCAGGATATAATATGGACGTGTTTACCCTCTAGGCAGTGAAGGGCTCTCAGGATATGATATGGACGGGTTCACTCACCAGACAGTGAGGAGCTCTCAAGGTATGATATGAATGGGTTTACTCAGCTGGCAGTGAGGGGCTCTCAGGATGTAATATTGACAGGTTTACCCTCCAGGCAGTGAAGTGGTCTCAGGATATTATATGGACGGGTTTACTCACCAGACAGTGAAGGGCTCTTAGGATATAATTCAGTAGGGTGGACTTTCCTCTCCGCTTCTCCCCAATCACACAGATAAGGCACAGGGGGTATTCCGACACCTCTGTGTCCAAGAAGCATCTCTGTGCCACCGACTCATCCAGTTGCAATCTGTCATCATTATCTGTGTACACCAGTTGAAGGGCAGAAGGTGGAATCTAATAAGATTAAAAAAAAAAAAAAAAAGTCACCAGTAACATGGGGCTGTTCCTTTCTTATAGAGACTGCTCAGATGGGGAGTCCAGATGCTCCGGTGAGTCACAGTAAGGCACCATTTAAGTCAAGTCTTAAAAGTGGAGCCTTGAAAATACACGGAAAGGCCAGAGGACACCTCGGCTGACCGCGACACACCTCGGAAAGACTCCGTTCCCGAGGTCAGCTATCCTCGGGCCTTTCTGTGCATTTCCGGCTTCTACGGCATGCAATACCATATGTGAACAGAGGTGGGGGAGGTCGGAGAGTCTCGGAAAGCATCGGGGACAAAATACTTGGTCCTTCAATCAAGAAGGATCGCGTTTGAATTTACACCTCCTGTCCCTATAGGAACATTTCCTTTCCTCTATACACTGTGTAACGGGAGTCACTTTTGGGCACAGATTGAGCCAGAAAATAATGGACATGCATCTGCTGTGATGTAAATGAATCTAGGATAACTTCTAAGGATCTTTCATTGTGGCTTGTGCTAATTGACCCTGTATTGTGTGAAGGTCTATTGATGGTAATGTGTATTGTGAGTTAACAGACAGCCTAAAGGTCAGGTGTACGAGTCATCAGCTGTAGTTAATTAGCTCATGTAAATTAGGTCAGAGCCAGAGTCAGGATGTCTACTAAAAGATGTGTATTTGGGCTTGTTAGGAACCATGGTGTGATGTTGTGGGTGGAGTTGGGTCATTTTTCCATCGGTTACTGTAGCATCCTAAACTGTATACAAGAGCTGTATTTCTCAATAAAGGGTATATTTCTGTTGAACCTCAAACAGAGCTGTGTGTCTCGTTAATAGGGGAATTTGTATGGGTCGTGTTCGCCAGATTGTGGAGTGTCGGTAGCTGTCTTGCGATTCGGGAATGGAATATCCTAAACAGCTTTAACCCCTGTCCCATTTGGGGTTCCGTTACACACTTTATATAGTAGAACGTTCCACTCTCTCACCTCTCTGCTCTGCTCCTCCTTGACGGCCAGTTGGACCTTGGTCACCACATTCTTCAGCCTGTAGGCCGGGATGAGCTGGTCTTTGGGGCAGATTTTCCTGCACTCGGGGCAGCGGTAACCAAGGAGCCCCGGGGGGGCGTCCCAATATTTGGTGATACAGCCTCGGCAGAAGGTGTGACCACACGTGATGGAGACCGGATCCGAGAGCTCATGGAGACAAATGGAACATAAAATATCTTCTTCTAACTTGGAAAATTGAGCGGCACCTTCCTGAGGCATGGTACTCCTGGGAGAAAGAGAACAAGTGTTAGATCTAGATAGAGAAGACAGAGCGTGTGCAGTACGAGATCCACGGAGAGAATGTTCATAGGAGATCAAATGTCAAGAAGAGAACTGCAAACTGGGAACGGGACAGGACTTTGTATTGTACAGAGCAGGGTGTTCATTGTACTGCCTGATAACACGCTACAGAAGAACTTATCAGGTACAGCAAATAGGGGAGGGACCAAACAAGCAGGAGGAATGTAACACGGGTAGTTACTTCACCCGGGAGAAGAACATTGGAGGCTCAGTGTCCTCTGTACAACACTCTGGATAATGCCAGAGCCATTATAAATATATAATTATTATTATTATGTGTGACTGTGGGGGGGGGGGACATTAGAGTGTTAGCTCCTTTGGTACAGAGACTAATATGACTGGCTCAGTGTTATTTGTACAGCACTACAGTATAAGTCAGAGCCATAAAAAGGGCTTTTTTTCCTCAGAGAACAGGTGCAGGAACCCCCCACCCCAAGTCAACTCCACGACCGCGAATCCTTCCATTCCTCAGGAAAGAAAAGTGTTGCCAAATAGTGGGTGAGGTCAAGGCTCACCTCCACCCCCCCCCCACCAATCCACTGATGACCTTCTCTCCTCTCGTCCAAAATTCACCCCCCCCCCCCAATTTATCTTCTCTCCTCTGGTCTACAGACTCCCCCCCCCCCCATCCACAGCTCACCCTCTCCCCCCCCCCTGTCCACAGCTCTCATTCTCTGGTCCACGGCTTACCCCCCCCCCCCCTACACAATCCACAGCTCACTATCTCCCCCCACAGGTCACTTCACCCCCTCTGGTCTACAGCTCACCCCCTGTCCCCAGCCCTCCCCCCCATCCACCGGTCACCTTGTCTTCTCTGGTCCACTGCTCACCCTCTTCCCCCTCCACAGGTACCTTGTCTTCTTTGGTCCACAGCCCCCCCCCCCCCCCCCCCCATCAACCGGTCACCTTGTCTCCTGGTGCACAGCTCCCCCCCATCAACTTGTCACCTTGTCTCCTGGTGCACAGCTCCCCCCCCCCCCCATCCACAAGTCACCCTCCCTTCTCTGGTCCACAGCTCACTCTCTCTTTCCCCTCTCCCCAGCTACAGGTCACCTTCCCTCCTCTCATCCACAGCTCACCCTCTCCCCCCTCCACAGGTTACCTTCTTTTATTTGGTCCACAACTCCCCCCCCCCCCCCCATCAACCGGTCACCTTGTCTCCTGGTGCACAGCCCCCCCCCCCCCATCAACCGGTCACCTTGTCTCCTGGTGCACAGCCCCCCCCCTCATCAACCGGTCACCTGGTCTCCTGGTGCACAGCTCCCCCCCCTCATCAACCGGTCACCTTGTCTCCTGGTGCACAGCTCCCCCCCCTCATGAACCGGTCACCTTGTCTCCTGGTGCACAGCTCCCCCCCCTCATCAACCGGTCTCCTGGTGCACAGCTCCCCCCCCCTCCATCAACCGGTCACCTTGTCTCCTGCTGCACAGCTCCCCCCCCCATCAACCTGTTACCTTGTCTCCTGGTGCACAGCTCCCCCCCCCATCCACAAGACATCCTCTCTTCTCTGGTCCACAGCTCACTCTCTCTTTCCCCTCTCCTCAGCTACAGGTCACCTTCCCTCCTCTCATCCACAGCTCACCCTCTCCCTCCACAGTTTAACCTGTCCCCCCTCCACGTCCAGTGACATCCACAGCTCACTTAACCCGCAATCCACAGCTCGCCTTCCCCCCCCCCCCCATTCCACAATACACCTGAGCATGCCCCCCCCCCCCCCCCATCCACAACTCCCACAGCTCTCTACCTCTGCAACCCCCCCCCCCTCAATCTTTCACTTCTGCGCCCCCCCCTCACCCAAATTTCACCTCTGCACTCCGAGCACTCTGTACAAATCCCGCTGCCCACAGCTCTCACGTTACACAAACACCCCCCCATCACAGCTGTGACCCCTGCAGAACATCCACAAGTTCTCCACAGCTGTCACTCTGCATCACCGACAGTGTCCTCTGTACAGCACGGCGGTATATGTCAGAGATATATCACTCAATGAAATTCACACACACACAAATAGAACGTAATAAAACATACGTTTTGTTGTTGCTGTTCCCCATGAGACTCCCCGGGGGGGTTCCTCCTCACTTTGTGGGATCTGCAAATAAAAAAGCGTTGTTACCGGAAGTGAAAGAAACAAAAAAGAATGTCGAGATCACAGAGAAACGAAACTCACAAGACTAGAAAATCGAGAAATTCTCACTGAAGAATAGAGAGGGGGGGGGGGGGGGGACCACAGTGCAATATTAATAAAAATATTTTTTCTTTTTTTTTTAACACACATACATCATTTTTTATTGAGTTTTATTTTTGTATTTTAGTGTAAATATGAGATGTGACGTCTTTTTGACCCCCTAGATCTCATATATAAAAGAGGACCTGTCATGTTTTTTTTTTCTATAAGAGCCGGTTCACACAGCCGCGGCACGACTTCGGGGGCGACTCTGCAAAACGACTTCAGTATGGAAGACAATGCAGGTCGCCCCGAGCCGCCCCCGAAGTCTTGCAGGAACCTCTTTCTAAGTCGGAGTGACTTGCGTCGCTCCTATTAGAACGCTTCCATTGCATTGAATGGGACGCGAGTCGTCAGGCGGCTGAGCCCCAGTGTGACAAGGATCTTACAAGAGAGGTTTACATTCCTTGTAATAGGAAAAAAAGTGACACATTTTATTTTTTTAAAGGACACAGTAAAAATTAAAAATAAGATTTTTGTTTTTTTAACCACTTAAGGACCGCCTACTGCACATTTACGTCAGCAGAATGGCACGGCTGGGCACATCAACGTATATATATGTTGGTTCTAGTACCCAGCCATGGGTACTAGAACCACAGGCGCGCGCCCGTGACCCGGTCCGAAGCTCCAGGACCGCGAGACTCGCGGACCCGATCGCCACTGCAGTGCGGCGATCGGTCCCCGGAGCTAAAGAACGGGGAGAGCCGTGTGTAAACGGCTTCCCCGTGCATCACTGTGGCCGCAGCATCGATCGCGTCATCCTTGTTGTAGGGGGACGTGATCAATGACGTCACACCTACAGTCACACCCCCCCTACAGTTGTAAACACACGCAGGGAACACACAAATCCTACAGCGCCCCCTTGTGGTTAACTCCCAAACTGCAACTGTCATTTTCACAGTAAACAATGCAATTTAAATGCATTTTTTGCTGTGAAAATGACAATTGTCCCAAAAATGTGTCAAAATTGTCCGAAGTGTCCACCATAATGTCGCAGTCACAAAAAAAAAAAAAAAAAAAAAAAAAAAAAAAAAATCGCTGATCGCCGCCATTAGTAGTAAAAAAAAAAAAAATTAATAAAAATGCAATAAAACTATCCCTTATTTTGTAAACGCTATCAATTTGGCGAAAACCAACCGATAAACGCTTATTGCGATTTTTTTTTTACCAAAAATACGTAGAAGAATACGTATCGGCCTAAACTGAGGGAAAAAAAAAATTATATTTATTTTGGGGGATATTTATTGTAGCAAAAAGTAAAAAATATTGAATTTTTTTCGAAATTGTCGCTCTATTTTTGTTTACAGCGCAAAAAATAAAAACCGCAGAGGTGATCAAATACCACCAAAAGAAAGCTTCATTTGTGGGGAAAAAAGGATGCCAATTTTGTTTGGGAGCCACGTCGCACGACCGCGCAATTGTCAGTTAAAGCGGCACAGTGCCGAATCGCAAAAAGGGGCCAGGTCCTTTACCTGCATTTTGGTCCGGGTCTTAAGTGGTTAAAAGGCACCCATCTCACCAAGCTCGGCGCGCAGAAGCCAATACATCCGTGAGCAGCGCCCGCATATGTAAACGGTGTAAATGTAAATATCGCCGCGATCGTTAGAGCGAGAGCAATAATTCTAGCCCTGTAACTCAAAACATGCAAATTGTAGAATTTTTTCAAACGTCGAAGAAATGGAGATTTTCAAGGGTAAAAGTTTGTCGCTATTCTCTAAACTGGAGGAAAACATTTTTTTTTTTTTTAAATAGGATATTTATTAAAGCAAAAAAAAAGTAAAAAAATATTATTTTTTCCCAAAATTGTCGCTCTTTTTATGTTTATAGCGCAAAAAATAAAAACCGCAGAGGTGATCAAATACCACCAAAAGAAATCTCTACTTGTGGGGAAAAAAGGACGCCAATTTTGTTTGGGAGCCGCGTCGCACGACCGCGCAATTGTCATTCAAAGCATGACAGTGCTGAAAATTGGCCTGGGCAGGAAGGGGATAAAAATGCCCGGTTTGGAAGTGATTAAATGTAACTATATTGCGCCTCTCTTCTATACTCAGCTGTGACATGACGCTACTCTTATATCAAAGCATCGCTTGTATATCAAGTCAAAATGTATTTAAAAAAAATAAATAAACATGTTGCTCGTTTTGCAAAACGCTCTCAAACCAAGTTACTCTCACACCAAGGTTTTACTGCATCTGGGTACAAAATCTGCGGCTCCCTCCCAATCATGAATCGTCTCCCCCCTTCCCCCTCCCCCTCTCCCCAGTGGTGTGACGTTCTATAGAGGAGAAGATGGAGATAACGGCTGCGACACGTCCCTCGTCCTCCTGAACCATCGCTGATTATATTCCACAATACTCACCGCGCGTCCCCATGGACAATGTTGGCGCTATATAAATCCTGTATAATAATAATAATAATCGGAGGATCTCCTCCCTGAGCCTGACACCGTACAGCCAGGAAGAGGGAGAAACGAAAGTGAAAGTATTGCATCTCTCCAGCCTCCTCTGATTGGCTGGTGCTGACACGCTCCGCCCCCACGTCGTCCTATCCTATATAAAGTGACAGCGCTGGGCGACTCCGGAGGATTATATGGAGGAGGGGGAGGGGAGAGGAGGGGGATTATCTGGATATTCATCTCCCTTCCTGGGGGGGTGAGGTCACCTCTGACTTCATACAAACAAAACACAACTAAACCGCGTCATACCCCCGGAGAATTTCACTATATGTTTCTCATTTGCACAACTTCCCTTTAATATATTTTATATATATATATATATATATATATATATATATACACACACACACACTTATATTTACACTAAAATGCAATAAAATAATAAACTTTTTTTTATGTCATTCTAAAAAAAAAAAGGCCCCTTTTTTTTAATGTTATGTTTGTGTATTTGTTTTTGTGGTATATAAAAAAAAAATCTGCTTAAAAAAAAAAAAAGGGCCTTTATTTTTTTATTAGAATGACATACAAAACATATATATATATATATTTTTTTTTTTTTTAATTTAGATTCTCTTTTTATTTTTTATCTTTTTATTTTTTTCTAAACAGATTTTATTTTATATACCACAAAAACATATACACAAACATGACATTAAAAAAAAGGGCCTTGTGGTATATAAAATAAAATCTGCTTAAAAAAAAAAAAAAAAAAGAGAATTAATTTAAAATTGATTTGGTTCATTTTTAATTTAGATTCTCTTTTTTTTTTTTTTTTTAACGCAGATTTTATTTTATATACCACAAGGTCCTTTTATTAATGTTATGTTTGTGTATATGTTGTTGTGGTATATAAAATAAAATCTGCTTTTAAAAAAAAAAAAGAGAAAGAGAATCTAAATTAAAAATAAATATATATATATTTATTTTTAATTTAGATTCTCTCTCTTTTTTTTTTTTAAAAGCAGATTTTATTTTATATACCACAACAACATATACACAAACATAACATAAAAAAAAAAAAGGGCCTTTTTTAATTTTTTTTTTTAGAATGACATAAAAAAAAGTTTATTATTGTATTGCATTTTAGTGTAAATAAGAGATGTGAGGTCTTTTTGACCCCCAGATCTTATATTTAAGAGGACCTGTCATGCTTTTTTTCTATTACAAGGGATGTTTACATTCCTTGTAATGGGAATAATAAATATATATATATATATATATATATATATATATATATATATATATATATATATATATATATATTAAAACAAAGTAAAAAAAAAAAAGTAAAATAAATAAGAAAATAATAAATATATAAGCACCCCGTCCCGACCAGCTCGCGAGCAGAAGCGAACGCATACGTGAACAGCGCCCGGATATTAAAACGGTGTTCAAACCGCACAAGTGAGGTATCGCCGCGATCGGTAGACCGAGAGCAATAATTCTAGCCCTAGACCTCCTCTGTAACTCAAAACATGCAAACTGTCGAATTTTTTAAACGTCGCCTATGGAGATTTTTAAGGGAAAAAGTTTGTGGCCATTCCACGAGCGGACGCAATTTTAAAGCGTGACATGTTGGGTATCCATTTAGTTGCCGTAACATTATATTTCACAATATAGAAAAAAAATAAAAAATAAATTCCCCAAAAAAGTGCGCTTGCAAGACCGCTGTGAAAATACTGTGTGACAGAAAGTATTGCAATTCTCTAGGGTGTTTATATATATAAAATGTTTGGGGGTTCCAAGTAATTTTCTAGCAAAAAAATTTTTTTTTGTAAAAGCCAAATAATTTTTTTCCCCCACAAAGAACATGCGTTTGAAAAATTGCAAATACCGTGTGACATAAAAACAGGGCCGCCATCAGGGGGGTACAAGCAGTACACCTGTAAGGGGCCTGGATGGCACCCCCCCCTTTTTTTTAAGGGGTCCAGAGGTACGCAGATGGAAACCCCCTTTTGTTTATTTTTTTTTATAAAAAAATATATATATATTTTTTATTATTAAAGGGCCCGGAGGTCCGCAGGGCCCCGGATGGCGACCCCCCCCCCCAGAGGGTTCTTTTTTTTTATTATTAATAAAGGGCCCAGAGGTCCCCAGGGGCAGGGAGGTCCCCAGGGGTCCGGATGGCAACCCCCCTTTTTTTTGTAATTTCTTTTTATAATTTTTTTTTTATATATATATATATATATATATATATATATATATATATATAATATATATATATATATATATATATATATATATATATATATATATAATGTCGTCTTTTTATTAAAGGGCCCGGAGGTCCGCAGGGCCCCGGATGGCGACCCCCCCCCAGAGGGTTCTTTTTTTTATTATTAATAAAGGGCCCAGAGGTCCCCAGGGGCAGGGAGGTCCCCAGGGGTCCGGATGGCAACCCCCCTTTTTTTTGTAATTTATTTTTATAAAAAAAATATATATATATAATATGTCGTCTTTTTATTAAAGGGTCCAGAGGTCCCCAGGGCCCCGGATGGCTACCCCCCCCCCCTTTTATACACAGTATTTTATTTTATTTTTTTTATTATTTTTTTCCTTATTTTTATTTTTTTTTTGTAAAGGGCCCCTCTCTCTGCTCCAGGGGGCCCGTGCCTGAAGCTGTGTAAGGGGCCCCCATAATTTCTGATGGCAGTCCTGCATAAAAAGTTGCAACGACCATCATTTTATTCCCTAGGGTGTCTGCTAAAAAACACACATCTATATATACAGAGGAAAAAAAATAATTATATATATATATATCTTTGGGTCGGGGGGTTTTGGTTGAACAATTTTCTAGCAAAAAAAAAAAGCTGATTTTTACATGTAGGAGAGAATTGCCAGAACCCTACCCACGCATGCGCAGTCCACTCCCCTCTTGCAGCTCAGAGTTCGGCAACAGTGAAAGAGCGCAGACTGCGCATGTGTGGGTAGGGAACGAAGCCGGGTGATGGTTGCTGATGAGTTTCCAGGGTTACACATCCAGTGCTTGGTACATGCTGCCATCTACAGGATGGAGAGGGGAGGACAGTTATGTGAGCTGGAGGAAGGCAGCAGGTTATTATGTAATAAGGATACTGTAATGTATAGGGATTTTTTTTTTTTGGGGGGGGGGGCTGAACTAACCCTTAAAACCCAATTCCAGGATAAACCCCCCCCCCCATGTCTACATCACTACCTGCATGATGTAGTCAATTCCCATTGGCCACCAGCAGATGGGGTCCCCTTAGGATCCTGAAAAGCGATGACATCACACCAGTGGGAGGGTTGGGGAGTGGGTGGGGAGCAGTGCAGTGCTGGATTAGTGGTCTCTGCAGGAGGAAACAAGGAGTTGGATTGGAGGACTCAAAGTGATTGGGGGGGGGGGGTGTATAACTGGCTTTACGAGGTCAGGAAATGTTAGAGGGGGATGGGTGGGGTATGGACAGAATATGTTTTGGGTGAAGTTCGACGTCGTATTCCTGATCTGTGTCTGCGGTCCCACGTACTTGTATGGGGAAGTCTCCTGCTCTCTTTGTATTGCTTCCTTTGTGTGAAATCCCTGGTGTTCCTGCCTCTGCAATCCTATTACAAACTGACCACGCTGAGCAGGAGAGCACAACGTGGTCAGTTCTCTAGCTGTGCTAGTAACTCAGCCTGCTCTCTTCCATTGATCAGACTTGTCCAGACACGCCCCCTAAGCGTACCACCAGGCTCAGACTGGCACGGGCGCCGCAGCTCCCTCCTGGGATCTTCTCAGCTGCATGCCATGTGCAGGAGGGAGTGAGGCAGAGACAGAGGTGCCCAGAGTTCGACACGGACTGCCCCACGTGCCACAATTATATCTCTCCCCGCCAGATACACTCACTGCAGACCAGACTATAGTCACCTCCTCCTCGGCTCTGACGTTTCATGTACACAGACCAGGAGAAAGGAGGATCAGAGAGCTACAGCACCTGCCCGGGCCGAGGTATTGCAGAAGAGGGGGACATCTATGCTGCCAGGAATCATTTATGGGGGGGGGGGTTGAGGATGTGTTCTAGGGGGTGCTTTCAGTTTTAGGTTAGAAATTCCTTGTGCTAAAAGGAGGGGGGCAAATTTGAGGTTTAACCCCCCCCCCCCCCCACCAGCACAATTCCTCTCCCCGCCCAAAGCACCCCCTAGTCCCCCCAAAAATCAAAGATCCCATCTCCATACAACCCCCAATCTCATCCTAGCTTTATCCACCCCCCCCCCCGATCCCATCCCTCACCAACCATCCTGGCTCCATTCACAACCCCAATCTCATTCTGGCTCCATTCACAACCCCAATCTCATTCTGGCTCCATTCATAACCCCGATCACCATCCCGGCTCCATTCATAACCCCCGATCTCCATCCTGGCTCCATTCATAACCCCCGATCTCCATCCCGGCTCCATTCATAACCCCCGATCTCCATCCATAACCCCGATCTCCATCCCGGCTCCATTCACAACCCCGATCTCATTCTGGCTCCATTCACAACTCCAATTTCCATCCCGTCTCCATTCATAACCCCAATCTCCATCCTGGCTCCATTCATAACCCCAATCACCATCCCGGCTCCATTCATAACCCCAATCACCATCCCGGCTCCATTCATAACCCCAATCACCATCCCGGCTCCATTAATAACCCCGATCTCCATCCTGGCTCCATTCATAACCCCGATCTCCATCCCGGCTCCATTCATAACCCCGATCTCCATCCCGGCTCCATTCACAACTCCAATCTCATCCCGGCTCCATTCACAACTCCAATCTCATTCTGGCTCTATTCACAACTCCGATCTCCATCCCGGCTCCATTCATAACTCCGATCTCCATCCCGGCTCCATTCACCACCCCCCGATTTCAATCCTGGCTCCATTCACCACCCCCGATTTCAATCCTGGCTCCATTCACCACCCCCCGATCTCCATCCTGGCTCCATTCACCACCCCCCAATTTCAATCCTGGCTCCATTCACCACCCCCCGATCTCCATCCTGGCTCCATTCACCACCCCCGATCTCCATCCTGGCTCCATTCATAACCCGGATCTCCATCCCGGCTCCATTCATAACCCCGATCACCATCCCGGCTCCATTCATAACCCCCTGATCTCCATCCCGGCTCCATTCACAACCCCAATCTCATTCTGGCTCCATTCACAACTCCGATCTCCATCCCGGCTCCATTCATAACTCCGATCTCCATCCCGGCTCCATTCACCACCCCCCGATTTCCATCCTGGCTCCATTCACCACCCCCCGATTTCCATCCTGGCTCCATTCACCACCCCCCGATTTCCATCCTGGCTCCATTCACCACCCCCCGATCTTCATCCTGGCTCCATTCACCACCCCCGATTTCAATCCTGGCTCCATTCACAACCCCCGATTTCAATCCTGGCTCCATTCACCACCCCCAATTTCAATCCTGGCTCCATTCACCACCCCTTGATCTCAATCCTAGCTCCATTCACCACCCCCCGATTTCAATCCTGGCTCTATTCACCACCCCCCGATTTCAATCCTGGCTCCATTCACCACCCCCCGATCTCCATCCTGGCTCCATTCACCACCCCCGATCACCATCCTGGCTCCATTCATAACCCGGATCTCCATCCCAGCTCCATTCAGAACCCCGATCTCCATCCCGGCTCCATTCATAACCCCGATCTCCATCCCGGCTCCATTCATAACCCCGATCTCCATCCCGGCTCCATTCATAACCCCGATCTCCATCCCGGCTCCATTCATAACCCCGATCTCCATCCCGGCTCCATTCATAACCCCGATCTCCATCCCGGCTCCATTCATAACCCCGATCTCCATCCTGGCTACATTCATAACCCCGATCTCCATCCTGGCTCCATTCATAACCCCGATCACCATCCCGGCTCCATTCATAACCCCGATCTCCATTCATAACCCCGATCTCCATCCTGGCTCCATTCATAACCCCGATCTCCATCCCGGCTCCATTCATAACCCCGATCTCCATCCCGGCTCCATTCATAACCCCGATCACCATCCCGGCTCCATTCATAACCCCGATCTCCATCCCGGCTCCATTCATAACCCCGATCACCATCCCGGCTCCATTCATAACTCCGATTTCCATCCCGGCTCCATTCACCACCCCCCGATCTCCATCCTGGCTCCATTCACCACCCCCGATTTCAATCCTGGCTCCATTCACCACCCCTCGATCTCAATCCTGGCTCCATTCACCACCCCCCGATTTCAATCATGGCTCCATTCACCACCCCCCGATTTCAATCATGGCTCCATTCACCACCCCCCGATCTCCATCCTGGCTCCATTCACCACCCCCTATCTCCATCCTGGCTCCATTCACCACCCCCCGATTTCAATCCTGGCTCCATTCACCACCCCCAATCTCGATTCCGGCTCCATTCATAACCCTAATTTCCATCCCGGCTTTGTCCATCCCCCTCAATCCTATTCCAGCTCGATCCCATCCCGGCTCCATCCTCCACCCCATCCCATCCATTCCAACGATTTCATTACGGTGCTATCCATTCCCCTTAACCCCATCAATTCCTCTGACCCCATTCCAGCTCCATCAATTCCCCTAAAGCCCAGATCGGCTCCATCAATTCCCCTCATCCTATCCCGGCTCCATCTATTGTGACAGGTTAAGGGGGACAGCCACACCGACACACTAGCCTGCGAAGTGCCAGGGGGTGACACCAACTCTAATGACGCCACTGGTGTAGAGTCGATTTTCCTTTAGTAAATCAACCCCATAGAAGCCTTCCAAGTCCAACAATCCACCCCACACAGCTGAAGGGCTTGGCGCTCCAGATCAGTGCAGTGGAGATTTTACCTGGATCGATGGAAAACATGTCCTGCCATAGCATTCTAAAGGTAGGTTTGGTGAGGAACAACAATACTCAGCATGCCCTAGTTCGATCCAAAGCAGCTGCTAAGACAAGAATAACCCTCCCCCAATGGAAAGGCTAGACAGAAAACAGGAGGGGATTGTAGACCAACCTGGACGATGGTGTTCTATAGAAGCTTCCTTCAATCCACCCCACAAGATCCAATCTACCCCCACACAGCTAAATGGTTTGGTGCTAGACATCAGTGCAGCTGAGATTTTACCTGGAGAGATGGAAAACATGTTCTGCCATAGAGTCCTGATGGTAGGTTTGGTAAGGAACAACAAGACTTCATGCCCTTTCATCTAAAGCAAGTGCTGAGACAAGAATAATTCCAATGGAAAACATGAACCATTGATGAGTCTTGTAGGCCAATCTGGAAGATGGTGTTCCACAGAAGCCTCATCCAATCCACCCCCACCAGATCCAATCCACCCCCACAAGATCCAATCCACGCCCACAAGATCCAATCCACCCCCACAAGATCCAATCCACCCCCACAAGATCCAATCCACCCCCACAAGATCCAATCCACCCTACAAGATCCAATCTACCCCCACAAGATCCAATCTACCCCCACCAGATCCAATCTAATCTACCCCCACAAGATCCAATCTACCCCAACAAGATCTAATCCACCCTACAAGATCTAATCCACCCTACAAAATCCAATCCACCCTACAAGATCCAATCCACCCCACCAGATCCAATCCAATCCACCCCACCAGATCCAATCCACCCCACACAGCTGAATGGCTTAGTGATAGAGATCAGTGCAGCTGAGCTTTTATCTGGAGGGAGGGAAAACATGTACTGCCTTAAAATCCTGAAGGTGAAGAACAACAAGACTCAGCATGTCCTTCTAGTCAAAGCAGCTGATGACTGTAGAAGTCTTTAAAGGTGACGTCGTTTTCTATAGACCGGAGGGTGAGGTTCTGGTTCCTATTTATCACAGAAACGTACATTCATGAAAAGAAACTGGTTGACCTGCATTCCCGGGGCTCAGTGCTAATAACTGCAGCTGACTTCCCGGGATTAGTGGTCAGAGCACGGCGAGGAAGAGGCACCTATGTACCTGCCGAGTGCGTCCTGGACCTTCCTTCTTCTGGGTGAGTGGCCCTGGTCCCCGCTCACTAGGCAATTCCATGTAGAGGTGTCAGGGGGGGACCAGACTAGATGTCAGTGATGGGCTGAGAGCGACGGGTGAGGGTAGAGCTACGTGGATGGTCTATGTGCGCCACACATGGTGGGTCTATGTGCGCCACACATGGTGGGTCTATGTGCGCCACACATGGTGGGTCTATGTGCGCCACACATGGTGGGTCTATGTGCGCCACACATGGTGGGTCTATGTGCGCCACACATGGTGGGTCTATGTGCGCCACACATGGTGGGTCTATGGGCGCCACACATGGTGGGTCTATGGGCGCCACACATGGTCATTCTATGTGCGCCACACATGATCATTCTATGTGCGCCACACATGATCATTCTATGTGCACCACACATGGTGGGTCTATGTGCGCCACACATGGTCATTCTATGGGCGCCACACGTGGTCGGTCTAGGGGCGCCACACGTGGTGGGTCTATGGGCGCCACACATGGTCAAGGACTATTGTAAGACTTCTCCTTTATCCAATGAATCTCTCACACCCCCTATGGACTACAGCAAGTTTTACATTTCTGCGATGTATCTGTTTATTTGCCAATCACTGCTTCTTATTAAATACAAACATGTATTATATGTTGTATATATTGTAGCTTTTCCAATCCTTAAATGTGGTGACTGCATTTTGTTTTCTTTTTTAGACTTGTTCTCTTTATTTTCACCTGGTGATCCTGCCACATCCTTTCCTAAAGTGTCTACACTCTTGATTGTTACACTGAGTTTATTATGATGTTGTTATTAATATCATGTGAATTATTGCACTTTAAATTAATCTGTATGGCAAATATCTGTAGAAGGGATTACCACCATCCCTGCTAATTTATTTTTCTTTTTGTTTTATATTTCTTCAATTTGATGTGTATTATTATTATTATTATTATTGTTATTATTATTATTATATGTATAAGTGACATATCACAGAAACTGGCATTGAAGTTTTATTGAGAATACCATGAAGTAGCAGGTTCCACCATTATTTGTTAGTTAGGTGACACAGCACTTTTATTTTTTTAATTTATATATATATATATATACACACACAAATTTTCTAATTGATCGGTAAAAGGATTGCATTGGAGCACGTGTCCCATCTTTTTTTCCGCCTCGAAAAATATATATATATATTTTTTTTTCCTCGAGGCGGAAAAAAAGATGGGACACGTGCTCCAATGCAATCCTTTTACCGATCAATTAGAAAATGTGTGTGTGTGTGTGTGTGTGTATATATATATATATATATATATATATATATATATATATATATATATATATATATATATATATATATATATACCTCCAGCAGTTTATTGTAAATAGTATTGCAGTGATTATCGATATGCTCTGGATTGTTAATTTTGGCACTGACACTTTTTTGCTGGACAGCATGGTCTGTTGAAGTACATTTAAAAATAACAGACTAGCAGGATCACCAGGTGAAAATAAAAAGGGGGGGGGGGGGACAAAAAACCCACACACACAGCCACCACGCATCCAATAATTGGTAGGCTGCAGTTTTATACATTTTTATTGTATTTTTTTTTTGGGGGGGGGGGGGTGGTTTATTACAGCTTTAAAATAATAGTCCCCCCCCCCCCCCCCCCAATCCGTTTTTGTTTTAAGGCTTGTAAATTGGAAATTTTCAATACAAAATACTTGGGTGGGGTGGGGGGAGATACATTGTGTGTTTTATGTTTTTTTTTTTTGTATTATTATTATTTTTGTTTTTGAGGCTGTGTTGCTGATTTTTTTTTGTGTGTGTGTGTGTATATGTATGTGTGTGTATGTGTGTAATATATAATATATATATACACACACACACACACACAAAGGGCTGTTACTGATCAAAATGTTTGTGTTCGATTAATCGTTTTCTTTTTTAATCGATTAATCGACTAATTTCGATTAATTATAACGCACATACAGATCCAACTACTTTTAGCTGATTCCCAGTGCAGCTCCCAACCACTGGAAAAATGGATATCAGGATACAAAAAACACACAAAGGCAGCGCTCGATGGGAATAGCATTAAAACTTTTATAGTCTTCAAGTAGGTAACAAAATAAATATTGCACTGGAGATAAAATCGATGTAGCTACATAAACTGTAAAAATGGTGCGAGTAATACCAAACGGTACCAAAAGCAGTCTTAAAAACATGTAGCTAAGTATGAAACTGGTATAAAAATGTGTACAACGATACCACTGCTGAATCCAGATGAGGAGAGGTTAACATCAGTCCGTCGGCATGTAGATGTCCCATGAAGGGAACTATCACAACTCCCAGTGGATGGCTGTAGAATCCCAGGTTGATAGAGGGAAGTGTAACAGCCCTTGAGTGTGGCAGATAGTAAGGTCCCACCGGCATGCAGATATGAAGGCACAGCAAAGGAGCCCTTCAGATGGACACGGCAATCTCCGCTGGTGTCCGTGACGTTACCGGATCTCCGATGGGAACTCCTTGAAGGCCCAGAAGCCGGCGGAGAGATGAGTACCAATCAAAAGAATTTTAATCGATCAATTAAAAGTTAATTTGCACAGCCTAAATATATATATTTCTATGTGTTTTTTTTTTTCTTTGTTTAATCCGTAGACACAAAGATGTGAAAATAAAAAGCTAAATTTTTATTTATTTTTTTATTTTTCTATTTTTGATTTTGGAAATAAAAAGTATAGAATTGTGTTACTGTAAACAAAATTAAATAATAATTATATTTCTTAATTTTCCTGTTCCAAACATTTTTTTGAAGCTCACAGAACACCAGCTTAAACTGAACTCAGGACTGTTTGGCTCATCAGTACTCTTTACATTTGGTTTGCCCGTGTTTTTTTTTTTTTTTTTTTCAAAATCGAGTGACAATGTATGTGATCTAGTTTTGTAAGTGAGACAATTTTTTTTCAGATGATTTGCAAATATTTTTTATTTTTTTTTCTATCAGGAACACTTGGGATTGTCACAGCTGATACAGGTGAGGGTGACAAATAATTGTTCTCTTCTCTCATCCAAGGAGCCCATTTGTAGATATTTTCTGAAATACCAGGTTTTTATATTCAGCAAAAAACGGCAACCGTGACCAATAATGATCAAATACACAACGTGATATATATTTTTTTCTGAAAGCCAAGAACCTGTAGAATAAAAAGATATATTTGTTGCAATTGCCACACGATTTTTTTTCCAGCTGTTTAACCAAATCTTATTTTTAGGCCATTTTTTTGCGACCCAGCACTGTGTTACTTTAACCACTCAAGACCCGGCCAGGTTTTGCGATTCGGCACTGCGTCGCTTTAACTGACAATTGCGCGGTTGTGCGACGCGGCTCCCAAACAAAATTGGCGTCCTTTTTTTCCCCACAAATAGAGCTTTCTTTTGGTGGTATTTGATCACACAAAAATAGAGCGACAATTTTGAAGAAAATTCAATATTTTTTACTTTTTGCTGTAATAAATATCCCCCAAAAATATATATATATATATATATATATAAAAAAAAAAAAAATTCCCTCAGTTTTAGGCCGATACGTATTCTTCTACATATTTTTGGTAAAAAAAAGGAGGCGGTCCTTAAGTGGTTAACAGACAATTATGCGGTTGTGCGATGCTGTACACAAATACAAACGTAATGTCCTATTTATTTAATTTTTTTCACAAATAAAGATTTCTCTTAGTGGTATTTGATTACTTCTGCAGCTTTTTTTGTTTTTTTTTTTTGTTTTGCACTATAAACAAAAAACATAGATGTATCCAATAATTTTTTTTTTTTTTTTTTTTAAATCGAATTTCTCATCAATTTAGGCTAGTATTTTTCTGCTAAATTTTTGTTTTAAAAAAAAAAATCCCAACAAGCGATTGATTGCTTTGCGCAAAAGTTATAGGGCCAGATTCACGTACATCTGCGCATTATTGGACCGGCGTAGCGCACCGCCGTTACGTTAGACTGGCGCAATGTAGCGGCGCAATCACCCTATTCTTGTCGGTTTTACGCAGAAATTTGCGCCTGCGCAACGTTATTTCAGAGGCACAAGGCGGAGTAATTCAAATTGGGAAGGACGTGGGCGTGTTACATTGAAATGAGCCGTGACCCCATGCAAATGAAGGGCCGGCCGGCTCGCGCATGCACGCTTGAAGCAGACCATGGTCAGCACCTCTGTGCGCATGCTCACAACTCGGGAACAGCGCAATCAGTGAAATTGGAAGTGGACCCGGGCAAAATAGTGAACTACGCAGACAGCATAAATAGACAGACACAAACGCACTTCCTTTGCAAAAGTACATCCCTTTGTATCTCTCCCTATACAGCAAGGTGCTTTTGTTCTGTTGTTTATTAGCGTTTGTTTGTTTGTTTGTGACGTGTCTGAGATATTTGGGGACTGTTTTGCAGAGTGATTTTTGTCTTTTATGTGTTTTCTTTGTTGTTTTTTTTTTTTTTTTAAATTATCTTTTTGCTGGGCATTTTTTTTATTTTTTGGTTCTGTTTGTGTATGATTTGGGAATGTAGGGGTGACATTCCTGCTGGAAAAGGGGTGTCACCCTCATTTGTGGTGGAGAAGTGATCCCCAGGTCCGTATGAATGTACAGTGACATAATTGGAGCCGTGGCGTGGCGTTGCTGCTCACAAGTCCTGCATGGTGGACTTGTGCCGTGCCAATCCAATGTGATGAGGATGTGGGGTGTGTGTGCTAGGGACCACAGTGGTGTGCATGCATGCATTCTCATTGTGCCATGATTAATGTGTGTGTTTAACGTGCAAAGATGCCTAATGTGGGCTGCTCTTCCCTCAGAAGACGGGGTAGCCTTGGTTAGGGGGGGTTCCGTATAGGAGTCATGAGATGGGGTCTCAGTGCATATGCAGAGTCACCCTGAAGGGATAAGACAGGAGGATGTTAGTAGTGCATGTGCCCCTTGTGATTTCAGCATCATGGGGGGGACAGTCATGTCTGCCACCCATGTCACTCACCAACCAGCCAGCTGTCCCCATACATGTTCTGTTTGAAATCTGTGGGGATGGGGCTAGGATTGTATATGTAGGTGTCATGGGTGGTGTCATGTGTTGGGCTCCTGCAGGGTTGTGGTTAATTCCAGGATGGCATGAGGGGTGAATCTGAAGATGTGAGACACCTCAGAATCACTCATGCCATAGATGTCTATGCGTGTGTGATATATCAAGTGAAGAGTGAGGGGCTTGTATCAGATTAGATTATTATATCCATCAAGGTTTAAAAGGGCTATTGAAAGATAGTGAGACCGTGTTTGTAATTTGTATGTATGTTATGTATTGATGTATATGTGTATGTATATTTTTTGTAAAAATGTTTCTTAAAGCAAAGAATTTTTTTTTGTAAAAAAAAAATTCTCCTCCGTGCCCTCCTCAGTGCCCTCCTCCGTGCCCTCCTCCTTCTTTGCTCATCTAAAGTCAGTAGTATAGCTATGAGCATGGATGCCCCTGGCATGTTGGCATACAGTTTGTTGGGCAACACGTGTGACTGCTGAGCTCCTCAACAACAGTGTTGCTTTCTCTGACATGTAGACGAATTGTCTAATTTTATACCACCTTTTATATGGTCTAATTTTAGACAGGCCGTGCAGCTGTTGCGCACAGCGCGTAGCCTGCGCTGCACCAACGTTCTTTTGTGGATCCCCGTAACTCCCTCATTAGCATATTTGAATAGCAAATCAATGGTGTGTCTAGCGCAGTTTTGCGCGGACGGATGCGCCTGTCTATCGAAATTACGCCGGACAAAAAAAAGTAGATTTCTCGCGTATCTCGTTTTGGGGATGCGGAGTATCGAAACGCATGCGCAAATTTAGACTTGCGCCACGCATCCCCTGTTACGCCGGCGTAATCGCTCTGTGAATCTGGCCCATAGTGTCTATTGTGGGATATTTTTATGGCTTTTTTTTTTTTTTTCTTCTAGTAATTGTGGGATATAGTGTGACGGCGACATTGCGGCGGGCAACTCGGACACTAAGCCTATGTTCACATTGGAGTGATTTTGTTTTAGAGATTAAATCGCGTGCCTCCACTACAGGATTTTTTTTTATTGGACATCTTGTTCCAATGGTGCTTTACCATTGGTCCAAGACTCCAAGCTGTCCATTGATCTCCGTGCCTCTGACAAGAAGTGAGGAGAGGCACTGTGATCTCATCCTCTCAGCCTGCTGCAAACAGAGTGTCAGCCTGTATTTATACTGGCTGCTCTGTATGTAGCTTCTGACAGGCTACGCAAGGAGCTCCGTATCTCCGGAACCATAGGTTTTAGGGGCCCCAAATTTTGACTAGTGGTGGAGTCGGGACTTCAGCTGCGTACCCCCCCCCCCCCACACAAATTTTTGTTTTGTTTTTGTTTAATTTCTCTACTTCCCCTGACTGCACGTCCCCGGTTAGAATCCCTACCTGATAGACCCCCTTAACCATCCATGATCAATTGTGGGTGTGGCAAAATTGGGTTTAAAACTAGTGATGAGCGGAATACGCCATATTCGATTTCGCGATATTTCGCGAATATTTCGAAGAATATTCACGAATATTCGTTAATATCGAATATTCGTGATATTTTATAAAAAAAAAAAAAAAATTGCGAAATTGATTGCGAAATTTGAAAAAATACGAATATTCGAAATGGCGAATATTCGCCGCGATATTCGAGTTATTCGCGAATACTCGAATATGCAATATTCGTGAGCAACACTATTTAAAACTTGAGCCTACATACAGAGTGCAGTTGTCAGAAATACAAAGTGTAGAGAGTGCTGGGGTTAGGAGAGCCAAATTGCTTAAAAATAACAAATTGACTCCCCCCCCCCCCCCCCCCTTCACAAACCTTCCTGCTGAACTATGGGACCTATAGCAAATTTCTATAGGTTAGGTGCTGGGAACTGCTGCCTGCTGTAATCCGCCACCTGCGCCCCATGGAAATGAAAAAAGTGCCCCTGGGGCCCCCATCTGGACTGATGAAGTCCAGGCCTGGTAAAAAAAAAGAGCTGTCTCTAACCCCCCCCCCTCCCATCCCGCTATCTGTGGCCATGTGCCTATGGCGTCCTGAAGGCATGGAAAATATCTGGTCGTCATCAGTACCATCTACTCCTCCTATTAAACCTCTTAGACCCCTTTCACACTGATATTGTGAAAGATAATGTTACGCCAAGTAAAATGATACCCCAAATTGCGCCCACTCGATTGGCGTCAAACTTTTACCCTTAAAAATCTCTATAGGTGACGTTTAAAAAATTCTACAGGTTGCATCTTTTGAGTTACAGAGGAGGTCAAGGGCTAGAATTATTGCTCTCGCTCTAATGATTGCGGCGATTTTTCACCGTTTTCATATGCGGGCGCTACTCACGTATGTGTTTGCAGCTGCGCGCAAGCTCGTTGGGATGCGGCACTTTAAAAAAAAAAATAGTTTTATTTATTTTATTTTTATTTTGACACTACTTCTTTTTTTTTTTTTTTGTTAAATGGGTCACTTATGTTTCTATTACAAGGAATATAAACATCCCTTGTAATAGAAAAAAGCATGACAGGTCCTCTTAAATATGAGATCTGGGGTCAAAAAGACCTCACGTATCATATTTAGACTCGTATCCCTGGCAAGCTGCGAGAAGGACCCGATCACCTTCGCTGCCGCCGACGGCTCCACTAAGCGGCGGAGGGCGCGGGAGGGTCCCTCTCCTGCCACCAATAACGGTGATCTCGCTGCGAATCCAGAGACCACCGTTATTGTTTATAGGACCGGCCACAGAAAAGATGAATATCTTGATGACATGTATGTACTATCATAGCTATGAATAAGCATTGAGGATCAATGCGAAACGCGTCAGCTGTTTAATTTCCCACGGTTTGCTGTTTTTTTTTGTAGTGCATTCTTTTTTACCCCAATAAAGGGCACGTTTTTTCATACCTATTGGAGTGCGGCTGTCCATATACTTTTCTTTTTTGCCCAAACAAAATTGGCGTCCTTCTTTTTTTCCCACAAATAGAGCTTTCTTTTGGTGGTACTTGATCACCTCTGCGGTTTTAATTTTTTGCGCTATAAACAAAAATAGAGCGACAATTTTGAAAAAAATTCAATATTTTTTACTTTTTGCTATAAAATCCCCCAAAATATATATAATTTTTTTTCCCTCAGTTTAGGCCGATACGTATTCTTCTACCTATTTCTGGTAAAAAAAAAAAATCGCAATAAGCGTTTATCGGTTGGTTTTTCGCAAAATTGATAGCGTTTACAAAATTGGGGATAGTTCTATTGCATTTTTATCCAATTTTTTTTTTACTACTAATGGCGGCGATCAGCAATTTTTTTCGTGACTGCGACATTATGGCGGACACTTTGGACAATTTTGACACATTTTTGGGACAATTGTCATTTTCACAGCAAAAAAATGAATTTAAATTGCATTGTTTACTGTGAAAATGACATTTGCAGTTTGGGAGTTAACCACAAGGGGGCGCTGAAGGGGTTATGTGTCACCTAACACGTGTTTACAACTGTAGGGGGGTGTGGCTGTAGGTGTGAAGTCGTCGATTGCGATTCCCTGTATAAGGGATGACGCGATCGATGACGCCGCCACAGTGAAGGACGGGGAAGCCGTGTTTACACACAGCTCTCCCCGTTCTTCAGCTCCGGGGACCGATCGCCGCACTCCAGCGGCGATCGGGTCCGCGAGTCACACGGTCACGGAGCTTTGGACCGGGTCACAGGAGCGTGCCGCGGGCGCGCGCCCGTGACCCACGGCTGGGTACTAGTACAGGACGTACCTGTACGTGGATGTGCCCAGCCGTGCCATTTTGCCGACGTATATGTGCAGGAGGCGGTCCTTAAGTGGTTAATAAAAATAAATATATATTTTATCCTCGGTAGCCTGCGTGACTGTACGGGCGTCGGGCAATATGGACACCCTCGCCCATATTGGGACAGACCATCACCACAAGCACCAAGGTCAAAAGTCTTTTTGACTCTGACATGACAATGGATGCACAAATTGGGTCCGTAGTCAGCGGATCTCGCCATCTTCTGTGTCTGCTACGAAGACTCGTTCCCTTCATCCCAGAAAAAGAGTGGTAGATAGTGATGAGCGGAATACGCCATATTCGATTTCGTGAATATTTCGAAGAATATTCGTTAATATCGAATATTCGTGATATTTTATAAAAAAAAAATGCGAAATTTCGCTATTTTTTTTTTGGATAAAATATCACGAATATTTACGAATATTCGCTATTTTTTTTTGGATAAAATATCACGAATATTCGATATTTATGAATATTCGCTATATTTTATATATAAAAAAAAATTGTGAAATTTCTCTAATGCGAAATTCCGCTAATGCGAAATTTCGTCAGTGTGAATGCAAAATTGATTGCGAAATTGATTGCGAAATTTGAAAAAATACGAATATTCGAAATAGCGAATATTCACTGCGATATTCGAGTTATTCGCGAATACTCGAATATGCAATATTCGTAGCGAATATTCGCAATGCGAATATTCGTGAGCAACACTAGTGGTAGATACAATAATCAACTCCAGGCTCGACTATGCCAACTCCCTTTTACCTCGGTCTCCCAAAATACCAGATCGCTCGCCTACAAGCCGTCCAGAACGCGGTGGCACGACTGGTAACGTGGGAACACGCAGCGATTCAAATGAAAGCTGTTATGTTCCACGAGCGCTGATCAACTAGACGGCAGCGGGGGCGCTTGGCTTTCTCTTTGGGGACTAGGCGGCAGCAGCAGCAGCTCTCCTCTCCTCCATACCCGACGACTGCTCTGCTCCGCTCGCCACCCGCTCTCGATGGGGGGGGGGGGGATTATCGAGGGAAGCATCGGGAACATTTGCGCGAGTACAAGTACTTCTATAGAAATGCAGGTGAAGGCCTCCAGCCGGACACCACTTCTGTATAGGTAGGACCGCTGTCTCCTATGGCAACTGAACTTGTAGGTTGACTTCAACACAGATCTGTACACATACCAGACTTGGTATCCCCCGTTGTGTAGGACCTGGCCTCCATCTCGCAGCCCCTCCGCTTTAGCTTTTCTCTGAGCTCCCAGTCTTCTCACCAGACCTTCAGATCCCAGCCGCCCGCTGGCTCCCTTAAACTCCTCCACAGCTGAACCCGCTGTACACTCCAAGGATCACTTGCTGGGTCCCTGACTTGAACGCTGAAGCTTTCCCAACTTGTTCACCGTCTCCGGCTAGTGAAAAAAGCTGCTCTGGCATGTCTGTCACAATGGACTTTCCCGCAAGGACCGCTGTTTCCCGCATTCCCGCAAGATAGGATATTTTCCCGCATTACTAAGTGAAGAGGAGGAGGAAGAAGAGGTCAGAGGTCCCCTCCCCCCTCCCAATGCTCCTAAACTGCAGCAAGGGAGGAGGAAAAGCTGTGACTATATGAGGAGGAAGCGGTAAGGACTCGCGCCCCCCCCCTGCAACTTTAACGGCAGGTCCGGCTGTAACCCCCCCCCCCCCACCTCAACAACTTAAATTATGTTCGAAAAATCATTGTCATTCCCTGACAACACCCAAACCAACCCCCCCCCCCCCAACAACTTCAATGGTCGTGAAAATATCTTTAGCATCCTGCGGCAGCAACCAGACCCCCCCCCCCCCACCCAACAACTTTAATGTCCCGCAGTACAATGTTGAAAAGTTGGGAGGTATGCTCTGGTACTACTTCAGACTTCACAAACCTGGCCTCTGATAACAGGAGTAGTTGTCCCTTACTGGCAACGGTGTTCCCTTTTATCTCTGACTTATCTCTGACCTTCTGATTCTCACTTGCCTCTGGTAACAGGAGTGGTCGTCCCATGTGGCAATTGCTTCACCTTCACCCCTGGCAACACTCGGTTCACCGCCCGGCTGAACCTCTGCAACGGTCAGGCTCCCCTCGGGCTGAGCCTCTACACACATGGCTAGGCCTCGGGCCTAACCCTCAGCCTGGGGCTAAAAGAACACTGATCACTTAACTAATTTCCCTTTAATAGAATCTCCCAGCATGCTTGGCCACAAATACGATTTGGCTGAGAAATTCTCTCTATTCACAACCTGAACTCCACTGTGGTCTTGTCATTCTAATGCCAAAGGCAGCAGTGCCACCTATTGACAGAAGAGAGACACAAAGTCAGGGGATACAACTACCAATTAGCCGGGCTAATTACCACCAAGCATAACTAAATTTGCCTGTAACCTTTACCAAAAATATGTAGAATAAATATTGGCCTAAGTTGATGAAGACAGTTTATTTATTTTTTTATTTTATTTTTTTACTGGTTGTGTTTTATAGCAGAAAGTACGTTTATTTATACATTCTTCTTTTTTTTATTTATTTTTTATTTTTATTTTTTTAGCGTTGACCAAAAAAAATGTTCAATGCCAGTGAGCTGCGTTTTTGAACGTTTATCTGCGTTTTTTTGACGTTAGAGTGTTTTTACAGCTGAAAAACTCCTTTCGGAACCCACTAGTCAGGTCCAGGGCCGTCTTAATAGCATCACGGGCCCCTGGGTAAAGTAATGCTCTGGGGCCCCTAAAATGATGACAGTGCAGGTAAACAGACATCAAGTAAATAGGAGGCAGACTGCCTCCCCTGTGTATCCATCACTCTCGGTGCCATCATGGGGGCCCCCGAATTTTGGGGCAGCATGGGCTCAAGGACCAGCTGCTTTGGGGAAAGTGCAGGAGCCCCCCATGCAGCTGGGGCTGCCCAGGCGCATGCGGTGCCCAGGTGTGCCCTCTCATTAAGACAGCCCTGGTCAGGTCTGTCTTTAATACTGATTGGACCCTGGTGCAAGGTTGCTCAAGGGGCAGCTGCTTTTGGGCCCCTCACCAATGACTGGTCCCGGGGCAGCTACCTTAAAGATGGCACTGCCACCAGTTTGTTTTTTGTTTTCAGCAAAAAACTGTAGCCACCAGCCTACGTGTGCATGGACACATAGGATAACAAGCGGAAAAGTTTGAAAAAAAACATCTGCAGCCAAAAACAGCCGCTGTAAAAGCATCCAGTGTGTCTGAGGCCTTAATATCACTTTAACCGATTGCCGACCGCCGCACGACTATTTACATTGGCACAATGGCACGGCTGCGCAAAGGGACGTACCTGTACGTCCCCTTTAAATCTTGGCATAGTGGGCGTGCCCCCCGCATGCTCAGTGTCCGCCGGTGTCCCGCGATGGTGTCACGGAGCTGCAGAATGGACGGGGTGCCTATGTAAACAAGGCATTTCCTTGTTCTGCCTAGTGACAGGACACTGATCTACTGCTCATCAGTGTCATGTCACTGGTAGCCCCGCCCCCACACCATTAGAATCACTCCCTAGGACTCAACCCCTTCATCGCCCCCTAGTGTTTAACACCTTCTTTGCCAGTGTCATTTACACAGTAATCGGTGCGTTTTATTTTTTATAGCACTGATCGCTGTATAAAATGACAATGGTCCCAAAATAGTGTCAAAAGGGTCCGATGTGTCCGCCATAATGTCACAGTAAAAATTGCCGTTAATGATAAAAATGCCATAAAATTATCCCCTATTTTGTAGACGCTATAACTTTTTATATATATATATATATATTCAACAAAAATGTAGAAGAATACATATCGGCCTAAACTGAGGAAAATTATATATATTTTTTTGGGGGGGATATTTTAATATAGTAAAACATATTAGATTTTTTTTTTTTTTGTAGAGCAAACAAAAAACGCAGTGGTGATCAAATACCATATTTTTATATATATTATAATATATATTTTTTATTTTTTGTAAGGGTCCAGAGGTCCCCAGAGCAGACCCCCACTTCTTAATTCAAAGCCTTCCCTCTTCTTAATTAGCAGAGGTACCCCCGCTTCTGAATTCGCGGCAGCCCCCCTGGTTCTCAATTTGAGACGGCAACACCCCCCCCCCCCCCCGGTTCTCTGCTCCAGGGGGCCCATGCCTGGAGCTGTGTAAGGGGCTCCATAATTCCTGATGGCGGCCATGAATACCACCAAAAGAAATCTCTATTTGTGGGTAAAAATAAAAAAAGGACGTCCATTTTGTTTTGGGTACAACGTCGCACGACCGCGCAATTGTCAGTTAAAGCCACGCAGTGCCGAATCAGAGAAAGTGCTCTGGTCAGGAAGGGGGTAAATTCTTCCGGGGCTGAGGTGGTTAAGAACCCATCCATAACGATTGGGCTGCTGTATCGTGTACACATGTTAACTACTTGCTTGTTGATGCAGCACAATGGGTTGCCTAAGTGTGTAAATATCCGGCCTTTAGTGCCCAGCAATGCAGAAATGTTATTTTTGGATAATAAAGATGCCGGTATGTTTTCTTTGTGCAGCCGGCCCATCCACAATACAATCGGCAGAACTCCTTAACACACCTCGTTGTCTTATTGTAAATCTGGTGAAATGATTGAGTGCTCCTCAGGTCCTCGTTTCGGACTTCTTGGCCCACACTGGTCTATGCCAGAGCCGGAAGGCGACCCATGCAGGCCAAGTTGGAAGTGTTTGCTCTCCCACCCTTCATTCGCACATCGATGTGTAATCCACACACTTGTCACGGAGTTGGTGTCAGGTCCTCTCACTGGACTGGTTTGTGAGATGTTGACACCATGAATAGACGGAATTTCCTGACTCTCCCAGAGGCTCAGAGCTCCTGACAACAAACAACCCGCCGTGACTTGTTGTAACAAAGACCACGTCATGGGGGTGGATGGATGGGACTGGCTGCCGGGTGACATTTTCCACTGACTCACCTACGGAAGATACTTTGTATCTCTTCCTTAATGAAGGACATTCTGATGGGTTAAATGAGGGCGGTTGGGGGAAAAAAAAAAGAAGCAAAATATGGAACTGGAAAGTTTCCGACGGTTCCAAATGGTCAAATATGACAGGTGGGCTGTACGGGGGCCCGTGATTTCTAATAGCACCCCCGGCTGGTGATGTGATCACTTTTATCTGCTTGGTTCAATGGCACCAATCATCGTTCTGGCACCCAGGGCTGGCCCGAGATGTTGTGCTGCCTGGGTCCAAGAATCGCACTAAAAGGCCCCCACATCCATTATTTTATATCATGATAATTTTAAAATTTAAATGTATTTCATCAGGAAGTCAGATTTACATGCAACAGCACTGTGTGTGTGTCTTTATCTCTCACAGATTCCCCCCTCCCCCCCCCCCCCCATCAAAGACTCCTCCCTCACAGACCCCCCCCCCCTCCCCCCTGTAACGGGAGTCCCTTTTGGGCACAGATTGAGCCAGAAAATAATGAACATGCAGAATATGTCTTGGACTGCAGCCCACCTGTTTGTCTGTTGTGATGTAAATGAATCTAGGATGGCTTCTAAGGATCTTTCATTGTGGCTTGTGCTAATTGACCCTGTATTGTGTGAAGGTCTATTGATGATAATGTGTATTGTAAGTTAGCAGACAGCCTAAAGGTCAGGTGTATGAGTCATCAGCTGTAGTTAATTAGCTCATGTAAATTAAGTCAGGAGTCGGAGTCAGGATGTCTATTAAAAGATGTGTATTGGGGCTCGTTAGGAACCATTGTGTGATGTTGTGGGTGGAGTTGGGTCATTTGGTTGCTGCACTAGCCTAAACTGTATATAAGAGCTGTATTTCTCAATAAAGGGTCATTCCTGTTGAACCTCAAACAGAGATGTGTGTCTTGTTAATGGGGGAATTCTTAAGGGTTGTGTTTGCCGGATTGTGGAGTGTCAGTAGCTGCCTTGTGTTCGGGAATGGAATATCTTAAAACGGCTTTAACCCCCTGTCCCATTTGGGGTTCCGTTGCACCCCCCTCCATCAAAGGCTCCTCCCTTTGGTAGGCAACCTGTCGCTGGTCAACAATCGGCCGCAACTTCTGGCTATGAAAACATGGTTGTGGGATCTCCCTCAGGCTAGCAGCTCTCTCCTTGTTGTGTTCATTGGAGAGGGGAGGGGACCTGTGCAGCTAACCAGCTTCAGTGTACAAGCAAAGTGCTCTACTTGTACACTAATGAGAGAAGCCGGTTACCTGCCCAGGTCGGAGGCCCCTCCCCTCTCCACTGAACACAAAAAGTAGAGACCTGCTAGCCGGAGGGAGATACCGCAGCTATATTTTCATTGCCAGACGTTGCCTGCCGACTACTGGGACAAAGTCAATTTCCCCCCTTTTTTTTTCTTCGGGACACCGACAGACCGGGACAAGTGTCAAAATCTTGACTGTGGGCGGCTTTGGTATTGTAAAGCAGGCTGTAGTGCACAACTTTGGCTGAACTGGCTTGTGTGATCAAAACATTTCCTATGTATAGTAGGATCAGTTACTCACTCCGTTTCCGCAATGGTTGTACTTCCTCACACCAACTCGTCTCTCTTCTGCCAGGTTCTCTTTGGTAGGGCCACCCCCAGCTAAGCCTACATGGGACATCTACAAAAGCTCCTTGGCTTCCTCTGTGTGTGTCTCTCTCTGCCCCCAGTCACAGGAGCCCCCATATGAAGGTCTGGACCCAGGAACTTTCCCTTTGCTGCCAGAATAATTATGGGCTCTTTCACCACCTTCTGGGCACACCTCCCCAGAGATTGGCCAGATCTCCTACAAATATTCAGACTGCTTGTTCTGCTCTGCCTCCCTCTACACTTTTCCAGAAGTCTCCAGGTGATGGGGGATCAGACTGTGAAACCTTGAACAGCCCTAAGTAATCAACACCTGCTCCACTGTTTACAGAGGAGCCAACTAAACGTATCTAGCAGCAGCGGCGGCTGGTGCTCAACATTTTTGGGGGGGGGGGGGGCGCAAACAAACGAAAAAACAATTGCAGCCTCACTGGGCCCATCAAACGCAGCCACTGTGCCATTAATTGTCACCACTGTGTCATGACATCAAACGCAGCCACTGTGCCATGCAAACAAACGCAGCCACTGTGCCCTTTAATTGACGCCACTTTGCCCTGTAAAATGCTGCCCCCCCTCCCCCCCCGCCCAGCACTTGCCTTTCTGGGGGCGGCCAACCTCCTTCCACGGTCCCTCAAAGTCTTCTCCCGCCCTCGATGTCGCTTCAGCCAATCAGGTTACCGGTAAACCTGATTGGCTGAAACGCCTGTCAGTCATATCCAAGGAACGTGTGCCCTGGATAAAGTATTGGTAAGCCTATTGCAGGCTGAGGGCTGTAATCGGAAAGCCTATCGGAGCCGCTGGCACTTCCACTTCCACAGCCAATCAGCTGCCGTTATTCAGATGGCCGGCGCTCACCAGGGGGGCCGGCCATCTGAATAGTCGGCGGCAGTGGCAATACATAGATTCATGCGTTGCATGAATCTATGTATTGTATTTAGTGGCGGTGCGAGGGGGGGTGCGGCACTCCGGCGCCCTCTATGGATGCACCGCCACTGCCTAGCAGCTTACTAGGCAGTGGCGGTGCATCCATAAAGGGCGCGGAAGGTGCTACAGGTGTATAAGAACCTTGGTGACTGGGTTTAAGCCACGGGCTCTGTGTTGAACGTAAAAAAAACAAACTTGTAGTGTGTACCAGGCTTAGGTATCTTCTTATATTGCATGTTGAAAACGGGGTGGATATTGTAGGGAAATTGGCGAGCGCAATAGACGTGCCATAAATGGAGCACAATGGCGCCCTGCAGCTATGTCTGGTGAGATCATCAGTGGAGTTATCTGATTGAAGTTTTTTGAACATGCGTCGGTAACCCTGCAGGTGGAATCTAAGGGTGCAATCCTTTCTCAGGTGTGTACGTAGGCTAATGGAACCTCATGTCAGCCAGTCATGTGTTCATCTAGCTTTTTTTTTTTATTCCTAGCCCGTTGGTTTTTGTACCTTCACTCTTGTAACAAGTTAACCACTCAAGACCCGGACCTTTAGGCAGCTAAAGGACCCAGACAGTTTTTGCGAGCACTGCGTCGCTTTAACTGACAATTGCGCAGTCGTGCAACGTGGCTCCCAAACAAAATTGGCGTCTGTTTTTCTTTTTTTTTTTTTCTACAAATAGAGCTTTCTTTTGGTGGTAAAAATAGAGCGACAATTTTGGGAAAACTTTTTTTTTTTTTTGCTATAATAAATATCCCCCCCCCCCCAAAAAAAATACGTATTCTTCTTCTACATATTTTTGGTAAAAAAAAAATCGCAATAAGCTTTTTAACAAATGGTTTGCGCAAAATTTATAGCGTTTGCAAAATATGGGATAGTTTTATGGCTTTTTTTTTTTTAAGAGATAGAGAAAATATATTCTCTCCCTCTCTTGTCCCTCTTGTCCCTCTTGTCCCTCTTGTCCCTCTTGTCCCTCTCGTCCCTCTCGTCCCTCTCGTCCCTCTCGTCCCTCTCGTCCCTCTCTCGTCCCTCTCTCGTCCCTCTCTCGTCCCTCTCTCGTCCCTCTCGTCCCTCTCTCGTCCCTCTCGTCCCTCTCTCGCCTCTCTTGTGCCTCTCTCGTGCCTCTCTCGTGCCTCTCTTGTGTCTCTCTTGTGTCTCTCTTGTGTCTCTCTTGTGTCTCTCTCGTGTCTCTCTTGTGTCTCTCTTGTCCTCTCTTGTCCCTCTCTTGTCCCTCTCTTGTCCCTCTCTTGTCCCTCTCTTGTCCCTCTCTTGTCCCTCTCTTGTCCCTCTCTTGTCCCTCTCTTGTCCCTCTCTTGTCCCTCTCTTGTCCCTCTCTTGTCCCTCTCTTGTCCCTCTCTTGTGCCTCTCTTGTGCCTCTCTTGTCCCTCTCTTGTGCCTCTCTTGTGCCTCTCTTGTGCCTCTCTTGTGCCTCTCTCGTGCCTCTCTTGTGCCTCTCTCGTCCCTCTCTTGTGTCTCTCTCGTCCCGCTCTTGTGTCTCTCGTCCCTCTCTTGTCCCTCTCGTCCTCGTCCTCCTCCTCCTCCCCAATTAACAACTGAATGATTATTTACACAAAATGTTGCAACACATGAGATAACTCAATATCTCATTAAGAAAAAAAAATCGTGACTGCGACATTATAGCGGACACTTTTGAAACATTTTTGGGGCCATTGTCATTTTCACAGCAAAAAAATGCTGTGAAAATGACAATTGCAGTTTAGGAGTTAACCACAGGGGGCGCTGTAAGGGTTAAGTGTGACCTCATGTGTGTTTCTAACTGTGGGGGGGGGGGGGGGCTGGACCTGTGACGTCACTGATTGCCTTTCCCTCCTGTGACCAACATCATCATTTCAGCTAACAAGGGGCCACAAGAACAGGTCCAGGATAGATGAAAGGAGCTTTCACAATCCGCAGTAGCTGTTTTCAGCCCATTACATCCTTAAAAAAAAACACCTTAAAGTGGAGTTCCACCCATTTTGTTATGTTTGTCTGTGCTGCATGCCCTAATCTCATAGTGTTCAGAATGGACAGTTTTTATTTATTTTGTTGCTTGTAAATACCTTTTATTTTGTAGTCCTTCATTACTTTCTCCTCCTTATTAGCCTAGGCTATTAAAGTCACAAGGCTATTTGCAAGGGTTTCTGGGATAGGCATCATGTTTCCCAGTAGTCCTTGCAAACCTGACTGAAACCTATTACATTGCTTGTGCAGCACTGAGCATGTGCGAGATATGCAAATCTGAAATCCAGGAAGTCATACAGTCTGGCTTCATGATGCCCACACTTAAAATGGCCACAGTCTATTTCTAGATTATAAACTAAATCTAAATGCTGCAACAACCTAACAAAACGGACCTTAGTTTACAGACTAACTTTACTAGAATACATTAAGCTTGTGTATTACAGGGGTATTTATATTTAAAAAGTGAAATTGTGGGTGGAACTCCCCTTTAATTGCTTTTCTTAATAACAAAATACAAACATTTTAGTGAACCAAAGACTTCCAATTTCTGTAATCCTTATCAGAAAGCAGTAATGCCGCATTTCAGCCCCTAGAGGGCAGTATTGTTTACAACAGTCACATGAATGGACACACACAGATGCAGAGGACAATCATTTACAGAATAAGTTCTTTTAAAAAAAAAAAAAACTTTGTTAAACTTGTTTTTGTTTTCTGACATAATTAATAAATTGAATACCTTCTCACCGGAGAGAATTATCCCTCCTGAAGATTAAAGTCTCAAAGGGGATTTATTTTTAGCATTTTTGCTGATTGTGATTTGCCTTCGTTTTAGTTAAAAAAAAAAAAAATTGTAGTGACCTTTCCTGCCTGGCTGCGACCCATCGTCATTTAACCTTTTGCTGAATTGTATACAAGTCTCGGGTGTATTTGAAAGGAATCGGCACCTTGGCTACAGAAGTGGGGTGTGACCGACCGCATCGGGTGACTAAAACTTTTGTATTAACCCTTTGTACATTGTGGCATTTATAGCGTGTAGCAGGCGCTAGGAGTTTTTTTTTTTTTGTTCTGGGCTTAACGGGTTGGAGCCGCTGTACTAACTATGCAAAGTTAGTACAGCGATCACTCCTGCTGAGCTGTTGTGTTCTTACAGTGGGACGTCCCCCTCCCCCGCCAGAACACTCCGATCAGCGCTCTCTGGTTTTCCAGCATGCTCGTCTGTCAGAAGCCAGTGCCATATACATGGGCCGAATGTCATCCAGTTTTTCTTTCCTCCCCCTTTTTTTTTTTACAGACAATTTTTCTCCCGACATCTGGCCTGTGTGTACCGGGAATATTTGCATTAATCACAAGTGTGAATTTTTGGTTTAAAAATCCTTACATCATTATAAGAAGCTGGCTGATGTGGACTATTCTGTCTCCTGTACTTTACAAACCTTGCTGTGTCCATATCTTTTCTTTTCTTTCTCCATTCCTTCCTTCCTTCCTTCCTTCCTTCCTTCCTTCCTTCCTTCCTTCCTTCTTTCTTTATTCCTTCCTCCTTTATTCCTTCCTTCCTTTATTCCTTCCTCCTTTATTCCTTCCTTCTTTATTCCTTCCTTCTTTATTCCTTCCTTCTTTATTCCTTCCTTTTTTATTCCTTCCTTCTTTATTCCTTCCTTCCTTCCTTCCTTCCTTCCTTTATTCCTTCCTTCCTTTATTCCTTCCTTCTTTCCTTCTTTCCTTCCTTCTTTATTCCTTCCTTCCTTTTATTCCTTCCTTCCTTCTTTATTCCTTCCTTCCTTTTATTCCTTCCTTCCTTCTTTATTCCTTCCTTCCTTCTTTATTCCTTCCTTCCTTTTATGTCTTCCTTCCTTTATTCCTTCCTTCCTTTATTCCTTCCTTCCTTCCTTTATTCCTTCCTTCCTTTATTCCTTCCTTCCTTTTATTCCTTCCTTCTTTATTCCTTCCTTCTTTATTCCTTCCTTCTTTATTCCTTCCTTCTTTATTCCTTCCTTCTTTATTCCTTCCTTCTTTATTCCTTCCTTCCTTCTTTATTCCTTCCTTCCTTCTTTATTCCTTCCTTCCTTCTTTATTCCTTCCTTCCTTCTTTATTCCTTCCTTCCTTCTTTATTCCTTCCTTCCTTCTTTATTCCTTCCTTCCTTCTTTATTCCTTCCTTCCTTCTTTATTCCTTCCTTCCTTCTTTATTCCTTCCTTCCTTTATTCCTTCCTTCCTTTATTCCTTCCTTTTATTCCTTCCTTCCTTTATTCCTTCCTTTTATTCCTTCCTTCTTTATTCCTTCCTTTATTCCTTCCTTTATTCCTTCCTTTATTCCTTCCTTCCTTATTCCTTCCTTCCTTTATTCCTTCCTTCTTTCCTTCCTTCCTTCCTTTTATTCCTTCCTTCCTTTTATTCCTTCCTTCCTTTTATTCCTTCCTTCCTTTTATTCCTTCCTTCTTTATTCCTTCCTTCTTTATTCCTTCCTTCTTTATTCCTTCCTTCTTTATTCCTTCCTTCTTTATTCATTCCTTCTTTATTCCTTCCTTCTTTATTCCTTCCTTCTTTATTCCTTCCTTCTTTATTCCTTCCTTCTTTATTCCTTCCTTCTTTATTCCTTCCTTCTTTATTCCTTCCTTCTTTATTCCTTCCTTCTTTATTCCTTCCTTCTTTATTCCTTCCTTCTTTATTCCTTCCTCTTTATTCCTTCCTCCTTTATTCCTTCCTTCCTTCCTTTATTCCTTCCTTCCTTCCTTTATTCCTTCCTTCCTTCCTTTATTCCTTCCTTCCTTCCTTTATTCCTTCCTTCCTTCCTTTATTCCTTCCTTCCTTCCTTTATTCCTTCCTTCCTTCCTTTATTCCTTCCTTCCTTCCTTTATTCCTTCCTTCCTTCCTTCCTTCCTTCCTTCCTTCCTTCCTTCCTTCCTTCTTTATTCCTTTATTCCTTCCTTCCTTTCTTTATTCCTTCCTTCCTTTCTTTATTCCTTCCTTCCTTCCTTTATTCCTTCCTTCCTTCCTTCCTTCCTTCCTTCCTTCCCTCCCTCCCTCCCTCCCTCCCTTCCTTCCTTCCTTCCTTCCTTCCTTCCTTCCTTCCTTCCTTCCTTCCTTCCTTCCTTCCTTCCTTCCTTCCTTCCTTCCTTCCTTCCTTCCTTCCTTTCTTCCCTCCCTTTCCTTCCCTTCCCTTCCCTTCCCTTCCTTTCCTTCCCTTCCCTTCCCTTCCCTTCCTTCCTTCCGTAACAATTACAATAAAATGGTTATTTTAGTTATTTAATATTGTAGTAAAAGATTACGTTGCCATTTTCTGTTATTACCTGAGCCAATATTTCATTATATTTTTGAAGCCTTTGTATTGCCTCAGACCTGAGTTCTCCTTTACTGGTACAAAGCTGTTATTGATTGGGCACCAGGTCGTGCTTCGCTCTGCCATTACAACTGTTCACTGAGATGCCTATCCCTATGTACTTACCAGGGGCTCTGTACATACAGGGGTCTCAGGGGGTCCCAATTGCAACCCAGCCCTATGTAAACCTGGTCAGAAGGGGCAGTGGGGGGGGGGGCTGCATTTACTGGCCCGTGTCTTGATAGAATCAGTAATCTGTTCCGATCACTCTCACTCTGCCCATTCATAACTGAAGCATTGTAAGCTGTTTTGCTATGCTTCAGTTTGTGAATATACGGGGAGCTCTGTACAGAACTGTCCCTGGCCATTCATTCTGTGTGGAGATGGGGGGTTGTGTCCTCAATCTCCTTTCTTCTGTCTTGAAGGTGAAACATCAGAGGTTTGATAAGACCCCTCACATTTAACCAAAAACCCCCAGTGGGGCTCCTAAAATAAATAAATAAATGAAATAAAAAAAGACAATTTTTTTTTAAAACTTTATTTTTTTTATTTAACATAAATTTACACATCGGACACTTTTGACGCTATTTTGGGACCTTTGTCATTTATACAGCCATCAGAGCTATAAATATGCGCTGATTGCTGTGTAAATGACACTGGCAGGGAAGGGGTTAACCACTAGAGAGCGAGGAAGGGGTTTTAAGGGTGTCCTAGGGAGAGATTCTAACCGTGAGGGGGCGGGGCTTACTGTGACACAACACTGATCACTGCTCCCAATGACAGGGAGCAGACAATCGGTGTCCTGTCACTGGGCAGGACACTGATCTGTTCTGCCACTCCATGACACAATCGCGGACATAAGAGTCCACGGGCACAGCCGCGGAGCTCACGGTGGGGGGCACGAGCGCCCGCTAGGCGGCAGATTCAAAGCAACGTACACCACATTGCTTTGCCTGCCCGTGCCATTCTGCTGATGTATCTACGTTTTTAGACAGTTGGCAAGTGGTTAACCACTTAAGGACCGCCTCCTGCTCATATACGTCAGCAGAATGGCACGGCTGGGCACAGGCACATACCGGTACGTCCTGTGCTAGTGCCCGGTCGCGGGCGCGCTCCCACAACCCGGTCCAAAGCACCGGGACTGGCGAACCCGATCGCCGCTGGAGTCCCGCGATCGGTCCCTGGAGCTGAAGAACGGGGAGAGGTGAGTGTAAACACGGCTTCCCCGTTCTTCACTGTGGCGGCGTCATCGATCCTGTGATCCCTTTCATAGGGAGACTCAATTGATGACGTCACACCTACAGCCACACCCCCTACAGTTGTAAACACACATTAAGTCACACATAACCCATCAGCGCCCCCTTGTGGTTAACTTCCAAACTGCTATTGCTATTTTCACATTAAACAATGCATTTTTTGCTGTGAAAATGACAATGGTCCCAAAAATGTGTCAAAATTGTCCGAAGTGTCCGCCATAATGTCGCAGTCGTGAAAAAAATCGCTGATCGCCGTCATTAGTAGTAAAAAAAATTTTTTTTATAAAAATGAAATAAAACTATCCCCTATTTTGTAAACGCTATAGATTTTGCGCAAACCAATAATAGGTAGAAGAATACGTATCGGTCTAACTCTATTTTTGTTTATAGCGCAAAAAATAAAAACCGCAGAGGTGATCAAATACCACCAAAAGAAAGCTCTATTTGTGGGGGAAAAAGGACGCCAATTTTGTTTGGAAGCCACGTCGCACAACCGCGCAATTGTCAGTTAAAGCGACGCAGTGCCGAATCGCAAAACCTGGCCGGGTCCTTTAGCTGCCTAAAGGTCCGGGTCTTAGGTGGTTAAAGAATCCTTTTCCAAAGTGGAAATTCCTCTCTTTGCAAGCTTTTGAATTTTAGGCGATACAAAAAATAAAATAAAAAATAAAATATGTAAAAATAAAGCTAAGTGAGGAAATAAAAAAAAAAATGTAAAGAAGAGAAAAATAAAAGTTAAAAATGCAACTGAATTTGCTAGCTGGTTAGGGCTTAGGCCTGGTTTACAACTCTGCATTTTTAGTGCGTTTTCAGTTTTGCAGGAACACACTGCAGTCGATTTTTAACACGGTTTCCTATGGATGTCGTTCACATCTGTGCATTTTATGGAAAGGGCCGAGGACTTTTTCTGGATTTTGGTTCCATAGACTTCATTGGATCAAAAATGTGTATTGAAAAACTCAAAATCCACCTTGGAATATGCAAACTGCAACCTGCATAGGTGTGAACCAGGCCTAAGCTCTATCCAGCTAGCACATTGTTAGTTGCATTTTTAACTTTTTTTTTGTATTTCTTTATTTCCTCACTTAACTTTATTTTTACTGTTTTATTTATTTATGTTTAAAAATTGTATCGCCTAAAGAGTTGTATTTTTTTTTTTTTTTTACAATTTTTTATTTTTTTACTGTTTTTTTTTTTTTTTCTCACTTGGCTTTTATTTTTACCGTTTTTTTTTTTTCTTTTATCACTTAGGCTGCATTCACACCTAGGCGTTTTGTCGCCCGACGCTGTAGCAGCCTGAGATACGCTGGAGGGGCGAATTAACATTGTCAGCTATGGAGATGGTTCACATCTCCACGCCAAAACGCCGTACGCCTGAAGCTCAAAACAAGTCCCGGACCCTTTTTTTTTAGGCGTTTGGGCATGGCCGACAATGCTAAAATCGTGCCTCCAGCGAAAAACAAGGAGCGACTTGTCGCCGCAAAAACGCAGGGACAAAACGCTGAATCCATGTCGCTGCAATACGCCGCATACCGCCTACGCCTAGGTGTGCATGCAGCCTCAGCTTTATTTTTACTTTTTTTTTTTTGTTTGTTTGTTTTTTTGTTCATTTATACATATTTTTATTTTATTTTTTGTATCACCTCATTTCAAAAGCGTGCAAAGAGTGGATTTTCTACTTTTGGCATCCTGGCACATGGAGATGTTTGGCAGCCGGTCACTTGGAGGGGAAATTAGCGGGAACAATGATCCAGTGATGGAGGACAATGGCAGAAGCACACAGACAAGGAACAATTATCCAGAGATGATGATTGGGAGGGGGGGGGGGGAGGCTTCGTCCCTCCCGCTGTATAAACAAGAGACTTTGCACAAATTGCGCACATAATTGTTACAAGGTTGATCTGCCTGTCTCCTATGGACTAATTATATCATATTACATACACATAATGGTAGTTGATCTCTGAAAGGACAATAATAACGTGGATGATGACCTGGCTGGTCCATGGCTCCCTACTGTCCCTGATTTCAAGGGTCTGTCCCTCATTCCTCCTCATTCCTCCTCATTTGTCCCTCATTCCTCCTCATTCCTCCTCATTTGTCCCTTATTCCTCCTCATTTGTCCCTTATTCCTCCTCATTTGTCCCTTATTCCTCCTCATTTGTCCCTTATTCCTCCTCCATTTGTCCCTTATTCCTCCTCCATTTGTCCCTTATTCCTCCTCCATTTGTCCCTTATTCCTCCTCATTTGTCCCTTATTCCTCCTCATTTGTCCCTTATTCCTCCTCATTTGTCCCTTATTCCTCCTCATTTGTCCCTTATTCCTCCTCATTTGTCCCTTATTCCTCCTCATTTGTCCCTTATTCCTCCTCATTTGTCCCTTATTCCTCCTCATTTGTCCCTTATTCCTCCTTATTTGTCCCTTATTCCTCCTTATTTGTCCCTTATTCCTCCTCATTTGTCCCTCATTCCTCCTCATTTGTCCCTCATTCCTCCTCATTTGTCCCTCATTTGTCCCTCATTTTGGTCTGATCTATACAGATGTTTATAAAATGCACTTTTTATCTCTCAGTGTTTCCCAGCACTAAACTTTTCATCTGATTTCTAAATTGCTACATTTGTAAATTTCAAAAGCCAATGTAATGAAATAGTAATAGTAAAACATGAAACCTGAGGATTCGACCAATCTTTTTTTTTTTTTTTGGGTAGGATTCTCCTTTTAACCACTTAAGGACCGGAAGAATTGACCCCCTTTAATGACCAGGACATTTTTTTTCGCAATACTGCACTGCGTTGCTTTAACTGACAATCGCGCGATGTTGTATCCATATTAAATTATGTCCTTTTTTTATTTATTTTTTCACAAATAGAGCTTTCTTTTGGTTGTATTTGATCACCTCTCCGGTGTTTGTTTGTTTGTTTTTTTGCACTGCAAACCAAAAATAAGAGCAATTGAAAAAAATGTATTTTTTTTTTTTTTTTTACGTTTTGGTATAATTTTCAAAAAAATAATTAATAATAATAAAAAAAAAAACATTTCTTCAATCAGTGTATGCTACATATTTTTGGTAAAAAAAATGGCAATAAGTGGATATTGATTGGTTTGCGCTAAAGTTATAGCGTCTACAAAATAGGGGATAGATTTATGGCATCTTTATAATTTTATTTATTTTTTACTACAAATGGCGGCTGTAACGGAACGTCCCACACTCCGCTTGAGTGCTTCCATCATATACCGCTTCCTATCAGTCTGGATGTAGATATCAGATATTCCAGCTGCTCACAAGCACAACGAGACGAGACTTGTTTGTGTTCTAAACATGGAGGGCCAGATTCAGATACAATTACATTGGCGCAGAGTATCAGAGATACACTACGCCGCCATATTTTACCAGGCTGTACGACGAATTCAGGTAGATTTTGTCCCTTACGGTACGGCGGCGTAGTGTATTTCTCGCCGCGTAATCGAAATACACGATTAGGGGGCGTGAAGCATTTAAATTAGGCGCGTCCCCGCAGCGATCGAACTGCGCATGCTCCGTTCAGAAAGTTCCCGCCGTGCATTGCGCGAAATAATGTCAATACGTCATTCGTTGTTTGAGTAGCGTAGTTTACGGACATTCCTATTCCCGGACGTTTTACGTCAAAAATAAAAAAAAACGTCGGAAAACGTTTATTTGACGCGGGAACGACGGCCATACTTAACATGGGCTGTCTAATATTAGAGCAGCAAAAAGCTGGTATAGTTTTACGCAGCAAAAAGATGACTAAAGATGCCGTAAGAGATTGCGATTGACGTTCGTAATTTCGTGGATAGTCGGCAAAAGCTCATTTGCATACCCCGACGCGGAAAACGACGGGAACTCCACCCAGCGGCCGCAATTTTATTGCAGCGTAGATCCGGAGGCGTACGAACACGTAAACCAGTCGGATTGAAGCCCGCAGCCGTCGTTTCATGGTTTGAGGTTTCAGAGTAGTGAAAAAACGCACGTAATTCGAAAGTACTCCAGTCTAACGCGAGATAGACAGGCGTAATCGCTCTGTGAATCTGGCCCGTAGTGTTTAATAGAACCAAGAATACAGTTTAAAAAAGGAGGTAACCAGAACATAAATTAACATGAGCTAATTAACTAATCATTTACCCAGACTAGGTGACTCCGAGATATGACCTTTCAGGGTAGACGTCACATCTCCTCACTCACCTGCTATACAATACACATCATAAGCGTAACCACAGGACATCTTCACACAATAGCACGGTCAATTAGCACAGAGAACAGACAGATGGCTGGAGGTGACGGTATTAGCATCTTCTTACACTGTATGTCCCAACAGTATGAATTGGTCACTCTAATATGGCATATACAGGGTCCCCAGGCATACAGCTCACAAAGAGCACAGTTCCCCCAAATGCCAGGGCCCATGATCGCAAGGCAAGAGGCTAGCACTCAGTCCCCTCCAAAAGCCTCTGTTCTGGGTGAGTCTCACAGTGGCGATCTGCGTTTTTTTTTTTTTTTTTAGTGGGACTGCGACATTGTTTCCGGACAGATCAGACCCTTTTTTGAGACCAGTGACATTTATACAGCGATTGGTGCTATAAAAATGCACTGATTACTTTATAAATATCAATGGCATAGGGAATAGTTTTATGGTATTATTATTATTATTATTATTTTTTCACTAGTAATTGCATTAATCAGCAAATTACCGTATTTATCGGTGTATAGCGTGCACCCCTGATGTGGACCTGTAAACGTTTTTTTTTTTTTTAGTACTTACCGTTTTGGTGTCTTGCGCGGCGTCCATCGTCCGGTCCAGCGTCCGTCTTTGCCTTCTGTGGTGTCCCCCTAGCTTCTCCAGTGCTCCGGCGAGTCAAATCCTGGCTTCCCGCGCTCAGTTTGAACGCCTCCGTCGACATATACACTCGGGTACATTCGGCCAGGCTCGGCTTCGCTCGTGCTCACGCTCTGTGACGTTTATGTGTCAGCACGAGAGAAGCCGAGCCTGGCCGAATGTACCCGAGTGTACTGCGCTCGGTATATGTCGGCGGCTCAGTTCAAACTGCGCGCGGGAAGCGGGTATCGGCGTATATCGCGCACCCACGATTTTCCCCTTATTTTAAGGGAAAAAAGTGCACGGTATACGCCGATAAATACGGTGTATATATATTTATAAAAATGGGGGGGGGGGAATTGCCATATGGGGGCCCTGGGGACCTCTGGGCCCCTTACAGGTGTACTGCCTGTACCCCCCTCATGGCAGCCCTGCTCACACAGCCCCCCAAGGTGGATGACTCTTCTTCCGTGGCCCAGCCATGGTCCCCGAATATCGGGTAACTATTCAGAATCTGCACAACCCTCGGGGGAGAATGAACTCCATTTGACGTTTATTTTGGCAGGGATGACATCTGAACAGAACGCTTCCCTTTCCCTGTCAATTGTCTTTTCTCTAGAGGTGCTCAGAACATCACGTTGCCTCTTCTGTACGGCATTCATCCCCCATCGTAACACGTTTGGGTTCAATGTGCTGGAGACAGAGTGACTCCAAACCAGGGGTGACCCCTTCCAGGAGGTGAAATCACATGGAAGTAGGAGCTCATATTGTCTGTGATACAAAAAGGGGGCCGAGATTCCCCTATAACAAACTGAACAGGCGGGCTTTTGTAGAACGTACATGGACTGTCTCCTCTGCAATAAGATGACCCCATCTGTCTTCTCCGGTGCTGTACACTGAGCTGCCCATGTGTGCCGGAATGAAGGCCTCCTGAGCATGCACAGGGGAGACCTCATCTCAGCCCAAGACCGGCACACAGGAGAAGATGATGGTGCTGGCAAGGGATCAACGGAAATATTAACTAGGGTTGTCCCGATACCGAGTATTTGCGTCAGTACTTGTACTCGAGCAAATGCTTCTGCCGATACTCTTTTTGTATTTATCAACATGTTCTGTGAAAATTCTTTGAGTTTTTTTGCTACTGCGTGACAAGCAAATAAAACATTTCTATTCATTTTTACTCATTTTTATTCTTTTATAATGTCTTGAGTTAGAGTTCTTCATAATTCTAAAGAAAATATCCTTAGTCTGTATTGTGGTTTGAAAACTGTCACATGACATTTAAAAAAAGTATCGGTATTCGGTATCGGCGAGTACATGAAAAAAGTATCGGTATTCGGTATCGGCGAGTACATGAAAAAAATTATCGGTATTCGGTATCGGCGAGTACATGAAAAAAAATATCGTTATTCGGGATCGGCGAGTACATGAAAAAAGTATCGTTATTCGGTATCGGCGAGTACATGAAAAAAGTATCGGTATTCGGTATCGGCGAGTACATGAAAAAAGTATCGTTATTCGGTATCGGCGAGTACATGAAAAAAGTATCGGTATTCGGTATCGGCGAGTACATGAAAAAAGTATCGGTATTCGGTATCGGCGAGTACATGAAAAAAGTATCGGTATTCGGTATCGGCGAGTACATGAAAAAAAGTATGGGTATTTGTACTCGGTCCTAAAAAAGTGGTATCGGGACAACCCTAGTATTAACCCCATATATTTAACCCCATTGCCTACAGAGCACTTTATATAGAGCTTTCTTTTAGTGGCATTTATTTACAAAAATAAAAATTTTGAAGGAAAAAAAAATGTTTTTTTACTTTTAGTTTCTGTCAGTAAGTTTTGTAATTAAAGAGGAGTTCCACCCAAATTTGGAACTTCCTCTTATCCCACTCCTTACCCCCATACATGCCACATTTGGCATGTAATTTTTTTGGGGGGGGAGTGGGGGCTTCAGTAGGAGTGGGACTTCCTGTCCCACTTCCTGCTTCCGCCGAGGGGCTGGTTAGGCGATTAAGCTTTAATCGCCTACACCAGCCCCTCCCTGTAGGCGATCACATGGGACACTGACAGGTCCCATGCGATCGCCTCTCCAATCAGCGACGAGCCGCGCCGCGCGCGCATGCGCAGTGCGGCTCGCGCATGCGCAGTGGGTGCCCGGCCGTGAAGCCGAAGGCTGTCACGGCTGGGTGCCCACAGTCAGGATGGAGACGCCGGCTGGGGAGGGGGGGAGAGGAGCGGAGCCCCGGTCGGCGCGTCGCTGGAACGCAGGAGCAGGTAAGTGAGTGTTTATTAAAAGCCAGCAGCTACACTTTTTGTAGCTGCTGACTTTTAATAAACACATTTTTGGGCTGGAACACCCCTTTAAGTAATTTTTTGCCTTCATTGATAGGCAGAGGTGGCACTTGTGGGCACTGATTAGGTGGCACTGATAAGGAGGCATTAATATGCCACACTGATGATCACAGATGGGTGGTATTGATGGGCATTAATCAGCAGCGATGGCCATTGGTGGGCAGCACTGACTGGCATCGCTAATAGGCACTTATTGGTGGCACTTGTGGGCACTGATTGCTGGCACTAGTGGGCAATGGTAGGCACTGATTGGTGACACTTAATTGTAGAACAGTAATCAGGGCACTGACTGTGTGGGCACTGACTGGCACCCTTCTTTTTTTTACTGGCATATTTTTATTTAAAAAAAATCCTGACTTTTTTTTTTTTTTTTTTTTTTTTTGTCCCCTTTTTTTTTTACTTTTGCCCTGCCAGTGTGGGCACTCCCTGGTCTAGTGTGGGCATCCGAGGGGGGGCTGCGCTGATAAACCAATCAGCGCGAACCCCACCTGTCAGGAGAGCCGTCGACGGCTCTTCCTGTTTACGTCGTGATCAGCCGTGATTGGACACGGCTGATCACGTGGTAGCGAGCCTCCGCCGGAGACTCATTACCGAGATCAGAGGTGCAGGGTGTCAGACTGACACCCCGCATCACCGATCGCCGCATCACCGATCGCCCCCACGGGCACGCGCGTCATGAAATCGTGTAGGACGTTGAACGTCCAGTCACGATTTCATAACCACTTCCCGGACGTCAATCTCCTATTGACCGGGCGGGAAGTGGTTAAAAAAAACGTGAGGGTTTAGTAACCCTTTAAGGACCAGAAGGATTTTCCCCCTTAATGACCAGGTCATTTTTTTTGCGATACGGCACTGGGTCACTTTAACTGCCAATTGTGCAACATTCACCAAATCGCGTGGTTTTACCGCCACCCTTTGGGCAACTTCTGCTATTGTTGTCTGATCTTTTAGCATTGGTTCGGAGCTTGTAGCGTGTTTGTTCTTTGGACTTGTGTACACACGACCGGATGATCCTCCAATCGGACATTTGTTGTTTTGAGAGTGTTCACAGCGAACGTTTGTGTCTGTTGAAAAAACGCCCTTTAGGCCAGGTTCGCACCTATGTGATTTGAATGCATGTTTCCGCGCATCCAATTCGCATAGCAGGGGAATGTGACTGGCTCTCTGTGGAGCCGGTTTACTTATCCCCGCAGCGGGTCTGGCGAGGTGTCCTGGGAAAACACGCGCTTTTTTTTTTTTTTGGTGCGTTTCTGGTTTAATTTTAAGCCCAAAATTCGGGCTGAAATCGGACCTGAACCGGCACACGCCGGACCCATGCGGCGACGCTGTGAACCGAGCCTTTGAGTACATTGGGGGAATCTCTGGGCGGAAGGTGAATATTGCAGCAAAAGCTTGTTTTTATTATTTTACCTTCTAATGGGCTCTTCACTTTATCTTCATTTTTGGCTCCAGGTCTGTTTTTGACTCCTTTTTATAAAGAGCTTCATTGTTTGCTGGGAGGTGAGCGCCAAGCACAACCTGTTTTCTAACTAGTTGTTTGTTAAAAAATTAGCTCTCGTTCTATAACTAGTTAACCCTTACACTGCTCTAAAGGCTTTATCATCGGAGGAACTGGAAAGTCCATCCACTATTCCTGAAGGAGACTGAAGAGTGACAACCTTTTGTAGTTTTGCTCTGCGCACAGCGCTTCAAAAACCATTTCCATTTTTCGTAATGAAATATTTTTCATGCTTTGTTGGGTATTTAATGCCGATAATCTTCTACATCCTTTTTTGAAGCCACTTTCACAAGTTCAAAGCAATAAGTACTAGTTTGATAGGCCAGGGCCGTCTTTAATGTTGATTGGACCCTGGGAAAAAAAATTCTTGCCCCCCCCCATGCAGTTTTGCTCTCCAGCTGCTCTGAGACATACAATAAATATCAGCTAGATTTAAAATCGGTTTACTGTATCGGATCAGGCAGTGATTGCGATCAGCGGCGTTGCTATGGGGGTGCGGGTCGCACCGGGTGACACCCGCCAGAGGGGCCGGGACTAGGCAGGGGCAAGAGCGGGGCTCCGGTTTCGGGCCCGGTGTGATGGCATCGAGGGGAGCGCTGGTGGGCTACTACAGTGTGATGGCATCGAGGGGAGCGCTGGTGGGCTACTACAGTGTGATGGCATCGAGGGGAGCGCTGGTGGGCTACTACAGTGTGATGGCATCGAGGGGAGTGGCCGGTGACCTACTACAGTGTGGGTCGGCATTTGCCGACATTTCCTGCGGGGTGTCCCCGGGTCTCCAGCGCAGTGAAGGCTGGCACTTTAGCAACTCCCATCTGTCTCAGCTGGCTGCATGTTGGATGATTTATGCTGAGGGGTGATCTGTGCAGGGAGATGGGGGGAGGGGATGATTTGTGCTGAGAGGGGGGTCTGTGCAGGGAGGAGGAGATGGGGGGGATGATTTGTGCTGAGAGGGGGGATTTGGAAGGTGTAAAATTTGTATAAGGAGGGGGTTTGGAGGGATTTATACTGGGACGAGGGATATGGGGGGCATTTTGTGCTGAGAAGGGGGATTTGTGCTGAAAGGGGGTATATGAGGGTGATGAACTTGTGCTGGTAGGGGGAAATGGAGGGGAAGTAATGTGCTGAGAGGGGATATTTGTACTGGAAGGGGGCATATGGGGGTGAAGATTTTTGTGAAGAGGGGAATATTGGGGGGGGGGGGGGATTTGTGCTGAGAGGGGGGATGAGGGAAGGAGAAAGGAATTGTGCTAGGAGGGGGTATATGGGGGTGAGGGGCACTGTGCACATAGTTCTTTAGACGATGGGGGGGGGGGGGGTGACACCATGTTTTACTGCACCATGTGACGCCAACTCTAACGCCACTGATTGCGATTTGGTTGCCAGAGGTTACAGCATGTCAATACCGCTTACTGACTGGTTGCTAGAGGTTACAGCACACATTACGACTCACTGATTAGTTGCTAGGGGTTGCAGCACATGATTTCTTCTTGTTGATTGATTGCTAGAGTTTACTGTACAGTAATACTGCTCACTGATTGGTTACTAGAGGTTACAGCACATCACCTCTTCACTGTGGAGGGGCATGATATGCATATGAATGCCGCCTTTATTTACATATCAATGCCACAGGCCTCATCTGTTTACATATGAATGCTGGTTATTCACATGTAAACACAGGGTCTGCAGGTGAGTCATCTGTACACAACAATAGGGTGCCCAGCGGCATTAGGGCCATTTTTATTTTTATTTTCTTTATGACCAAAAAGCACAATTTTGTCCAACAGGTGGTCTGATTTTCAGATCATCAGAGATTATTTCCAGTTTGTGATGAGCTCAGTTAGATCTGTAAACCCGCCAGGTCATTGGGCTGCTGTGATTGGCTCTCTTTCGCGCTAAGATTACACATCAACACTTAGACCAGGGGCCTCCAAACTGCGGCCCGAGGGCCAGATGTGGCCCCTTGCTAGCCTTTATCTGGCCCTTAGGGCACTATTTCTCCCACTGACACCAACAAGGGGGCACTATTTCTTCTACTGATAACAATGATGGGATACTATTCCTCCTACTGATAGGGGCGCTACTCCTCCTCCTCCTCCTCCTCCTCCTCCTCCTCCTCCTCCTCCTCCTCCTCCTCCTCCTCCCACTGACCCGCAGCCCTGAGGCCACAATCCGGCCCTTCTAAAGTCTGAAGGGCAATAAACTGGCCCTGGAGTATACAGATGGTTGGATTGTCTGATAAAACACGTCCGGACAGTTGAGAAGTTTGGAGACCCCTGACTTAGACCAAAAAGTTGTTTTTAAATTTATTTGGCTTTCATTTCTATATTTATGTGTTATTTTTTTTTCACCTCCTTGCAGGATGTGGAAGTCCTCAGGCGGCGAGCCGGATTGTGGGCGGGCAGAATGCCCAGGAGGGTCAGTGGCCGTGGCAAGTGAGTTTACGCCTCAACGGACAACACTTCTGTGGTGGATCCCTTATCAGTGAATCCTGGGTGGTCTCCGCTGCCCACTGTATTAAGAGGTTGGTGATAATAAAATCCTTTAGCTGGGGTAATATGTAAAAGTGTTCTGCTGAGCTGCATTTTGGCCCCGGCTGTCACTCTGATATATTTGTGGGGCCCTAAACTGTCTGTCTGCCCTTATATTTGATGCTGTATACAGTCTTGTGGTAAGGACGGGGTGGTTGGAAGAGATCTTCAACTGCAATTCATGAATTGTGTTCTTCTCTGCTAATGGGAATCAGTGTTGCCAACCTACCAGATTGAAATTTACTGGCACGACACCTGAAATTTGCTGGCACAGCCACGTTTTTACTGGCATTTCACAAAAGTTACTAAATTACATTTTTAGGTGCAAATTTCAGTATTTAGGCCACAAACAAGTGCGCTAGGCAAATAGCAATCTGATTTAAGGTAGATATTAAGGTAAAAAAACAACATATATTTTTGTTATTTTCGAAATAATAAGGGCAAATTATTTAGTCACATCACCCCCTGCCTCCATCCCCCTCTGCCACCAACACCCCCTGCCTTCACCCCCCTCTGCGGTGCCACAATCGCCCCCTGCCTCCAATCTCCCCCAGGCCCCCTGCCTCCCATCTCCCCCTGCCTCACCCTCTGCCTCCATCCCCCTCTGCGGTGCCACCAACAACCCCTGTCTCCATCCCCCACCCTCTGCGGTGCCACCTTCACCCTCTGCCTCCAATCATCCCCTGCCACTAACATCCCCTGCCTCCATTGCCCCTGCCTCCATCCCTCTCTGCGGTGCCTCCAATCACCCCCTGCCTCCAATCTCCATGCACAGTTCCAAACCGATCTTGGCTATTTTACTGGTACATTTCCGGCACATTTCCGCAACCACGGACATTTACGAACAGAGGAAAAAAGTACCAGTTTTTACGGACTGTCTGTAAAAATACGGACGGTTGGCAACACTGATGGGAATCCTGTATCCATCTATTTAGGTGGATACAGAAAAGAGAATTCACTTTTCACTTTTACAGTGAAAAAAAAAACGTTGCCGTTTTTCACCTCATCTGTTCGACACGAGCCATGCATCATCTATAGAAGTATTTTTACTGATTCTATATATGAAAGATTCCTGCTGTTCAATGGTTACTAAGGAAGCAGCACTCCCAGAATCCCTAGCAACCGCTGATGTCAGCGGCACATTGGCTTACATGACCAAGAATTTTCAGCCACATAAGCAAAGTTGGGAGGATAGTAGCGACATCACTGCCCAAATATGGTCCCTGTCCCTATATAGGCAATGACGTTGGCCAAATGTGGTCATGACCAGATTTGTTTTTTAACCACTCAAGCCCCGGACCATTATGCAGGTAAAGAAGAAGATTGAAGGATTCCCCCAGGGGAGGGGCTTTATAGGCAGCAATAGTAAGCGTATATATAGTAGTACCAAAAACAAGAAATTATTTTATGAAAATCAATAAATATTTAATTATATAGAAAAAAGATCATACAATATGACATAATATAACACTTAACAAGTCATAGAGTTGCAAAAAATTGAAACTGATCCACATAAGTAAACTCTACAAGGCCCTACGCGTTTCGGGGTTTTCCCTTCTTCGGGGGCCGGAGTCTGTGTGGAAACAAATTAGGTTGCATCAGGTTTACATAAACATAGCATCAAAAATATATAACTTTAACAATCGCGTCAAATTTTAATACAGCAAGCATAATAAGTAAAAGATAGACAGAAAAACATACCAGTCAAGAGATGGCAACTCAATAAAAACACAGGGTAAAAAAGTCCATGGTGAAAAATTCCTGAAGGGATGGTATACAGGAGTTGGGGAGCAGGCACCGTGCATCCAAGGGAAGCAAACCCCAAGCCAAAAACTGCCAAGCTTAGGAAAGTTGTATAATTCCTAAAATGAAGGACACAATGCAAAAAAGATATATATATCTATGCAAAGTAAAAAATAAAATATAATAAATATAATGGTTCTAGTATATATGTATGTGTCATATCAATTTGTGTCAAGGTCTTAAATAATTGTAAGTTATATACCTGACAACAGGGAGTAACCCATAAGAATGGCCAGCAGGGGTCAGCAGGAGGCACAGCACAATAGATTGTCTCCCTATCCAAAGGAGGTAATACTTGAAAATGGCCAGAGGGGGTCAGTGAGAAGCACAACACAAGGAGGCTGAAAACGAAAGAAATTTGAAAAATAATAAAAATAAAACCATTCCTAGGTATGGAGATAAGCAAGGAAGCAAAGGAGTATTGGAGAAGGGAAGGCTGACAGGAACAGACCGTCAGCCAGTGATGTACCTTTTAAATGGATGTGTAGAACCATCGCCGTCAGCCAAGTCAGCCATTCCCATGAGATGGCTGTGTATAAATAGGCAAGGGAGGGGGAGTGGTCACAGGAAGTAGTAAGAGGTATGGAATATCACATGACCAATGATAGTCACATGGGCGGAAGTGTTATGGCAACTGTCAGCAAAGGACGTCCGAAAAAAAAAAAAAAAAAAAAAAAAATCATATGTTAGAGCTGTGCTGCTGGGGATAAAAAAAGGGGGTGTGGATTTAAGTTCCCTTACTGGCAAATTTGAGTATCGCTTAAATGAAGGCAGTGGGCAATGAAGGGGTACAGAGAGCAAGCCCGGAGAGGGGAAAAAGTCTAGCAAAGTCCCCTGTCCGAGCAAAATCCCTGTCCAGCGCAAAAATTGACCCAACAATCACAGGGCACATAGTGCCGTGTGACTGGGCCAAAAAAGGGGGCCGCCAACTGAAGGTGGCGGCCTGGGTGCGCCGTGCTTCCCAAGAGGATGAAGGTGCCGGACTCCCCAAGTCAAACCAGGCAAAAAAAAAATATATATATAATAAAAAAAAAAAAAAAAAAAAAAAAAAAAAAAGAAAAAAAAAAAAAGGAACCCTGTGTAATTATAACGAGGAGGCATCTCACATAGAAAAACATGATACCGCAGGTAAAGGACCTGGCCCCTTTTTGCGATTCGGCACTGCGTCGCTTTAACTGACAATTGCGCGGTTGTGCGACGTGGCTCCCAAACAAAATTGACGTCCTTTTTTTTTTCCCCACAAATAGAGATTTCTTTTGGTGGTATTTGATCACCTCTGTGGTTTTTATTTTTGCTATAAACAAAAATAGAGCGACAATTTTGAAAAAAAATGCAATATTTTTTACTTTTTGCTATTATAAATATCCCCCAAAAATATATAAAAAAAAGTTTTTTTCCCTGTTTAGGCTGATAACCCCCTTAGGGTTAAGTGTGCCCTAAGGGAGTGATTCTTACTGTAGGGGGGCGTGGCTGGACGTGTGACGTCACTGATCGTTGTTCCCTATAATGGGAACAGACGATCAGTGACAAGCCACAGAGAAGAACGGGGAAGGATTGTTTACACTCGCCTCTCCCTGTTTTTTGGGTCCCGCGGGCACGGTCACAGAGCTTCGGAACAGGTCGCGAGCGCGACCCACGGCTGGGCACTTAACGTGCCTGTGCCCAGCCATGCCATTCTGCCGACGTATATCGGCGTTGGACGGCCCTTAAGTGGTTAATGCCACTACTTTCCCCAATCTATTCCTGTATATAGCTGATGACTGCTTAAAGAGCTGACATTTTGCAGGAGTACCGTTGGGGTCAGTAAGGTTTTTTTTTTTTTTTTTTTCAGCAAGTACAAACAAATGGCCACTGCCCTCACTTATAACTGGCTTTTGCAGCAAGGAGCACATGGAAGGGCAACGCATGCAAAATAAGACCAGAGAAATTCCCAGCTCAATTTACCGACTGTAATGAAATGTCCCACACCCGTCTTGAGTGCTTTTGTCCCATACCACTTCCTTCCAGTCTGAATATAGATATCAGATATTCCAACCACTGACAACTACAAACAAGGCAATACTCGTTTGATTGCTCACCATTTATTAGAACAAGAATACAGTCTTGTATCCAGTTGAAGAGGAGCTCCCACCCCTCCTCATATTACTCTAACAATACACCTGTAACCAGAAACATAAATGAACATGAGCTAATTATCTAGTCCCCTATCAGCCAAGGTGACTCAATGCCTACCTGGCCATTGTTGTGATTAATCACTACTCACTACAGGTCAAACTTGTTGTCACTGAGCTTCACACAGTATATTATACATTATCATTTTTTTTTTAAGTTTATTTTTGTGCGTGAACTCGAGAGAGAGGAGCCGGACTGCAGGAGTTGGGAGTAGGCAGACCCTCCCCCCGGAGGCAATCGCCATCCTTCTCCATGCCCCTGGTGGCAATGGCGGGTGTGAGGGGGGGGCCTCCCACTCACCCCGCCCTACCTGCTCCTCTTGGGAGCCCAACTGGGGCCCAACGGGACCCCAATGGGGCAGAGGCACTCCCCCTATGAGGGAGTGAGGGGGCCTAGCCCACCCAGCCAGCCCCGTAGGTCCTTCGCCTCTCTTTATTTTAGGAGACCGCATGGCCAAAGTGCGTGTGTTTTAAACCAGTTTCGTGTGCGTGCAAGTGTGGTGGTTTTTGTGGGGGGGGGGGGGGGTGGGCGTACTAAGCACAGGCGTACCTTACATAGCACACCCACCGGGAGAGCCGGGCTGAGACCACCAAACTCAATTCACATGTAGCCGAGACCGGGATCCGAACCCTTGGCTGCAGAGGTGAACGGCTTGTCAGCGCAGTGCCAATCACGTTGAGCCACCACAGCTCCGATATATACATTATCATAAGTATAAACACAGGACCCCTTCTCACAATGGCAGCTGCAGCAGTATGAGTTGATTTTGTGTGTAGTGCTACCCCTGAGGGCGTCATATCTGGATGCGGTGTAGGGTGATATGGGATGCTCCAAACTTGCTGTAATGTACGTGATGGTGGAGTCTGCCATGTAGAGGTAAGCTTCTCTTACACTTCTGGCTCAAGTGCCACAACTGAGGCCTTAATGAACATGCAGTAAACTCCAGCAAAAGGAGGGGAGGGGGGGTCGAGTCCCTCAGGCTGTGAACTACTCCAGTAGGACATGAATCTTGGCTGCTCCAAGCCTCAGGCTATTTGTGCTCTTCATAATAAATATTCAGGTTGTCCATTTGCCTCGCCCAACCTCCTATGTTCCTGAAGCCTCCAGAAAGCAGGGGAGAGCAATCAAATCTGCAGCCTGCGAGATCTAAAACAGCCAAAAGCAATCAACTGCTCTGCTTATTACAACGGAGCCAAAATACCTACATTTGGCTAACACCCTAGCAACCTAACCTAGGCGGGTGCTTCACTTGTCTAACCCTGAGAACTTCTAGGTAAAGGAGAAAGACAGTTGGAAGAAAACTCGAACTTTGCAGTGGGTTTGCACAGGTGTCTTTTTTTTTTTTTTTTTGTATGGGGGTGGGGTGATCTTTAAGTGATTGAAGATGATTCAAGATTCCCTTTGGTTGCATTAACATGGCTTTTCTGAGCACTCAGCTGTGCCTAGGAAAGCCCAATGGACTTTGAACTCTATTGGGTGCTCGTGTGTACACCAAACCTTTTCCGTTTTTATCCTCTTTGCTTTAGTCTTTGCGATTTACATTAATTGGTAACAATATTGCTGCTGCATTTGTTATTTGCTTTTTCTTTTAATTGCAGTACTGCGACGACCTCCACCCTCACCATCCACCTGGGCTGTTATCAGCTTTCTAAACCAAATTCCCATGAGATTTCTGTTAAGCCGAAAAGATTCATAAAAAATCCCATTTATACAAACGTGGGATCATTGGGGGACATCAGCCTCATAGAGCTGGAGACTCCGGTCAACTATACCGCCTTCATCCTCCCGGTCTGCCTCCCTACCGCCAATGTGGACTTCCCCATGGGGATGTACTGCTGGGTCACCGGCTGGGGCAGTATCAGGTCTGGAGGTAAGTTCTGTATTTGTTGCGTTACAAAATAATTGTAATATATCAGCTATCTATTATACATTTTATTTTCAGATCATAAAATCTTTTAAAGAGGTTTTCTTGCCGGAATTAATTTATTTTAAAGTGTACCTTTTTTATTGGGTTTTTGATAGATTAGTGAAGTGTCCAGTTTAGTCATGGCTTACTGTGTACCATTGGTGACATTCCAGTTCACTTCCTGCCCTGGAGATGTAACAGGACATGAGACAAAATCTCCAAAGCTGAGAGGAATTGCCTTCTGTTGTCCCCAAAACAGGTGTCCCCATTGGAAGATTTCCCTTTCCTTTAGTACTTGTGGACCAGTGGCGTAGCGTGGGGGGGCTAGGGGATGGAAATTTAGAGTGGCGAAGCGGCAGGTTACCTGCAGCCCTTTTCCTGCGCTGTGCTGTCTAGCCGGCTGTGAGCTCTTCACTATGAGAAAGAAGTGCAGCCCTGGCTTAGGCTCCAGTGGTGACACTGACACTGTTCTGCACGGAACGTACCTGGTAGTCAGAGCCTAGTTTGCAGGAGGAAGCCTCTCTTACAGCCCTGGCTCAGGAGCCGCTAGAATGGGGACAGTGAGCTTGGAAGCACAGTGAGGTAGGAGTGCATGGGTGATGATAGTAGCCAGGCACAGAATGGTGATCCTTCAAGAAAGGCTGCCACAGGAGACAGCTGTTGCAGAAGTGGAGGGTTCAGCGACTCTGGATCTGGCACAGGTACTGGAACAGCTGCAGCAGGAGCTGGGTAAGGCAGGCCGGTTTGGGTACAGAACGATCAGACAGGCCGGGCCAAGCAGGTAATCGGACAGAGGATCTCGTAGGCTAAAGCATGGTCAAGGTTCAGGCAGGAGGTGTGGCAACGGTAGGTATAAGAGCAGAGCAGGGTCAGAGCAAGCCAAGGGTCGGACTGGAGAGGTTCCGGTGGTCAGGCGGAGCCGGGTCGTTACTGGTAACAGGTTCACAGAATACTGGTACAATGCTGCAGATCAGACGGCAAAGTGTCAATACAGCTGCTGGCTTTTTAAAGGCAAAAATGACGCCAATCGAGTGTTTACGTTCAGGCGCGCTCTCCCATTGTGCGCGCGCCCGTCGCGTTGGACTCTGACAGACACGGCAGCGAGTAAATGTACCCTGAAGACCATCCATGATGAGCCCAGGGATTGTGACAGTGTGGAGACTGGGGGGAAGGAGGAGAGCAGGTCAGTATAGGAATCGGGTAGGTCAGTGTATTGGTCAGTATAGGAATCGGGTAGGTCAGTGTAGTGGTTAGTATAGGAATCGGGTAGGTCAGTATAGGAATTGTGCAGGTCAGTGTAGTGGTCAGTATAGGAATTGGGCAGGTCAGTGTAGTGGTCAGTATAGGAATCGGACAGGTCAGTGTAGTGGTCAGTATAGGAATCGGGCAGGTCAGTGTAGTGGTCAGTATAGGAATCGGGCAGGTCAGTGTAGTGGTCAGTATAGGAATCGGGTAGGTCAGTGTAGTGGTCAGTATAGGAATTGGGCAGGTCAGTATAGGAATCGGGCAGGTCAGTGTAGTGTTCAGTATAGGAATCGGGTAGGTCAGTGTAGTGGTTAGTATAGGAATCGGGTAGGTCAGTATAGGAATTGGGCAGGTCAGTGTAGTGGTCAGTATAGGAATTGGGCAGGTCAGTATAGGAATCGGGCAGGTCAGTGTAGTGGTCAGTATAGGAATCGGGTAGGTCAGTGTAGTGGTTAGTATAGGAATCGGACAGGTCAGTGTAGTGGTCAGTATAGGAATCGGGCAGGTCAGTGTAGTGGTCAGTATAGGAATCGGGCAGGTCAGTGTAGTGGTCAGTATAGGAATCGGGTAGGTCAGTGTAGTGGTCAGTATAGGAATTGGGCAGGTCAGTATAGGAATCGGGCAGGTCAGTGTAGTGGTCAGTATAGGAATCGGGTAGGTCAGTGTAGTGGTTAGTATAGGAATCGGGTAGGTCAGTATAGGAATTGGGCAGGTCAGTGTAGTGGTCAGTATAGGAATTGGGCAGGTCAGTGTAGTGGTCAGTATAGGAATTGGGCAGGTCAGTGTAGTGGTCAGTATAGGAATCGGACAGGTCATTGTAGTGGTCAGTATAGGAATTGGGCAGGTCAGTGTAGTGGTCAGTATAGGAATCGGACAGGTCAGTGTAGTGGTCAGTATAGGAATTGGGCAGGTCAGTGTAGTGGTCAGTATAGGAATTGGGCAGGTCAGTGTAGTGGTCAGTATAGGAATTGGGCAGGTCAGTGTAGTGGTCAGTATAGGAATCGGGCAGGTCAGTGTAGTGGTCAGTATAGAAATCGGGCAGGTCAGTGTAGTGGTCAGTATAGGAATTGGGCAGGTCAGTATAGGAATTGGGCAGGTCAGTGTAGTGGTCAGTATAGAAATCGGGCAGGTCAGTGTAGTGGTCAACTCTCTATAAAGATTTGAATCTGCCCATGCTCCCTTTCTTAGATGACAATAGTCACCAGGACAAATAGATGGGCAAATCTCCCCAATGGGGACACTACAGCAACAAAAAACATCACAAAGGGGTTAATTTTATATGTGAAGTCATTCTTTGGAATGAAAGAAGAATTGTACATGCCTAAAATGTGAATAGTTCAGGCTTGTATTTTATCCAGGATTTTCTGCTAGCTATATGACTATTACGCCACCGATGAAGATTATAAATTAGATTGACGCATTACCTTTTAGGCTCCGTTCACATCTTGGATTTGAAATAGTGGAAAATCGTGGGACGCCATGCGATCCCATCACTTCTAATGACACCCCAATCGTGGTGTGGTTTTTATTAATTTTTTATTTTTTTTTTCCCCATGCGTCAATCGCAGTAAAATTGCCCCAACAGAATCGCAAGATTCCTGTCGCCCAAAAGAAGTTCTTGTACTTCTTTTGGTCAACAGGTGTCCCGCAAATCAGTTTTTTGTGATTAAAACCATAATTCGTTGGGCGACAATGGCCGCGGTTTCCTTCTTTTTCCTT